>OY755216.1:12521688-13721688 GCA_963576765.1 Draba incana | reverse complement strand
AAGAAAGAACCCTAGGCTGCGTTATTTATAGCAGAACTAAGCAAGAGAAAAAAGAAATTGGAGCGTCTCCTTCGCGATTCGACAAAAAGGGCGGTCAAAAGCGTCGTGTGTTAAAAGCACATTTATTTCGAGTGGGTTAATCACATTAATTCTTTGAATGAATTGTCCAACGGTTTTGCATTAAAATTGTCATGTCTTTTCACTACCTTTCAGAATCGGAGGGTCCGGAACATACCACATGGATTATGAAGGAATGTGTGGATTCAATCCTAAGTCAAATCAGCTTCTCCAACACGCATCGTCCGACCTGTAACGTCATAGTCAATGGATCGAATCGACCCGAATATCCAACCAAAGATATTCAGATGGGCCGCAAGAAGCTCTTTTAGGCTCAATAGGAGGGTTAAAAGCCGAAGCCTGCTCAGTACGCCGACCTACATATACTTGGAGAATAAGTAGAGAATATATGAGAATATTGAGCAAATCTTCTTAGTTAGGATACTTTCCATGCATTTCTAAGGTTGACTTGATCAACTCCAATGAATATAAATATGTAACACATTTAGCCGACAAGGGGATCCCGCAACTCTCTTGAGTACAAAAACACCATTGGAAATATTTCTTTATTTCTTCTTGAACTTTTCAGTTGTTTCGCTTAAACACTCATAAATTCTACTTATTTGGAGGAGACCGAGGCTGCTTCCGCAACTCCGGTTCTTCCATTTACCGACTGAAAATATTAGTGGCAGTTATGGCACATAGCCATATAGCTTGAATATTGGAAGTCGAATATATATATATATATATATATATATATATATATATATATATATATATATGATGATTTGTAATAGAAGACTCTTTATTTTGTAGGTTGTTTCACAATATTATAAAAAATAGAAAAGCTGGAAAATATGGGTTTTCAATGGAAATATACATTTATATAGCAAATTTGGTTCACTAAGAGTCTGACTGGTGTAGCTGCAGCGTTTGCGGTTGCAGTTACGGGAGTTTGCGGAAGCTGGCGGTTGCGGTTTCAAATTTTTTTAAGCGATTAGAATGATTAATGAAAGTTATAAATTTAGTGGAGAAATTGTTTATTTTTTAGATTAATGTTATATTTTAAAATTTTAGTTTGTTGAATTTATATAAATTTGTAATTTATTAAGAGAATTTTGGTGTGGAGATTTAATAAATATAAAATTATAATAGGTTACAAATTAAAAAAGTCAAATTATTTATTAATTTCATAATTATAGTATTCAAATCTTGATTTTTTAAAATTTATTATTTATTTTTGATTTTTAATTGGATTTTATTTTATTTTATAATAATTAATAAATTTACCCGCAACCGCAAACGCTCGAGGAAAACAGCTTAGAGTGGTACGGAGCATTTTTCATGATTGTTGTCAAACGCTAGGAACCGCTACCGCCCGCAAACGCTGCGTTCGCGGGTGGTAACGGATATACCAATCAAGCTCTAAATATAGCACCAGTCGACTATTTCTTTCACTAAATATAATGTTTAAGCCAGGACATTAGTTTAATCGAGCAAATCAGAAATGAAAAAATTGGAAATCGAATCCAAAGTGGAGCAAATTGACATCATGTTTATAGATATTTTACCACCAATATGTTGTTTTAGAAGTAAATTTCTTACTATTAACTTGAAGCATAGTAAAAGCTTCCTTTACAAAACAATTCATAACTGTTGACAAGAAAAAAAAAATACAAAACAATTCATAACAAAATGTCAAATACTACCATTGACCTTCCATCCTAAAATGTAATACCTCAGCATCAGTTATTTCCCATGTGAAGGTATTTAATGAAATTTAATGGTAGCTTTTAAATGATACTGTTTGTTTTCTTTTTATCTTAATGTAATATTCCCATTCACGACGAATCTGAAGAGTAAAGGGGAATAACTTCTTTCTTTCTTTAACTATGTTTCAAGCAATTCAAAATTGAGTTTTTAAGAAGATCGAATTTGATTCCAAGAGCAGAATAAAGCTACGCTTGAGTATAATTAATCCACGTAATAAAGTTGTATATCTTCTTACAATGTAAAGTATTTATAAGGTCCAAATCAAAATACAAGCCCTTGCTCAAAAGTTTCTTCATTTCAAGGTTGGTCGGTTGTAAACTTGTAATTAGAACCATATCTATATCTATGTATTCAAATCAATCATGTGAAAGTTGAACTGAAAACTACGTTCGATTAATCAAATAAGTTGGAAGTGTAGCATGTTTATATATATATCCTTGCACTGATGAGTAAAACATCAACATTGCTATTTTTAGTAACTTAAAATATAATAATAAGGTCATTTTGTTAAACAACCATAAAAAAAACTATAATTCATAAACTAGCAAAAAATTCTAAATCTAAAGGTTGATATTAGGCCACATAGGACCATTTTTGCTAGTTTATGAATTATAATTTTTTTTTATGATTATTTGACTAATTTTCCCATAATAATACTGCCGACAAAAATAATAATAATAATACAGTGACAAAATCTTTTTTGAGTGAGCAAGAGATTTACAACACATCTTAGGGCTGTAAAAGTTTTATATTCCTATTTTTTTATTTGTATTATATTTTAGAATATAAGCCATATAAGTTTGTAATTATTATCACACAGTAAACAGAAACTTATATTAAAAGAGTATTCATCTCAATGGATTTTCTATCTAAATGTTTACAAATACGATTTTTCACATCAGAAAATTATAGATTGCTTTATTGATTCCGTAAAAGGATCGACGTCTATAATTGCTTGTTCTGGTTATTGGATTTCTTATACCATTGCTATCCAAACGCTTTCTTTGGACTTTTTATTCCACATTATACGGAAATAAATATACAAGGATAAGTGAAATACCGCAATATCCGTTTTCAATTAAAGCCTTCGCTTGTTCAAAATCATCTCTTCTTCGTCAACTTGATTCTTGATTCTCTTCATTCAATAATTTATTTTAGACTTTGAAATAATAATGTTTATTTTTGTAAGGTATGACATGTACACTAACAATAGACATGCAACGTCAACTACAATAAATTTAAAAAAAAAAAAAAAAAAAAACGTCAACTACAATAAATCAACACAGCTTCTCCTGTTATATATGTAACTAGGTGGATGGCCAGCACCGTGTGCGGGTGCCGGGTATGAGTTTTTTAGATATATAAGATCATTTTAATATATAAAAAGAAGAATTTATCAAATTTTAGAACATTAAATATGCATGATTGTTTGTTTAAAAAAATAATACATGTTGCATAATATTACTAATAGTTGAGTGTTATCTTGAAAGTAAAGGTGTTTTTGTTTTGTAATTTTTATATTCGTGCTGAAATAAAAGCCAAACGGTAGATAACATAATGTATAATTTGAACACACAAACAAATACAAAACTTCAAGAGAAATATCGTAAAACTAAACAAATAGTTTTTTTCATGTGATACAAACACATTTTTTTTTTGGTGAAACAACGTTCAAACACGATTTATACATACATAAATATATTTTTAAATTTACATATTAAATGACATATAATGATAAAATGTATGTATTGTTTTATGATTTAGTAGTAAAAGTATATGATTTTGTTTTCTAGAGTTAAAGATATGAAATTAATTTGGTAATTTCGGGAATCAAAATGTATCAATACACATCATTTTGTTATCTAAAATTAAATAGAACCAAAAACTAAAATTAAAATAGAAAACATACTTTTACTACTAAATCATAAATCATAAGAGTTCATTTTGCTCGCTTATCATCATGACCTGCAAGTTTTACTCCACTTCTTCTAGATTAAAATAGATTTGTATTCAAATTGTATTAAAATAATTTCATTAGCTAAACTGAAAATAAAACAAAGATAAACAACATCATAATTTCATAATCTAAACCCTAGAGATGAACAAAATTTCCCTCTTCTTTTTTCTTTTGTTTTCTAAACATCACATCTCTAAAAATTAATCAACCATAATAAAAAAATAAAATCTTAAACTTGGAATTGAAATATGTAAACTCGGTCCTAATAGACGCAAAGACAAACATATGAGAAAGACAAAAGTTTGGAGAGGGTATAATAAAGAATGAAACTAATTTTTTTTTTTAACGAATCGAATAAAACATGTAAAACAAATATGGGTATCTATGTGTTTTAATAATACCAAGACCGTCACCATTAAACCATGAAATTGTATGAGGGATCGGTTTGTGTCAAATTATCACACAAAAAACTCTCCTAAGTTATGGACTTCATGAGGCTCCCTAATTAGCCGCCGTGATGACTCCATAAGCATTTGGGAATCTCATCATTTTTCAATCTTGTTTTCTCCTAATTTACAAAACAAAAATGACAATAGTAAACATAATTCACGATTAGTGGAATGTAAGAATTAATGGGATTGAATATCATTATATAATGAAGAGATAGTAGGTGATGGTTTAGAGTTTCTAAAAATGAAAATTTAAAAATATGAGTTAATTATTTGAGAGGCTTGCTCCACAATTCTAGAAAAAATCTTAACAAAATATTTGAATATTAATGTGAAAATAATTAATTAGGGAAATTTTTTTGGTTTGAGTATAAGCCGTTAGAACTAATCTTTTGGTTTAGTAAGAATTAGTTTATGTATATGATTGTTAAATTATTTAAACAAATTCCGAATGGTATTAATGGGAAAGAAAAAAAAATCGGAATGGTTCTTAATTATAAACAAATTAATTTCATAAATTTATTATTGTAATTTTAATTGTGTTAAAGTTTGTGTTTAAGTTTTGATTAAAGATTGAAGCCGTGTCATCTTTTTCTTAGGACATGTCATCATTACATGTCATTATTTATTTTGAAATAAGCCAATAAAATTATAACACCTAAGATCTTTCAATAAAACAACTTTCCTTTTAATAGTAAGAGGATATTTAAATTATAACAAAATAAATACTACTAACATTTGCAGCTTCGTAGGGTTGGACTTTGGAGGAGTTATATATAACTTATCCATAAACTCGGGTATCTAAATATATAATAATAATAATAATAATAATAATAGAGAATTTTTATGATATTCCACTTTTGAATTGCCACTTTACAGTTATGTCATTGTTTGAAAATTTTTGCCATATTTTTTGATAATTTTCATGATATACCACTATTGGCATGCTACTTTACACGTATGTCTTCGTTTAAAATGTTTGCAAAAAAGCCACCTTTATATTTTTTTGGGTTTTGATTAACTATTTTATATTTAGGGTATAGCTTTTGGGGGTAGGGTTTCGGGTTTGGGTTTTGATTCTTTTGTGGAAAAGAGAGAGAAAAATATTAATGATTTTTTTATATATATAAAATGTGACATGTTTGCAATAAATTTTCAAGGGTGGTATTTTTGAAAAAAATATTTTTGAAGGTGACATAGTTGTAATTCCCCCTTCTTTTTTTAACTTAATTTATATATTTTTTGGGTTTGGATTAACTATTTTATATTAATGTATAGTTGTTGGGGTGTAGAGTTTAGGGTTTGGGGTTTGAGAGAGAGAAATTTGTTTTTAATAATTTTGTTTTTTTATATAAAAGGTGATATGTTTGCAATAAATTTCTAGAGTGACATATTTGAAAAAAGTATTTTCAAAGGTAACATGTTTGTATTTCTCCAATATAATAAGCAAATATATGTATTGCATTTAAAATAATCGAGTTAATGGTAATATTTGTCACTTGTATCAATGGCACTACATCATGGACATAATTTGTTTTATAACAAAAGTAAACTCATGGAAAAATATTAATCATGAACATATCTTAAAAAAATAAAACTCTTACCTTCTCTTCAAAGTAGTTAAAAAAATTCATACTTGAAAAAAATAGAACCGTTTTTACTAGGGAAATTAGGCCATACAACCATGAAAAAAAACATAGCTTACTTATGTCTTTTTATTAATCAAATAATGTTTTCGGATTTACATACACTAAAAATAAAAAAATTAACAAATGTTGTGAATAAGAGAGCTTGAGAGATAATTGTGTTGTATTCCATGAATAACCAAGAGTATATATATGATACAATAGCTTGGAGAAGAAGTAGAGCTTGGGGAACAAGTATAGAATATCTCTAGAATATGGGCCTATAATGGGCATCCATCTAATGGGTTTATAACACTCCCCTTTCGATGCCATTATAGTAAAATAATCCTAATGCGCATAAGATGTTGCCTCGTTAAAAACCTTACTAGGAAAACCCAATTGGGACAAAACCATGGTTAAGGGAAAAAGAGTGCAACGCGCTTCTACTCCCCATGATGAGTGCATAACTTGATATCTTTGTGACGATGCGAACTTGATTCTTGAAAGTAGCAGCTCGAACTGTCTTTGCAAAATAAGTCCGCCAAATTTATACTTGAACGAATCTTTAGAAAATGTAAATCACCATTCTTCTGCAATTCATACTTCTTTAAGATGACCCAACTTGATTATTCTCTTTATTGCTCTCGATATCATAAATGTATGATATTCTTTTGGGAGTCTGATAGACTTTCATATATCATTATAATGATAACATTCTTTATTAAGTGTCTATCATTTGCATGTTTTTTGATGTCTCATTAAAAACCTTTCATAGAAAAACCCTATGAGATAAAACCTATGATAAGGGAAAAAGAGTGCATCCACGCTCATCATTATATTTCTCCCCCTCAGAAGCATCTTCTTCAGGAGATGACTTCCGATCATATGCTATCTTTTCAAATGATCATAAGCATAACCTTAACAAACAAACTTGTATGATTTATGATATCTCAAATCATTAGACTTCTGGTCCATAACATATTTTCCTTTTTATCATACAAAATTGCATCTTTCAATCATGAAAGAGATCGATAAATTTCTTGAACATCAATTTAAGTGTGGTACTCCAGGACCAAATATATGTGAACATTCTAATATAGAACCATGCAAGGATCCTTAGGATATGATTGCATCCTTTCGCTATATACATGAAGATAATTTTATCTTTTTAATATATTTTCCCAAAACATGTCTCCATATATTATACTGTAAAATATAACTCTCTCTAGGAGTTTTAGTGATGTTCAAATCATCAACATATACTGAAATTGTAATAACTCTTTTCTCAAATCCGCTTATAATACTCACTAATGAGACTATACCACATACACTGTGATTATTTCAATCCATAAGGAGAACGATTGATGTTTCTGCGATTTGCACAAAAGAGTTTTTGCTTCTAGCAAATCTTTCTGGGATCTTCATACAAATATCACTATCAGTGATCTTTTACCATAATTGTTATGGTAACTCTCCTGGAGTTTTGATGATCTTCAAAACAAGAATCATTTTTGATCATTATCTTCTGATAAATCTACATGGGTATACATTTACATGATTATACCTCATGTTACATATTTTCTATTAACTAGAATTCGAGAACATAGTATTGATATCTTTAATCCTTCATGGATTATAACTTTGATATCATTAATCATTTAGGGATTATATCTTTCAAGCATTTCATATAAATGTCATTATCCAGTATTTCATCTCTTATTGCCAAACTTATACGATATCTCAAAATATTGCTTCCACCACAAGAGAATAGAAATATATCTCTTCATAAAACGATCCTTGTGAAAATTTCACTATTTTCACTATTGTTTTACACAAAACTTAATATATTTTACTGGATTTACACTTCAGGTGCATGGACTGTTGGTCCTTATGTTTCTCTGCAGGAGATTATAATTGCAAGTCTATTTTTTCTTTCCGCTTTAGCCAATTATTTCTTTGTGTACACATTTCAATAGCCTTTCTTTCATGATCCTCTTTTCATAATATCAACTGCTCATAGCATGCAAAATATTACGACGTCGATTTGCTTTTCGGTTCTATTTATTCCAAACATGACATTGCTAGCTAGCTCTTTTCAATATCACTTACTTGAACTTTTCATTTGTCATGTTTCTTTCTCTTCTAGAGATCACTCATTCTCTTATGGAGATCTTTAGAGATTTCCTCAATCTGGTCATTTTCAATTTATGCTCACTTTTCTTTTTGAAGATTCTTATATTTAGAACCAAATAGGTCTATCACGCTTCATGCGATCTTTAGACTCACTAGCATTTTGATATAGTCCTTCTAGGACATTAATTTTGATTAGAGAATATACAGCTGGTATAAGTGATTTCATCACTCTATTAGGATCAGCAAAAGCGTCTGGCAATTAGTACGCCAAGTTTTTCTTATGAATTATATTTTTGGACTACTAATGTACATTCTCTAGTTCGAAGATCATTGATAATTCACATAAACTTATATCTTTTTCCAGCTGTTTCTTTCTCCCCCTAATGTTGGAAAACTAACTCATTAAATGTTAATATGAGACTCGAGCAATCAAAATCCTTCTAGGATAGCTCTAGACAATTATTCATATCCAACATATATTTTTATCCTCTTTCTGAGGTCCCATCTTAAAATGATGTGGTGGAGCACTTTTAACATTCAAACATCTTTCTGATGGGAATTATTAGGTTTCTGATCCTAAACCAATAATGATGGGGAGACCTATTAGTTATTCATTGGCTTGATGTGAAACAATGGTATTAAACCATTTTGTGTATAAACATAAGCTTCCGGATGTTCAACACTTTATTTCAGTGGGTATTCAAACATAAATTCACCATCATTATTAAATAACATCTGATTTATTTTTCATTCTCAGTAAACTTCTGATTTGCTTTTCATTCTCAGTAAACTTTTGGTTTACTTTTCATTCTCGGTAAACATCTGGTTTATTTTTTATTCTCAGTAAATTTCTGGTTTATTTTTCATTCTCAGTAAACTTCTAGTTTACGAATCTTTGTGTAGTACAATCTCGTACAAAATAGGTAGATTCTCTTAAATACTTTCAACCTTGGGAAAAACTTGTGATTTGGGGATATTCAACAATTCCTTCACTTTTCATATAAAATCCCATAGATTTATTTTTATGAAGGAGTAAGCAAACTCAATTTTAGTGTAAACATAATCATCTGGATGTTTCACTTATAGTATATATGATCCTTTAACTCTCCCCCTCGAGATGATAATACTGTAGATTTATCAATCTCGAACTGAATCTCATTTTCAGAATTAATAACATATCCTACTCGGATCATGTATTTTACTTTTGAGGCTTAAGATAATGAAATGTATCAAATATTTCTATTATATTCTTATAGACAATTATATTTATGTGCTCTTCTGGAGCATTCATATATATGCTTAGTACTACTTTGTATTTTACTCACAAAGTTTATTGCATTTTCTTATTTATTCACTTCCGGTGAAAATATGAGCTCTTGATAGAAACGTTTCAATCGCGATCTTGAGCACATTCATATCCACTTTCACTTATGCTTTCGACAAATATTATTTGTGTGGTCCTTTTCTTTCTTAATGTATGATGTCACATTCGCTTCAGGGAATGGAATGTAACCGATAAGACATTTAATTATAGACTATAAGTCTTCTAATCTTAAATGTGGAGATTCACACTCTAAATGATATCATATTGCTTTTAAGATTGTTCCAAAGAACTCTTGGATCTTTTATGTCCAAGCAGTGAACATATCTTCAGGATATTTTACTTAGTAAACTTTAATCATCAAGTAGCAAAAATAATCTTCTGGATATATCACTTATTATTTATGTGTGATTCTTTAATTCTCTTTGTGATGGTGAAACTTCAAGTTCATTCATCTTGAATTCAATTCCACTTTAGAATCAAAAACATACCCAACTTAGGTCATAAATATTATTATCTTATATACTTTAAGACTTGGAGGAATATATCTCACAATGCGTTCCCATATATATGCTCTTCGGGAGCCTTTAATGAGCTTTATACTCTTGATATTGTATTCACACTAGATACTTTCTTTCTCATATGAAAAAAAAATTATTCTATCTTTTTTTTTTCTTTTCTCACTTCAGGTGAGTAATTTATTTAAAGGAATTGGGTGACCTTGGTCTTGACCATATTTGTCACATTATATATAGCCACTTCTTTGGATAGTATGATCTCTTTCTTCTCAGAATAAGATTTCACATTTACTTCAGGGAATGAATCATAATCAACTGGATGTGCTATGAAAGTTTAAATCAAACAATAAACGAATCAAAAATATTTAGCCAAACATCAGATTCTAAGCGATAAAGCATAAATATATTTGGACAAAGAACCGAAACTAAACCACAAAACCAACGATTTGTCAATGTATACTTAAATGATTTTCAAATCATATAACAACGCAATAATGTCAATAAGGCATTATAACAAAACATTTCAGAAGTATGAGCCAATCACTATGATAAACAAAGTGACGATAATTATAAACAATTAGGTTGATCTTCTCTGATGAAACCATGAAATAATGTTTTAAACATGAGCTAATGGCAAAAGCATATATCGATCATTATATTTTACTATCATATAGATTTCAATACTAAAGCATGTATCGGTTGGTTAAAAGCAGATTTAACATATAGTAACGAAACAGAACAAGTAATAAAATAATCAATCTACACAAGGATAATTTATGAGCTTTGTTGAATCAATAGACATACACAAATATGCCATCGAATATCACATGTCTCGTATATACAAATAAATTAAGCAAAAGTAAAAGTCAAAGCAATAAAGCGATAAACTACTAATCAATTTCATCAAAGCAGTAAGTTTCTATTGTGCCGATTATTTGTTAATTGAAAAGATTAAGGAAAAGTGAACTTATCTCTTAATCGATCGGATCAAGGTGAAAAATAAACGACGATGAGTCGGTGATGGTGGCCGCTAAGGTTTTCTTGGTGGCTAGGGTTTTGTGTTTGTTCAGACGGCTAGAGTATTGCTGATAACGTGTTGTGAATAAGAGAGATTGAGAGATAATTGTGTTATAATATTCCATGAATAACCAAGAGTATATATATGATACAATAGCTTGGAGAAGAAGTAGAGCTTGGGGAACAAGTATAGAATATGGTCCTATAATGGGCATCCATCTAATGAGTTTATAACAACAAAGTAAATGTAGAAATATACCGACTAAAAAAGCAATCTAAATTTAAGGTATTTATAAATTATTTTAAAGACTCCCAAACAACAAGACAGATTGGCCGAGTGGTCTAAGGCGCCAGATTTAGGCTCTGGTCCGCAAGGGCGTGGGTTCAATCCCACAGCTGTCAAATCTTTTTTTTTTTTTCCACAGCTTCTTCTACTTTGTCTTCTTCTTCTTTTTTGCCACTTCACCGGTGAATTTCGAAGGTAGCGAGGAAGAAGAATCATCAATGGCGAGAACTCTGAAGAAGCGATTTGAATCTCGCTTTTTGATTCGTTTCCTCAATTCTCCGAATCTACTCGCCTCTTGCTTCACGAATTCCAGATCTCTTCAAACCCTAGCTTACGAAGAAGTCCGATCCTCCGGAGATCGGAATTCTGAATCTACAGCTCTCATTCTTCATGGCCTCCTCGGATCCGGCCGTAATTGGCGATCGTTTTCCCGCTCTCTGGCTTCGTCTCTCTCCGTATCCTCTGCTTCTGGTATGCCTCTCTCTCTCTTGATTTTCAGATTTTCTCCATTGAGTAATGGGATTCTTTTTCAGACTGGAAAATGATACTGGTTGATTTGAGGAACCATGGGAGATCTGCGGAGGTGGAAGGGCTTAATCCGCCTCATGATATTGTGAATTCCGCTAAGGATTTAGCTGATTTGGTGAAAGCAAGTGGGTGGAATTGGCCTCATGTGGTCATTGGTCACTCATTGAGAGGTAAAGTGGGGTTGCAGTTCATGGAAAGTTGTGCTCGTGGTGATTATGGTGAATCAGCATCTTCTCCTAAACAGGTACTTGATAGAAATGTTGATTAGTTGCTTGTCAATTCTTATGCTCTAAGCAAGTCTAATGAGCTAATTGTTACTTTTGTGTCTTTTCTCTGAGAATGATGATGACCATAGCAAAGTTGGTTTGATGCAGAACAGCTATGGGTGCTAGACTCTGTCCCTGGGCAAGTCAAGGCAGAAGAAAGTGATGGCCAAGTAGAGAAAGTTCTGCAGACTTTACCTTCACCAATCCCTTCTCGCAAGTAAAGTCTCCTTCTTTCCCTGCTTCAAGCTGGTGGTTTGATTCATTTGCATTTTCCTACTCGAAATTAGATATATAATGCTCACTTTTTATGGGAAATCTCGGGGGAAGGACGTTTAGCTGTTGTTGTGGATGCTAAGGTGGTCTTTTTTGTTGCTTATGCATATAGATAACAAAAGTAAACACGCATATGCATATAGATAAGTGGGAATAAAGAGTATGCTTATATGGTATTTGCTAGGTGATTATGGTATTCATCCATGAGGCTACTTTCAGCTTGTGTGGTATGTAAATCCAACGTCGTGCCACTCAAACATTGTTTTGTGATTCTAGGTGGCTCGTGGATCATATGGTCGAGCTTGGATTTTCAAGATCGTTATCTGAGTGGATTGGCAGCAATCTCAAGAGATCCGGGGCATGGGCCTTTAACCTTGAAGGAGCTGTCCAAATGTTCAACTCTTACAGGTTTCTTTCCTTCTCATAAGAACCAATGACTATAATTATATAATGACATTCCTCAGGATTTTACTTATTCGAATGAGAACTCACTTTCCCATCGCAGAGAGACTTCGTACTGGTCCTTGCTAGAGAATCCGCCGAAAGAGACAGAGATTTCTTTTGTGATTGCAGAAAAGAGTGACCGATGGGACCATGATACAACCAAACGGCTTGAAACTATTGCGAAAAAGAGACAAAATGTCTCAGACGGGAAGGTTGCTACTCATCTTCTTCGTAACTCTGGCCATTGGGTCCATACAGACAATCCAAAGGGACTCCTAGAGATTGTGAGTCCCAACTTCTTGTCCACACATGAGTAGGCAATGCGCTATGAAAATTGCATCAGTCTTTCATTGGTTTCAGTCGCGGTTGTTTTCCGTTTTTCGCATTTGCGTCTGCATTCCCTTCATCAATGTACAAACATTTAGGAGTATCTAATAATGTTACATTCCTATGCTTAAACATAAGAGCAGCTCCAACGCCGTATGTGTATCATAATTGGTTTGGCTTATGTATATTCTCTTTCCACTTTTTTTAATTTAGTGAAAAACAGTTCATTTAATAAAAAAAAATAACCAAAACCTAAAAACAAATAATGCCACCGACTCAAAAAGAGCAGGAAATATTTATCAAACAAAAAAATCAACAAACAACAAAAAAAAAATGGAAAATTAAGGTACTCTTTTCTTTTTCTTTTGGGCGGTGAACATAAACCGAGTAGGAAAAGGAAACAAAGCCCTAAGGTCCATATAAATCATCAATCAAAGCTAAGAAGAGCTCAATCAAACTCTCACAAATTTCTATCTTGTCTTCTTCAATCGACTCAAATATTACTTCTCTCTAACTAAGAAACATCAAACCAATGGAGACTGTTGACCAACACAAACTGATTTCATCTTTTGTCGAAATCGCTGTTGGTCATACCATGGAAACCGCAATACAGTTTCTAACGGCAGCAAACTGGAATCTTGAAGATGCCATTAACCTCTTCCTCATCCATAGATCTAATCAACCTCTGACCTGTCAAAATCCATAGGAGCAGAGTAACAATTCTCAAGTCGGAGAACAAATTTCTCTTCCAAGGAGGGATACTCTCTATGATGATCCTCAAACTTCGGTCCCGGCATGCCCTGAACAGATCCGGGATTCGACAACACCATCCGGACCAGATTCGACGTTGTCTTCTTTGTACCGTGCTCCTTTAGATTTGCTTTTCAAAGGTTTGTTCCAAGACGCGAAATCGTTTTCTTCTAAAGAGAATCTATGGTTGCTAGTGAATCTTCAATCCGAGAACGAGTTTGCTTCTCATGCACTTAACAGAGATTTGTGGTCAAACGAAGTTGTTTCTCAAGCCATCAAATCTAGCTTCCTCTTGTTACAAGTCTATGATGATACTGATGAAGGAAAGAAAGTGTCTAGCTTTTACAAGATCGATTCCGTTCCTCCTGTGATTCTTCTCATCGATCCATTCACTGGTCAGAAGATGCGTACGTGGAGTGGCGTGATTAAACCTCACAGGTTTCTCGAGGTTTTGATAAAATACATGGATTCTGGCCGTAACCAATACCTTGCTTCACTGTCAAGCAACAAACGCACTAGAACCGAGGAGATTACTTGTTCGCCAAGCAACAAACGCATTAAAATCGAGAAGATTACCTGTTCGCCAGGTAACGGCCTTGTTAAAGACATTTATTCTGAAGGTAGTGATACAAAGGAGGAGACTTATTCTTCAAGCAACGACACCGATCACCCCGTGAGTCCTTGGGGATCTGAATTCGATGAGAAAATGTATTTATCAGATGATTATGATGATGAGGAGGAGGATACTTGTGTGTCAAGCTCGAAGTTATGGTTTTGACTTTTGACAGAAGAGCCGAAAGGAGATTGTGATCGAAGCATTGTATGTAGTCACTTGAAGTAACTATTGAAAAACCATTACATTATTGTGGAATTCAGACTTTTGTTTTGTTTGTCAATTAATGGAATTCGAATTTGAGGTTCGTATAGCACTCTTCCTATATTGGCTTTACTCATATTTTGTTTATATGTGAAATTTGAAAAATGAAGAGTGAGACAAAGAACGTTTTGGAGTGTCTGGTTCCTCACGTTTTCAAATTGTAATTATCGAATAGTGATTCATCCAATTTTAAATTATTTTCTGATGGTTTCTGTAATTTTCAAATTTTTATAATTTCAATAATGTAATGCCCTTTCTAATTTGTTAGAAATATTTAATATCTAATTTATTAAATATGATGCAAAAACGCTGACGTGTCGTCCTCAGAGTGATTTTGAGGTGGTTAATTATAAAACTATCCCTGGCCAAATCAATATATTTACGTCTTTTGTCATCGATCATTCTAACCGTTTATTTTGTCAGATTAGATCTCGACCGTTAGATTGATAAGTCCTGCAAGAGAGTCTTATTTTCATTGTGGGCTTGACAAAACAACATAATTACTAATGGATTTGGGTTTGGTATTTCTGGTGACCCATTATTAATTATTTATTTGCAAAACCCTAGCTATATCAGAGTTATATATAAGATCGATCTCCTTCCCACATAAATTTTGTTAGTTGTCTAATCTTTTTTAGGATTATTTCTTCTTTAGTTTTTTTGTTCTGTATTATTGTTTCTTTCATATGTCGCCTAATCTAATGGGTTTTAAAATGATTTGAATATATCTATATATTTTGGGGATGGCTAGATGTTTATCACATTTAAAACCCTAGCTCTTTTCATATGTATATATGTGTATCTTCTTCCCACTTTGAACAGTTTTACGCTTTTCTATTATTAATTTTAGGCCTGATTTTTTTTCTTACCTCTCATAAAATCGAGTATTTGTTTTCTTATCACATGTTGTATATCCAGATCCTTTAATCTTATGTTAGTCTTTCTATCTTTATTTACTACTAGATTTTACAACCACGCTACGCGTAAGTTTTATTTTTTTATGGATTTAATACATATTTGGAATTGTTATTTTTAAAATTAGGTAGAAGTTGACGTATACAAAATCAAAATTATAATGATTCAAAAGTGAAATATTCGAGATTAAAATTAAAAATTATAAACATAAAACTTGCAAGACATGAAAAGAGATCAAAATGAACCAAAAAAACTAAATTGATTTCCCATGAATGGTGCCCAATCCTATGTTCTCACTGCCCTTATCTTTGTTTTCAGTCTCTCGATCACATCAATGTGCTCAAACTCCTCATCATCATCATCACAATCATCATCATCATCATCATCATCATCATAACCATAAACCTCTTCTTCCTCTAAGTCTTTTTCACCTGCTCTTCTCTCTCCATAAATTACTTTCATAAGCAATATTAAAAATATGTAAAACTTGGGACATGTTCTCTAAACCCATCATCATCGAACATGTTTTTTCACCAGAAAAAAAAATTCTCGTGAGTTAGTAACCCTTTTAAGACATCATGCACGACTCAAAAACTCATAAACCAACATCTCTTCCTTCACTTGTTCCGTTATTAATTGAACCTATGATTGTGGTTTAACCTGTTTTCAAGTGTAAACGGTTTCTCAAAAACGACGGAACTCTTGTTCGAATCATAGATAGTCATGATCTTATAAACAACCCGTACATAAATCATAGAAAGTCAACTTCTTCTAAACAACCTGTAGAAAAAAACAATAAACCAAACATATTTCATAAAACAAACTCCATTTAACCAACACCACTTCTCAACAAAATCCAATATGAAGAAGAAGACTTGGCGAATAAATTCTTATAAACTAATCGTCGCCGTATATAACCTAGGCTTTATAGTTTTCAATGTTTTGTTATATATAAGTAAATCATGGAATTAGCATTGAGGGTTTCTAGAAAAACCCATAAAGAAGAATCTCAAACACCATCTTTTCTTCTTGAAAAGAGTAAAAAACGAATGAATCCATGAGAAAAAACAAAAATCTACCAAATAATCCTTAGAGAAAATTTTCCAACAGACCATTCACTACTCGCAATCACATAAGGTAGAGAAAATTCTTATTAACAAAAGAATAAAAAATTAACTTAAGCTTTTATCGCTTACGTTGACCAATAGAATCCGGTTGAAACTAAAACTATTCTCTAGCATGCTGAGGTTCTTTAGAATATGGGAAGACTCCGAATCAACATCACCTAGGGAATAGATTGGGAAGACTCCGAATCAACATCATCAAATATACACAAACATTGATCCTTAAAATATTAGGAGAACTTGAAAAGATTGAACATTTTCTTCAAACGTTGTGTAGTTACACCCTTACACGACTCAAACCCTTCATGGACCTTGTCCCAACCATATCAGATGCAACACGTGCCAAAGTCCTTTAACCATCTTCCAATTAACTTGACAAATACAAATCAACTCTCTCCAAAACATGACCATGCTAAATCAAATACTGCAAGACTTGACACTCACGCAATCCGCCACCAAAATTCTTGACCTTTAACGTACGCTTCAAACACTTGTGCATGATTTTCATAGTCCAATACTCGTCTGGATCAAACCCTAAAGCCGTACTTGCGACAGGTCTTTGAGGAACCATGACAAACGTAAGTTTTTCCAAATTCGGACAACTATTAATCATGATTCTAATCCCAATAAACTCACTCAGTTGTATATTCGTCTTCATAACCAAATGTTTTGTTTCCATAGATACTTGTAATCAAACCCGAGCATCATCATCTTTGATAAACCGAGTTTAAAAAAGATATAACGTTAATTCACGGATTTCAGATCATAAAGACGTGTTCATGTCGTGTCGTCATATTCAGTCGCTGCACAAAATCTTAGTACGCTTCTTTCATGTTTCGATTCGCTTCGATGAACTGAAAGTGATGACTTTTCCGGAACACTTGAAGAACTCAATATTGGACATGTCGAATGTTGAATACTCAGTAGAGAAATCGCAATTATTGAATAAGAACTCTCTTAAGCAAACACTGAAAATAAGAAAATCCCTTAAAGGAAAAGAAACTAATAGTCACAGAACGTAGCAACTTGGTTAAGAAAATTAGAAGATACAGATCAAGACTATAACTTGGATACTAACCTCCTCATTAAGCCATGGACGTTATAGCCATCACATTGTTCAACTTGATATTAAGCCTTTTCTTTTGTTCATCGTTGCGATCGTAACTGCGACAGAGCAAAAACGACGATGGCTGAAACAAATTATAAAGCAAAACGACTTTGACGGAGGTATCGATGGAGAGGAGAGATGTCGCAACCGTGTCAGCATTTATTAAAAAGTGGCGCAAATAAATTCAGCGTCCGTGAGAAGAGGAGCTAACACCACCAGCGTCTACCTTCGGCGACAATTTTTGTATTCGTCTAAACAATTTTGTTCTTTCTCGTCGCACTCACAACGACCAAATAAAGACGGGCCCATTGTCTCTGTCACAGTAACAGTAAACAAATTATAAAAAGAAGACCAAAACATATGAAAATATCAGACACAAATCATTGTGTTAACAAAAAAAGAAACACCATAATATAAATACACCCACGAAACAACATTATGCATATAGTAAACATGCAAAAAAAGACATCGAGGTAACCAAGATCGTAAGAATCTGACGTTATTTATATGAACTTATCTGAATGACCACGTTAAAATCTTCCATATGATATATAAAATTCAAGGAAAAAGGGGGTGGAAACATACCTATCTCAAGTTTAATGTCTCTCTCGTCACTTGATCACTTTCAAATACGATCTTTTCTTTTTGAAAAGAGCAAAAAACGATTGAATCCATAAGAAAATCTCAAATCTTCCAAATAATCCTTAGAGAAAACTAATCAATAGACCATTCACGACTCTTCATAACTGTTTACATATATTCTTCACCAACCTTAAAAAAACAATTGCCATATTTTTGCTCAAACACATTGACAAATCTGAAAAGCTTCATCAGGTATGAGTTTCACGTTCAATGATAATAATTTATAAATACATATCAATATATTAAACAAAAATAATAATAGATATATGATAAATTCCGTACTTGTAATCATGATGAATCTATAAAAAAAGAGAAGAAGCAACAACAAAAAATTGTTAACAATCAATACATTATTATATGAGAATTCAATAGGATACAAATGCAACTAACAAACATCTTACAACATTACATAAAGTTTTAAAATTACACAAAGTTAGATGAAGACTAACGTTCATGTTATCTTATAAAGATAGTGGTTAAGATTTTTTGTTAGCGACTTTTTTTTTATGGGCTATGAAAGATTTATGGGTTTAATAATGTTTTCTCTTTATATAGGAAACTTTTCAATTCCTAGTACCAAAATATATTGGTTATCTTTAATGGGAAATTTTATAAAAAATATAAAAGAAAACTAACTTTTAAGAAAAAAAAATTCCTATTAAAAATAAAATAAATTTAACTTAATTTTAGTCGCTTACGTGGACCAATAGAATGGCGTTTCTAAAATCTTATGTGGACGCTTTTAGAGCGCTATAGCATCAACTTTTATATAGTATAGATTTTCATATTTGTTTTTGGTTCTGGTGTTTCTGATTTTTTAAAAATATTTAAAAAATATTTGTATCCTATTTTCTTTTGATATACTATGAATTACTAACGATTTCTATGTTATCATATTTTTTTTTTCATATGGTTTATTGTTTATTGTTATTTGATTTCTTATTCACAAGTTATGTATCCAAATCTTTAATATGATGTTAGTGTCTATATTTTATTTACTATCTTCATAATTTTTAGTTTTGATGTTTCTGAGTTTTTATATATTTGTACCGTATTTTGTTCTAATATAAATATGGATTACTGTTCCATCATGTTTTTTTTAAAAAAATATTTTCTTTTGTGCTTTTCAGGTTTTCTTTATTTGTTTTAGAGTGTTTTGGACCGCAACTTATGGAATACTAATTACAAGTGAATTTGATTATACGGAACTTCGTTTGGCTGGAGCTGAGTTTCTTTCATATGAGGTATGATCACTTGCTGACCGACCCTACACTTTACTTTTTGTTATTGTTTTCTGTATGTTTGCGCTTCTCTTAACAATCCCATGTACGTACATAGTGATGATTTCTGGTCTCCTACATTTACACCAAGTTCATCGTGATTCATGGACATTGTGACCCATGATCCTATTTAATCCTTTTTCTCTTAAGATATAATTTGACTCTCTGAAAAAAGTTATATTCACTTTCTTTGAATATTCTGCTTTGTTTTATTTTATTATGAAAGTCTCAAAAGCTTTGGTTCTTACATTAGGTTTGATATTTTGTCCTTTGATTATGTTGCGTTATAATGATTAATCTTATTGAAAATAGTGTTGATCTTATGTTTTTTTTATAGCTAAGCAAACTAGCTGCAGATAAGTAATCTCACCCTTTTCGGAGCAAATCGCAGCTCTATCTTACATCATCGTGATTTCTTTCCTATCGATCTTGAAGAAACGGTAATTATACCCTAGGGGATGTGGCTTAATAAAGAATATTTCTTATGTATGATTAGATCTTTTTCACTATGTCCTTTTTCTAAATAACTTATATGTTCTTACTAATCAAATTCTTTCTAATTAGTTCTTTATATGTTTTTCCAATTAGTTCTTTTACTCTTATATATATGCATTTTATGATGAGATTATTTAACTTTTTCGTGATTTTTTTTCGTATGTGCATTTGCACCGCATCATATCCTGGTATTTTCTTAACGTATGCTGATTGTTTCGTTATTGTTGTTTGCTTTTCTTTCCTTTTTGTAGGTCGCCATGTTGTCAATGCATGATTAAGTTATCCTACTTCCATTGTTTATTAACAGTTTCTATTATATTCTATATATTATATTCGTTTTATTCTCTTTTTTGATTTTCCTTAGTTTTTTTCCTAATTGATTTGACTTTAAAATCTTAGTTGCATATCCTCCTCTATCTTTTAGTAAATATGTAGATGTTATATTATTTTCTTAGTTTTCTATATGTATAATTATTTTAGTTGATAATTCTTTGATTTTACTTTGTTACTCATTAGATCTGCACGTTTTATCGACATGAAACTACACGTCGTATGTCTATTGTTTTCAATATATGATTTTATTGTTGTCTTCATAATTCTTTATTAGTTTTCAAGGTTTTTGTTTACGTTTGTGATTAATTTATGAAAGCAAATAGTTTCTCATCAATTTTTCATTTTATCTTTTTTTTTATATATTTTAATTATTTTGGTATTAAGTTTATGTTTATATAAATCTACTCATTGAATTATCCATAGGCTACTCATTAAATCTCACATCAGCTACATATTGCACAAAGAAGCTTATAAACGAAAAAAAACTAGCCTAAAATAGTATGAGATGAATCCTTGAGGCCAGACGATGAAACAAAAAAAAAGGAATATATGAACGTCATTAAGTTTTCCTACGTTACTTTTTTCTCCAATTATCAAGCTTACAAAAAGAACAAATACCAAGCTTACACTCCTTTTCTTCTTCAACATTGAAAGCATTGCTAATCAATGCTTTAAATATATTTCTCCAACTATCAATCTTAAAAATATTAGTTTTTTTAATGTAATGAGTTTTCCCACGTCATTTATTTTTCCGAGTTTGTGCAGACCAACTAAAGATTTTCACGATTCTTTGAGATCTTACCAACTAAAAAAATTACTTCTGATATGTTCGTGTGTTCTCCTTTCTAGGAGACATTTATTCTTCCATTTTTCTATACAATCAAAGAGTTTAACAACACAAATTAAAGGGAAAAGCTAGAAATTAGAAACAATAAAACCACAAAAAATCTACCAGAGACCGCTGAACACAATTAAATTTGCTTAAACCTAAAAAAAAAAAGACTTAAAGATAGGTCAAGACATATAATTAAACATTTTTGTAGGAAATGTGAATTTAGTTTATGTTGTAGAAAACTAAAAATTCTTCAACACACGACAAAATTTAGTATAAACACAACTATCACCAAGAAAATATCTAAGTAAACTTTGGACCTCAATCAAGGAACAGCTAGAAACCCAACTATCCATATTTCCGCAATTGTTTTTAAAAATGTGTTAGTGTTATTTAACATATGATGTGCCTATTCGTCTTCTGATTATAATGTAATTGTTATTTTCAATGGGGGGAAAAATGAATAATAATACAAAGAGGAGACGGGATAAGAGGAAAGCATCAAATATGATGTACGATGTACGCCAAGCATTATGTGTTCCATTAGCAACATATCACCTTAGGTATATTAGGTTCTTACCATGTTTTTGGGACATGATCCCAAACATATTACACACTCACCTCTCGAAGGATACATCGCACAATGACAACTTAAACAAAAACATCTCTCAAAAATTAGTTTGTTGGTGTACGTACCTTCATTGTACGTCTTTTGTATTTAAACTTAATTGAAACTTATAAAATTTTAAGAAACTTGGAAAGTGTATGATTGCCCTTATGTGAATTTCAACAGATTGAAGAGCTCCAACTTATTAGGTTTGTTTGATTTGTCTAATTGGTTCATATTATTTTTTCGTTTTTTTAATTTTTTAAGAAAGATGAGAAAACAGATGAAGAAGAGAAAGGAGAAGGCGGGTACGAAGAAGAGGAGGTTGTTTAGTTAATATTGGTTGGTTAGTTTACTTTTTTTGGGTCCATAATCCATACAAAAAAAGCACATGGTAAAAGAAGAGGAAAAATGTTATTTCATATTATAGCATGTAATGATAGAAATAATAGAATTTGAATTTATATGAATTTGGCTGATCTACTACACCAATCTCACATTGGTTTTGTGTTTGACAGTGTCCTTTTTTGTTAATAAACTGTAAATTTTAAATACCAAAAATTAGAAATCTGCAGTTATGTAAAAATTGATGTATTATTACTTTTCAAATTTACAAATCTTTGTAAAATCATCTACCAAACATTCTGCAATTCGGTTTGTAGATCTCAAGCGTAAGAAATATTATTTCCTATAGATGCATGGTATGATCATGCTTTTATTTCTAGAACTATTTTTGCTCTCATACGAGGTAATTTGTTATACATTATAGGTTGGTAAGAGTATATTATTTATTCGAGTACATTTTTTGAACTACAAGTAGGGTCAAATGTTTGACAAAGGAAACAAAAGCGTATTCTGTAATAGTAAAAGTACAAAGATGAGATTTTTATGGAAAAAAGCATGAATGAATGAGTTTAAACATGATTTTTAATAGGTTTAAGAATGAGTTTAGAGGGTATTGTTGATAAAATCTTACGAACTTTTATTTCCTTTGTTTCGCAAGTTATGATATGTGACATGGTAGTTGCGAAATCTCAAAATCATTTGGAGAAGTTGCAAGAGTAAGTAATCAATATTCTCAATTGTAAAGACCACGAACAAGAGCAAATAACGAGGTTATATGATTTTTTTTTTTATATAGTACTTTGTGATCATTTAAATTATTTGATTGGTTATGTTATTTATGTATGTTATATGAAACATATATATTTTTTTCACATATGAAAAGTATATTAGTTTTTTTTATCAAAATATTGAATGTTAATTGTATAATATATCAAATTATTGTTTGTTACTCAAATTAGATAATTAGTTTTGTGTTGAGTGTAAAATCTCAATTTACAATCCTAAACTAATTATTTCTTGATAAAGTTGTCCCGCGCTTGGCAAATTATTAATGATGATTCTAATAATGATACCTATGGTAAGTTATTAATTTATTATTTTATTTCAAATTTATGACTGATTATGTGACTTTATTTATAAATAGTATTCCAATGTTGTTATGGTATTGTGTGTATAATTATGTGATTTAGTTTATAAAGGCAGTTTATCGAGATCAAAGAGTGTTGTTTTTACGTACCATCTACCCATCTCTAAGTTAATTATTTATTTGGATAGTGGTTTTCTGGTCTGAGAATTTCATGTGTTAATTCCCAAGAAACTCAATTTCAGAATTGGTTAAAATAATCAATATAGTTAAATCTTTAAGTCTCTCACTTACCTTGAGTTTTTTTTCTTCACGAAATTCATTTGGGATTGAGTGAATTTGAAATGGAATAGGAGACATCTAATAACTCATAATACTAGATTGGTTTAGGTTCCTCCTACTATTGGTGAACCTTACTATCTCCGCAACTTACTTCTTTGTGTTAAAGGAATCATGTATCATATTTTTAAGTGTGCATGTATTGTATTGGGAGTGGTAGACAATCTGGATGAACTTGCTTATGCAATTATTCAAATTTTGTATTCACCTTTTGAAGGTGCTGTAAATGGTCTATTAACCATTTTGCGAAAGCTTCTCAAATCTCATGAGTATGATAGGATATTAGCTATTGGGCGTAATCTATTAACCTAAATATATTTTTTTATTGTTACTTTTTATTAGTTTAAAAATTTTATTTAAAAACTTTTGTTGTCGGATATCCTTATTACAATGAATTAACAATCAAAAACGTTCTTTTACAATGCAAGCAACTTCTTGCAAAAAGATGAGATTCATAATTTGGATCAAAGTTTATTTTAAAACCAATTCATAATTTTGTAAATTAAATAAATACAATAATTGGTTAACATATGCAAGTTATATATATCCATTACACAAGTTAATACTCCAAACTATTTATAAATAAATTTATCCCACGCTTGGCGTGGGTTCATACCTAGTTTTTAAATAACTCTATTTTCAAATTTTACAAAAATGTTATACATCAATTTACTTTCCTTTACGCCAAACAAAAAAAATTTGACTTTGCATTATTATTCTCCTTCCTAATCGTTCGTGTCCTTTTTTCTAACTCACAATGATTTTCTAACTCAACCGTTCTTTGTAAAAACATTATTCCATTGACTTGGTCGAATTAGACTCACTGTTAATTAGTCAAACTTAGCACTGGAATCAATAGACGATTTTATTTTGTCTAGTACAGAGGATAGATGGTCGCTAGTGTATTACCTATGTCATTGTTGGAAATCGGAGAAAGATGCACAGTGAAGGATTTAGGAATTCAGTGAGAATGAGATGAAATGATTATCGACATAACTTTGGTTGTTTCTGAAATTATGGTAGTTGTAGTTTCTTGAGACTGTCTTTCGTCTCTGCTCTTATTAGATTTTTGAGGTATCCAGTGATATCGTATACATATTGCTTTGTTCTTGACTACATAAAACCTATTTATGTGTGGTATTGTCTAATATTATGCTACATAAAACCCAATATTTTAACCTTTGCGGATCTTTTATTTCTTTACAGCTCTTGAATACAGAATTGACTACTTAATGCATTTTTTCTTGTGTTGTTTGATTTTAACCATGTACATGTGGAATGAAGCTGAGAGAGATGAGTCCTCACCTTACGCAGCTATGCTTGTTGCTCAAGATGTCGCTTGATACGTTTAACTCTCCAAACTTTGCAAATGATTCTTGTGAATAAAAAGGAAAGCTTTGTTCTTCAATAAACTCAAAAATAATACTTTAAAATAAAGATACAAGGGGGGATGTTAAAGGAGTCCCTTCTCTCCTCTCTCTCTCACAAAATCTAATCACTTAATGGTTGATAAACAAAAGACTACAACGGCTAATCTTTATAGCAAAACCCTCCAAAACCTTCATCGCAATGACGTGTTCCTGCTCTAGATCCTTCTGCAATTTACCACAGTCATTCCCATTAACTTCTGGTTGCTCTTACCCTTTCTCCCATATTGGTAAAGAATCGGTGGTCGCATATCAATGCTATCAACACCCTTTTATGCAAAATTGACCTTGTCCTCAAGGTTAAAATATGGAAACTGACCTTGGATCACCCTCCTCCATTCCCAAGTGCTATCATGAACAGGGAGGCCTTTCCACTTGATCAACACTTCATCCTGGCCAGTTATCTGATTTTGCCTTTCTCCAAGTATAAACTCAGGCTCTGCCACCAAGATGTTCTCTTCAGTCAACTGTTCTGGTAGTGTCAATGCCTCAGCGATGCTGCCAACGGCTGCTTTGAGCTGAGAAACATGAAATGTGGGATGTATCTTAGCAATGGCTGGCAGCTTGAGCTTGTAGGCCACCTCACCTACCCTTTCTTCAACCGCATAAGGGCCATAGAAATGAGTAACTAGCCAGTGATTGCTGCATGTAGGGCCTCAGTTTAAGAAAGACTAGATCGCCTACCTTAAACTCCACATCTCTTCTGTGTCCATCTGCCTGTCTCTTCATTAACTGTTGAGCTCTGAGTAGGTGTTGCTGAATCATTGTCAACATCGCATCTCTTTCCAATAACATGCTCTCCAAGTCAACATTAGCTATGGACCCATTCTCAAATTTCACCAAGGTTGGCGGCTCTCTTCCATACAAGGCTTGGAAGGGAGTCATATGGATTGAGGAGTGAAATGATGTGTTGTAGCTCAGCTCAACCCATGGAAGATACTTGTACCATGTCCTTGGCTTCTCACTTATATAACACCTCAGAAATGTTTCCATGCCCCTGTTAGTGACCTCTTTCTGCCCATCGGATTGGGGGTGATAGGCAGTGGTGAAACACAATTTAGTTCTAGAGAGCTTGAACATTTCAGTCCAGAACTTCACAGTAAACAACTTGTCTGTATCTAACACTATGGTTTTAGAAAACCCATGTAGCCTGATAATCTCTTTTATGAAGAGTTGAGATACTGAAGTTGCATCATTTGGATGTTTCAAGCCTACAAAGTGACTGTACTTGGTCAGCCTGTCAACTACCACCATAACTACTTCCAAACCATCTGACTTGGGCAACCCTTCCACTAAGTCCATTGAAATGTTTTCCCATACCTTTGTTGGAATAGGTAGGGTTGTATCAAGCCTGCAGGAGACAGGGTAGAATACTTGTGTGACACTCACTCACATACTTCCTTATTTATGTCATTATTCCCTTCCAATAGAACACACTCCCAATCCTCTTCTGAGTCTGAAGCAACCCTCCATGACCTCCCATCAGTCCATTATGGAATTCTTTCATGATAGTTTTCACCAGGTGAGATTGTGGAGGAACTACTAACTTGCCTTGCCTCAACAATTTGTCTTGCACCACTCCATAATTAGGGTACTTTTGGCTATCCTGCAACACTTCCTCCTTCACTTTTCTGAGCTCGGGGTCCTTGTCTACCTCAGACTCCACCTCCTGCAACTGTATAGCCCTAGGCACTGATATAGCCATCAGCTGTGTTATCTCCTCCTGCCTTGATAAGGCATCAACTGCCTTATTCTCCATCCCTGGCTTGTATTAGATGTCGAAATCAAAACCCAATATTTTAGACAACCACTTCCGATACTCCAAGTTGATTTCTCTCTGCTCCAACAAAACCTGGAAAATCTTCTGGTTGTAATGACACGACCCAAGTACTCAATAGTCTTGTTCCCAAATTGATATTTCTTCTTGTTGGCAGACAACTTGTTTTCCTTTAATAGCTGAAACACTGCTCTCAGATGAACCATGTGCTCCTCCTCAGTTTTACTGTACACTAGGATGTTATTGAAGAACACCAACACAAATCTCCTCAGTTGCTTTTTAAATACTTCATTCATTAAGGATTGAAAAGTGGCAAGCGCATTGGTAAGCCCAAAGAGCATTACCAGAAACTCATAATGTCCATCGTGAGTTCTAAAAGCTATTTTTGGAACATCACCAGCCTTGACCCTTATCTGATGCTATCCAGACCTGAGGTCTAGCTTAGAGAAGACTACAGCCCTACTCAGCTCATCAAGCAAATGATCTATCATAGTGATTGGGTAACTGTCGCCTATGGTAGTCTACACAGAACCTCCAGCTGCCATCTTTCTTCTTTACCAAGAGTACAGGGCTGTAGAAAGGGCTTGTGCTTTCCCTTATGACTCCTGCCGCCAGCATTGCAGCCACCTGCCTCTCAATCTCTTCCATTTGTACCTGAGGATATCGAAAAGGTCTCACACTCACTGGTGTTACTCCCTCCTAAAAGTTGATGACATGCTCCTTACCTCGAGAAAGAGGTAGTCCTAGTGGTTCCTCAAATACTCATGCAAACTCCTTAATGATTTCCTCTAAGGCAACATGCAATACTTGCCGCTGTTCCAACTTGGCTAACTGTAATCTCCATACTCTACAATCATTACTTCACCATGGTCAGCCAGAGCCTTCCTCATGGCTTTAAGAGACGCTGATGAACAATACAAACTAGGATCCCCTTAGAGGCTAACCTTTCTTTCTTCCAACTGAAACTGAATCATTTGCAACTTCCAGTTGCATATCGTATCTCCCAAGGTTTCTAGCCATTGTATTCTTAAGCTCATATCTGTGCTTCCGAGTTCCAAAGGTAAGAAGTCAAAAATCAAGGTAATACCTGGTAACTTTAGCTCTAGATCCCTGCAAACGCCTTGGCCTTGGACCGTCATCCCATTTCCAGTCACCACACCGTATTCTCCTATAGCTTTGGTCACAATCTGTAGTTGATGAACAATACGGGTTGAGATGAAGTTGTGTGTAGCCCCGCTATCGATCATCACCGCCACTTCCTTCCCTTGAATCGATGCCTTTAGCTTTATTTTTTTTGGTGACGAGATTACCACAATGGAATTCAGGGAAAGCTCCGCCATTTCAATGGCGTCGTGGACCACTTTCTTAGGTGGAAACTACTCATCTTCCTCCAGTTCTCTCTCATCTTCATTAGGATGAACCAACAACAGCCTCAACTCCTTCTTTTGACAAAGATGTCGTTAGTGCCATGGCTCATCGCACCGGTAGCACAGTTCATCGGCTTTATGTTGGGCGATCTCTTCCGGCGTAAGGTGACAAAATAGTGGAACCACTCGGTTATGCGGTTTAGGGTTTTGTTCCTCTGTGTTACCCCTAAACGTTGTCGTAGGGCGAGAAGAACTGATATTCGCAATGGGTTGAGTGTTAGTAGGCCCAATTGTAGACCTATTTACACTGGTCGTTGATGGGCCTGGATTTTGGGTAAATCCCACCTTATCAGATCTGCTCTGAGCTCTGGAGTTTGTCGTCGTTGTTTTCTCCGTCTCTCCATCCTAAAACTCCATTCTTTTAGCAAGAAACATCCATCGATCCAGTCCCTTGGGCTCTAAGACCTTGATTCATGTCCTGAGCTTGGGGTCGAGTCCGGTTATGAAAGCTAGCTCGAGGTTTGCCTCATGGAGGTCTGGCGCATGGATCACTATTTTGATAAACTCGCAACAATAGTCCTCCACGGACCCCGTTTGACGGAGGTTAATTAGTCTTTCTCCGGCCGACTCATCTCGATAAGTTGCAAATCGGTTCAGGATTCGCTGTTTCAAGTTAGCCTAATTGAGAAAAGGGTCTCGGTCTTTTTGCCACAAATACCAGTCAAGCGTATCTCCGATGAGACTCTCCTGCACCGCTATCACCTTCTGGTGGTCTGTGCAGAAGTTACCTTCAAAGTATTGCTCTACTCGAGACATCCATCTCTCCATACCGGTTCTATCGAACTTCGGTATCTCCAATCGTCGACCAAAAGGGGTATGATTCTTCCGCTCTTGTCTCACTGGTGGTGTGACACCCTGCCCCCTTTCTGGAAACAACTAAGTGTAAGGCCTCCCCTCTGGGGGTTGTAATTTTTTGGAAAAGGGACCCAGACTCCGTTTGCGTTCCTTCTGGTGTGAACATCGACACTTTCTCTGCACAACGGTCAGCCGAAAAGGTGCTTCTGAATGACCCGACTTGACCCATCGCAGAAAGGTTCTCCCTTTCCTGTTCCTTCTTCTTCCTTCTCTGGTCCTCTGCTTCGTATCGGCGGTTGAAGTTATCAACCATCGTCATCAAGGCTGAAACCATCGACGTGCTTAGCGACACAGTTTCTGATGTAGCTTGAGATCCTTCGTGAGAAACTTCGGTCACCGGTGATAACTGAGGTAAGTACTGACAGTTCCCTGGGATTGAACAAGCTCTGATACCAAAGTTGATACGTTTAACTCTCCAAACTTTGCAAATGATCCTTGTGAAATAAAAAGGAAAGCTTTGTTCTTCAATAAACTCCAAAATAGTACTCAAAAGTAAAGATACAAGGGCGGATGTTAAAGGAGTTCCTGCTCTCCTCTCTCTCTCTCTCTCACAAAATCTCATCACTCAATGGATGAAAACCAAAAGACTACAACAGCTAATCTTTATAGCAAAACCCTCATCGCAATGATGTGTTCTTCCTCTAGATCCTTCTGCGATTTACCACAGTCATTCCCATTAACTTCTGGTTGCTCTTACCCCTTCTCCCATATTGGTAAAGAATCAGTGATCGCATATCAATGCTATTATCGCTCTATGATGCAAGGTATGAGCCAAGAAACTGCAAATGCCAAGCTTAAATTCTGTAGTTTGTAAATATAATTGATATGTGAATGTATTTTATCCAATTACAGGAACTTGGAATCACTACCACACATGTGAAGCTTCGTGCTACTGGTGGTAACAAGACCAAGACCCCTGGTCCTGGTGCTCAGTCTGCGCTTAGAGCCATTGCTCGTTCTGGCATGAAAATTGGCCGCATTGGTTAGAAAAAAACAATATTTATATAGAATTATCTTTTTTTATTACGTCTTTGAATGAACAAGTCTCTCACATTGTTATTTTTTTGTTTAACTCAGAGGCAGGCCAGACCAGCCATAAACATGAAAGGTGTGGGATCCCCAAATTTGTGGGACCCACTAATTTTTTTTTTTTTTTGTAAATCATTGTATACAATAGATGTAAATTATAAAAGAAAGACTAAAAATCACACCTCTTTTCATATTAAACAAATACTAGTAGGTTAGAAAAATGACAAAACCAAGTTTAGTTCTTTAACCTTTAAAATATTTAAAATGATATCAATCTATTGAACAAATTAATGTTTTGCGATAAAATATTTCATGTATATTTAAAAAAAAAAATCATTTCCATACGACCCTGAATATCTCATTACGGCCCTGTTCAGATGATGTGACTCTAATCCCAACAGACAGTGCTCTCAGAAAGGGTGGAAGAAGAGGAAGGAAGCTTTGAGTTTTTTCCTCCCAGCAGGATCCATTTATGGGCTCTCTCTCTCCTTCGTTTTGTTCTTATTAGCTTGAAAAGACTTTGGAAATACAATGCCTTGTTATAGACCTTAAGAATATTAAGATATTCAAAATTTGATTGTTAATTTTCTTATAAACATCTTCGTGTATGTTAATGACATGAGGTTAACGAGGTGACTAAGTTGAAGACAAAATATTTTGAGGTAGGAGAACGAAATTTGTGATCCACATCAATAAACACAAGAGATCACATTGTATATTGCAATCGATCATTTACTCTTAAACTTTTATAAACTCTAGAAACATAATTACATATTTCACGAATCCAAAATTGATCATTTATTTATAGAATGTTATGATTCAAAATTGGTACAAAATTTATCAATTGAAATAAATCAAACCTCTTTTCAATATGAAAACTACTATTATGATACAAAGATCATTCCTTAACCAAACTTGTGATACAAATAGTAGTTCAACATGAAAACTAATATGATACAATGACATACTATGTAAAACAAACTTGTATCATAAATCTAATTTTATAGATCTAATTTTAACATGCTTTTAATTGTTTGGTTATTATCGATATTTTATCATGTTTTATAATTCAGAACCGTGAGTAATGTGACATTATTACATGTTGTTTCATTATCTTCTCTATAATATTGATTTAATTAGCATGTTAGCAGATCGTCTTTGTTACAAACATGTTGGATTAAAAGTTATAAGATAACTTATTGTGATGGATAGTTATATGAAATAACTAATCCTTTGGTGATAGAGATCACTGGAATTTTACAATGCAATTTATTTTATCTAACTTGTTTTTGATCTATTCCTTCAAGTGAATACGAAATCTTATATAAGAAAGAGAAGTACTATTGATTGAGAAAAAGAAAAAGACCAAGGAAGTGGTTTTTTGAAATTGTCTTGAATGGTAAACGGATCGAGATCAATGTTTTCAAGAACTTAAATTCTCACCAGAAGATAGAAAAGAAAGATGGTATAATTAAAAATAAATAAAAAACTTCTCATATGACAATGAAAGAATCTAGCGTGAGTACAATATTCTTTAGTATAAAGATTACTAAAAGGCTCTAGAAGAGCATATACATCAATGGAAACGCATTTTGAAATCATTGATGCGTCATACTCTCCCAAGTCTCAAAGTCAATATAATGATATAATACACGACCAATGTTGAGTATCTTGTTGATTCTAGAGTGGAATTCAATTCGAGATGAATAAATAAAGTGAAATCCTCTCGAGAGGGAGAATTAAGGAATTCCATTCACCGGTTCGCCGTAAAATATTTACAAGTTCTTTGGAACAATTTTAAAGAAAAATATGATCACCCGAATGTGATATTACATAAAAATAGCTATGATTGTCCATATCTAAGACTCGAAGCTTGTAAGTGAATATAACTCAACTATGTCGAGAGAATATCTATAATGTAGAGATAGTAAAGACATATTCAAACTTTCACGTAAGTAATGTTGTCCTATAGGCACGCTATCATGAATAAGAACAAAGCGTTCAGAACTTGTATATGCCTCTTTAAAGCTAAGGAAAATAATGAGCGAGTGATAAAGGGAAAATAATGAGCGAGTGATAACTCATGTCTCACCAGTTTTGATCAAATTCCCTGAAGTGGTATATCAAAACTCTAGCCACCACCTGAAGTAAGAAACAATTGTGCTGTTTTCTTTCCGAGATCTCCGTCTTCGAGGTAAGTTTCCTCACGTTTAATAATTTGTTACATATGTGGCATATTTACGATATATTATGCGTTGATGCTTAATAGTCATCGGTTCTTGTCGCCAGTTAAATATTTAATATACACATGCTCTATATTTGAGCACCTCATGTGTTATTTGTTTATATTGCATGAGTTCAATCTGTTTGTTTGATTTCACGAAGAGATATGTTCATTACCTCATATTATTGTATGGCTTTGTTCGGTTAAGTATTATTTATTACTTAATTGTTTATTGGCTGATTCGTAAATCTTACCATGAATGCTAAATTGTTTCTTTGACAACATTCGATTATTCAGAGCTTGCATATTATTTATTGATTTTAATATTATTATTTTTTTACGTAATGGCCATGATCCATGGGCAAAATCTTAAGTGTATTAGGATTCAAATGCTAGAGACTCGTTTTACTTGGGAGTAGCAGAGAATTTTTGCTTAATTACAGAATGTCCAGGTATATTCAAACTTTTTGTTTTGAATTTAATTTGAAATTCAAAAAAAAAAAATATATATATATATATATTAAAAGCAAGATGAGATCATTTAATTTAGAGCTTATTATGAGTCTTCACATTTAAGATTATAAGACTTGAAGTCTATAATTAATATGTTGGTTATACTCCATTCCTTGAAGTGAATGTGACATCTCGTAAAAGAGAATTAAACCAGAAGTTTACTGAGAATGAAAAGTAAACCAAAACTTTACAAAGACTTTATATGTTTGGCTTAACCGGACTGGTCATCTTGATTTAATAAATGATGCGAAAATTTATAAGAAGTGTGTGGATATTTCGTAAAGAACCAGAAAATTCTTTCTAGTTATTTATCATATGTTGATTGCTCAGAAGGAATATGATAATGTGGCATTCACCAATAAAAAAAATAAACTGGAATCTGTTTATTTCAAGAAGTATATACAAGGAGATATTTATGGGCTGATCACCCACTATGTGAATTTTAGATACTAGATGCATCGATTCAATAGACGCATTGACTCGATGAAAGCATCAACTAAATATTCACATTTATCCTTGTCATGAAATTACAACTTGAAGTTTGCAAGGTTATTTGATAATGCTGGTGAATTTATGTTTGAATACCTATTGAAATAAAGTGTTTAACATCCAGAAGCTTATGTTTATACACAAAATGGTTTAATACAATTGTTTCACATCAAGCCAATAAATAACTAATAGGTCTCCCCATCATTATTGGTTTAGGATCAGAAACCAAATAAATCCCATCAGAAAGATGTTTGAATGTTAAAAGTGCTCCACCAAAGCATTTTAAGTTGGGACCTCAGAAAGAGAATAAAAATATATGTTGGATATGAATAATAGTCTAGAGCTATCCCAGAAGGATTATTATTGCTCGAGTCTCATATTAACATTTTAATGAGTTAGTTTTTCCAACATCAGGGGGAGAAAATAAACAGCTAGAAAAAGATATAAGTTTCTATGAATTATCAATGATCCTCGGACTAGAGAATGTACATTAGAAGTCCAAAAATATAATTCATAAGAAAAACTCGGCGTATTATTTGCCAGACGCTTTGCTGATCCTAATATAGTGATGAAATCACTTGTACCAGCTATATATGCTCTAATCAAAATTAATATCCTAGAAGGACTATATCAAACTGCTAGTGAGTCTAAAGATCGCATGAAGCATGATAGACTTATTTGGTTCTAAATATAAGAATCCTCAAAAAGAAAAGTGAGCATAAATTGAGAATGACCAGATTGAGGAAATCTCTAAAGATCTCCATAAGAGAATGAATGATCTCCAGAAGAGAAAGAAACATGACAAATGAAAAGTTCAAGTACTTGACAATGAAAAAAGCTAGCTAGCTATGTCATGTTTGTAATAAATAGAACCGAAAAGCAAATCGACGTCGTAATATTCTGCATGCTATGAGCAGTTGATATTATGAGAAAAAGGATCATGAAAGAAAGTCTATTGAAATATGTACATATACTAATGATTGGCCAAAGTGGAAAGGAAAATAGACTTGTACTTATAATCTCTTGAAGAGAAATTTTTTGGACCAGGAGTCCATGCATTTGAAGTATAAAACCAGTGAAAGATATTAAGATTTGTGGAAAACGATAGTGAAAATAGTGAAATTTTCACAAAGATAAAGATTGATTTATGAAGAGATAAATTAATATTCTCTTGTGGTGGTAGCAATACTTTTGAAATATCTTATAAGTCTGGCAATAAGATATAGAACATTGGATGAGGAAATTTATATGGATTCCTTAATGTATATAATTCTTGAAGGATTAAAGATATCAAAATTATGTTCTTGAGAACTCTACTCGATTAATGAAAAGAGAAAATAGGGTATAATTATGTATATGAGTACTCATGTAGAATTCTCTAAAGATATTGATTAAAGTGATTCTTAATTTGAAGATCATCAAAACTCTGGCAGAGTTATCCGAAATAGTATGATGACAATAATTTATGCTAAATGATCACTTGATAATGATATTTATATACAAATCCCGGAAGGATTTAAACTGCTAGAAGCAAAAACATTTTTGTGGAAATTGCAGAAAATTGAATCGTTCTCTTTATGGATTGAAATATCGGGGATTATTTTTTAAGAGAAACATATAAGAATGATTCGTTCTTGCATATTCAGAAGGAATTTTGAGAAAAAAATTTGTGACGATTACATTGTATGTTGATGATTTGAACATTACTGGAACTCCTGAAGAGATTTATAGAAATGATTTGGAAAAATACTTATAGATCATGGCAATCTTTATAATATTTTAAGGTTTACAAAAGCCAACAAGCCCTGACAAGACGACACGTTAACCTTCTTCTCTAAAAATCTTTCTTCAAAAAATAGTTAAAAATGTTTTTTCCGAGCTTCGAACCAAGGAAACCTCGCTAATTTAAGTAGATACAAGCCACTAGACTACTAAAGACACTTGTACATATCACGGAAAGAAAGATATATAATCAACTACTAACATTCTTTCTAAAAGTCATTAACAAAAGTAGGAAATATTTTGAAAAGTCAATTACTTTTTTTTAATGTGAAATCTATTTAATTAAATAAATTTATATAATACTAATAATAATCAAACCTAACGTTTCTGAAATGGACTGCTAATTAATAATTTTGGAATCAAATTGATTTCCCCATCAATTGTGAATCAATTCTAATTCAACCAAATTTAAAAACATGCAACGCTCATAATTTTAATTCCTAACCTTCCAAAGTTAATCTTTCTATTTATTTTTAAATTTAATACTAAATCTTAAAACGTCCATATAATTCACCAAATTTAAAAACATGCAACGCCCATATAATTCACTTATTTTGCTGCATATAAGTGTTGAGAATCAATTTACTTTTAAAAGTTCATGCAATATAAATAAGAAAAACTACTAATTTAAGTTCAAGTAAATTAAAAAAAATTGGTTGTTTTTTGTCAAACATAAATAATAAGATAAAACATATTGTTTGTTTTTACATAATATAGTTTTATATTATGACTTTTTAAAAATATAACTTGTGAGAGTATTTCTTAAATATCACTTATATAGTAAAATAATTTTAAAATTTATGTAAATAGTTTAGAAATTTTATTTAACTTGTGAGAATATTTCTTTACAAATTTTTATTTAGAAAAAAAAAGTTTAAAATGTTTTTTCTAGGTTTCGAACCTAGCAAACCTCAGTAATTTAAGTGGAGATGAACCACTAGACTACTAAAGACACTTGTATATATCAAGGATAGAAACATATATAACCCGCTACTAAAAGTTTTTCTAAAAGTTATTCACAAAAGTAAGAAATATTTTGAAATGCCAAATATTTTTATTTCTTTGTAATATAGAATCTATTTAATTAAATAAATTTATATACCTCTAATAATGATCATTCGTGATTGGTATTAATTCCTAAACTTCCAAAATTAATCTTTCCATTTATTTATCAATTATAATTCAACATTTAATTTTTAAACGCCCATATAACATTTTGATTTAAATTCAACAAATTATTAATTATTTTACCATCAAATTGATCTCATCTAAATTTAACGTCCACATTTACTTACTACAATAAACTTACAAAATCTAATCAATTTATTATTAAAGATAATTAGGAAATCTGAACAATTTACCTTGATAGGAATCAATTGATTTACAATATATCAATATTAAAATAGTTTAAAATCACTTTACCTTTATATGATTATGCAATATAAATAAGAAAATTCACATATTGTTTGTCTTTACATCTAATAAAATTTTCAAACATATTATCATATAGTTTTATATTTTGATTTTTAAAAATATAATTTGTGAGAATATTTTTTAAATATCACTTATATACAGTAAAATAATTTTAAAATTTATATAAATAGTTTTTCCACGCAACGCATGGACTTTTTCTAGTAATCTATATAAGAATGTTCACATATACTTAATCCTGAAGTACCAAATTTAAAATGATGTTTAAGAAATTTATCGATCTCTTTTATGATTGGAAGATGAGACTTTGTATGATAAGAAGAAAATATACTATAGACCAGAAGTCTAATGATCCAAAAAGATAATATGATTCTAATAATTATGCATTATAAATATGATTCTAATAATTATGCTTTATAAATATATTTGATCGGAATTCATCTCTTGAAGAAGATGTTTCCGAGGGGGAGAAAATATAATGAATGATATGCGTGGATGTACTCTTTTTCTCTTATCATAGTTTTTCTCCCATTGAGTTTTTCTATGAAAGGTTTTTAATGAGACATCAAAGAACACGCAAATGATAGACATGCAAAAAAGATTGTTATCATTATAATGATATATGAAATTCTATCAATCTCCTAAATGAATATCATACATGAAGAGAAACAAAGAGAATAATCAAGATGAATCATCTTAAAGGAACCATAAGTTGCAGAAGAATGGTGATTTATATGTTATGGAAATACGTTCAAGCGAAACTTTTGCGGACTTATTTTGCAAGACACTTCTAACTATCACTTTCAAGGAAGAAGTTCGTGTCGTCACAAAGATATCAAGTTATGCACTCATCAGGGGGAGTAGAAGCGCGTTGCACTCTTTTTCCATTAACCATGGTTTTGTCCCAATTGGGTTTTCCTGGTAAGGTTTTTAATGAGGCAACATCTTATGCGCATTAGGATTATTTTTACTATAATGGCATCCAAGGGGGAGTGTCCATTATAGACCCGTATTCTATAATGTTCCTAAACCTACTTGTTCACCAAGTATTTACACTCCTATATATACTCTCTATTATTGATGGAATAATAATACAACACAATTCATTCTATCTTTTCTAATTATAACAAAAACCAAAAACCAAGTTTTAGTTCTTTAACCTTTTTTATTATAAATTATCTCAAGGCCTTTATTCAACTACTGATAATATGGCCCAGCCCAATAACATACTAAACCCTAGAGAACGTGAATTGAGGGTATAAAAGCTTGTCTTGTCTTGTCTAGGGTTACGCGGAAGCCGAACCCAGAAAAATGCAGATCTTCGTGAAAACCCTAACCGGTAAGACCATCACTCTGGAGGTCGAGAGCAGCGACACCATCGACAATGTCAAGGCCAAGATCCAAGACAAAGAAGGTACGATCTGGAAATTCTCCTCAATCTTTGTGAAATCAGATCTCTTATTGCTCTTCTTCTCTTCAGGAATCCCTCCGGATCAGCAGCGATTGATCTTCGCCGGAAAACAGCTTGAAGATGGCCGTACTTTGGCTGACTACAACATCCAGAAAGGTAGAACAAATGTTGATTTTTGTTTCGATTATTCATTTCACTGATCAATTGTTATTGATTGTGTAATCAGAATCGACGCTTCATCTTGTGTTGAGGCTTAGAGGAGGTATCATTGAGCCGTCGTTGATGATGTTGGCTCGTAAGTACAACCAAGACAAGATGATTTGCAGAAAGTAAGCATTTCTCTTTACAAATGAATGAATGATTTGTTTAGATGGGATTTAGGGTTTGTGGGAATAAACTTAGCTTCTCAAGCCAGTTACAATGCGTGTGAGGTTATAAATGTTCCCAATATCAAACATTTCCATTCTCCTAACTTTGTCAGCTGGTCAAATTTTGCATCTTTCCAGGTGATTTTCTTGAATGGTACATTTGTTAATGATCATATATTGGATATTCGAATTCTCTATCTTGTGTATGGTTTGCATATGTTATATCATTATGAACTGTGCTGAGCCATTTCATGTGAAGGTCCAATCTTTCAATGAGAAAGATAGTTCCTGTATTCAAATTGCTAGTTGCATTTGGTGTCGAAGATGTAACATTTAGATTATTTGTTGGTGTTAATTCTGACTATTTTGACCTATTCTAATGCTATGTCACATGTTTGATTAGGTGCTATGCTCGTCTTCATCCAAGGGCAGTAAACTGCAGGAAGAAGAAGTGTGGCCATAGCAACCAGGTCTGGTTTTGTCACTTGCTCTTTTTGATGTTTTCAATTTACTTTGTCAAATGATCCTGAATGACATTTTTTTTGTTTTGAATCTTGTTTTGCAGTTGAGGCCTAAGAAGAAGATCAAGTAGACTCGTTTCAAGAATCTGATCTACCTTGTTGTCGTCTTTCCCTTGATAACTTTGTTTTGTTTCAGTGAATTTTTATGTTGAAAGATTATATCGGTAAAAGTATTTGGTATTCTATGTTTTCTGAATCAATTATTTCTTCTGCTTTATTCCATTTTGCATATGCTTGTGCCATATATTTGTTTAGCTTGAAAGCATCGTACAAGTCTGATTGATAAAAACTCAACTGTTTAACTTTACTACACATGAGTTGAGAAGCAATTACTTTGTATCTAACGACAAAATCAGATCCTTCCTTGTAGCCACAATGATTCATGATATATCATGGTTTTTACCGGTTTTCAACCATGATATAAGTCCATGTTTTAGTGTCTTTTAGTGTTTTTGTATTGTTTTAGTGTCTTTACAGGAACTGGACCGTCTGGAGCATAAAAGATGTTTACTGGAGGTTTTGGAGCATTCACGGAGTGAAGTGGCAAAATGCAAATTCGGAACCAAGATTTTGAATATGTGTCGATCGACACGTTAGTTACTGGAACAAAAGAAGCCGATTTGAAGATTGGTGTCGATCGACACCTTGTTCTGTCAAGCCCGAAACTTAATCAAAGAAGCCCGTTCGAAGTCCGAAGATTCCAGATGTTTATTTTTGTGATCAATGACGGTTCGAAACCCTATATATACGTATTTACAGCCATTGTTTAGGCTTAAACTTTATTTTATTGTGTTTAGAATTACTCTTAAGAGATATCTCTAATAAAGATGTTTTGTGCTTCATTAAACATGTCTGAGTAATTTCTTTGTTAGGTTTAGGGATTTCAAGGGTTTTGATGAATTGCTAGATCTGATTTCTTGTTAGGATAATATCATTAGAATGTTCTTCATCTTGACTTGTGTTTATTGCTGATTCTTGATTAGCTACCTTGAATCTGATCTTAGGATAATTAATAGAAACGAGAGTTTGATTGATTTCCTGAACTAGTCTTTGATGAGCAAAATTCCTATTCGCAAAGAGATTTGGTTTAGGGTTTTGTGAACAATTGTGCCTGATCTTTAATGCTTGTTTAGATTCATAGGATTCGCAAAGGAATTTGGCTTTCTAGGATTTATTCATAGAAAACATTCGCAGCGACAGCTGGTTTGTTTTACTTTCGTGTGCATGTTTAGGAACAAGAGCATTAATAATCCTAGCTTTTATTTATCATCTGCAATTCTGATTCTCCTGAGATTTCCCTGAACCTAGCTTTTATCTTCATTGATTTAAAGCTTATTATCCTGTTTGCTTGTTTTATTTGGTTTTTCATACATTATAGTTTGTCTAGCTTAGTCTGAAAGTAATAATCTATTGTGTCCCTGATTCCCTGTGGATTCGATAACCTTAAGTGCTACAATCGATCTCTTAATTTGAGAGAGTAGGTCTAGGGTAAATTTGACCATATCAAATTTTGGCGCCGTTGCCGGGGAACCATACCATTAGATTCTTATTACTAGGATTTTGTCTAGGTATTTATTTTTCTTGTTTTTTTTTTTTTTTTTTTTTTTTTTTTGTTTTGTTTTGAGTTTCAGGCGTAACAAAGATGGAGGCTATGCTTGCGAAGCTTCTCGAGGGACAGCAGAGATTGACTGAGAACTTCAACAAAAAGCTGGATTCAATGTACGCTGATCTGAATGGGAAGCTCGAAGCTTTGGGTACTCATCTTGAGGAGTTGGATGTTCAGGTTGCTGAAGCTGCTGATTCTATCAAGCGGCGAGACGAATTTCTTCATGCGATGACTGATACGGACCCTAAGCGTGCTCAAGATGCTATTCCAGAGGAAAACAAGGATTATCTCGACGAATTTCAAGCAATTTTCGGAGTTGCAGAGTCAGTGTCGATCGACACTAAGGAGTTGTGTAGATCGACACGTGAAGAAAATCGAAAATCCAAAGCAGAGGAGCTAGTGTCGATTGACACTACACACATGTGTCGATCGACACCAACAGAAGAAGTAGCATCGCTCGACATGGGAATCGACGCAGAATCTGAATTTCATAGTGGTGTCGAGCGACACCACACCAGCGTCGCTCGACACCCTGCCCAGTCCGGTCCAGATCTTCGCGAAACGCCTGAATCATCCGAGGAAAAGGTCTGTACTCCTAAGCTTCCTTTCCCCAGAGCTCGAGAGTCGTCACCTAAGGTTGAAGAAGCTTTATCCATGACGATCTTTATTGAGAATCCTCCGAAAGAGCCAAGGTATGAACTTCCTGTACTTATTTCTAATTCTCCTGCTATCGTCAATAAGGATTTAAATTGTGAAAAAACTATTTCGCACTCACGCCAGCAACGAGTTTCTCGAACGCTTGGTTTTTCTATTGATGTTTCTGCAGGAAAGCGAAGTAATCAAACCAAGGTGAAGCTTAAAAGGACCTCAAAGCCTTTCGCAAAAATCAAGATCATCATCCCTTCAGACTTAGAGGAGAAAGGAGAAGAAGTCATTCAGCGAATGATGGAAAACACGATGAAACTTTTCCCAGGAATAATTTTTGATAAGTCTGGGGGAGCTGCAAAGAAAGGACGAACAAAGGACAGAGCTGCAACCATCCTAACGGATAAGGGAGGTACAACACTTCCCGATGATCCAAACGCATAAGCATGTCAAGCTAACGACTCAAAACAAGCGCTTAGTGGGAGGCAACCCACTGGTAAGTATATTTAAATTTTTATTTTTGTTTTGTTTTACTAACGTTTTACTTTAAGTGTTTCAGTTCAAAAAAAAAAAAAAAAAAAAAAAACAGAGAGTCAAGCGTCGATCGACACTCACTGAGTGTGTCGATCGACACCCGAGGAGAAGACCAATAGATGGAGCCGCGGATCGACCTGATCAATCGATCTGGGTGAGATTTCTTGGTGTCGATCGACACCATATGTGTGTCGATCGACACACCTCGGCAGGTAAGTTTCTTCTTTCTTTTTCAATTCATTTCAATTTTGTTTATGTTTCTTTCACCGATCTTAGGCTTAATAACACTGGGGACAGTGTCGTTTAAGTCTGGGGGAGGTAGTCGCTAACTTTTGTGTTTTCTTTTGGTGTTTTTGAGTCATTTTTAAAAAATTTAGAGTCAAAACCTCCTTTAGACTTCCTTTAAACAGCACTCATGGACCATTACCAATGCAAGTTGGCTGGTTTTACTGAGGTGGGTAACTGGAAGTGGATCGGTTTAACGGAGCGAGTTCAGATTTCTGGAGAACGCCAGAAAGGATGTCAAAGACCCCGACCCTAATGAACTCTAATCTCTTGTCAAGGGCGTTGGCTAATCGCAAGGCTTGATTCAGCTTCCAAACACTTGAAAGCGAGGATGAACCGCTCTTGAAACTTCTTCCCGAATGACGAGTATAACTGTCCTAGATCGAAAAAAGAAAGCCTCATGACCCTGTCTCCACAAGAACACCAGTAATGAGAGCTGATCTAGTGATCATAGAGATGCCAAGGAAAAGTGCAAGCCCAAATTTAGAGATGCCAAAGGAAAATGGAGCGTCAAGTTCTGGTGGTAAAGGACCCTCTGCTGAGGTACCCGCCATCACAAAAAAAAATGAATGAAAAATCAAAAGGCATTGCATCTCTATGATATCCTTAATTGGATACAGTTTCAGAGGGAAGAAAGAGGGTGAAACGCAGGAAAGTGTTCAAGGAGGTGAAAGAATCTAGAAGGTCCAGCGATCGATATTCCCTCGATGAGACTGCACCTAATTGAACTAAAGGGGTCAACGACTGAAAGTCTGAGTTTCTCTAAGGAGTTTGGGTTCAATCTGGAGGACTGCTAAGCTTCTAGGGAAACATCGAAGTATCACCAGATGACTTTGCAAAGGTATGTGGTTCCTAAAGGAGTGATAACATCTGTTTTGCTTAGGGACAAGCAAAAGCTAAGTCTGGGGGAGTTGATATATCATGGTTTTTACCGGTTTTCAACCATGATATAAGTCCATGTTTTAGTGTCTTTTGGTGTTTTTGGTATTGTTTTAGTGTCTTTACAGGAACTGGACCGTCTGGAGCATAAAAGATGTTTACTGGAGGTTTTGGAGCATTCACGGAGTGAAGTGGCAAAATGCAAATTCGGAACCAAGATTTTGAATCTGTGTCGATCGACACTGATGAAGTGTGTCGATCGACACGTTAGTTACTGGAACAAAAGAAGCCGATTTGAAGATTGGTGTCGATCGACACCCTGTTCTGTCAAGCCCGAAACTTAATCAAAGAAGCCCGTTCGAAGCCCGAAGACTCCAGATGTTTACTTTTATGATCTATGACGGTTCAGAACCCTATATATACGTATTTACAGCCATTGTTTAGGCTTAAGCTTTATTTTATTGTGTTTAGAATTACTCTTAAGAGATATCTCTAATAAAGATGTTTTGTGCTTCATTAAACATGTCTGAGTAATTTCTTTGTTAGGTTTAGGGATTTCAAGGGTTTTGATGAATTGCTAGATCTGATTTCTTGTTAGGATGATATCATTAGAATGTTCTTCATCTTGACTTGTGTTTATTGCTGATTCTTGATTAGCTACCTTGAATCTGATCTTAGGATAATTAATAGAAACGAGAGTTTGATTGATTTCCTGAACTAGTCTTTGATGAGCAAAATTCCTATTCGCAAAGGGATTTGGTTTAGGGTTTTGTGAACAATTGTGCCTGATCTTTAATGTTTGTTTAGATTCATAGGATTCGCAAAGGAATTTGGCTTTCTAGGATTTATTCATAGAAAACATTCGCAGCGACAGCTGGTTTGTTTTACTTTCGTGTGCATGTTTAGGAACAAGAGCATTAATAATCCTAGCTTTTATTTATCATCTGCAATTCTGATTCTCCTGAGATTTCTCTGAACCTAGCTTTTATCTTCATTGATTTAAAGCTTATTATCCTGTTTGCTTGTTTTATTTGGTTTTTCATACATTATAGTTTGTCTAGCTTAGTCTGAAAGTAATAATCTATTGTGTCCCTGATTCCCTGTGGATTCGATAACCTTAAGTGCTACAATCGATCTCTTAATTTGAGAGAGTAGGTCTAGGGTAAATTTGACCATATCAATTCATGTCTTCTTCCTGTCTGAGTGTGCTAAAGCATAATATGATAGAACAATTTGTGTAAAGTTCTAGCTTAGGAACAAAATTGATAAGCTCATTAGATCTTAGAAGGGAGTTAGCCCTCCACTTGGTCTTTAACCGGGAGACTACAGACCAAATAAACCGCCTTTTGATAATCTTTGTGACAACCTAGTTTTATAAGCACCACTCTAAACGTTTCAGCCAATCTCACTTTTGGTATAAATTACATGTGCATTTTTACTGGCTAAATTATTCGATTGCTCTCTTATCTTATCAATGCTTACTCATATTTTTAAAGTAATGATTTTATTGAGGTTTTACTAGTCCATCTAAGCAATGGACTATGTACAAATGAATTGATAGAAAAAAGAAACAAAAAAGTTTCCTCTTCTATTTACATTGTCACAGAGTCTCTCTCTTTTTAACAAATTAATGAAATATATTAATCAAAGAATTAAATAGTGATCATTTAGCTCCTTGGTTCATCTTCTTAGGCTTCTGCATGTTCCATGCATTGAGGCTCTCTACAGCCACAGGTTGTGCCCCATTGTTGAAGACAAACAAATGAGCTTTATCTCCTCCTACTGCCTTTGTTGGGTACACTCGAGATGTTATCACTGTCTTTCCCTTTGCTCCAAAGCTCTCCACCACCGAGTGATCAATCTACAATTTGTTGTTAATTAGTATCAATCTATTACTCATTTTGCTTTCTATAAGATACAAAAAATGTTCGTAAACAAATTGAACGAATTTGGGACGTACCAAACTCCTTAGAGAGATCTTTCCGTCAGCAAGATCAACATCGACAAAACCAGCAAACGACGGTTTGTACATCCTCTCCTTCTGGTCAGAACCGGTGTCTTTTTTGAGAGTCGAACTGTCAGTATTTTATATGGTAATTGTTAGAAATCTGATTCAAAATAAGATAGTTTTAAACGCCAAAATCGAATTTATGATGATAATTAGTGAGTTAGGAAAACATACGGCTTGGCGTCGGAACACATGAGGACCTTAGGCTTGTTGGTTGTGGCATCTTTGAAGACTCTGAAAAAGACAGGAGTGTATTCTTCTAGGTCAGATGTAGCCAAGGTGATCAAACCAAATGGTCCAACCCCGCCGGTCACATTTGAACCTTTCATGTCACATAACTCTACTGGTTTTGTTGCGAAAGTCGCGTCAAATTTTTCTGCCTTCTCTAGACTTCCAACGTTGAATGTCACATCCACATCTACCTATATACACATTCAAGTTCTAAATCTCAAACCCTAACCCCTAAATTTAAAATTTGACAAATATATTTATTATGAAAAAATTATAATTACTTGAGCAGGAGTGATTCCTTGGACCTCAAAGCGTTGGCCCTTTTCCATTTTCTTGTTTTTCATTTGGACATTCGTTCCTCTCAATGACTCAATCTCTTCGATCGGCCAAAACACGAGTTGCTTACCGCTAGAATCGAGCAAGATCGTCCTTGGGATAAGCTGAACTCCGGCCCAACCCTTTGAGGTATCATCTTGAACGGTGTCGGATTCATTGGCCCAACCCCAAAGAATTCTCCTGTTCTTCATGTCATCAAAGAATGTCTTTGACGCATAGAAGTTACCGTAGTCGAATCTCAAACCATCCCAACCATCAGGAGTGGTACCGTCTGGTCTGTAACGGTCCTTCTTGGTATCATACGTTCCAAGAGTGTAGTACTCGTACCGGGTCAAGTCCAAACTAACCTTCAACACGTGCTTGATGTTTGGACCGCTGTAGCTAAAGTCCAAACCAGTTTTCTTGCCAATGGCTACCGGGAAGAAATCGGGACACTCCCACATACCGGTAGCTTTTCTTGAGTGGATGGGACGTTTAGTTTTGACCCATTTCTTGAAGTCACGACTTTTGTACATATAAGCAATTCCTCTACTCTTCTTCTTTGATCCCACAAGCATTCTCCAATACCCATCCTTTTTGTTAAACCAAGCCGTGGTTGGGTCACGGAAAGCGGATCCATTCTCGCCATGATCAGGCCTTACGATTGGGTTATCGTCCGGTTTAATCCATTTCTTGAGGTAAGGATCAGAGAGGTCTTGGGGAATGGCGTAGTTTTGGATCTGAGTTTGGTTCTCGGTGATACCGGTGTAGAGGATAATGGGTCCTTTGCCCGGTACGTGGGTAGCTGAACCGGACCATGTACCGTTGATGTCGAACCATTTGGATGGGTAAATGGCCGGTTCAAGGGCTTCCCAATTGATCAAGTCCTTAGAAACCGAATGTGCCCACACAATGTTACCCCAAACCGCACCTTTAGGATTGTATTGGTAGAAGAGATGGTACACTCCCTTGTAGACCATTGGACCTATTTCATTTTTTTAAATATCGTTACGTTAAATCATATATATATATATATATATATATATATATATATATATATATATATATAGTGTTCTTTTTATTAACAACTTATAAAAAAAAAAAAAAAATTAATTTGTGATGGACTTACCATTTGGATCTGTTGGAGTTGAGAATACCACGAAGAAGATAAATATAGCAAAACAAGGAAACATACGTTAGAACAAAATGTATTTGGTTGATATGAACTGTCAACGAACTTCCATATGTAAAATCTAGTGAAAAAGTTCCGGAGGAGAATGGAACCCGAAAGGGAAGCGAGTGGATGCTATGCCCCAGAGTCTTACCATTAGGCCACTACCGCTTAATTGTACTAAACTAATACACGGCGAAACAAATATGAACTTTGAAGAAAATGTGAATGTACCGTTGATCCAATGGCGAGGAGGTTGAAAGTGAAAGCCGGTTCTGTGAAGTGGACTCACTACCTCCAACGATGTTGATTTAGATTGTAATCTTTTGTAAACATTGTGAAATGCATCGATGCCATTATTGCTTATATTGATTAATACAAACAATAGTAACACAGAAACAATCTTTGAACCACTCATTGGTGCAAGAAAACCCTACGATCACAATAATTTTTATTGATTTTGTTTTATTGTTATTAATTTTTTTTTTTTTTGAAAAGAGAGAGACCCTCTGTGATGAAGAAAAATAGTTTTTGATGCAATGTATATATAGTAGCAAACATGGGAGAAAAATAGATGACTTTGAAGATAATTTGGATCCGGAAAATAATCTTAATCTCACGCTAAAATTAGATGAACAATTGTTTACCTTTTGTTATCTTTTTTATCCAGTTTTAACAACTCTCTATTATCCCAAATTAAAATTCTAGTCAACAAGTTTTGATATTTTTAGGATTGTCAAAAGTTTATAATGTATTATTGTTTTGTGATTCAACCAACTTTCTTAGAAACAAGTTGAAGTTACTAATAGTCTCCACATGAGCAAGAACCTTCCTTGAAGCAATGGAACCGATTTGCATCTCTTACGATAACTTCCCGTCTTGTAACCCTTGATGAAAACTTGAAAAAACTATGGCAGTCACCACAAACCCTGAGATTCTTTGTGATTCTTAAGAGACTACCTTCTGGAGTCGAGATCAAACCAAACGCTAGCGCTAGCTTTTCGCTATGTAAAGATAACATCCCGACTTTAACCCCCTCATTGACATCGTGCAACACAAAATTTGTATCCGGGACATAACCCGCCTTTTCAAGCTTTTCCGTCAGATTCCTGAGAGAGGCATAAATCTCCTTAGACTTAGGATGAGTCCTATCCCCAACCTTGAACTTATGTCTTGTGTTGTCAGCTTCAATCCAAGTATAACCGGGGAATTTCTTTAAACCCATTTGGTTCATCAAGCTCCTAATTTTAGCAACCTCCTCCCATTTACCGTCGTTTGCATAATATTAGAGAGTAAAATGTAGTGACCAGTTCAAGCAAGGATTTAGCCGCTTTCTCTGCCATTTCTACATTCTTATGAATTCTGCAAGCCGAGAAAAGAACCCCATAAAGTTTCATCTTTTTCAATCGACATGGTTTCAATCATCTTACTAGCTTCATCGAGTCTACCAGCTCGACCCAAGAGATCGATCATACAAGTATAGTGTTTCACATTTGGCCTAACGCCGTACTTTGGCATCAAATCAAATATCTTGAGACCCTCTTTTACAAGTCCTGCGTGGCTGCAAGCATTAAGTAGAGATACGAAAGTGATTTCATTGGGAGATAATCTTCTATCTAACATCATTTGAAACAACTCAAGAGCCTTTGTTGCTTTCCCGTGATAACCATACGCTGCAATCATCGAGCTCCACGAAATAACATTTCTCTCATTCATCAAGTCAAATAATTCTCTCGCAGCATCAACGTTTCCACACTTTGCATGCATATCAATCAGAGCTGTTCCAAGAACCACACCAAAAGGAACATTCATCATGCGAATATAATCATGAAGGATCACTGCCTTGTGCAAATCCCCGAGCTTAGCACAAGCGTTAACAACGGCAACAATGGCAACTCTATCAGGAACAAGTCCTTCATTCCTCATCCGTTCAAATAAAACCCACGATTCATCAGGCCTACCTGAATCAGCATACGCACCAATCATCACCGTCCAAGTCACAAGATCTCTCTTAGGCATTTCATCGAACAGTTTACACGCATCATCAATCATCCCACATTTCGCATACATATCAACAAGCGCAGCGCAAACATAAAAGTCCGAATCCATACCAGACTTGAACGCTACTTGATGAATCAATCTACCCACAACAACATCTTTCTTCTCTCTACAAGCCCTAATCACAATCGGCAACGTGTAATTATCAAGATATAAACTTAAACGAACAATCTCGCTGAAAACTCGCAAACAGTTGAAGAAATCTCCAGTTTTCGCAAACCCACCAACCATAACGCTCCACGACACAGAATCCTTAACGCTCATTTCTTCGAACACTGTCTCTGCATCACCTATTGCTCTGTATTGCGCGTATATGTAAAGCAGCTTGTTTGCGATCGTAAGCTCCTGTAAAAATCCATTAACGATCACTTGGGCATGGATTTTCCCAACGTCAATGACGTTTTTGCAGCTAAGTATCGCCGAAATGTAATCTCCAGTGTTCCGGGAATTAACCGGAGAAAATGAAGAGGAGGATTGTTCATGAAAATCATCAGAAACTGTAGAAGATGCTGAACAAGTGGAAAATCGCACCTTCGTGGTGTTTCTCGAGAATCGAAGAAATCTACCTCTCAGATTCCTTAGCATGATCGACGAGAATTTCTATTGTTTTTGAAATTTTATTATACAAAGAGAAATTGTGCAATTACTAAACCGGAAGGGAAATGCAAAATCATTTCAATTTGAGTACTAAACCGGAATCGAGAAAAAAAATAATGTATACGTCACTGTTGCTTCTTCCCATATTAGCCAACAAGCCAGTCAGTGAGTAAACCAAAAAGAAAAATCAAACAAAATCTTAAGAATCCCAAAAAAAAAACAAAACAATCTCTCTTTTTCTTTCTCAAGAGAATGAGTGATCCAAATCGGAAACCCGAATCCGTGACCCGACCCGTCGGAGGAACCGAATACAGCTGGTGCAGAGCGATTACCGGCGGTACAGGAATCGCCGTCATAGCTCTCTTACTTTCCTCAACCCCAAAACTCAAAAATCTCCAAAACACACTCGATAAACTCCAGATTCACCACCCTACACTCCGTTCAAATCTCCGTTTCGACGCATACGAGAACTCCTTCTCCTTCGTAACTTCCGCCGATTCACACGTCCAAATCCAACCCTTCGATTCCGAATCCACGGCTCAAATCATCCGAAAAAGCGACGATCCCTCCGCCGAACCGCACAGGATCATCCTAGAACACGAGCTCAACAAAAACACGTGGATCGATCCACACCGTTGGGAAAACGGCGTGTTCTTCGTCAGTCTCTACGATCTGACCGACGGCGAGGGAAGGATACTGACGTTTCGTCTGCACACAGGGGCGTGCGATCGGACTTCTGCGGTTACGCTTCTGAGGGAGTTTATGAAAGAGACGACTGATGGATGCGGAAACGGTGAAGTGACGACGGCGGCGGGATTAAGTCCGGCGATAGAGGACCTGATTCCGAGTGGGAAAGGGGATAAACCGTTTTGGGCGCGTGGGATCGACGTGCTTGGTTACTCGCTTAACGCGTTTCGGTTTGCGAATTTGGAATTCGTGAACGCAGAGGATTCGAACCGGAGGTCGCAAATGGTGAGATTGAAACTGGAAAAAGATGAGACTCTCAAACTTGTGGCTGTAAGTGTCTCTTCACTTCATTACTCTGCATTTTTCTATAATTGCGTATATTAACAATATACTAGTATATATTAATATATACTTTTGACTCTTATTATGTACATAATTTTGGTTATTAGTAATATTTAAAATGATTAGGTATGAACATTAATTGCCGACAAAAAAAAAAAGGTATGAACATTAATTTTAGGGCCTTCCCATTTATAATATGTTCATGTTCATATGGGGAGCAAGAAAATCATCATATACATTACACAAATAGTCAAATGTTAGACAATTACTCACATGAATACATATATTACTTGAATAACACAAAATGTAGAAGAAGATCTTTTTGGGTTGTGGTAAAGCCTTGGAATAAAAATGGTGATTGATGCATAACAATGTGCAATGCAGGGATGCAAGGCAAGAGGGATGAAGCTATGGGCGGCAATAGCAGCGGCGGGGCTAATCTCTGCGTATTCGTCTAAGAATTTACCGCAAAACCACGGAGAGAAATACGCCGTGGTGACTCTTTCCGACTGTCGTTCCATTCTTGAACCGCCTCTTACTCCCAATGACTTTGGTAATCTTCTGCGATGATTACAATGACAATTGATGCTCTATGTTATATATACCATAACTAAGTCGAAGACAATCCAATTTTAATGCTGTTTATTTTGGTTTTAGGTTTCTACCACTCAGGGATCCTTCACACACACGACATAACCGGAGAGGAAAAGCTTTGGGACTTGGCCAAAAGATGCTACGACTCGTTCACATCAGCAAAGAACTTGAACAAGCAGTTCACAGACATGTCGGATCTCAATTACTTAATGTGCAAAGCCATAGAGAATCCTAACCTCACGCCTTCCTCGTCTCTAAGAACTGCTTTCATCTCCATATTTGAAGATCCTGTGATCGACGGGTATCCAGAACCCACATTGGCTTCAGTCGGGGTGCAGGATTACATCGGATGCGCGTCCATCCACGGGGTTGGGCCGTCTATTGCGGTTTTCGATTCGCTTAGATGTTTATTGAGATGTTATTGAGATGTTTATTCAAGGGAAAACCATCCGGTTTATTTAAGAAAACCTAAATTGAGAGATAAGGAAAGACTTATGGTAAAAATTGCACTATTTTCTATTTTAGAGGAATTAGCAAATTGCACTATTTTTTATTTTAGAAGAAGGCTAAAAAAAGGTGAAAGATCCATAGGAACACAAACAAACTACAAACTATTTTTAGAGCACAAAGACCTTTTCACAAAACTCAAACCTACTTGTCTCGTTTTCTAGTTATCTTCATTTTTGTTTTGTGTCGTCCTCAAAGCACATTTTTTCAAGAAAAGGAGAAATATCAAGCAATAAAGTTTTTTTAAAAATGGCAACAGATTCAACAGCTTTTCCAGAAGGCAACGCAGAAGCTGAACTAGATCTTAACCAAAACAAGAAGTTTGGAGTAGATCCTGTTTCATCAGAGATTGCTTCTGATAAGGTACTTTTTAAGACATGTATGATCTTGATTACCTAAAACAAAAATAAATTCTTCATAATAAATTGAAACACATGTATATTCTTTTGGATAGTTGACTTTGCATGAGTTTCGATTTAATCACCAATTATTGTATTCATTAAATCCATACGTAAATTTGTATTTATATTTATATTTTGGGGTTTAAAATGATGATCAGCTTGAAAGAAGCATTGAAAAGAATATTGAAAAGAGAGAAAACGCAAAGGCAAAGAGAAATGCGGCCCAAACGCTGAAAAAGACAATCATAATATCAGCGGTTATCGTTGCCGTAGCAGGAGCTGCTTTTGCCATCACCAAGAAAATGAAAGAGAAATGATTTTTTTATACAAACTTGATTATCAATTTTCTTTTTTAATATGTACCTTTTCCTTCTTCACAAAACTAAGAAAAAATATCTACTGAAATCTATATTTATTTTTGTGATATGTATTTTTCAAATTAAATAATGTAATTGAAATATTTATATATGATCTAGCTTATGCAAACGATCATAAAAGTATGTTACGGATAAAAATTTATTTTTACTTGAATTGAAATCATACAATGTGAAAATGCTAAATTTACAAACATTTTTACAAAAATTGTGCTTTAGGGGAGTTAGTAAGGTTAATGGTTTTCGGTGTGGTAGTTTATTGTCTTAAATCTTGCTATGAGCTAGCTGACTTCGATGAGAACTTGGTAGAGGGAACTCGCATTGTAAGCATAGTTTGGCTTGTGAGGATTTGTTCAGGGAAAGCTCATGGTCTTGATCGATGAATCGCTCTCACATTTCGCAGTGAGAGAATGTGATCCAGGCTTTGGAGTTCTTCACTATTGACTCTCGGGCCTCTTGTGAAATGCTTCTATAGCTAACGGTCTTTCACATATCGGCGATCACTATTTGCAGTAAACTACCATAGTTCTTTCCTTTTGCAACTCATCTAGGAAGAACAATAAAATCGTCATCGCTTTATCCAAAACCCGTAGTTCTTCGCTATGGTTGAATCCATGTTTTTATCTTTTTTTGCCACGGAACCATTTGTAAAGTTCTATAATTATCGACTTAAACCTATATTGTTTTCATTTTAATACAATATTTACATTCTTTTGGGAAAAAAAATTATTTACAAAGATCATAATAATAATAAAAAAATTGTGGATTAGAACTAAAGAAATTTTTGCAAAGCCCAATGAGTACAATACATATAAGCCCATACTTTATGCTCTTAATTTTTGGCGCCATCTGAAGCTTTTCTCTCCCGCCAAAATTATCTCCATTAAGCTCTCTCTCAAAGCCCTAACCTAGTCTCTGATCATCTTCAACATCTTCGACCGATTCATCTTCTTCAATCAGGTAAATTTTTCTCAAAGCGATTTGCTTTTTTTCTATGGCAGATTAGTAGAATTCTCTTTCCTTTGGTTGAATATATCATCAGAGATTCTCAGATCGATTTTCACACTTTCTCTGACATTCGCGAGAAAATCTCTGAATCACCATTTTAATTTTGTCTTTCGACGTAGATATTATCAAATGGATACTTCGAGTCCTTCAGCTTTTGTGAACGGAGCTTTCTTGAGGCGTTTCATTGGTCAAAAAGTCAGAACTGTGATTCAAGTGATCGGTTCCGACGTCGGATCTGTGGTCGGAAAAACTACCGACGATCTTCAGATCGTTGTTAGAGGACAAGCTCCTACTCCTCTTACTACTTACCTCGAGGTGATTGGAATTGCAGAGAGTGATAACACCATTCGTGCTGAAACTTTGACCAATTTTGGAAACAGCTTTGGTAAATCCTTTCATTTCCTTTATAATTGGTTAATGAGTATATAATTTAGTCAATTTGTGGTTTAATATGCTAATCTCTTGGATGTTTGCTTGTTGTTTTGTTTGTAGATCCAGTAAACTACAACGAGCTATGTAAGCTAGCAAATGGGGAATTCAAGCATTTGTTCATCTAAACATGTTTGGCCATTGAAGATGATCATTTTGTAGGTTGTTATGCTTTATCTATTTGATATGTGTTACTTTGTCTATTTAAGAATTTCTTAGTCTTTTCCACAACTAAGCTGGATTTATGGAACTTTTATGCAAATATGAATTTAGGTGCCAATTTACAAAGCAAAAGACCATTTCCTGATCTAGACCGTTTAGACTGGGTGCTAGTATTTTGTTTTGGAACTAGATGAGATATTGTTTCTTCAGCTCCTCCTTTGGTAATACTGCGGAAACAACACCTACTCCTGATAAAAACTTCTTGATGCACAGTTTATACAGACTTATACTATTAAATATCTCAAAAGACCTTTTTTAATAACTTTTGTTGGGAAAAAGGTTTCTACCAACCATAAAAATTGATAACAAGTGACATAAACTTTTGGGCCGAGAAGAGAGAAATTCATGAAGTTTTTACATGATTTTGGACTTGAAACTACAAACACAAAACATATAACCAGAAAATCCAAAGTGAAGCTGAATCGGTTTGAGTTGGATTAATTTACCTTTATATGTATGGGAAACTGATCCAAGTTTAACCGAATGCTTCATTACATCAAATAAGACACATGTCTCTCATCAAAAGTGAAGAGAAGCAACCCCTAAACTAAACATAGTAGTACTACTGGGTTATACATTACATACACAAAGAAAATGATCAAAAGTTACAAATTAGTAAGCTCTGCTATCTTCAAAGAGTAACAATAGGAGTTAAGTCATTGAAAACGTCAGAGAAATGGAGGTGATCATCATTGAAACCTCTGTTCTGAAGCACCAAATTTCCATCAAAGAACATACTTGGATCCATGGAGTCAAGAGAAGAATCAGAACTCGTGAGAAAATTAGCAGCAAACTCCTGAAGCTCTTGATTGCTTTCGAAAGCACAATCATAGGACAAGAAGCTTTCAGAATCAATATCACTCATGTCAATATCATCCAAGTTTGGTGCAGGTAAAGCCTTGTTGTCCATAATGCAGAAATCTTGAGAATTAGCCATCATCTCAGAGTATTTTGTCTTCTGTAAAGAGAGGCAACAAATTTCAGGAGTGGTTAGGGTTCGATCCAAGTTTTCTACTGGTAAAACGTTGTTGTTATTGTTGCTCATAATGCAGAAATCTTGAGAAGAAGCCATAATCTGAGTATCCTTGTTCTGTAAGGAATCATCAGTGGTTAGGGTTTGGTCCAAGTTTTCTACTGTTGAAGACTTGTTGTCCGGCTCAGGAGTGCCATGGTGAGAAACAAGATGATCTTCCGGAAGCTCTTGATGAGTCTTGTCGAAAACGGAATCGGTTGAATCAAAATCTATGAGTTGATAAACATCATCAATATCCATATCTAAAACATTGTTAAACCCTTCAACTGCAGCTAAATCATCAGCATCTAACACAACAATCTCCGTATCATTAGTCTTGCTGAGACAATCATCAGGGTGGAAATTTAGGGTTTGATCCGGCTCTTGATTTTTGCCAAGAGGATCGCTCTGTTTCTTAATCATCTCCTTGTTATCATGATCGTCCAAGTGTAGATTATTCACCGAACCCAATTTCTTAGCATCTTCCAACAACTTCCTCATAGAATCAATAGCGTCGCTCACTTCTTTGGCATCTTGCGATTTGGTTAAAGTCTCGTCTTCCCACCAAAACCCTAACCCTAGAGCCTTTTGTGACAAACAGATACCCATGTCGCCCCTCATGTGTTTCTTGTTTTCCGAGGGAACAAGAGGACGCTTTCCGGAGAGATAAGCGGAAACGAGACCATCGACGGATGAGTGACCGAAGGAGAAGAAGGAGACATTGGAGTTTTCAGACATTGGAGTGGCTAATACGCCGATTTGTGCGCCCGAGAGAAGGCAAAGCTGAGAGGCTTTACCGAAGAGTCCGTTACAGCGTTTCGAGTAGCAAGGTCCTCGAGATGTTTTCTTCTCGATCTTCTGTATGGCAATCTTTTTCTTAAGGCCTCCTCTCTTCGCCATTCTGACTCACAGAGCAAATAGCAGAGATAGGTTTTTTTTATTTTTGGTTGCCTGTGGAGAACCTGAATTCTCTCTCTCATATATATTATAGACTACGCTTTAGTAACAAAATACTAATAGTCTAATCCAAATAGGAAATACACTAGTTTTTGATCAAACATTAAGAGAAAAACCCAATTAAACCAAATTGGGTTGGTTAATGACGAGATTCCATTATTACCTTTTGTAGGTTGTTATGCTCTATCTATTTGATCTCTCACCACTTTCTGGCTTTTGAGATCTGTGTTACTTGGTCTATTTAACAACTTCTTAGTCTATTTTTCCAACTAAGCTTCAATTGCCATAATTATTCAATATGAGTTATTGAATTTAAGTACCAATTTACTAAACACAATGATAATTTTCTGATATCTCTAGACCGTTTAGATTGGGTGCTAGTGTTTTCTGTGGAACTAGAGAATATTATTGTTGCTTTAACCCATTTTTTTTTATAGTACTGCGACAACTACTAGAGTACTACTACTGGTAAAGACTGAATGTGAATTAGCTGAAAAATTCCTTTTTACTACCTGAAAAAGGTTTCTACCACCATAAAATTGGTATTGCTGGTTATGCAATGTTTTGATGACAAGTGACGGAAATTTTTGGGCCGAGAAGAGAGAAAATCAGATACAACTCTCAGTCCTGCTTCAAGGCTTTCGTAATGAAGGATTTGGCAACTAGAATCCCGATGTAAGCCAACGTTGTAACTGTAAGACCTGCAACAAGAACTGCATTGTCGTATACCGAGTGCTGGACAGTGTACACATGCACCCCTATAGTGTTCCAGTTGCTCTCTGTCCAGATTGGATCAACCATCCCCATAGAATCCGATGAGTTTTGGGGCAGAATCATCCAAGCTTCATCGTCATACTTCAATCGGGTTGAATAGGCTGGAACATACCTGCCACAACCACGACTTCATATGTGTTAGGGATTAGACAACAAATTGATTAGGCCATAGAGATCCCGATACGATGCAACATCGCTAGCTTATAATTTGCGTTTCATTTTAGGACAAAAGGCACAACCTGAACATGCAAACTAAAATACCATTTCCAAGTGAAAAGAGTTTACCTGGTTGTGGAGACAACGCATGTTCCCTCCTTGTTGCTCTCTGCTTTGATGCACACTTCGCCTGGTTTGCTACAGACTCCTTTTGAACATACCGAGGTTGTGTTTCCCTTTCGAACAGACGTTTTATCGGCCAGAAAGTTCCAAAGGAATCTAGAAACATCACTGACATAACCAAGGTAAGGTTTGGAGGAGGGTTCTCCTTGGATGACACCAGCGTAGTTTCCCGGGCAAGTGTTTGTTGGTGAAATATAATCTTTGACCAAGTCACAAGAAAATCCCGGTTCACAAGCTAAAAGACATGATAGAAGCTCTTCAACAAAGGAAGCATTGACATGGATGGATCCCAGAGCCGAAATGCTTGTGTCTTTGCTGTCACTTGCAAGAATGTAAAGTGTACGGGCCACAACGGAAGCAGCAGCTACTACAGATGAGGAGTTGATATTCGCTGCAATGCAATACCAGAAAGTATTAAAAAAGTGCAAAATGGGTTTTGGGTAAAAAAGTTGGGGAAAAGGGCTTCGAATCTCTTACACAAGTCATCAAGGTGACTATGGTAGAACTTATTCACAAACTTGGTATCAAAGTCTTCAAGTACAACAGCTGAAGTCTGAGGGTTCTGCAACAATGAACAAGATGTTATACCTTTTTCACTCTAGGCCATTTGATTCAGAATCACAAAAATTAAACAATGAGTATACACAGACTCATAATACACACTTGAATTACCTTTCTCATGAATGCCATTAAGGAGGATGGGGGAATTCCAGGGTTTCTAGTATCAGCTGGAAGAATTTTGACGTTCTTTGATGCAAGTGAATCCTGAGCTATCTTTAAAGCATCCAATGTCATGTTTGTAACAAAAGAATCCTAAAGCAGAACACCAAAAGTGTAGGTTAAGTCATTAATAAAGCCATGGCAGATTTCACATGATCTAATGAATGAAGTAAGGGTTTGAGAGTATCAAGAATTTCTCACCCTAGTTTTATGAGCAAAGAAGGTATTCATTCCTCCACTCAAACCTTTTCCAACAGATCCTATTTCAAGCACCTGTTCAATAAAAGAAGACATCAATTTGAATTCAGATCTTTAGATTTAGAGAATTGTGAAATGTCAATTTCACAAGGAACACTAATCAAGCAAAAAAAAAAAATCTTTGTGTGTAACTAAGGAACAAATGATTTGAACAAAAAACTGAAACACATGCAGCTATTTCCACAAAAGATTTCATGTATCAGAAAGGCTACCGTTTCAATTTGAGTGCTGCTAAGGCCAGCAACAGCATCTGAATGCAGATCTAGTTCGTGTAAGAACCTCCTGCTGCCAAGGTAACCCCACGTCTCTCCGGTCAGAACCAAAAATACAAGCTGCATTCATTTAGGATATAAACGTAAGAGCTATAAGAGCCAAAACATAGCAACGCGCAAGATATACCTCTGGTATCAAAGCTTGCAAACGACAAAAGCATGAAAAAACTTAATCACATTGCACATTGATGTCTGTATTTGGCATTTATATTTATTCATTGGTACCTTCTTTTTGAGATCACCAAAACCATCAACTCGAGAAAGAGCATCAACTGCTCCCAGAAGAGCTACCAGTCCCTATAAGTTGGAGAAGTCATTCAGCATTGACTCGATAAAGAAGAGCAAATAAACATATTCTAGATACACCAAAAAACAGTAAATAGCTAGATCTCACAGATATTGGTGAATCTGCACCAAAACTCTTGTCACGGAAAAATGATGCCGAATCCATGGAGGCCACAGTTAGTACAATTGGCTTGTGGTTGTTGGAAGATGAAACACTGATTGGCGGAAGCGAGGACCAAACACTGTCCATCATAACAAAGATATTAGAAAACCAAACCTATCCTTTGAAAAGTTTGTCATATGTTTCGAGGAGCATCTAAACCTCCTAAAATTTTACCTATATCCCCCCAACGGGAGGCAGGTTCCTTCCCATAAACAAGCCTCTGAATTGTGAGTTCCAGCTTTGGTAGTCTAATCCATTAAAAAAGGGGGTCAAAATATCAGTCACAATGAAGATTCATAAAGATGTTTAACATTCCAGTGAGCTAGTTTGCTAAAGCCAAATACCTCCATAACCATATTGAATTCAGCGACGTCACTGGTATAAGTCTTATGCTTCATCTTTTTCTTGGAAAGGAACTGCAAAATATATTATGTACAAGTAAATAGACGACAACCTCAAAAGTGAAGTTTCCCACATAAATCGCCAACGACGCGCATTTGGATTGCTACCAACACAACAGAAACAAAATCTAGCTTCTTGACCGAACCTCATCTGGTAAAAACAACAACAGATTATCTAATGACATAATCGTCCAGCTGACTAAACACCATACTTTCGTCTTTGCAACACTCTATAAAACTACAGACTTTCTATGTCATGAATTTGCCACTACCGCAAGACAAATGAAAAGGTAATGGTTGTTTCCAATTGCAGGCTAAGGAAAGCAACAAATCCGCATTTCAAAAGCTACAAACCCAGCTGCACCCAGCTGGATAAGACAAACATTCCAGAACCAAATTCATCTTCTTATATAAAAATTGGTAATCAATGCTTAGCAAAATTTCTGCAAACTAATTCAGTCTAAAGTAAGAGTAATCATTTCACATGGCATAGAAGAGACAGATCTCATGCAACATTTTACAGCCATAAATCCACAAGGAATACTGCTCTTAAGAGTGACCAACAGTCCTAATGCCACTCTAAGTTCCTCGTGTTTCTGATATATCATCAATGTGGCTTAAATGTCGCACATCACGAAACATAAACATTCAAAATTTCAAAAAGAACGCAAGTTTTAAGGATTACCTCCCGCACAGTTGATACGCCACTTTCTGACAATAAGTACACCGGAAAATTATAAGCTTTCCACATAATGCTTGATGCCTGCATACAAAATGTATTCATTTTTAATATAATGGGCAATGGCTAGAGACCCATTGCCTGCAACAACTCATAAGAATTGCAATCGCTTTTTCTACATGGAAGAAGGATAAGAGGAACTGTCATTTTGTTACAGATACATATGCTACATGAATTTTTTTATAAGTGATCATCTGAGTATCTGCATGCATTCCGTTTTAAAAATATATACCAAAGTTAAAGCGCAAGACAATATATGGTGTTTGTGTGTTCGCAAGTAGTTAATACTAATTCCAGAAGAAAAGGACATATAACACAAAAATATTTGACCGCGAATTTGGTGATAACTGATTAAAATAATTTCCAGCCCACTAAAGAACAATTCACAAAAAGAAGTAACTTCAAAGATTCAGACAGAGTTTATGATACCATACAGCTGGATTCCATTTGTACTCAACGTTTACATAGGGTGAAAACTGCGCTTGAGGAAACTTTCTATCAGGGGAAAAACCTACAAGAAAGAAGAAGAAAAACACTCACGCCATGAACATAGATAATAGGGTACTGAACATTGTGTTTGAGGGAATTAAGAAAACGAATCAATTAATAAGGAAACAGCCGTTCAAATTGACAGATTCATAAAATACATGGATTGACACAGTACCTTTTAACTTTTGTTGAAAACTAGATTCTGAATCAACTAGAACACCACCAACATTACTAGCAAAGCTCAAATCATTTGTCACCCTGAAAAAGGTAACAAGAGGAATGTTCCTGTGTCATTCTATCTTACTAGAGAATATAAGCAGTGTCGGAGTCGAATGAACAATGCCAGAAGAAAGCCAGAATGCTGGATTCTAATGTAAAATGCTTAGAGATGTACCCACTTTTAGTTTGTAAAGTGAAAAGGAAGCGTTAAACTCCAATAAAATTACAGGATTCTAGTGAATACCTAATGCGCTCCTGATGCACCAACATCCAAGTGACTAAATTCATAATTGATTTTAAAAAATGTTGATAAGAGGTTATATTCATACCAATCTGTTGCGAAGCTATGAAAGCTCACTTGCACAGAGCAAAAGTGTTAAACTTAATGTTTGCCATAAACACTAGAAGAAATGCTTGTGAAAACGAACATTTTCAACCTTATCTTTATGTTATATTCAGGTTCTAACCGACTTTCCTAAATGACTGATATGGTGAAAAGCATTCCACTAGCTAAATCATGTTCGACGCTAAGTGAACACTAAAAATGACTCTAAGTTAAGAGATTAATTCTAAAATCGAAGAGACAAAGGAGACATGCCTGGTAAAGAAATCTTCCATTTCATCAGATGTGACCAAAATAGTGTGTGGCTGAGCCAAGTCTTTAACATCCTCTAACTTAATGATTGGAGCCACCACCTTTTTCAATCCAGGATCTGAGGATTGATATATAAACATAAAAGTTAGGAGAAGAAAATGAAAAATTTACAATCAGATCCCAAAAAAGAGGCTTACTTGAACATCCAATCTCTCCAGAAAGATTGAGAAGCCTTACACAAGGATAACCATCAACAGCAACATACATTAGCTTTTGAAGGTCAGGCACAGATTCAATAGATGCTATCTCACCTACACAAAAACCACAACGAATCAAATTCAAAAACCAAGGAGACGAATATGAACTAAAAGCAAATTGTTCGATCATTACGCACCGGCGAGAGAGACATGGAGAGGAAGGATTGAAACTAGAACAAGTGTAAAAGCGACAGCAACAAGACGAGGAAGTCTCATTTCCATGGAGAAAGTTGGAATTCAAAGGAAGCTATTTTGAAATCATCGCTGCAGATACAATCAGAAATGTGACCAGAATTTGAAGAAGCATTTGGTAGGATGAGAGAGAAACGTACCTGGGACACGAAAAGGGGAAGAGAGAAAGAGCTCCGATCGCCGGAGAAAAGAAACCTAGTTCGGAATTAGGCGGTGGTAGTTTCGGAGTCAAGACTGAGATTTTTCTTGTCGATTCATATGACTTTCTTCTACTAATTTGTTCCACTTTAAATTCCTTGGTAAATACAGAAATTGAGGTTTATCTTATTTTGCGGATAGATGTAGCGAAAATTGGATATTGAGGATGTTTTTTTTTTCATCTTTGTCCATCCTACACTTTAGTTACTTCATTGTAATTTGTGTCTAAATTATCTTTTTCATATAAATAATTATTTTTTCCAATATTTTTTTTCTCAACATTTAATTAACAAAGAACTTCGACGATCTTTATCAAATGTGCAATTTTTATTTTATAAAATTAGGGACTCAAATGATTCGTTCTAATTTGCTTAAAACACATTATCTGAATTTTGTATACAGTTAGATTACATGATCTAAACTTTGTTAAATATTCTAGAACTTTTAGTATAAGTTTTCTAAGATTTGTTTACAAAATTGAGAATACATATTCTTTACACATTTGTTCTGAAAAGTTGGACAATTTTAGATTATACAATCTGAATTTTGTTAAATGTTCTAGAACTTTTAGTATAAGTTTTTCTAAGATTTGTTTACAAGAATACATAATCTTTAAACGTTTGTTCTGAAAATTTTGGAATATATTTTCTTATGTTTGTTCTATATTCTAAAAAGTGTGTTATATGAATTCTAAATTATTTAATGATTCTGAAAATTTAGGAAATTAAATATTTCCAATATTTTTAATGAATCAATCAGTTTAGGAAACTGAATATATTGTCTTTATTAGAATTTAGAATATGTATTTCTTTTTTCAGAATAGAGTAATTTTTTGACGTCTTATATATACATTTTCACCTTTTTTTTGCCAAATTTTCATTCTTTTCATATTTTAGAACTTGAACGTGATGCAAATCTACGTAACATTTGGTGAATGGAAATGGTTTGAAAGTGAAGAGTAGAGATTAACGGTTGATGAAGAAAAACGTGTGAGGTTACTCACTATTCAGTCCAATACATCTATTGAAATGCTCAAGGTAATGGTTGCTGAGGGTTACGAAATTGAACAAGGTACGGGTGATGTCGAGTTTAATTTCCTTCCAATTGATCTAGGCGTCGATTGTCCTCCTGTTGTCAAGACGAAAAAGCGACAACTTCAAAATTTTGTTGGGTATTTGAAAAAGAAGAGTACAATACGTTTGTGCGTCACGTTTAAAACCTAGAGTGGCAGATCGAAGAAGCAAACTCAATTTTGATTTGAATGAGCAGCCACATCACTCAAGTGAAGGAGACAAAAATTGTAAGGTGCTTGGAAAATCAGCGGATGTAATGAATGAGGATAAACCAAATGATGAGTTCTTCAAAGATGATTCTAACAAGGACGTTGATGATGTTGTTGGAGTGGCACCAAAAAAATTGTTGGTGAAAAAAGGGCAGATCTTCACAAGCAAGGAACATTTACATGCAACTCTAGAAGTTTCTAATTAACTAAATTAAGGTCAATTTAGGATTCTAAACAAAATTAAAGCATATATGGACAAACTGAAGTAATTAAAGTGTAGATAGATAACGAAGAAAAAAAGCATCCTTAATTTCTAATTTTCCCGATATATATATATATATATATAAATATATATATATATATAAATATATATATATATATCTTATTATATAAAGTTTGATGCGTTAAACATAATAATTAACACGATCGTGACACGTGTCAATCGATCGATCCGAGATTTCGACATGTGTAAATTAATTTCCCAATAAAATAACATATAAAATTTTTTATTGTATTTTTAAATTAAATAACTAATCGATAAACATAAATAGATGATAAACCTACAATCGATAAACAATATCCCAATTTTTATTACATTTTTTTTTGTCAAAATCCCAATTTTATTACATATTAAAAGAAAAACCTACTTCAATTTGTAATCTTATTATACGATTCTTTTACATATTAAAAAAAATCTACTTTAAAACCTGATTTCAAACGTGTAAGAATATCAATTAATTTTAAAATAATAAATTCAAATAGACTTTTGTTTTCATTTCCAAATCTTTAAGGATTACAATTTTTTTTTCTATATAATAAGCTTTGTGGTCTCTCAAACTTTTCACCCAAAAATTTGAAGCTTTTACTATCTCTCTAAAACCTAAATTCTACTTTTGCATCATCATATAAACAATGACTACTCCATCCATGAAAAATATCGATTATTTAACATTAGGATAATTTACATATTAGCCTTAATCCAATTCTTTTTCTTTTCCATAATCATGGCCTTCCCTCCGATCATAGCGTGGGTTTGTTGGAATCTTTTCGTTGATATTGTTACGTTGGACAGTTTGCAACGTTAGGAACTAATTAACTTTTGGAGATTAACCTATTACATAAATTGACCTTAAAAAATCGAAATTTGTTGCAAATATCACGAACAATTTTTTATTTTATTACTTGATTAATGTCAATTATGGTTTGGTGTTATTTTATTGCAGAAAAACACCATCCAAGGTTCTGTGCATTGTAGGGGTCAAATCTCCCCTAGAAGAATCGATAAACCAAACGGCTTAACACGTGTTAAACCGGTTCAGCGGTCGAACCCAGAAAACGCAGGCCCGTCAAAGGCCCATCACTGTTCATTCCAGCGCTGTTCAATCCTTCTAGACCGGCCCGACTCAGAGCGACCAGAACTGTTCAAGTCACTTCGACTGGAACTGTTCATACCGCCCAATTTTACCTATATATAGACATGTACCCCTTCACTTGGAAGGGACCGGTTTTTCTGATAGAAACACTGTTTACAGCTCTGATCTTGGTTAATAAGAACAATCTCAAGAACCCTAATTCTAAAAATCTTTCTAAGTGTTTGGAAAACCTAAAGAAGCTTTACTTTATCTGAATCTTCACAAATTCTGTTGTGTGAAAATTCCAGCTCGCACAATTTGGCGCTAGAAGGAGGGTCTACTCGCAACACTAGCTTCATACACGAAACAAACGCTTAGACGAACCCGCTACTCGCAACATGTCAATAACGAACCCGCAGTCTCCAGCGGCCGAAGATACAGGTCCAAGCGAGCCCATTGTGGCTGGGCTAATCAACCAGTCCGCATTGGGGGCGGAAGCAGGCAGACCTGTCCCGACAGAGAACCAGGCAACCACCAATACAAACACGGCCGACCCGTCCACACCAGGAGATTTCGGTCAACTCAAAGCAATGCTCGAACAGTTGCTCAAGCAGTCGCAAAACCAGGAAACGATCAACAGCAACCTGATTGCTGAAATCAGGGCCTTGTCGACAACTCGTCAGTTTCGAGGGCTACCTCAAGGTAACGCGCTTCGCGTCGCCCCGCTCGCTCTTAACTTCTCCCAGGCGGCATCGCCATCGGCTCGTGGCACTCGCGAAGATCATACGCCAACACCTCTCAGAGACGGAACCGTTTTTGTCGCAGGTGCTCCCGGCGGCATACCTGCAATCGCAGACAATTCAGAAGGACGTGAATTCGGAGCAGCTCGGCCCAGTCGACCGACTAGTCGTATCCAGAGTCGGGACGAGGGCGAAATCGCAGAAAATACGCGATGGATGGAACAAGCCGAAGCCCTAACCGCCCGTAGAGCTGTCGCTTCGCAGAGAACGGAAATGGACGAGCTCAGAGCCGTCTTGCAGCAGAACACTCGCGATCTCAAGGATATGAGGTCACAGGTCCATCGCGCAACCAGCAAGGCGCCGGAACTCGACCGCGTTCTTGAAGAAGCTCGCACCACTCCTTTTACCGAGCGAATAACAAAGGCGCGTTTATCTGACCCAGGGAAGCTCAAGATTCCTATCTATGAGGGAAAGGGCTACCCCACGGAGCATATCAGAGCATTCTCAATCGCAATGGGGCGAGCTAATTTCAGGCTCGATGAAATCGATGTTGGTTGCTGCCTTCTCTTCGTGGAGCATCTCCAAGGGGCGGCCCTCTATTGGTTCACGGGAATGAAAAGGAACTCTATCGACAGCTTCGCCCAACTCTCCGAGGCCTTCCTAAAGCAGTATTCCGTCCTAATCAAACGCAGGTCATCGGAGGTGGACCTTTATACTATAACACAAGCGGCCGGCGAGCCCTTGGGAGTTTTCATTGAACGCTTCAAAGCGATGCTTATTCAGGTAAAAGGGATTGACGACAGATCCGCCCTAAGTGCCCTGCGAAAAGCTTTGTGGTACAGCGCGGATTTCCGAAAGGAGATGACAATTAACGAGCCCTCGTCAATTCAAGATGCGCTTCATCGCGCTAACGGCTTCGCAAGAAACGAAGATGAAACCAAAATCCTGAGCCAGAAGCATGGAAAGGCCAGGAATCCTAGTCCGCAAGAAGTCCCAGTCGCGACAAAGAGGAAGCCGGGAAATTTCGTACAACATGAAGGAGGTTTCAAGGGGGCCCATAACTACCAGGTGGACTCGCCCGGCTACGGTCGAGGAAGAGGGCGAGGCCGCGGAAGAGGCGCCCCTGGTCGCGCTAGCGGCAACACTTGGCCGAGAATATCGCAGTATGACGAGTCGGCTTATTGCGACTTGCATAAGATGGAGGGACACTCGACGTCTAACTGCAGAGTCCTCGGCATGCGACTCGCAGCAAAGTTGGCCGCCGGTGAACTCAAAGGAAACATCAATGTTAACGATTTTCAGCTCGAGCAATTCGACGATGCAAGAGAAGGGGACGGCCCGTCGGGAGACAACAGGAATAATAAGCGAGACCGACGAAACGACGAGGCCCACCTCGACCGACAAAACGGTAATGATGGCCGGAGCGCCTCGAAACAGAAAATCTGCAACATGATCATGGGCGGCTCGCGCTACTGCTCTAACACCGTCTCGTCGATCAAAGCCTATCAGAGAAGAGCGGAGGTAGGGGCAAACAAACCCGAACCGTCGAAGTTCCCGAACGACGTCATCCAGTTCGAAGAGAATGAGGTCGGTGACATTGACAAACCTCATGACGACCCGCTTGTCATCCGACTCTCCGTCGCAGGATGGGACACGGGTCGCGTTTTAATCGACACTGGGAGCACAGTCGACATCATTTTCATAGACGCTCTGAAGCGTATGGAAATTGACCTCGCACAAGTCGAATCCTATCCTAAGCCATAAACCGGATTCAATGGTGAGACGACGATGACACTCGGTACGGTCAAGCTTCCTGTAAGTGCGGAAGGTATGACTAAAATAGTTGAGTTCGCAGTCTCGGACAACCCGGCAATTTACAATGTGATAATGGGAACCCCTTGGCTAAACTCGATGCGCGCCGTCGCCTCAACGTATCATCTCTGTCTTAAGTTTCCAACAAAGGGCGGAGTCAGAACAATCAGAGGAAGTCAGTCGGCGTCAAGATCTTGTTTCATGACCGCGCACAAACTAAGAACTCAGGCGACAGTGCCGATCCCAAGCGAGCCGCGGAAAAATATTAAGACAGACAGGGAGCCCGTCAAGGAAATCTCAAACCTCTTATAGCAGCTACAGATCGCGGAATCCGCTGAAGCTAGAGGAGCGGGCCCGACCTGCGAGCCTGTCATATCGGTTTGTATAAACGACAAATTCCCAGAGAAATACGTAGAGATAGGCGCGACACTTGACAAAGCCGTCAGACTCGACCTCATCGAATTCCTCAAGAAAAACGTCGGTACATTCGCATGGTCCGCGAAAGACATGCCCGGGATCGATATCGGCATCATCAGTCACGAGTTAAACGTGGACTCGACCTACAAACCTATAAAGCAAAAGCGAAGGCGACTAGGTCCTGAAATGGCTCAAGCGGTAAATGACGAAGTAGACAAACTCTTGCAGGCCGGCTTGATCTCTGAGGTCAGATATCCGGAGTGGCTTGCGAACCCAGTCGTCGTGAAGAAGAAAAGTGGTAAGTGGCGAGTCTGTGTAGACTTCACGGATTTGAATAAGGCATGCCCAAAAGACAGTTTCCCTCTCCCTCACATCGACCGCCTCGTCGAGGCGACATCTGGAAACAAGTTGTTGTCATTTATGGACGCCTTCTCTGGCTATAATCAGATCTTCATGCACCCCGGCGATCGCGACAAAACATCTTTCATCACAGACCGCGGAATCTATTGCTACAAAGTCATGCCTTTTGGACTTAAGAATGCTGGGGCTACTTATCAGCGATTGGTAAATAAAATGTTTGCGGGCTTACTCGGCAAAACGATGGAGGTTTACATTGACGACATGCTCGTCAAATCACTCGAGGAAAAGGACCACATCGGCCACCTCGCAGAGTGCTTTGCGTTATTAAACAAGTATAACATGAAGCTAAATCCGGCTAAGTGTCGTTTCGGTGTAACGTCCGGCGAGTTCCTCGGCTACATGGTTACTCGTCGCGGGATCGAGGCAAATCCAAAGCAAATCGACGCACTCATCCAGATGCCTTCGCCAAAAACGAAAAGAGAAGTCCAGCGACTAAACGGCAGAGTCGCGGCCTTGAACCGATTCATCTCGCGCTCTACTGATAAGTGTTTACCTTTTTATGAAACGCTCAAGGATAAGAAGGGGGCAGCTCGACAAGATTTCGAGTGGACTGAAAAATGTGAAGAAGCCTTCCAGAAGTTGAAGCAGTATCTCGCGACTCCACCTGTTCTGACAAAGCCGATAGCTGGCGAACCGCTCTATCTTTACATCGCGGTCTCGACCTCGGCAGTTAGTGGGGTTCTGATTCGCGAAGACGGCACCGAGCAAAAGCCTGTTTTCTATATTAGTAAGTCGCTAACCGATGCAGAAACAAGATATCCTTTGACGGAGAAACTCGCACTCGCAGTTATTACGTCGGCTCGAAAGCTTCGACCGTATTTTCAATCACATCCGATCGTGGTACTAAGTACTTTTCCACTGCGAGCTGTTCTCCACGGTCCGACTCAGTCCGGGCGACTCGCTAAATGGGCGATTGAGCTAAGCGAGTTTGATATCGAGTATCGCAGTAGGACGACGATCAAGGCACAGGTATTGGCCGACTTTTTAATCGAACTGCCGGAGGCGGAAGCCTCGCCCAAAATCGAAGACACACTCGTGGACAGTTCTGCATCCCAAATCTGGCAGCTGCACGTCGACGGCTCGTCATCTAAACACGGATCGGGAGTAGGCATTCGACTATCGTCAGACGGAAAATCTCTAGAGCAATCGTTCTGCCTTGGTTTCAAGGCATCGAACAACGAAACCGAATACGAGGCCCTTCTCGCAGGTCTTCGATTGTCTAAAGCGTTGAAAATAACAAGGATAGAAGCTTTTTGCGACTCTCAGCTCGTCGTGAATCAGTTCAACGGCGAATACGCGACAAAGGACGAGCGCATGGAAGCATACCTTGCTCTCGTCAAAACTTTAACAGCTGAATTCGATCTGTTCACCTTGACAAGAATTCCAAGGTCGGAAAACTCCCAAGCGGATGCCCTCGCATCACTCGGCTCGACCGCGAAGCTAGATAAAGATCTTCAAAGAATTGTCAAGGTCGAATTCATTGAAGAGCCGAGTATCGCAATCGCTAAAGCAGTCAACGTCCTAACAAGATCTCTGGCAGCGAAGCAAAAAGCAGGTCTCAGCAATGGCTCGCCCGCTCGCTCCGCCGCAGACCCGATGGACCTCGACCACACCAAAGATAACGTCGAACCGGATCCGATGGATCCCAATCAATCCGGTACAGTCGGCACAGACGAAACGACGGATGTGATGGCAACAGATAACGAGCTCGACCCGAATAACACAGCTTTTGACCGTGGCTTTCTCCCCGAACAACTTAAGGAATCCCCAGAGGATGCTTACCCATGTAGCGAGGAGCCTCCACCTGGGCATGAAGTCATCGACATTCCCATTGACGACGAGACCACAGTCTATGGATGCGACACCAAGTGGATGGCCAACATTCGCGTTTATCTCGCAGACGGCGAGATGCCAACCGACAAATGGGTGGCTCGCAAATTAAAGTCACAGTCGTCTCGTTACGTTTTACTTGATGGAAATATCTTCAAATGGCGACTGTCCGGGCCACTACTCGCTTGTGTCGAGGGGCAGGAGGCTCGCGAGATAATGCACGAGGTTCATGGCGGATCCTGCGGTAACCACTCGGGAGGTCGCTCACTCGCCATCCGAATCAAGAGGCACAGATATTTTTGGCCGACAATGATAAAAGACTGCGAGCTGTTCGCAGCAAAGTGCGAGAAGTGTCAGCGACATGGTCCGTTCATTCATCAACCGACGGAGTTCTTAAGCTCGGTCACCTCGCCCTACCCGTTTATGCGATGGGGAATGGATATAGTCGGACCGCTTCATCCGTCTCGGCAGAAACGATACCTCTTAGTCCTAACGGATTATTTTTCCAAGTGGATCGAGGCGGAAGCATTCGGATCAATCAAGGATAAGCAGGTCAAAAACTTCGTCTGGAAGAATATCATCTGTCGTCACGGCGTACCCTATGAGATAGTGACAGATAACGGTTCGCAATTCATATCTAAATGGTTCGAACTTTTCTGCGATAAGTGGAAAATCAAAATCAGCAAGTCAACGCCTCGCTGCCCGCAAGGCAACGGCCAGGCAGAATCGTCAAACAAAACACTTATCCATGGCCAAAAGACTCGACTCGACGCTAAGAAGGGTCGTTGGGCAGATGAACTTGAAGGCGTTTTATGGTCTTGTCGAACAACACCGCGACGCGCTACGGGCGAGACGCCTTTCGTCCTCGTCTACGGAACAGAATGTGTGATTCCTCCTGAAGTCTATTTTCCAGGAGTTCGCCGACGATTGCTTCCAGAACAGGAAGGTCTCAATCATCTCCTCATGCTCGACGAACTCGACCTTATCAACGAAAGGCGCGACCAAGCACTTATAAAAATGACCGAATATCAAATTGCAGCATCCAAGTATTACAACTCCAAGGTGCGAGTTCGGCGTTTTTACGAAGGAGACCTCGTCCTTCGCGCAGTATTTCAAAACACTGCCGAGCCCAATGCCGGCAAGCTCGGCGCTCATTGGGCGTCTACGAAATCGCCAACGTGAAAGGCGAGATGATCCCGCGTTCCTGGAATGCGCGACATCTGAAGAAATATCACTGCTAAAAATACTAAGTCATTAGACTTGAACTACGACGCGACTTGATCCCTTCATTGGGTACGTAGGCAGCTCGTTTTCGGACAAGTTCAGTTGCCCCCTTATTCAAAAAAAAAAGGGGGGGGGGGGGGAGTGGGTACGTATATTCATACCCACTCGCCGTATGTAACGACTCCGGTCTAAACGCGATAATCGATTCGCTCAACCAAGTCTTATTCGCTCAACTCGCAAACGACTCTGGTCTAAACGCGATAATCGATTCGCAATAAGCTAAGGTTTTAACCAAGCCTTATTCGCTCGACTTGCAAACGACTCCGGTCTAAACGCGATAATCAATTCGCAATAAGCTAAGGTTTTAACCAAGCCTTATTCGCTCGACTCGCAAACGACTCCGGTCTAAACGCGATAATCGATTCGCAATAAGCTAAGGTTTTAACCAAGCCTTATTCGCTCGACTCGCAAACGACTCTGGTCTAAACGCGATAATCGATTCACAATAAGCTAAGGTTTTAACCAAATCTTATTCGCTCAACTCGCAAACGACTCCGGTCTAAACGCGATAATCGATTCGCAATAAGCTAAGGTTTTAACCAAGTCTTATTCGCTCAACTCGCAAACGACTCCGGTCTAAACGCGATAATCGATTCGCAATAAGCTAAGGTTTTAACCAAGCCTTATTCGCTCGACTCGCAAACGACTCCGGTCTAAACGCGATAATCGATTCGCAATAAGCTAAGGTTTTAACCAAATCTTATTCGCTCAACTCGCAAACGACTCTGGTCTAAACGCGATAATCGATTCGCAATAAGCTAAGGTTTTAACCAAGTCTTATTCGCTAAACTCGCAAACGACTCCGGTTTAAACGCGGCAACTCGCTAAACGACTTAACTGTCTAAACGCGAGATCAATAACAATTAGGCGTCATTATGGCCATAATGGCGACCTGATTAAAACTTCATCATCATTATGAAGTATACTCATACATCCTCAACGGATAAAGCGCGCTATATAAGTTTAGAGTTCATTACTGGGATAGACGTATTCAGTGCGAGTATTGTCCGTTAGCCGGGATGTCCATCTCGCGAGTCCATCTCGGGATAGATACATTCAGTAGAATGTGTCCGTTAGCCAGGATGTTTGACTCACAAACCCAGTTTAACCTTAACAAACTGGTCGAACTTAACAAATATATATTTGCCTGGATAAGATATATTCAGTAGAATGTAACCAGGATGTTCGTCTCGCAAAACCCAGTTACACTCAACACTGGTCTAAAATGGCAAAACATACGGCAGCGATATCAATCGCCTCACCATTAAGCGTCTTAAAACCGCATCGCCATTAAGCGTCTTAAAACCGCATCAAATCTAAGCGTCTTAAAACCGCATCATTTCTATGGCCTTAGACAAGCTCTAACAGGCCTCGTCGACAGACTACTAATCGAAAATACAGTTAAGAAATTGCTTAAGGGCATTCATATAAATCTGCTCGACCAACTCGGCATAAAAATGTTGTTACAAGTTGGATAAAGCCATCCAGGCACAAAAACAAAAATCGAGTCATAAAATCCTTAAGCAAAAACAAAAACAAATCCTACTGTTGCAAAGTCCGGATTAGGAGACAGTCTCGCCATCTTCGGCCTCTTTGTCCTCAGAAGCCAGCTCGCCCTCTTCGACAACTTGTTCTTCGGCTGGAGTAATGATAGCAGCCGAACTCGCAGCCTCGCCGTCCTTGGGTTCTTGTTCCAAAGGAGTCTGTTCGCGAAGAGGTTCAGTTGGTGCAACTGGGATCGGATCAACGGTCTCATCGGCTTCGTCCGACTCGCTCTCGTCTAACTCCTCACTCGCGCTTCGCAAGCGCATACCAAGAGAGCAATCGTTCGACCCAGAAGCTGCATTTATACCAACAGATTTAGCAACAACTTCGACTCGCGGAGACGCAACTATATCCGCTACGCTAATGGGGACAACATAGTTCTTACCCAAGGTCTTTCTCAATTCGAGTGCTATCGCGTCGAAGATCTCGTCGGCTTTTCCGAGCGACGCCTTGTTTTCAGCTAAAAGGGCACGCTCGGCCTTGGGATCGAAGGCCTCCTCTGCTTCAGCATTCTCCATGTCGTCAAGGAGCTGGAGATTAGCCTCCGCTTGTGAAAGATAGACCATTTTCTTAATCGGCTTCTTCATCATTTGTTGAAACAGCTCGTAAGCCCGGTTAAGCTGGCCTTGCACTTCGGCGGCCGCAGATCGCCTCGCAAAAGAAACAGCCTCTTCAAGATCCTGCTCGCGACTCGCCTTCAGAGCAGATAACTCTTTCACCAGCTCGGCGTTGTTCTCCTCGACCTTCTCCTTCTCCTTACCGACTCTGTGAAGGTGCACGCCCAGGTCGTCTGAGCTCTTCTTGTACATATCTCGCTCAGCAGCAAGATTTCTCATTTGGGCCGCGACTTTTTCCTTCTCGACCTCTTCTCTCTGCCTGGCCTCGCCTATAAAGAGCTCCTTAGACCTCGAGTCTTGATCGTACGACATGATCAGCCTGTTGAAATGGGCGATGGCCTGCGAAGGAGTTGACAGTATGAAAAATAAATCTAAGTGAAAAAGAAAGAATAAAGTGTGGAATTACCTTGGCATGGCGAGACGCGAACTCCTTGTAGAGCTCGCTCTTTACCAGCCTTTCCGGGATCGGCATACGATCACCCGGATATGTAACCTTAGCCATCATGGCAGCTGCGGCTAAGGGATCAGTGTAGAGCCCATCGGAACTTCCAGGAATAGTCTGCCCTGGGGACAGAGTCGGCAGCTCGCGACGAGATTTCTTCTTCTCGCCAACTTTACCTTTGCCTTTCTCAGAGGCAGATCGTTTTCTCTTCCGATGCAATTGGGCCTCAGGCTCGGCGGGCTCGTCAGAAATGGTAGTTGGCTGTGAAGTAATAACAGCCAACGCACCACTCGCAGCTACAGCAGCCGCTTCGTCGCCCTCAGCAACAGGAGTATTCTCTTTATCGACGCTCCGCTCGGACGTCTCGACGATGGAGGCAGTGGCCTTCGGGTCGGCCTTTCTCTTAGCCTTCTCGGCTTTTCTCTTGGCGAGATCGCGGAAAGTGAGCTTGGGAGGCATGATTTCTAGATCGTCGGACTCGCTCTGTTCGATTTCTTCTTCTTCGTCGTAGGAAATGAACTCGCGAGCTAGAACAACCCTTCGAAGATTGAAGTGACGATTCCAAAGGCACTTCCGAGCCTTCAACTTATTGACCAAATCGTCGATGTTGGCAACAGGAGTGAATAGCAGTCTGCTAGCTGTAAAAACAAATTGGCAAAAAAGTTAGTATAAAACACAAGGGGACAGTTCGCGCAGTAAACATTCGAGAAAATCTACCAAGTGTCCCCCACTTCGCCACCACTAAGTGTTCATCCTCGGCCAACGCGGCCGATATCGGCACGAAGAAAAAATATTTTCTCCAGCTATGATCTTTGTTCGGGAAGTCGTCCAGTATTTTATAAAGAGAACGACTCGCCAGATTGTAATACTTCATGCCACCCGGGTTGGATTGCTTGCGCCATTCAAGAAGGTTGTGTAGATGGCGAACTCCGATGGGCTCGCGACATTCGGCTGCCCGCGTCGTAATTCCCACAAATTGGCGAATCCCTCTCGAGTTGATTTGCGCGAGCGCGATTTTGTGAACCCGCGCGAATCGGAGAATCAGCGCAGGGATGGGGAACGTGAGGTAACACTCCTTAAATCAACACGCATAGGCGGTAAACGTGCCGGCAGGGGGATCGTCTTCTCGCTGCTCGAAAGAAGGCGCGATCATTTCGACCGAGTCGGGAATTCGGCACTCTGAGCGATAATCTTCCAGGAATTCCTCATCGCACCAAGAGGAACCTGGAGGCGGGCGTTGCTTTCGCCTCGATTTCTTTTTCTTCTGGACAACCTCGGCCAGCCCGCACGCAGCCCAAGCTTCCAGTCTCTCTTTTTCTACTAAAGAGTTGTACGACCAGTTACCTTCTTCGATCTTTACTTGGAGAGGCAGCTCGGCAGGACTAAGGGACTCGTCGCGGAGTTGTGGGATTTCCACAACCAGTCTTCGCCCGTCAGTGGTCGAGGCCTCGCCAATTTGCGAAGGATGCGAAGTCCCAACTCCCTCTTCAAAGCCAGTTCGTCCAGCTCGCATGGACGACGAAGTAGACTCCCTTGTCTCGCGACTTTGTCTTAAGGCGGGAGTAGGATAAGAGAACAGTTCAGAAAGAGGAGAATGGCCTCCAGCTCGATCTTCTCGACTAATGGGGCTCGCCTCCTCGCTGCCTGAAGGACTCGCTTCCTCTTGACCACGGAGCCTACTACAACTCGAACTCGCATCTACAATCGACTCGCTATCGGGAGAATACTCCCAGGCCAATTTTCCCTTCTCGGGGAGTTCGATAGACTTCGCGGATGCAGAAGAACTCGTCGACGACATCTTTCTTTGGATCAAAACTTTAAGTTTTTCAGTTTCTCTGAAGAACATTGCGGCGGCGATGAAGAACACGGCGGCGGCGAAGTGATGGGACGGCAAAATTCCTATCTATTACTCGAAAGAAAAAACAGAGAAGGGAGAGAGAGAGCGAACCTGTTTTTTCGGAGGAATGAGAACAATGAGAAGTATCAAGGGAGCGTTGCCTCTTATAAGGACATTTTCGACGGTTCGACTTTCGAGGTGGGCCTCATTTCTTAATGGGCCCAAAGATTCTGGGCTCAGAAGATCAGTTTCGCGAGATTGATCCAAATCTATGGTTCCACAATTTTTATCTGACCCTAAATGCGACTCCGCGGGCTCCTCCTCGATTTGTTTCGCGACTTCATAGTTTCGATATTCTCAGGATTTTGACCTTCAAAGAATCGCGCGACCTCGCGACTTCACTTACGAATAAACCTGCGACTTCAGCATCTCGCAACTCGCGACTCCACCTCAATGGATCAGTCGTGACTTTCTCTCCGTGAAAATCAACTCGCGACTTCGTCTCAATGGATCAGTCGCGACTTTCTCTCCGTGAAAATCAACTCGCGACTCCATCTCAATGGATCAGTAGCGACTTTCTCTCCGTGAAAATCAACTCGCGACTCCATCTCAATGGACCAGTCGCGACTTTCTCTCCGTGAAAATCAACTCGCGACTCCATCTCAATGGATCAGTCGCGACTTTCTCTCCGTGAAAATCAACTCGCGACTCCATCTCAATGGACCAGTCGCGACTTTCTCTCCGTGAAAATCAACTCGCGACTCCATCTCAATGGATCAGTCGCGACTTTCTCTCCGTGAAAATCAACTCGCGACTCCATCTCAATGGACCAGTCGCGACTTTCTCTCCGTGAAAATCAACTCGCGACTCCATCTCAATGGATCAGCTCGCGATTTTTTCTCCACAGAGATCAACTCGCGACTTCATCAAGTCGCGACTTCATCAACTCGCGACTTCATCAACTCACGACTTTATCTCCATAAAACTTAGGAATTCGGCGACAACGATGACTTGAGTAAATGTGCGACTCGCGCTCTTTTCCCCTTTTCTGTTTTTTCCCACTGGGTTTTCTAGACAAGGGTTTTACCGAGGCTTGTTCGCACATCTGTACATCTTCATCTCGTCACCTCGCATCTTTGAGCAGATTCATTCAATCAAGTCAACTCGCGATTTTGAAGGCTTTCAGTCAGCTCGCAGATATCGGAACAAATCTACCTTGACACCTCGCACTCTCGCACGATTCGCGGATCACAAGTAAAACCAATTCGCAGATTCGCGAAACTAGAAATCGACTCGCCAATAACAGCAACCGACTCGCAGTATTGAGTATTTGGGTTCGACAGTATCGCCGCTAACACGCTAAACGGCCTAAGCGGGAATCGATTTTTCAGACACCCTTACTTCAGCACTTTTTAACTAAACTGCTGAACTGGGGGGCTAACTGTAGGGGTCAAATCTCCCCTAGAAGAATCGATAAACCAAACGGCTTAACACGTGTTAAACCGGTTCAGCGGTCGAACCCAGAAAACGCAGGCCCGTCAAAGGCCCGTCACTGTTCATTCCAGCGCTGTTCAATCCTTCTAGACCGGCCCGGCTCAGAGCGACCGGAACTGTTCAAGTCACCTCGACTGGAACTGTTCATACCGCCCAATTTTACCTATATATAGACATGTACCCCTTCACTTGGAAGGGACCGGTTTTTTCTGATAGAAACACTGTTTACAGCTCTGATCTTGGTTAATAAGAACAATCTCAAGAACCCTAATTCTAAAAATCTTTCTAAGTGTTTGGAAAACCTAAAGAAGCTTTACTTTATCTGAATCTTCACAAATTCTGTTGTGTGAAAATTCCAGCTCGCACATGCATCATTCGCTTCTTGCAAAATATGGAAACCAATTATGCGAAGGAAGTCTTATTGAAATTTGCAACTTATTTTGCAAAATTGCAATAAAAACTACCGAGTTTCCGACCACAAATTTCTAATAAGATTCAGTGAAAGAACAACAATTGGCCAATTAGAACAACAGTTTTGCCAAATATATTTAGAAAAATTTCGTTTTCAAAGCTGCGAGAATTTTGCCAAGTAAATTCTATGCATGTGGATTTATACGGTAATTCTCATAAATTTTAAATTATAATTTTCTCTTATTATATAACTTTTTAATTATAATTTTATCTTATCATATCTGTCTAACTTTAGTTTTTGTCTTAGATGCAATCATGTATATTAAAGATATGGAAAAAACTCTGTACGCACACATCGACTACATCAATTGTTCGAAGAGTTACTTTGACTTTATTGTTACAAAGGTATGTTTTTCATCGGTCTCAAATTGTTGTTTTCCTCACATGTTCCTTTTCGTTTTTTCTCATTAGCATCAACAATAATATATTAAATTCACAATCTACGTACATGTAATAATTACATGCATCTATTAATATATTATTTTTTCCATAAATTTTAATTTATTAGTATTTTTTTTCTTTCAATAACCAGTGGAATCCAACTACCAGTAACGATATGGGCTGAACAAGGAGAACAATTTGAAGAAAAATATTGTGGCATTAAAAACGATAACATAGTTTTGATCATGACAAGTGTTTTGATTAAGATGTATGAATGTGTAATTCAGTTATCGGCATCTTCTGCAACTAAATTTTATTTAAATCAAGATTTTGATTCCGTTATTGCGTTTCGAAAAAGGTATGTAATTAGTATATTTCCCCTTACAAATTACTAAATGTTTCTGTGCCAATACTGTTTACTATTTAAAAACAAAAATAATCTAACTAATTATGTATTGTATTTAATTAGTTTGAAGTACGATGGTGGTTGTTCAGTTAATCTTGGCAGTATGATAGAACATCCTTCAACGACTAATAGCCGGTCTCAAGTTCAACAATCAATTAATGATATTTGGGAGTTTTACTCATCTGCTGAACCTGAGGTATTATAACTACTTTTTAATTATTTAATTAATTCTTAGAAGATTTTTTCCCCAACATCTCTTATTAATTTTTTTCCATAATCATGTATTTCTAACATACTTACAGACCTTTAAATGCAGGACAAAATCTTTGTATGTAAAGCAACTATTACTGATATTGTATTACGTAGTGGTTGGAATTACATTATCATGCTCAACTTGATCATTGCTAACACAGATCAATAATAACTCTAGCGAGCAAGAATTGAAAAGACATTCTCACAAGTGTGCATTCAATCGTAGGGGAAACTTATTTGTTCGAGGTTTCAATTAAAAAGAAGGATTTCGAGTCATCTTATCAAAATTTCATAGTTACAAATATTCTCGATCATTTAAAGGTAAAAGTATTATCTTTTGCAAGATATTGTTGCATAATATTATTTAATTCCACCTCATAATTTTTCACTCTTATGTTTAGACAAGTTCGGATGATAAGAATTGTGAAAGCGACCGTGAAGATTGCGGCGAACATGAAGAACTGACCGGAGCGGTTAGAAAGAAACAACGAACTCAAGACTGAATGGATCTTTAATGTTCTGTAATAAGACCTATGATAGTTTCCTCCTTCCTTTTTGACCTATCATGTTTGTTTCTTAGATGACTATCATACTAAGAAAACAATTATTTGAACTTCTTGATTTTATTTTGTTTCTCCATTTTTCCTAGATTTTAATGAAAGTTTTTTTAAAACACTATGAGTTTTTGGTTCTTTTAGATCAGATCTATAAAATATGGATGCCTCTAACCTTATCCATTGCATATCCACTTTAAGTATTTGATAATATATATTTTACTGATTTATTTAAAGAAAACATTATTATTTATGTGAAGTTACAACAAGAATTTCTATTCACCGTTTATCATTCTAGAGCATTTCTTTCTAGAAATCATAGTCTTAACTTTGATTCTATATATTATTTATAGTCCAATTCTGTATTACAAAATATTCTTATAATGGACTACATCTCCTAAATTTAATTTTAATCTTTAGATTCATTCTATATAATAATTAAATAACAAAAAATTATTAAAACAACAAACCCGTGCAACACACGGGTCCTTAACCTAGTATATATATAAAAGATAATTCATATATCACTTAGATATTAACAAATTTTAATAATATTACGACAAACACTAAACATTCCTGTTTAAAATCTATATTTTTTCTTCATCTCTTAAATTTGTTACGAAAATAAAGTTCCACCGAATTGGGATACCAATTCTGATTGTTTTTTTTTCATGAATAATTTGTTCGATAAAAGTAAAAAGATCTTAAGGCTGACTTATAATAATTTGTTGATTTGTTTGACATCCACTTTCATCATCCCTCAAGGCTGTCTTAAGAAAATAAAATTTCTATGCTCTAGGTTTCTTTGGTCACGTCATACTGGGAGTAAAGGAGCTAAGATGACATGGAAATATATGTGTTTGCTTAAGTTGACATGGAAAAGCTTATCGCATAAAGGATAAATCATTTTGGGAGTTAGAGGAAGTGAATTCTCACTCTTGGACATGGAAAAGTCTTTTTCATTTACGGCACTTGGCAAAGCTCTTCATCAAAAATATTTTGGAAATTGGAAAATTAACAAGTTTCTTGTTTGATTGGTAGACTCTCCTAGGCGCTTTATATACTCATCAACATAATAAAGAGCTAATCAAGACACCGAACGCATTGGATAAACCTAATGCATCTCTGGATTAGGAAACAACAACAACAATCACATCTAGATCCTTTCCAAAGTATATTGTAATAAAGTTTTAATTTTTTTTTGCTTTGGTTGCTCTTGTAAAAAAGTTTTTACTAGCAACAATCACATCTAGATCCTCCCCAAAGTATTGTAATAAAGTTTTAGTTTTTTTTGCCTTGGTTGCTCTTGTAAAAAGGATTTTACTAGTGAAAAATCTAGGGTTAATCAACCCAATATACATGGCAACTTACGAAATTAAGTGAATAACAAAAATATTTTAAAACTACAAAACACTGTTCCCGATAGTGTGGTTATTGACGTCCATAATCTTTTAACACAAATCTCTTGTGTATATGTATGTATATGTTTAATGGTCGCTGGAGGTGATGGTGGTGGAGGTTGTCGGAGGTGGTTACGGTGGCCCGTGTTAACCCAAATACAATAATCTAAACCCCCCAGCAGTTACGGTGGTCGGAGGCAGTTACGGTGGTGGTCGCCGGAGGTGGTTAGGTGGCGGCCCCGTGGTGGATGAGGTGGTTTTGGAGGAAGTGGTGGTGGTGGTTTCGGAGAGAAAAATGATAGAGGAGAGGAGAGAGAGGTAGGACACATGAGAGGAGAGGAGAGAGAGAGAAAAGCTAATATTGGGTTTTTTCAGAAAAACCACAGTAGTTTTGTTATCGGCTAATTTTCATAAATTGTGTTGTTTTACGGTGCAAATTCCGAAAAATCTAAACAATTCATTTCGTAATGATATATACTACAATTTAGCAAAATAAAAAAAAAAAGTAAAAAAGTCTATAATTTTTCTTTTCCGGGAAATAAATTATTCATGTTATAATAGTTTTCCCTTCATAGTCCCTATCTTTATGGGTCATATAGAAACCAAATTACAGACATTTAGCCAAAAAAGTTCACTACGCCAAACTCTTTCTCCTCTCCGTCTTTCCTAAATTAGGGTTTTCTTCCGGCACCTCTCTCTCTCTCTCTCTCCACCATTTCCTTTCTCGCCTTTCAGGTACTTTCTCTCTCTTTTTCATCTCATTGCGCTTCTCTTCGTGAATGCTTTCTTTGAGGATCCGAAATTTCCTTGTATTGAAACTGGGATTTGAAGCTCTTCTTATCTTAATTGGAAAAATGAATCTGCTTTTTTTTCTTTTTTCGCTTCACCTGTGATTGCTAAGTAGAGCTTAAACGTCCTTTGATAGATATGTAGGGATTATTGGGTTTGTTCTTGGTTGATTCCATTGGCTTTTCTGATTGATACTTGAGAAAATATTGTGGTGTGTAAATGTCTGAAATAATCATATAGAAATTGTAGTTATAAGCTGAGGGTTCTCTTAACAGGTTGCATAAAAAAATTTGACTTGCAAATTATGAACAATGTGTGTTCGGAGATCTAACATGGAGCTGGAGTTTTCTATCAGAGATACTATGTCTAGTAGCTTCTTCTTAATCTTATTCTTTGTTGCCATGATTTTTAACCCTCTTTGCATCTAACCAAGCCCTATCAGTACATGTTTCTTTCGCTCGTCAGGGTCATTCATATCTTTCTCAAGTTTCTTAATTTTGTTGAGCATTTCGTTGCCCTTTTTTAGCCCGCATTATGGCCGAGATTCAATTCGAACTTCTAATTCTTTTTTTCGATCGGCCTCTTATTGTTTCTTTTCCAACCTTTCCCCATTTCTGTTCTCTCTCCCCACCTGCTTCTTGCTTCTGTTTCTCTTCCACAGTTGCAGTGCAAGCCTTCTTTTCTAGATTTTTAACATGTCAAGGACGAGGACCGCTGCTTCGGAGACCCACGAGGCAATGGAATCCGAGGAGAGGGTAGATCTTGACGGTGACAATGATCCTGAGGAGAATCTGGAAGAGGAAGTCGAGTACGAAGAAGTAGAAGAGGAGGAGGAGATTGAAGAGGAGATAGAAGTCGAAGTGGAAGAAGAAGATGATGATGATGATGCTGATGATGCTGTAACAGAAGAGGAAGAAGAAAAGAAAAGGCATGTTGAACTCTTAGCACTTCCTCCTCATGGTTCAGAGGTTTATCTTGGAGGAATTCCTACTGATGCTTCTGAAGGGGACTTAAAGAGATTCTGTGAATCAATAGGCGAAGTTACCGAGGTAACTTTACATATTTTTGTGTGCAAGTTATGGCTTTGTGTATGATTTAGCTTGTGCTGAGTTTGGTTTGGTGTTAACAGGTTAGGATAATGAGGGAAAAAGATTCTGGTGATGGTAAAGGGTATGCATTTGTAACTTTCAGAAACAAGGACTTAGCAGCTGAAGCAATCGATAATCTAAATAACACTGACTTCAAGGTTAACCCTTCTGCTATGTTCAAACTTTTTTGCTTAGAATTTTTGATGAGTTGGTGTTTCAGAAATTTTCTTGCCTTTTGATGTTTGTTTAATTTTGATATTCAATAGGGTAAAAGGATCAAATGTTCGACCACCCAAGCCAAGCACCGTCTGTTTCTTGGTAATGTTCCTAGAAATTGGGCAGAGACTGACATTAAGAAAGCAGCAAATAAAATTGGTCCAGGCGTTCAAAATGTCGAACTCCCAAAGGTTTGCCCCCTGTTACTTGAATAAGTTTCATTTATTGAAAACTTTTTCATCTGATTATGTTATAATCACAGGATCCACAAAATATGGGTCGGAATCGTGGATTTACCTTCGTCGAGTATTATAACCATGCATGTGCTGAATACTCGAGACAAAAAATGTCGGATCCGAGTTTTAAGCTTGATGATAATTCCCCAACTGTAAGCTGGGCTGAATCAAGGAGTGGAGGAGGAGACTCCTCTGCTTCACAGGTTTGCTTCTTTAGAACCTATCTTATAGACAAATAATAGAAGTAGCAGCAGTAATCTTGCTAACAAAGTCTCACTACCAAGAAATAATCCTTCTTACTAATATGCTGTGTGGAATGAATGCAGGTCAAGGCATTGTATATCAAGAACTTGCCTAGAGATATAACACAAGAACGTCTAAAGGCATTATTTGATCATCACGGGAAAATCCTGAAAGTGGTGATTCCACCAGCAAAACCGGGAAAGGAAGACAGTAGATACGGATTTGTGCACTATGCAGAGAGGACAAGCGTCATGAAAGCTTTGAAAAACACTGAAAGATATGAGATTGACGGTACGGTCCATACAGATAGATAAACTGTTTTAAGTATATTCTCTTCCATAAAATTGTCAGTAGTGTAACATATTCCCATTATTTTACAGGTCACATGTTGGATTGTACTCTTGCAAAGCCTCAAGCGGATCAAAAGTCGAATACAAATACAGCTCAGAATATACAGAAATCACAATTGCAACCAAACTATCCTCCTCTTCTTAGTTATGGCATGGCTCCTAGTCCCTTTGGTGCTCCTGGTGGATTCGGAGCTTCTGCTTACTCACAAGTAAAGATCCATTAGTCGTATCTCTTTTTCTTTACTTCACTGTAAAATGAATTTGAGTCTAATTTTGTGGGGATTTTATGCTGCAGCCGTTAATGCTTGCGGGAGGTCACGCAGCTGGTGGAATGTCGATGATGCCAATCATGTTACCCGATGGAAGAATCGGATACGTTTTGTAAGTCTCTCTGTCTAGTTTTATCTGATGTGTTTGCTTTAAGCCAACATTTACTGATCTGATGTGTTTGACCGTAATAGACAACAACCTGGACTAGCAGCAGTGCCACAACCACCACCAAGGCATTCACCACCGTATAGGGGAGGAGGCGGTTCGAGCAGCCACAGCAGCAGCAGCAGCAGCAGCAAACGAAGTAGTGACAACGGTAGAGGAAGAAGCCGTTACAATCCTTATTAATTTCTTTTAAGTTATTTCATCCTTGTCTGTTCTTTCTATATTTGCAAAAACACCCCAGTCAAAATCACCAAGACAAAAAGAGAAAAGTCAGTTTTTTAACCATTGTTGTTTTTTTTATAACTTACGTTTTGTAGGCGGAAATGGGTTTGGTTATTAACTTGTCAAGGTTATGTTGTGGTTTTGTATATTATGGTTAAGTGAATACAAACCTTGGTTTACTTTAAAATCTTTTATAATTTGTTTAGTTATGTTTTTGTGTGATATGCATTGGTAGATGATTTGGTTTTTTTCTTTCTTTCTGAGATAGAAAGTGCAAACAATTGTCAAGCTGCAAAAAATTGATGAAATCATAAAGTATCAACTTCTTGATTGGAAATATTCACCGAGATTATCAGATTCAATCTTTAATTTCAAATTAAGATCCTTTAATCAGGTTTAATTATCATGAACCGGAAAATCTCTAAACCGAGATACCATTTGTGCGTCATCTCTAAACCGAGAATTAAATTTATATTTTGTGAATTGAGAAATTTGTCGTAATCACTCACAGTCACAGATACATGTCATCATCTTCAAAATCAAAATTTATCTCTGTCGCTTCTTCAAAACCCTACGAAATCAAAATTTTGAATCTGCGATAATTTTGATAAAAATCTGAGGGTTCTACCAGAAACGCAATTGTTGGTCTCTGGTAACAACAATGGAGAAACGGTTAGTCTCTTCGTCTTCTCTTATTATGTTCATTAAGATAATGATACCACTGGAAATGCATAAAATCTTGATATTTTCTTCTTTGATTTTTTTTTTTTCCGGCTCTGAAAAGATTTCGAAGTGTTATGAATGAGGACAGGATCAATCAGTTGCCTGAAGCTTTAATTCTGCAAATATTATCTTCGCTTCCAACAAAAATTGTGGTAGCCACGAGTGTTTTGTCTAAACGATGGAAGTCTCTTTGGAAATTGGTCCCAAATCTCGAGTTCGATTATATGGATTTCAACAAAAATGGACACAATACATTTGCAGAGACTGTTTGCTAGTTTTTCCTTTCACATAAAGCTCCAATTCTAGAGCGTTTATATCTCAAATTTCCTTTAGTTAAAGATACTCCTACAGATATCGGACTCTGGCTTGGACTTGCGTTTGCTCGGAATTTACGTGAATTAATACTCTATTTTCTTCTCGAGGACGATGGGTGTTTCGCATTTCCAAGTAGCTTGTGTACTAGTAATACACTTGAGACTTTGAAACTCACGCTTATGAATCTCGATATCTCTTCTCTTCTTATCAAGTCTCTAAGAACTCTGCATCTTTCATTTGTCCACTACAACAAGGCATCTATTCGAAACCTTTTATCCGGTTGCCCTATTCTTGAAGAGCTTGTTGTGTTAAGAGCTGAGGATGATGATACTGATATCAAGGCTTTCGTTATCGAGGTCCCTTCTTTGCAGAGATTAACGATAAACGATGACCATGGTGGTGGTGGTGGTGATGGGTTTTGGGGATACATTGTAAAGATTCCTTCTTTGAAATCTTTACGAATTGTAATATTAAGTTGTCAAGGGTTTTATCTGAATGCGCCGGAGCTCGTGGAGGCACATATTGCAGACTCTACGCTCAATGACAAGTTTCTTGGATATTTCACTTCGGTCAAACGTCTTTCCTTGGATTTATCATCCTTGAAAGTAACTTTGATGATATATCATGGTTTTTACCCAATTTAGACCATGATATAAGTCCAATATATAGAGTCTTTGTTGTGTTTTCCATTGGTTTTAGAGTCTTTGCAGGTTTCTACACGTTTGGAGAATAAAAAATGTTTACTGGGAATTTTGGAGCATTACGGAAGAAGACGTCGAAAATGCAAGTGAAGAATGGATTTCAGAGACTGGTGTCGATCGACACCATCCCTGGGTGTCGATCGACACCTTGCGCGTACACAGAAAGCCACTTTTCGGAAATTTGCCGTTTTTGCCCAGAAGTTCCAGATGTTTACTTTTGTGATCTATGACGGTTTAGAACCTGTATAAATACGTTTTTCAAGCCATTGTTTAGGCTTATGTTTTATTTTATCAATTACTTAGAGATTTTCTTTAATAAAAATATGTTTTCTTCTATGATCATGTCTGAGTAATTTCCCCGTTAGGTTTAGGGATTTTCAAAGGTGTTTGATGATTTGCTAGATCTGATCTTTATTGCATAGGATTAATATCATTAGATTGTTCTTCATCTTGTCTCGTGTTCATTACTGATTTTAGATTCATGACCTGAAATCTGATCTTAGGATAATTAATAGAAACGACATTTTGATTGATTTCCTGAACAAGACTTTGATGAGCAAAATTCTTTTTCGTAAAGAAATTTGGTTTAGGGTTTTGTGAGCAATTGAACCTGAACATTAATGCTTGTTTAGATTGTTAGGATTCGCAAAAAAATTTGGTCTTCTAGGATCTGAACATAGATAATCTCTGCAGCGAAAGCTGATTGGTTTTATATTCGTGATTCATGTTCGTGAACTGAGCTTAATAAATCCTATTTTTAATTGATCATCTGCATATCTGATTTACCTGAGATTTCCCTGTGCCTGACTTTCTTTTAATTGATTTTCACAACCGAATTTACTGCTTTGTTTACTTGCATTCTTTTTATTCTGCCTAGCTTAATATGAACTTATTAAATCTATTGTGTTTCACTGATTCCCTGTGGATTTCGATACCTTAAGTACTGCATTGATCTCTTTGTTTGAGAGAGTAGCTCTTAGGTTTAATTTGAGCATATCAAAGTTTGGCGCCGTTGCCGGGGAGTCATAACCATTAGATTTATACTATTTGAATTTTGTCTAGGTTTTTAGTTTTGTTTTTATTTTGCTAGTATCTTGTCTCTTTTTGTGTTGAGTTTCAGGTACATGCGAAATCGCAATACCAGGAGCAATCAAGACAAGGAACTAGTTTGTTTGAGTCTCGAGGAATTAGCACGGTTAGAGCGAGAAAACAGAAGAGCAGCAACAATGGCTGCTAGACCACAACTTGTTCTGATTCAAGGAGAAGATGGATTCCTGCATGATCCGGCAGGTCTCAGATACAACGCCGAAGGGCAGAGGATCAACGACGATGGTACTGTGATCGTCGAAGAGATTGTCGAGCCGGTGGAGGAAAGAGCAATCGTCGAAGGTGGAGAACAGGATGGTGTCGCTCGACACCAAGGTGAAAATCGTGCCGCCCGACAAGACGAACATATCACTCGCCAAGGAGAAGCTGATGGTGTCGATCGACGCCAAGCTGGTGTCGCTCGACACCCTGTTCAGAATCAGCAACGGACTTTAGCTGATTTCAACCATCTTGATCAGTTCTACGCGAATCGAGCTGCGATTCGTCCTCCTGCTTTCCAGAGGAATGATTTTGAGCTTAAGCCTGCTTACTTCAGCCTAGTTGCTCAAAACCCTTACCATGGTCTTCCTCATGAGCATCCGATGGACCACATCGAGAACTTTGAAGACTTAGCATCAAGCATTAAGGCGAATGGAGTGTCCAGCGACTACTTATTCTGCAAGCTATTCCCGTACTCTCTTAGTGGTGATGCTTCTTACTGGTTGAAGCAGCTTGAGCCTGGATCGCTGACTACTTGGGATGATACCAAGAACACGTTCCTAAATTACTTCTATGATGATGCGAGATCAGAGGACTTGAGAACGAAGATTACTACATTTCGCCAAGGACCAACAGAAGCATTCAGGGCTGCGTGGATGCGTCTAAAGTCTTATCAGAGAGATTGTCCTCACCATGGCTTCACAGATGTTCAGTTACTAGGCATCTTCTACAGAGGAGTAGACTGGAGATATCAGATGGCATTAGATGCAGCGAGTAGTGGTAACTTCAATACGAACTACCCAAAGGACGCAGTTACTCTCATCGAGAACTTGGCTTCTAGCAATAGTACAAAGAACGCTGATTTTGAGAGGAAGCAGATGAGCGAGAACAAAGATGGTGGTAAGCACTTGGCTGAGATGAACGCGAAGCTGGATTCTATGAGAAGTATCCTTATGGGAAAGAAGTCGGTCCACTTCGCTCAGGAAGTTGAGACAGCAGAAGAAGATGAACTACATCAATGGGTCGTCTTATCAGAAATCTCCTCAGAGCTACAACAGGAACTATGGTTCATCATCCTACCAGAAGCCTCCTAAGGAGGACAATGAGATGAAAGCTATGCTTGCGCAACTCCTAGAGGGGCAGCAGAAGTTGGAAGTCACTTTCAATGGGAAGTTGGACTCCGTCTACCAAGATCTTAATGGGAAATTCGAGTCGTTAAGCACACATGTCAAGAAGCTGGACATTCAAGTCGCCCAAACCGCCAGTTCTATCAAGCGACAAGAGGGATTTGTACCTGCAAAGACTGATGCAAACCCAAGGAACGCTTGCAATGCCGTTCAAACTGAAACGGAGGATTATTTCGCAGAGTTCGATGAAATTTTTGGGACTGCAGAGCAAGTGTCGATCGACACTGAGCCAGAGCATCGATCGACACCACTCGGGAAGTTATCTGAGATCGCGATACAAAAAGCAAGTGTCGATCGACACCCACGGGAGAGTATCGATCGATACCCCGTCCACGCTGAGCCAGATTTTGCGACAACCGCGATTGCTTCAGAGGAAAAGATCTACAGGCCCAAGCTTCTATTCCCTAGAGATAGGCGGTCCAAGCAGCAGATTGAGGAGGAGATTTGCAAGAAGATGATTGACAAGGTGATGGTAGAGATGCCTCTTGTTGATGCGGTAAAGCTTTCTCCTGCACTTACAATATATGTCAAGCGGCTTGCAGCGAATGGTATTAGTCCTGAGGAAGGCGCACTGCTGACTAGAGACATCAGAGCCATACTCTTGAACACGACTCCGGTTTCGAAAAAGAAGAAGAAGGATGTGGTAGTCTCAGAAGAAGTAAGTGCTATGATCCAGAGCAGGATTCCAGTCAAGCTTCCCGATCCAGGAAACTTCGTGCTTAATTGCTCTATATCAACAGGGCAGTTTCCTCATTCTCTTTGTGATTTGGGGTCTGGTATTAATTTGATGCCACTTTCTGTTTCTTTTAAACTGGGTATGACTGATTTCAGGGCCACTAGGATGTCTCTTCTATTAGCTGATCGGTCTAGAAGATTCCCAAAAGGGATTTTGGAGGATGTTCCAATCAGGATTCAGGATTGCATTATCCCCGCTGATTTTGTAGTCTTGGAGTACGACGATGAGCATGAAGATCCTCTGATTTTAGGAAAATCATTCTTGGCAACTGCAGGCACTCAAATAGACGTGAGGATAAAGCTTGACTTAGGTGATATTGTCATGGATTTTTACATGGAGAACACCAGGAGAAAATCCACCATCGATGGTCAAATTTTTTCAGTGGAAATTCTAGAAGATGAAGACTCAATCAAAGAGCTAGAGTCTAGTCCTTCATTTGTTGCTGAGAATGTCATTCCACTTATCCCATCCCACGATCCTCCCATTGAGCAAAGGTGTGAACCTCATGTACTTAATTCTATCTCTTCCAATTTCATTAAAGTTGAAAAAGCAGTTACGCGCTCATGCAAGCAACGAGTTCCTCGAAAGCTTGGTTTTTCTTTACATGATTTTGTAGGGATTCCTAAGGAGCGTCCAAGGATCTCAAAGCCGTTCGCCAAAATGCGCATTCTCATTCCTTCAGAGCTGAAAGATAAAGGCGATGCCGTCGTTCAGACAATGGTGCGGAAAACGCAGAAGCTCTTTCCAGGAATCATTCCATGGAAGAGTGCAGATCCTCAGATATCTGAAGTTCCTCAATATAGTCAAGCTAACAGACTAAAAACAAGCGCTGAGTGGGAGGCAACCCACTGGTATGTATTTATTTTCGTTTTTAATTCATTTTATTACTAATTTTCGTTTTAGTTGTAAGTGTTTCAGGTTTTTGCTTTAAAAAAAAAAAAAAAAAAAAATTGCGGCTGAACAGTGGATCGACCTGCTGGTCGATCGGACCAAAATCATGGGTGTCGATCGACACCCTCACCAGTGTCGATCGACACCAGTCCCCAACAGGTAAAAATTTCATCCGTTTTCAATTTATTTCGTTTATTATTTATTTCTTTCACCATTCTTAGGCTTAATAACACTGGGGACAGTGTTGTTTAAGTCTCGGGGAGGTAGTCGCTGACTTTTGTGTTTTATTTTGGTGTTTTTGAGTCAAATTTTCGGGTCGAAACTCCCCTTTCCAACTTACTTTGAACAACACACAAGGACCATTTTTGATGCAAGTTGGCTGGTTTTACTGAGGTGGGTAACTGGAAGTGGATCGGTTTAACGAAGCGAGTTCAGGTTTCTGGAGAACGCCAGAAAGACGTTGCAGACCCCGCCCCTAATGAACTCTAATTTCTTGTCTTGGGCGATGGTAATCGCATGATTTGATTCATCTTCCAACACTTGAACGCGAGGATGGACCGCTCTGAAACTTCTTCCCATATGATGATTACAACTGTTCCTAGACCAAAAGAAGCGCAAAGGACCCTGTTCTCACAAGAAACTATAGTACTAAGCGCGGTCTAGTGTTTCATAGAGATGCCAAGGTATATAAAAAAAAAAATCAGCGCAGAAACATCAAAGCAACATGCCCAAGTAGCCAAGGGATGATGCGTAAACCCGTGTATCCTTTGTGACCTCACGGAAAGCATGTTGTAAGGGAAACTAAAAGTTTCTAAGTGAACCAAGGGATGATGCGTAAACCCGTATCTCCTTTGTGAACTCATTAGATTCGTCCCATAAAAGTTCAACAAAGGGCAATGCATCTCTATGATAATCCTTCATTGGATTTAAAGTTACAGAGGGAAGAGAGAGGGTGAAACGCAGGAAATTGTTACAGGAAGGTAAAGAGTCTAGAACTTCCAGCGATCGATATTCCCTCGATGAGACTGCACCTAAGTAATGAAAGGGGTTTGCGACTGAAAGTCTGAGTTTCTCTAAGAAGTTTGGATTCAATCTGGAGGACTGCTATACTTCTAGAGAAACATCGAAGTATCACCGGATGACTTTGCAAAGGTATGTCGTTCCTAAAGGAGTGATAATACTGTTTTGCTTAGGGACAAACAAAAAGCTAAGTCTGGGGAAGTTGATATATCATGGTTTTTACCCAGTTTAGACCATGATATAAGTCCAATATATAGAGTCTTTGTTGTGTTTTCCATTGGTTTTAGAGTCTTTGCAGGTTTCCACACGTTTGGAGAATAAAAGATGTTTACTGGGAATTTTGGAGCATTACGGAAGAAGACGTCGAAAATGCAAGTGAAGAATGGATTTCAGAGACTGGTGTCGATTGACACCATCCCTGGGTGTCGATCGACACCTTGCGCGTACACAGAAAGCCACTTTTCGGAAATTTGCTGTTTTTGCCCAGAAGTTCCAGATGTTTACTTTTGTGATCTATGACGGTTTAGAACTTGTATAAATACGTTTTCCAAGCCATTGTTTAGGCTTATGCTTTATTTTATCAATTACTTAGAGATTTATTTTATCAATTACTTAGAGATTTTCTTTAATAAAAAGATGTTTTCTTCTATGATCATGTCTGAGTAATTTTCCCGTTAGGTTTAGGGATTTTCAAAGGTGTTTGATGATTTGCTAGATCTGATCTTTATTGCATAGGATTAATATCATTAGATTGTTCTTCATCTTGTCTCGTGTTCATTGCTGATTTTAGATTCATGACCTGAAATCTGATCTTAGGATAATTAATAGAAGCGACAGTTTGATTGATTTCCTGAACTAGACTTTGATGAGCAAAATTCTTTTTCGCAAAGAAATTTGGTTTAGGGTTTTGTGAGCAATTGAACCTGAACATTAATGCTTGTTTAGATTGTTAGGATTCGCAAATAAATTTGGTCTTCTAGGATCTGAACATAGATAATCTCTGCAGCGAAAGCTGATTGGTTTTATATTCGTGATTCATGTTCGTGAACTGAGCTTAATAAATCCTATTTTTAATTGATCATCTGCATATCTGATTTACCTGAGATTTCCCTGTGCCTGACTCTCTTTTAATTGATTTTCACAACCGAATTTACTGCTTTGTTTACTTGCATTCTTTTTATTCTGCCTAGCTTAATATGAACTTATTAAATCTATTGTGTTTCACTGATTCCCTGTGGATTTCGATACCTTAAGTACTGCATTGATCTCTTTGTTTGAGAGATTAGCTCTTAGGTTTAATTTGAGCATATCATTTGACTTCTTTATTATTTTTTTCTAGACGACTCTAATAATTTGTCTCATGGTTAGATTACATATCCTAGTGTAACTATCTTCTTTCAACTGGTGTATCTTGAGATGGTTACACGTGAAGACGAGTGGTGGAATCTACTCACGCCCAATCTCGAAAGTTCTCCTAAACTACGAGTCCTCAAGCTTGTTGATGTAAGACATTCATTTCTATTATTAGTCAGCTAGCTAGCTATTTTATGGCCTAGTAATGATATGAAACATTGGTTTTCCATTGTCTCTTTGGTCTCAGAGATATCTGAATTTCCATAAAAATGGTGTGAGAGGAGGGAAATGGAATGAGCCAAAGTGTGTCCCTGAATGTTTGTTGTCCAGTCTCGAGACATTTGTATGGACAAGATACGATTGGGGAAGAGAAGAAGAGAGAGAAGTGGCTACATACATACTAAAGAATGCAAGACGGTTGAAGAATGCAACTTTCTCCACATGTCCCGTTGAGTCGGAAGAGCTTAGCAAGTTGGAAGAGCTCAACAAGTTGGAAGAGAGAAGTAAGAGGCTCAACGAATTAGATGGTGTGGTTAGAGCTTCAAATTCATGCCACCTTGTGTTTGAATTCGATGATCCATCTTCTTATTTATCAGAAGATTCTCCTTAGCTCATAGACCGTGTAGTCTTAACCGGTTAGAGGGGTTTACATTGGTTTTGGATCTTGTGTATGGTGCTAGCCATTGGGAGTTGAAAATGATTCTGAAACTTATCTATTGAAACATCTTGTATGGTGTTACAAGATGTTAAGCTGATACAATCTTGGGTATTAATGATTTTGAGGAAACTTGGGTACTTCAAAGGAGAGATTGTCAAGTTAGACTATTTCAGACAATAATTACGATGAATGGAAAAGTTAATAGTGACGAGAAAGTTGTATTTCAGATCACCACTTTCCAGTCTTCTTCAGTTTAGCAAACGAAGAAACTGCATTTCCAAAACTTGTTTGTCTACAAATATATCTATAGTTGTATAGCTGAACCATTTTTTTCAACAAAAGTTCTCACAATTAGCATATATTGATCAAGAGTTAGGATAGTAGTTCACACTCAATTTTTTTTTTTTTTTTGTCAACTGATTTAATATGATTGATGAAAGGTATGAATACAAACCACAAGATAAAAGAGCTTACAAACTTCCAGCTAACTGTACAATCAAGTTAACCTAACTATTCTCATGGCCACACAAATTTACCACCACCAAAAGTTGAGTTAGATCCAAAAATTTAATTAATCAGAATTCCAAGGTCATCGCTTCTTTGAGGGAAGGCACTCTCCACTCTCAAATAACCCATGTAACCAATTCGAGTGACTCACCGCCACATATGAATTACCTCTACCGTCTTGAGTCACACTTTGAGCAATGAGAGTGGCCCCTCTATTCGCATCTCTATGTTCCTGCATCAGTTTCCAATCTTCAACACCTTCTCCTGCATTCCTTATTTCCTCAATTTGGAATCAAAAAGATGGCCATGCTTGAGGTCTCTCCATAGCCTCTGGTAGTGACTGATAAGATTTCAATGTAAAGGAAACAGAGGAATCTTTATTCACCAATCAAAATGTTTACAAGTGTAAGGCTTAAGATGCCACAAAACTGAATGAATGAATTAATCCTAGAGATCCACTCTTTATACTAGAGGGTCTCTTAACAATCTACAACAGTTGATGCTAACTACTTCTCAACTAACTCAACTAACTCTTCAGATCACCTCCTCTTCTAACCGTCTCTCTTCCTCTTCTCTTCTCTTCACTCTTCTTCTAATGTAACTCTTAAGAGATCTATCAATACCCCCCCCCCCCCTCCCCTCCCCCGGAAGAACCCAGCTTGCCCTCAAGCTGAGATGTTGGAAACTGATTTTTGAGGTCCTTCACTCTAATCCACGTCTGATCATGAACTGGCAAATTTGTCCACTTCACCAAGGCTTCTAAATCTCCTTCTTTATTGTAACGAGTGCCCATAATTTATTTTGGTTCAAAAACCACTTCCTCATCTCTAGTCAAGTCTTGAGGCAACTGTGCAACCTCATGATGAATCCCCAATACAAGTTTCAGTTGTGAAACATGAAACACCGGATGGATCTTTGAGTCTATAGGCAATTTCAAGCGATAAGTTACCTGACCAATCCTCTCTAATACTTCAAATGGTCCATAGTATTTAGCTGCTAGCTTCTGAAATACTTTTCTCGCCACTGATTGCTGCCTATAAGGTTTTAGCTTCAAGAAAACTTTAGCTCCCACTTCCAGCTGTAACTCACGCCTATGTTTATCAGCATTATTTTCATAATATGCTGAGCCCTGGTGAGGTTTTCCTTAATTTGTTTCAACATCACATCTCACTGTCTCAGGGCAGTTTCCAACTGAAAGTTTGTGGTAGAACCTGCTTCAAATTGCACTAGCTTTGGAGGTTGTCTCCCATATACCACTTCAAACGGTGTAGCTTGCAAAGCTGTATGGTAAGAAGTGTTATACCATAATTATGCCCAATGTAAGTAATGAGCCCATTTCCTTGGTTGTCCTGACGCAAAACAATGAAGAAATGTTTCTAGGCATCTATTCAACACCTCTGTTTGTCCATCAGTTTGAGGATGGAACAATGTGCTATACTTCAGCTGTGTACCCGCCAATTTGAAGCATTGTGTCCAGAAATTACTCAGGAACACTCTATCTCTATCTGATACTATTGATGTAGGAAACCCATGCAATCTTGCCACTTCTTTCACAAACTTTAGAGCTACATCAGGAGCCTGAAAGGGATGTTTAAGGGTCATGAAATGAGCGTACTTGCTCAATCTGTCAATGGCTACTAGTATCACATTCACACCTTGAGATGATGGAAGACCCTCTATGAAATCCATTGAGATGTCTGCCCAAATCTGATCAAGAATTGGTAATGGTTGTAATAATTCTGCAGGTGAGAGAGTAGAATACTTTTGCGTCTGACATACATTGCACTCTGTGACATATCTCTGTACATTTTCTCTCATCTTAGCCCAATAAAAGTGTGTTTGGATCCTCTTCAGAGTTTTCAACACTCTTGAATGTCCACCACTGACAGCATCATGGTATTCTTCCATTATGAATGAAATATGCCGAGATTGTTTAGGTATAACCAATCTTTCTTTGTAAAATAATCTGGCCCCATACACCTTATACTTCTCATTCAACACTTCCCCTTTTCCAATCTTCTCTATTAGCTCCTGAATCTCTTCATTCTCATCTACTTCTTTGTAAATGTCATGTAGTTAAATTGCAGTAGGGACTGTTAATGCAAGCAACAAGAACCTACAACTCTTCTCTCCCTGTTCAATTCTAGATAAACCATCCGCTGCTCCATTCTCTACTCCAGGTCTATACACTATATCAAAATCATACCCCAACAATTTGATCAACCATCTTTGGTATTCCATAGACACCTCCTTTTGTTCCAGCAAAAATTTGAGGCTCTTTTGATCAGTCTTGACTATGAATTTTGTTCTCAAAAGATAGTGTTTCCATTTCTGAATTGCTAACACAATAGCCATAAGTTCCCTCTCATATATAGGCTTTAGCTGCTTCTTCTTATTCAGTCCATGACTAAAGTATGCAATAGGGTTTTGCTTTTGCATCAGTACAGCTCCTAATCCAAATCCAGATGCATCTGACTCAAATACAAATGTTTCTTTGAAGTCAGGCAATGCTAATGCTGGAGCAGATGTCATCAGTTTCTTCAATGTTTCAAAAGCCCTCTGAGCTCTAGGAGATCATTTTTCAAAGGCATCTTTCTTCAACAATTCCGTCAATGGTCTAGTCACAAAACCATATCCTTTAACAAATCTTATGTAATACCCTGTAAGGCCTAGAAACCCTCTTACTCCTTTGACATTTTTTGGTACAGGCCATGTCTCCATTACTGATGTCTTCCCTGGATCAGTCAATACTCCTTCTTCTGAAATTATGTGACCCAGATAATGTACTTGCTTCGATTTCAGGGATCTGGTCTCGTATTGCTCTCTTTTGGATCTAGGCTATCAAGGAGATCGGCTAACATGGTGTAATAAACAACCACATGGTCTTATATGTAAAAAGTTGGATCGTCTTTTGGTCAATGAAAGGTGGTTGGATGTTTACCCAAAATCTTACTGTATTTTTGAATCAAGCTGCTGGGATCACTCAAGGGCACGATTTTATCTAGAGGCAGAAATAATGGGTAAAAGGAAACCATTCAAATTTGTGAATGTTCTTTCCTCATTACCATAATTTTTGCCGGCAGTGAGTAGTTTATGGGAAGGTATAAAACCCATATTTGTATCAACATCAACTCAATGGAGGTTGTTAAAGAAACTCAAAGCAATTAAACCAACTCTTCGAGCTCTAAGCAAAGAAAAATTAGGGGGTTTACCAAAACAAACTAAAGAGGCACATGGAGCATTGTGTTTAAAGCAAACTTAGACCCTACTTCACCCTACCCCGCATAATATGGAAGAAGAAGTTCTTGCCTACGATAAATGGCATCACTTATCGGTGTTGGAAGAAGGGTACTTAAAGCAGAAAGCTAAGTTACATTGGGCTATAGTTGGTGATCGAAACAACTCATATTTTCATAATTCGGTCAAGGTGAGGAGAATGAAAAACTCTATACGTAATATTACAACAATAAATGGAGAAGTATTAACCAACAGAGAGGATATTACAACAATGCTTCAGTTTCGGTGCTCTGTGGCTGACAAAGAAAATCTCACTAGAGAAATAACCGATGAGGAAATTCAAAAGGTATTATTCTCTCTGCCCAATGATAAATCCCCGGGTCCGCATGGGTTTACATGTGAGTTTTTTAAAGCATCATGGTCAATTATACGACATGATTTTCTGGCCGCAATCAAGTCTTTCTTTATCAAGGGATTTTTACTCAAAGGCGTTAATTCAACTATCTTAGCTCTAATCCCGAAGAAAGAGGATGTAAAGGAGATGAAGGATTACAGACCAATTTCTTGTTGCAATGTGCTGTACAAAATAATTTCAAAGATTCTTGCAAACAGGCTTAAGAGTTTGTTACCTCGGTTTATAAGTGGTAATCAATCGGCATTCGTCAAAGACCGATTACTCTTGGAAAATCTCCTACTAGCAACAAAGTTGGTTAAAGACTATCATAAAGATTCAATCTCTCCTCGGTGTGCTATGAAGATAGATATATCGAAGGCATTCGATTTTGTACAATGGGACTTTGTTTTGAATATGCTTTTAGCACTGTATTTCCCGGAGGAGTTTATACATTGGATCCGGTTGTGTATCACGACAACGTCTTTCTCTGTCCAGGTAAATGGAGAACTTGCAGGTTACTTTGGGAGTGCAGGGGGATTACGCCAAGGGTGTTCTTTATCTCCATACCTTTTTGTTATTTGTATGAATGTGCTCTCGAGAATGATTGATAAGGCTGCGGTGGATGGGAGAATTGGTTTTCACCCAAAGTGCAAGAACTTACAAATCACTCATTTGTACTTCGCGGATGATCTTGTGGTTTTTATTGATGGAACGAAGCGTTCGATTGAAGAAACTATACAAATTTTTGGGGAATTTTCATCTTACTCGAGATTGAAAATAAGTCTCGAGAAATCGACACTTTATTTGGCGGGGGTTTCAGATATAAATCGAGCTCTTATTACCGAGCAATTCCCATTCGCCGAAAGTAATCTACATGTGCGCTATTTGGGATTACCTTTGTTGACAAAAAGAATGAGTGTATCTGATTACGAGCCCTTAATTGAGAAAATTAGATCACGTATGAGCTCATGGAAAACATGTTATCTCTCTTATGCTGGACGGCCACAACTGCTGCAATCGATAATTGTAAGTATCGTCAATTTTTGGATTCAAGCATTTTGTCTTCCGAACAAATGCATCTAGAAAATCAAAGGGTTATGTGCAGCGTTCTTATGGTCCGGGCCCGACTTAAACCCAAAGAAAGCTAAGGTAGCGTGGGAGGAGGTTTGTAAGCCAAAGAAAGAGGGTGGTCTCGGGTTTAGTGTAGTGTAGTGAGTTGTTTGAAACTGATTTGGAGAATTTTATCAAGTGGCGATTCTCTCTGGGTGAAATGGATTAAAGGCACACTTCTGCGCCAAGGTTCTATTTGGTCACTAAGAGAATCAAAAACTCAAGGTTCATGGATGTGGAGAAAATTATTAAAATACCGAGAGCTTGCTCAAACTTTTCACAAAGTCGATATTGGTTATGGCAAAACAACCTTCTTTTAGCATGATACATGGTCTTCTTTGGGAAAATTAAATAGACTAGCGAGACAAAGAGGAACAATAGATATGGGCATTCCCACTAATGCAACCGTAGCTGAGGTATTGGCAACCTATCGACGTCGACAACACCGTGTTGCATCTCTCAATCAGATCGAAGATGAAATTTGTAGAATAATGAGGGAGAGAACAGAGGAAGCGGATACAGTTTTATGACGGGTGGGGGAGGATAAGTTTCCAAAGAAATTTCACACAAAGAGCACATGGGATCAAATAAGACATCACAACTAAATAGGGAATTGGTACACCGGTGTGTGGTTTACCCACGCAACACTAAAGTACTCGTTCTTTACTTGTCTTGCGGTGCTAGATAGGCTATCCACGGGCAACCGAACAAAAAGTATGGAAATGGCACAATCACTGTGTATTATGTGATATGATGGAAGAGTCGCGAAATCATCTCTTTTTCTTATGTAGGTTTTCTTTGGCCGTATGGAAAGAACTCACAAAGACTTTGTTGGGAAACCAGTATACTGTAAGGTGGGACGATCTCATCAAACTGATCCAAGATGGAAACCTAAGCCGCATCAAGATGTTTCTCCTAAGGTACACGTTCCAAGCCACGATATATCATATATGGACAGAGCGCAATAAAAGACGTCATGGTGAGCAACCTCTTCAAATGAATAGGCTCACAAGAATCATTGATAAAACAGTTTGGAACCGGCTGAGCTCAATTCGAACAATGGGAGACCAATCCTATGAAGGCAGTTTAACGGAATGGTTCGCGACGCGATCTACTTAATCACATGATCTTTGAATAGGATAGTGATTTCTTTCTACACTAAGAAATAAGTTACATTCATTGTAAAAAAATTTTTTTGGTTTGAATATAATCTATCACCGTATATTTTTATTCTCTGTGCCGAAGTTCTTAGTCACATGTTCACAACATCAGCAAACACAAGGCAACTTCAGGGTATGAAGATCAGCCAATCGAGACCGACCGTTAACCATTTGCTATTTGTCGATGATGCACTCTTCTTTTGTCATGCTCATAAGAAATCATGTACCACTATTATGCGGATACTTGGTGATTATGAGAAAGCATCTGGACAAGCTGTTAATTTAACGTTTGGCGCAAAAGTTCAAGAAGCCGTGAAGACTAGACTTCGACATATCCTTAATATACGCAATGATGGTGGTTGTGGCAAATATCTGGGATTGCCTGAACAGATTGGACGTAAGAAGAAAGAAGTCTTTCAATACATTATTGATAAGGTGAAACAACAAACTCAGAGTTGGTATCATCGTTTTCTCTCTGAAGCAGGTAAAGAAATTCTCCTCAAAACAATCGCATTAGCGATGCCGATATATACAATGAATTGCTTCAAGTCACCTAAAGGAATTGGTGATGATATCAACAAAGTTTTGGCTGATTATTGGTGGAGTAAGGGTTCGGGACGACGATCGATGCATTGGCTATCTTGGAGACGAATGAGCCTACCGAAAAAAGAAGGAAGATTAGGTTTCAGAGACATTGAGCAATTCAACATTGCTCTGCTGGGTAAACAATTTTATCGCTTAATGTCGAAGCCTACAAGTTTAGCAGGACGTGTATTGAAAGGGCGGTATTTCCCGACAACATCCATTATGGAAGCGGATCAAGGCTACAAATCTTCATTCATTTGGCGTTCCTTATTGGAAGGCGGAGAGCTTATTCGTAAAGGCCTGCGTTGCCTGATTGGGAATGGTAGTGAGATTAATATTTTCGGAGACCCTTGGTTCGATACAACACCACCACGCAGCCCACGTATTCGAGACGGAATTCAAACTAAGCTGCGGAGAGTTAAAGAACTTTTTATCCCCGGAACAACACTATGGGATATGGATCTCCTAAACCATCTCTTTGTGCCTGCAGATATCTCCGAGATCCTCAAATTAAAGATAAGTTCTCATCAACCACATGACCTCATAGGATGGTGAATATACAGTAAAATCAGGCTATTGGCTAAGTTCACATGATCTTGAACATGATGACATTGTACCTCCACCTGGTGACCAAACTCATAAAGAAGCTATTTGGAAAATCGATACTGCACCAAAGATTAAACATTTTCTTTGGCGCCTTCTCTCCCAAGCAATGGCAGTGGGTACGGTTCTCAAATGAAGAGGTATCACTCGTGATGCGCAATGTCGACGATGCGGTGTTGAAGAAGAAACCTTTGACCACCTTTTCTTTCGATGTAGATATGCCCAAGCCATATGGAACAATTCGAACAACCGACTACTATCCCTATTCGACCCTCACCAATCTCTTGAAGCAAAAATATGGAGAATCATTGATTTTCAAAAGAACAATCAGATAACAGAGTTTTTGCGACACTTGCCTATTTGGACCCTATGGAGAATTTGGAAGAGTAGAAACATTTTAGTCTACCAACAGCGACATCGTCTCTGGCCACAAGACATTCGCGAAGCCGAACAAGATACACATGAATGGATCGCTCATGGTCAAAACACGAAGGTGACACCAAGTGCATCAACTAATCCGATTACCCGGTGGACTCGACCAAAACAAGGGTTTGGTAAATGCAATTATGACTGCAGGTTCAAGAAGGACGGAACACCATCGGGAATGGCCTGGATTGTACGTGATGATAAAGGATTTTACCTTGAATCGGGATATAGCACCGGGCTAGTATGTAATACAACCCTAGAAGCTGAACTACAAGCTCTATTTATGGCAACAAAAATCATGGGGGACAAAGGATACCAACAAATTCTTTTTGAAGGGGATAACAATTCAGTTCTGCAACTAATTCAAGGCTCTGCAACAAATTTTAGTCTCTATAATTGGATATGTGACATTCGACACTTGCATCAACAATTCAAAAAAGTAGAGGTGAATTGGACTCAGAGGTGTAGTAATCAAGCACCAGATAGATTAGCGAAGGAAACAGATTTTTCAAACATTTCTCATTCTTTTCATTATGTTCTTCTTTGTATAACCCCAATGCTACATGATGATCATCTGATCTCAAGTTAATAAAGTTCCAAAGTTGATAAAAAAAAAAAAAAAAGAATTTTGAACAAGATAATTGGTGTCTTTAGGTCTATTTTAGATGATAAAATATTGTCAAAATGCTTTTCTCTCTCTCACTACTCTAAACAAAAGAAGAAGAAAAAAGTTGTAGGTGATTCAACCCGGCGTCGGCTCTCGCCAGCGTCATGGTTTAGTATATAGATCTAGTAGTTTGTTTCCGTTTTTATCGGATCTATATTTCGGCTTTGACCGATTTTGCTTCCGGCTTGACCGGATTTATGGTCTTTAAGTTTTAGGTTTCCTTTATCCTTCCTCTTTGAGATTTGATGATCCCGTTTGTTTTCTTGTTTTGGATCCTTCTCATCGCTGCGTGGCTCTCTTTTTCAAGAAGCATAAATCGTCGTCCCCATATTTGGGTCCATAGTGGTTTAGACGAAGTGACTTTTATGGGAAATAGAATCGTGTTATTGGGAGTTTTATGAGAGATCTGATGCAAATTTGAAGTGTGGCGTGTTAGCCCTAGAATTTGTATCCTCTTTTGAGGCTCTCTGATTTTATTCCGGTGGAAAAGTTTCTTCCAATCAAGAAGAACCGGAGTATAATGGAGGCTTGGATCTGGCGGTGGTTCATTAGAGATGTTCTTATCGGTGATGGAATGAATAGATTATCGGAGCAGATCGACGGAGGAATCCTGGGATCCTGCATACATGCCACATGTCACCACCATCCAACACGAATTAGAGATAAGAGATAAATCAGATGTCAAATTTTATTTCTGTTGGATTTGTTACATTTCATTTGAACCCATATGTATAGCCCATTGGGCTTTTCTTCTATAAAATCTTAGTTGACAAAAAAAAAGGGTCTATTTTAGATAACCACTTATTAAACCGATCGGTACATTTCTTTATTAGAGCTGAGTGGATTGGATTAGATTTGATTTCAAACCCCATTCGAGCAAACCGTTCGGTTTAATTAAAAAGCCCTAGTTTCTTTGATCTTTCGTTCTCGCTTTCTCAATAATCAACAATCAGTATACGTATCCACGAGAGCGAGCTAATTGAGTCTTTGACCGTTCTGCGTCTGTGTTTTTATCGAAGATGGTACAATGGTTTGTTTCTTTGTTTGGTTTATGTTTTTTTCTCTGAATCCTTTTGTATGGTGTTCTAATTAACCCTAAGCTCGAAAACCCTTACTCTTAATAAATCTTTTTGTTCAATGATCTTAGTGGTGAAAGTTTGAGAAAGCCATGTGTTGTGAGTGAGGATAGGATCAGTGAGTTGCCTGAAGATTTGATTCTGAAGATATTGTCTTATCTTCTTATAAAAAGAGCCATTACCACAAGTGCTTTATCTAAACGATGGCTATCTCTTTGGAAGATGGTTCCAAAACTCAAGTTTGATTCTAACTATCACAGAAAACATAAATTTACAGAGGATGTTGGCAAGACTTTGCTTTCATACAAAGGTCCGGTTTTGGAGAGCTTGCTTATCAGAGTTATTGGTGGTGGATTTTATGGAGAAGATATATTTATAAGTGATGTAGATATTGGAATATGGATTGGAATTGCATTTGCACGCCATGTTCGTGAGTTGGTGCTCGAAATTTTGTTTTCAAAACTCGTTGGTCTGTTTTTCTAGGGGCATGTTTAGCTCTAGTAATACACTTGAGACGTTGAAACTCCAGTACTCGATCCTCGTAGATGTTCCTTCTCCATTTTGTATCAAGTCCCTCAGAACTATGCACCTTTATCGTGTGGATTTTAAAGACATTGCATCTTTTCATAACCTTTTATCTAGTTGTCCTAATCTTGAAAATTTGGTCATGTATCGAGATGACGCTACGGCCATGGTTGTGGTGAATTTTGTTATCGTGGCGCCATCTTTGAAGAAACTATCGATTACGGATTACTCTAGTGGAATAAAGAATGGAGGCTATGTGATAAACACTCCTTCTTTGAATTACTTGAAACTTAAAGGGTTTAGCCATTGCGAGTGTCGTTTGATGGAGAATGCATCAGTGTTAGTTGAGGCAAAATTAAGAAGCGTTTCTTATATAGCCAATGATAAAATTATGGGATGTCTCAAGTTAGTCAAACGTCTTTGCTTGGACTTATCACCTTTGGAGGTAACTTTGTTTATTGCAATTGAGTTATTTGTTTTCACAATGTTTATGTATATATGTATTAATAATAATATGATTTTTTTTTTATGTGCATAGATTAAGTATCCTACTGGTGGTATCTTCTATCAATTGGTACATCTAGAGATGTTTACACTTAAAGCAAAGTGGTGGAATCTACTTACGCTCATGCTCGATAGCTCTCCTAAATTACAAGTCCTTAAGCTCATTGAAGTAAGACATTATATTACTACTCAGCGAGCTTTATTTATGATATTTTTTTGTGATTAATTTGTAACGTCTAATTGTGATTAATTTGTAATTGCTTTATTATTAATTCCAATAATAATAAATCCATGTGCAAATAAAATACCAATAAAAATCAATGCATTTCTAGCCATCTAACCGGGTTCACTAGAAACTTAGCAAAATAGGAAAACAAAAGACATTTCCTAATCATCCTCTCCCTAAAGCCATTATTCCGCGGTCACATTTTTCTTTTTCCTTTACCTGCAACACAATTGGGAAAAACGAGTTGCGTAAGTATTTAATAAATACTTAGTGAGACGGTCCTCCCGTCTACAGACTAAATACGGATATATCAACAATCAAATAACAATTAATTTAAAAATATTTAATTCAGAAAACATGGGTGTCGATCGACACTAAAACAATGTGTCGATCGACGCTGGCTTTTACTCTGGTGTCGATCGATGCACCATAAGGTGTCGATCGACACTAGGTTTCTTCTCCGAAACCGAAATGCTCAATCACACGATAAACACGATTTTCACAACATTAAATCCGATTCTAACACAAAACCAACACACAAATCATCACACAACATCCACAAAATCATTCTTAAACATCAAAACTAATCCCTATTCGATAATCGACAATCCGAGCCTACGGTCGCGCACTCACCTTGACAAAAAGACGAAGAACACGACGAACGGCAAAGAACGAGCGAACGAACAACGATAAACAGTGACGAACGGCGGATTCCTTCACTGGAAATCACCGAGAAACGCCGACCACAATGAACCTTACGCAACCGAGCTCTAACGGAGGGGAAAAACACGAAGAACGGCTCAAGAACTCGATCGAAAACTCTCAAAACTCGAATGGGAAACAAAAGGAGTTTTTTCACTCTCTGATCACCTTGGAATTGCGGCCCCGAACTGATCCCAAGGGTTAAATACCCGAGCCCTAGGCTCCCTAAACCGATTCGCCAAACCTAACGATCGATTTTTATCCAAACCGAACTCAGAACCTGGTGTCGATCGACGCCCAGCATTGGTGTCGATCGACACCCTATACCAAAAATTACTATTTGGTTTCGGGATGTTACACGTTGGGTCTTTTGGTGTAAGAACACTTGCTTTCTGGGGTGCTGATGTTACACGACTGTTGAGTTTTTCTACAGTAGCATATGCTGATCAGGCTGAACACGGATTGAAGTTATGTGAGCAGCTGAACCAGAAATGGAAGAGAGGAAATTGGTAGGTTTATCTTCCTCTTGTCTCTGCTGGATATTGCATTCTCTCTCTAGACTTTGTGGTTAATGTGGCAAAGTTTTTTCAGTCAAAGTTATGTGAACTAGCTCTTAATGTTGACATTTTAGTTACATGGCGGTTAATGTTTGTTTGACTATTTGCAGATGAGATTCGAATGGCAACTCACATGTATTATGTTCAGGCACAAAGAAGATGAGGCATAGGCTTTGTTGGAATGTGTTCACATGTTAACTTACTGTATGTGTCGTTTATTTGTGTCGACAAAGCACATGTATTTTGTAAATGCTTTGTTATTTGTATTTTGTAAATGGTTTGGTTGCTTTATGCTTTGTACCAATATTTGTTGTGCTATGTATTGTCATACTACTTGCCTTCTTTGTAAATCTCTATCTCCTCTTGTTTTTCATCTCCTCGGCAAAAACAAAGTTTACTTCTCCTCTCAAATAAATTCTCCTCTTCTATTTCCTCAAACAAGTTAGGGATTATTGCATGAAATATACCTTTTCTCATTTTTAATGCAAAACTACACCCTTATTGTGAAAACTTGCAAAACTACTCTAATGGGGTAGTGAAATTACAATTAGAATCTTAATGAACAAACAATAAAACTGCAGTTGCAGTGACCGTTCTATCCTTTTGGAAGTCTTCGTTGGAAATATACACCAGAAGTCTGCTGCGAAATATGGAAGTCTACATCATAATTATTTAGTAAATTTAAATCTATAAATACATAAAAAAAATAATTTGACCATAAAATATTTTGAATAATTAAACTAAATGCAATTGTGATGTTTGAAAAATAAAAGGTCACCAAATTAGCATAAAGTAAAATAAAAAGACAAATTAGAATGAAAAGTCTACATTTTGGAAGTCTGCAACGAAATATGGAAGTCTACATCGTAATTATTTAGTAAATTTAAATCTATAAATCCATAAAAAATAATTTGACCATAAAATCTTTTGGATAATTAAAATAAATGCAATTGTGATGTTTGAAAAATAAAAGTTTACCAAATTAGCATAAAGTTAAAAAAAAAAGACAAATTGGAATGAAAAAGTCTACATTTTGAAAGTCTGCAGCGAAATATGGAAGTCTACATCGTAATTATTTAGTAAATTTAAATCTATAAATACATAAAAAAAAATAATTTGGCCATAAAATCTTTTGGATAATTAAACTAAATGCAATTGTGATGTTTTGAAAATAAAAATTCACCAAATTAGCATAAAGTAAAAAAAAAAAAAGACAAATTAGAATGAAAATGAATGAATGAACTACATACTATCCTTTTGGAAATACTATATTTCATCACATTACATTGAGAAGTTTTGTGACAATGTTGGGACATGGTATTAATAATTGTTTGTATTATGTATGTATAGTCTTTATGATTGTATGATTGTAGGGCATGGTATTAATAATTGTTTTGTATTATGTATGTATAGTCTTTATGATTGTATGATTGTTAATCAAACCCTACATTGAAACTTCTTATAAGTTGTTCATTATAAACTATGGATCATGTAACACAAATCTCTAAAACGTTAATCTATTACAATTTGTAATAGATTAACGTTTTAGAGATTTGTGTTACATGATCCATAGTTTATAATGAACAACTTATAATTGTAATAGATTAACGTTTTAGAGATTTGTGTTACATGATCCATAGTTTATAATGAACAACTTATAAGAAGTTTCAATGTAGGGTTTGATTATGAGAAGTTGAATTCACTACAAGGGGATGTAAAATCTTGAATATAATGAGTCATATATGTCATTGACATTAGTTTGTGGGTTTATGGATTAAAAATATGAGAAATGGATTGACATTACAATTTGAAAACACATGTTTTTACCTTTAGGGTTGCATTTAAAGTTCATAATTTCAACATTTTAAATGTCAAATTTGCCAAAAAAATCTAAAATTATGAATATATTAAATGTTTGGATGATTTATAATATATTTAATTAACAGTTATGAATAATCTAAAGGAAAAAGTCGATTTTGGTTTTGAAATGTAGACTTCCTTTGTAGCATATTTGACATATGCAGACTGTAGGAAATTCAACAGGTTTTACCGGATTAATCTCTATTAATCAACCTAGTGATAATTCCTTTGCCTAGGATCTAGGATTTGTAAACAACGAATCACAGAGATCTCGGATATACCTGGAGATTAGCAGCGGAAGATTGTCAGGTTATAGAGATCTGTAGCGCATCAAGTGTTGCGCCTCTACTGATAGTCCACACGCACACAAACTGGAATCCGCAGGGATGCTAGTACCTGGAATCGGATCTCTTAGGGAACTGTGTTTTGCAGAGGTGGCTATCAACCATCAAAAGCCCCTCTCAATTTCGTGCCTTATATCTTATATATAGGCAAGTGAGAAAACCTAATTGTCCAGTAATTAAACCGGTCCAAATTAAGTCATTAAACCGAAATCCCTATTTCGATTATTGGCCTGTGTCGATCGACACGACTCATTTGTGTCGATCGACACACTCTTTAAAACACGTTTCTTATGTGTATCAAATACACATCATTTGAATTATTACATTAATGATTATTCCCACATAAAGTAAATCCAGTTTGCTTAGGTGTGTGACCCTGTAGGATCATATAATACTAGCAATGAGTTCATAACTCATAGATCATCAGCGGCTTCTAGCAAAACGTCATGACCACCTAGTATCATATCAATGTCTAATCTCGACAGTACAACTATCACTAGAGTAAATACAAGTGTGATTTTGAGGACATTCCCAACAATCTCCCACTTGTACTGGAATCAACTATTCCTATAATTCCTTCGTCTCTATATCTCGATATGGCATAAGGCATGAACCGTGTCATCCTTATTACAGCCAATATCATGTTCATCGAACTCCGATTTATACTGATCAAAAACAAACGACTGACAATCACCTCGTTTGAGCGCGGCCACGCATTTCTCAGTATCAAATCTTCGATGGGCCCTGAGATATTTATCTCCTGTTATATAGGAGGGACAAATCCCATCTTGTTCCATCCCTGTTACTTCACACACTTCATGATACGCCCAATCAATGCCTTTATAGTCACCTGTTACGGATAACGTTTGACAAAGTCAAAGCGGACCAATTCATATGCAAGAAATCATGATGAACTCAGGTCTAAGGACTATACTCTATAGTCGTAATGGGAAACTCTTATGACACTTATATAACTATCCTGTAGAGTTCCCATTAGCGGGTCATGTCCGATCATATGTTCTCTAACATATATCTATGTGATTGACTTTAATACTCTTATTAATGACTCCATGAAACTTAGTCATCAGTCACCTCACATGCCAGTCTCACACGGTTGTTAGTGTCCCACTTTAACAACCTTGACCAGGGACAAATATAATCTATGTCATCTATCACTTATAGGGTTTCATGATCAAGTCCTCAACTTGATGACCTATAAGAATGCCATAAATTACTTTGGGACTATTATTCAATTATCCAATAATCAAATAATACAACAAACCGCAGGCTGCGGTGCTCTGCTTGGAACCCTTTCCAACAAACCGCACCGCCATATAGACACAAGACATAACTAGATTCCGACCGGAAATCGTCTTTGTCCGTCTAACCACTCCCAACAAAAAAACCATTACTTCCTCAGTTCACCAAGCTCCTATCCTTAGTATTCTTCAAATACTTGAGAATATTCTTGGTAACTGTCCAGTGACTTTCACATAGATCGTATTGATATCTACTCGTCATGCTTAAAACACAAGCAATATCTGGACGAGTGCAGGTCATGGCATTCATGATAGATTCCATTGCATACACCTGGGAATCCTATTCAAACGTTCTTGCTCAGCCAGTGTCTAGGGACACTGCGTCTTGCCAAGATTAATGCCATGAGACATTGGTATGAGGCCCTTCTTGGAATCATGCATACTGAATCTGTCCAAGACCTTATCACCATAAGCATCTTGACACGATTCAATTAGCCTACCCAATCTATCCCTATAGATTCCTATTCCAAGAATTCACGCGGCTACTCCCATACCTTTCATTGAGAAATAACTTCCGAGCCAAGTCTCTAAAGACTAAAGCAACGGAACGTCATTTCCGAGAAGAAGTATATCATCTACATACATAACGAGAAATGCAACTACACTCCCACTAGTCCTCTTGTAAACACACGGTTCCTCTTCATTCCTGATGAAGCCAAACCTTTTGACTGCTTCATCAAAACGAAGATTTCAACTCCGTTATGCTTGCTTCAATCCATAAATGGATCGATGAAGCTTGCATTCTTTCCTAGCATTATTAGGATCTGTGAAACCTCAGGTTGTGTCATGTACACATCCTCTTCGAGAATTCCATCAAGGAAAACTGTTTTCACATCCATCTGCCAAATCTCATCACCATGATAAATGGCAGTTACTAGGATAATCCGAATGGATTTAAGCATAGCGACTGGGGAATAGGTCTCTTCATAGTCATACCATGAATTTACTTGAAACCTTTAGTCACTAAATTAGCTTTGTATATCTTGATATATCCTTTAGCCATTTCGGATATAGCGGCTCCAAGCCACTTTTCGGAGTCCGGGCCCAACACTGCTTCTTCAAAATTTGCAGGCTCGTCATTGTCAATGATCAACAAGTCATGACAATCGGTCGCGAGAAATCCCTATTTCTCGGAATCGTGACGAATCCTTTCGGATCTGCGAACTTCAGGCACCACATGTGTAGGTTCTACAACTCTTTGCAGATCCGGCTACTGCTCTTCCTTAACAGGTTGACCAATCTCCTGTGACTCTCGAACATCTTTGAGTTGTACTTCACTCCCACTGTTCTTCTTGGAAAGACAATCTTTCTCAAGAAAACATAGTTCTTAGCAACAAACACTTTGTTCTCAGAACAGTTGTAGAAGTAGTAAGCCTTGGTTTCCTTAGGACAACCAGTGAAGTAGCACTTATCGGATTTGGGTGTAAGCTTGTTAAACATTTTACATAAGCCTCATAATCCCAAATTTTCAGGAAAGACAAATTGGAACATTTCCAGTCCACATCTTATGTGGTGTCTTTGCAATTGATTTTGATGGAACCCTATTTAGTGTAAACGTAGACATTTCTAGAGCGTATCCCTAAAAGGATAATGGAAGATCTTTGTGACTCATCAGTGATCGAACCATATCCAATAAGGTCCGATTCCTCCTCATGGAAACTCCATTCCATTGGGGCGTTCCATGAAGGGTGAGCTATGAAACAATTCCACACTCTCTCAGATGATCACTTAACTCTTGACTTAAGTATTCTCCTCCGCGATCTGATGGAAGAAGTATTCTCCTCCGCGATCTGATCGAAGAGCTCTAATACTTTTGCCAATTTGATTATGTACTTCATTTTGGAACTCCTTGAACCTTTCAAAGGATTCCGACTTCAATCTCATTAGATAAATATAGCCATGCCTACTGAAGTCATCAGTGAAGTACTGAAAGTTTCCTCTAGCACTGGTGCCCATCGGGCCGCACACATCTGTATGTATAAGGCCTAATAATTCGTTGGCCCCTTTCATTCAGTTTGATAAAATGGGCCTTAGTCATTTTGTCCAACAGCAGTATTCACATTTCTCACATGATTCACAATCAAGTGAGTCCAAAAGCCCATCACTATGGAGCTTCAGAATCCGATGTGGCCCAAAATGACAATGCTAGAGAACCGTCTTGTGTTTATGTTATGGACATGCATAGATTGGTTTAAGACATAAAACCCATTCTCTAATGGAGTGCTACCATAGAACATATCATTAAGATCAAAAGAGCAACATTTGTCTTTTATCAAAATAAAATCATTCAAATCATACAATAAAATGAAATGACATTTCTGCTCATAGCAGGTTCATAATAGCAATTATTTAGTTTCTAAAACCAAGCCTGAAGGCGATTACAAATGGAAACTTCCTACAACTAATGCAGCAACTCTTGCTTCATTCCTGTTGATCATCTCCACATGTCCCTTCTTCAACATTCTACTGTTGCTTAGGCCCTGCATATTTAAACAAATATGAGCACCACAACCGGTATCTATTACCCATAAGATAGAACTTGAAATAACATAAATACCTGAAGAAGTCTTATACATCTCCACTATTTCCATAGAATCTTCCATGTATTTCTTGCATTTTCTCCTCCAATGCCTTGGCTCCCCACAGTAGCTGCACATATCATCATCAGATGGGCCAAACTTGGGTTTAGTGAGAGACTCGGGCTTATCCTGATTCACAATCTGGACGGCTTTTCTCTCACTCTTGTCTTTACCAGGTTTCACAAACCTTTTGCCCTTCTTGATATTGAGCTCAGCTGTCTTGAGCATATCATGCATTTCAGTCAACGCCTTCGTCAAGACATTCTTGATGTAGTACTTGATGAACTTATCATAGCTCGACGGCAGTGACTGCAGAATGATGTCAGTAGCCAACTCTTGGCTAACAGGACAATCCAGTCTCCTCAGGTTATCAATATAACCCATCATCTTCATGATATGAGGACTTACTGGAGCATTCTTTGGTAGCTTGCACTCAACTAGAGATTTAACCGTCTGGTATCTCTCAGTTCGAGTATGCTCCTGAAACATAGCTTTCAGGCTAGTGACTATCTTGATAGGCGATTCCACGTTCTCATATTGCTTCTGCAAATCCGAGTTCATGGTAGCCAACATCAGACGGTGCACATCGACCACATCATAATAATGCTTATTCCAAGCATCATATACTGCATGTGAGGCATTGGACCTTAGTTTCTCGGGGAGAACTTTCTCAAGGACATAGTCCTTTCTCTCCTGTTTGAGAACGATTCTCAAGTTCCGATACCAATCAAGGAAGTTGGATCCATTTAACTTGTCCTTCTCAATGACGGATCTCAACGAGAAAGAGTTCTGATTAGACATAACTGTAATAAGAAAAGGAAAAATTCAGTTATGATATTCAGGAAATGAGAAATCTTAACAATTAAGAAAACTCGCATTATATTCAAAACAATGTTTTCTCAAATGAATATAATGATCCAAGATCCATACTTCACCAAAACCCGAGCGAGCCACTGGCTGTCACTCAAGTCTTAGCTATATAGGTAAGCAACATTTTGCTAATCATATCCAATATGACTCTTGGTTGTGGATAAGACATCTTATGTTTTATCCACCTGATGTCTATGGGCCCAGAACTTCTGATAGGCCACTCAAGTAAACCAATCTCTTCAGTCATGTAATAGTTGATGCCAGGCACTGCAAGCCCATCAACACAATTACCTACTGCCTTACTCATGTAACTGCAGACACCTTGCAGTGCAAGCCTATCATGCAATGAAACGAGTCTTGACAGCTGACAAGATCGGGAAGACATCTTGAACACTAGATATTTAGTTGAGGAACTGAACTTTTAATCCTTAACACATATCATATATGCATTCAGGAAGGTTTAGAATCTTATTAAATCTGGTTCGGTTATTTGATTTCAGGTTCACTAACCCACAATCTTTGTAGGCTGTCGATCGACACTACCTTAGTGTCGATCGACACTTACCTCTCTGTTACAGTTCTTCGACAACCTGATAACCGGTTTTGATAACCGACAGAATCAATTTTGATAACCGGTCAGTGTCGATTGACACAATATTTGTATCGATCGACATTGACTAAACCAAATTCAATTTTTGATAACTGGTCAATCCAATTGAACCGGATCGATAACCGGTCAATCCAATTGAACCGGGTTGATAATTGGCCTCTGTCGATCGACATAACATTTGTGTCGATCGACGCTAACCAATCCAAATCAATTTTACGATAACCGGTCAATCCAATTGAACCGGATCGATAACCGGTCAATCTAATTTAACCAGGTCGATAATCGGTCGGTGTCGATCGACACAACATTTGTATCGATCGACACTAACCAAATCGCAATAAACCGCAATAAGCCGGTTTAATTGATTTCTAACCAAGTACGATAACCGATTTAATCCAATTGAACCGGTTCACCAAATCGCAAGGCAGAGACGATCGTGTCGATCGACACAACTATTGTGTCGATCGACACCGTTAGGTTTTTCAAGCGATTTGAACAAATTTTGACAAAACAATTTTGCCAAGCCGTGTCGATCGACACGATCAGTTCTTGTGCCCGAGAAGAACAATTTTAACAAAATAACAATTTTGATTCCTATGAAAATTGATCTAACAAGCATCCTATACATCATATGTAACATTCTGAATTCTCTAATTCATCAGCGTTCTAGTGATTCAAAGTTAAACCCTAAGTCTCTGATACCACTGTAGGAAATTCAGCAGGTTTTACCGGATTAATCTCTATTAATTAACCTAGTGATAATTCCTTTGCCTAGGATCTAGGGTTTGTAAACAACGAATCACAGAGATCTCGGATATACCTGGAGATTAGCAGCGGAAGATTGTCAGGTTATAGAGATCTGTAGCGCATCAAGTGTTGCGCCTCTACTGATAGTCCACACACACACAAACTGGAATCCGCAGGGATGCTAGTACCTGGAATCGGATCTCTTAGGGAACTGTGTTTTGCAGAGGTGGCTATCAACCATCAAAAGCCCCTCTCAATTTCGTGCCTTATATCTTATATATAGGCAAGTGAGAAACCCTAATTGTCCAGTAATTAAACCGCTCCAAATTAAGTCATTAAACCGAAATCCCTATTTCGATTATTGGCCCGTGTCGATCGACACGACTCATTTGTGTCGATCGACACACTCTTTAAAACACGTTTCTTATGTGTATCAAATACACATCATTTGAATTATTACATTAATGATTATTCCCACATAAAGTAAATCCAGTTTGCTTAGGTGTGTGACCCTGTAGGATCATATAATACTAGCAATGAGTTCATAACTCATAGATCATCAGCGGCTTCTAGCAAAACGTCATGACCACCTAGTATCATATCAATGTCTAATCTCGACAGTACAACTATCACTAGAGTAAATACAAGTGTGATTTCAGGATATTCCCAACACAGACTTCCTTCCATTCGATTTAGAGTTTGAATTGCAGACTTCCATTGCTTTTAGGGTTTCATTTTAGAGTATAGGGTTTCGTAGACATCCACATCACATGGAAGTCTACATAACCGAAAAATGATTAACCTAACCAGATTTTTTTGTCTCAATAAAAACTTAAACTTTTTTTCAACCCTAGCCTCCTAACTTTTTCTCTCTTCTCCCGTTTTTAGAGAGATTTTTAAGGAATTTTTGCCCAAACCCTATCTTCTTCAATTCTCCACCGATTTGAACCATTTTTAGGTCTATTTCATACAAAACTTTGTCCTCTTTCTGATTCTAGCAACTAATTTCACTTTCAACAAAGTTATGTGCCTCTATTTTCACTTTTTCAGTTCATCAACCATGTTAAAGGTTTGAAATTTAGATGTGTTACTTCATTATTGGTTGAGTTTGTGATTCCTTAACTTTTGCTTCCTTTGTTTTGCAGATCTAGAGATATGAAAGATGGTGAAACTGAATGGAAGAACACCAATGAACGAGAAAATCTCAATCCTTAACACATTCGCAAATCTCAGATCTTTGGTAAGTTTTTCCTCATCTGTTGCTTATTATGAAAACAAAATCTTAAAAAGCTATATTTGTTCCTTCAAACTCTTCGATCTCCACTAGATCTAGTCTGTTGTATGCTTTTTTAGATGATTTGATTTTGTTTGTGTTTCTCAGGTTACGAAAATCTACACGGGAAGTCTACACGGGAAGTCTACTTAACCGGAATTTTTTTTAACCTAACCAGATGTTTTTATCTCCATATATAAGCAAGTTTTTCAGTGAAAACCCTATTTTTTATTTTCAACCCTAGCCTCCTAACTATTTCTCTCTTCTCACGTTTTTAGAGAGATGTTTGAAATTGTTTTTCCCAAGCCCTATCTTCTTCAATTCTCCACCGATTTGAACAATTTTTGGGTCTATTCCATACAAAATCTCATCCTCTTTCTGATTCTAGCAACTAATTTCACTTTCAACAAAATGATAGGGTTTTATTTTATGCAAGTTTTAAATTTATAAACCCTAGATATCCTGGAAGTGCACAGGCAACCGCAGTAGTATTTAGGGGTCGAACCACTGAGGACTGAAAAGATGATACGCTACAAATTTATGAGATGCAAATTAAGCTAAGCCAAAATATGATTTGGGTTTTTGTTGTGGCGCAAAGAAAGTAAATAAAAAGAAAAATCAATAAGAGAAAACGTTAAGATTTAGGAAATCGCAGAGAATCATGCAACAATAATGATTGATTTAATCTAGGGACCTTAGGTTATACCGCACCATCCAGAACTCATAACACGATTGTATAGTCATTCCACTTTCGTGGCTCCGACTACTATATTCATTCACCCTAATAGACTCAACTTTCGATGGTTATTACAAGGCAAAAATATGCAAAAAAAGTTCAACTTATGATATTGTTCACCGAACTCCTTAACTAAACTTTCGATTGTTAAGACGCTAGGCTCATCAAATACTAGTTCCGATCAATATAAAAGCTTTTGGAATCTATATCAACCTAAGATCAAACAGCTAAATTTCTTTTTTAGAAATTATGCATAGAGTACAAGTAAAGATGAAGATTCTATTATTATCCCTAAACAATCATCAATCAATTATCGAATTATGAAACTCATTGAAAACCTAAAACCTAACAAGTGAATTACTCAAGCATGATGCACAAAAAACAGCAAGGAAACATTGGATTCATGATAAAGAAACTTTATTAAAAGAGTAGGGATAAGAAGATTCTTCTCTATAGCGAAGTACAAAGCGAGAACATCCACCGAAAGCTCCTAAAACAAGATCTATGATCAGTCCCCCAAGGGGAAACGTGGAGGCTGCTCTTTATCAGTAAAAGTGTTTATTATTTCGGCACCCCCGAAAACAAGAGGCTAAAAACAAGTACCTATAGTACTAGGATCTTCTAGGGCTTTTGGTGGGCAAAAACGTCTTTTCGTCATAACTCCTCAAACCTAGGATCATCAAAACGGCGGCGTGAATTTGGGCTCATACATGGGCTTGAAAACACTCCATCTTGAGCTGATAATGGTCCATAACGCCGGCCTTAAAGTCCATCAACGTTTGTCTTCAATCTGCACCTTCGAGGCAGTTTGACATGTCTTCAGTTAATCGAGTGTATCTTCCACCTCACACTCAAAATAAGATAATTCTAGCTTTATTAGAAATCTGACTCAATGACCTTGAAATGTATACAAGTCCCATAAGAATCCAAGTTGATTTGATCTTCCATCTGTAGCAAAACTTTAGACTCTGCGATTCAATCCAACATGGTGAATTGTGATATCTTGAGAAATTCTTGACTTTGAATAAGTCTTTGGCTTGATTAACTTGCTGTAGCTTAGAATACACCACTTTAAGCTCCTTTTGCTCATTTTGATGATTTTCCCTGTTTACACTCTAAAACTAGAAATAAGAGGAAAAATTACCTCTTTGGGGTAAAACCTTATAAAAGTACTTAGAAAATGCTTTAAAATAGATAGTAAAATAGGTAAAATATGAGGTATATCAACTCCCCCAGACTTAAACCTTGCTTGTCCTCAAGCAAAATTCAAGAATAGAAAGAGGTTTGAAAACACGGACACTCACATATCCTTTAGAACTTGCTTCGATCTCTAAACATGTAATCCACATAAAGAAAAGGTGAGTTCATAGACGCTTTTCATCGTCTTCCATCATGAATTCGAAAGTATGTCCAAAATTACTGTCCCTGCAAAATCTCAACTTCAAATCAATCGACTCTTTTATTCTCTTAGACTCGTGAAGATCTCCGATCAAGGATATTTACAAGGAATACGGCTAGGTTTTAGGAAAGGCTGATTTTAGTGGTGAGGTTAAAAGTGTTTAGGGTTACCAAAAAATCCAGGTGCGAGACATTATGCAAAATCGCAAGAGAGAATGGATCTATTGAAGTCCACAATTTTCCAACCACTTTATTGACTCCTTTCTCCCCCTCACTTAGACTTTTCTCCGGGAATCACTCTAAAACTCTTGAATTCATCTCTCCTTTATATCATGATCCTCCTTAGGTATTCTTTGGCAATAAGACTCTTTGAAAACCACTTTCCTTTCCCTTGTGAATTTTTTTTTTTTTGAAGGGGAAAATGATCTCATAAGATATTGGTCAAGTAAGGCACGAAATTGTTACCATGATTTTAGCATCCAAGGATCGGCTAGCTTCTTTATTTTTCTGTGGTTTGTACTCCTTCCTTCTATGTTGATCGTCGCATCTTCAAGCGATTGGAAAATTGCATCGACCCTACTCTCTCCGACGTTTTTACACATATCTGCATAGATGACGTAGCAAAAGAAGTGCATGAGGTCTGAAAGAAAGGTTTAAGGTCTTAGGTAAGGGTACCAACTAAAAGTGAGCTGGCCATCCATGACAACAGAGAGGGGTAAAAAAAGAAGATAAGATGTCATGAATGTGATTCGTTCTTTGATCTAATATCCTTAACAAGAGACTGTAAAAAATCATGTTAGTAAACCAAATTGAGAGTCGAAATCTTATCCATCAAAATAGTGCAAGTAGCAATCTCCTTGGACTCCATTCAGTCACTAGGTGTCTGAATCAATTGTTTGGAAAAAACCCTGCGATAATGGTCACTTGGTTTTTGAAATCAAAACGTTTTGTTCCTAGAAAAGTGTCATCATTCCCAACTTATTTTGACTCAATAAAACGGTTTTTGAAAATAAATTTTGAAAAATCTTTTTGAAAACTTAAAAACCAAACACGAACAAATGCGTTAGTAAACAACAATCCCCCCAGACTTAACTTACACAGTCCTGGTGTAAAATCAAATCAAATTAAGAGAGGATGCTGTAAAATCAAATTGAAATTGAAAAATGAAAAGATAGAGAGTAGAACGATGTTACCGCGATAGACAAATAGTCTTGAAGTTCGATAAATGACACTAACTGGCGTGTAGAAGGCATTTTTGGATTTAGCTCGTGTAACATCCAAAAACCAATTAGATTTTTGGTAAGGGTGTCGATCGACACCAAATTTTGCGATTGGTTTCGGTTAAGTTTTAATCGTCCGGTTTAGCTCGGTTTGATGGATAAATCCTAGGGCTTTCGTATTTAAGTCCTTTGGGATTTGTGGCCACGTGAGGCAGAAAGAAAAGGGGATTTTCGTGGCGTGGTGTGTAGGAGGAAGAGTTTTGAGAGAGAGAAGTTTGAGAGGACGAGAAGACAGGTTTGTCTGTCTCGGTAGAAGCAAAGAACGGTCGATCTATTCGAGTCTGATCGATGTGATTTTTCGTAGGTTTGTTCTTATTCCTCTTAGCTTTCTATAGAAGAAATCAGTTTGTCTTTTGGAGTTCCAGTTTGTGAGTTGTGATTGTTTTTCCATAAGAGGTCTGTGCAGTCTCGGGATTCAATCAGTCTCTTTGGGAAGTGTTTTCCCGGCGTTTCATAGAGAATCAGAGGAAGCGCTTGGTTCCGTTGGAAAGCCCTGTACGTCTAGTTTGCAGATTGGGTTTCTGATCTGAATTTGGAGGTAAGCTCCGATCTCTATGATCGTTTTAATCCAGTGCGTCGTTCTGTTTCTGGAACTCTGATTTAAGGTTTTGGGAAAATCCAAGTCTTGTGTTCTAGGTGATTGAGGAAGGGTTCCTCGGTGTTTTTGGTTAAGATCAGAGGCTGCAAGGTCGCTGATTCCGTGTTCTTAACCGTTCTTTCCTCGTTCTTTCTAAAATCGAGGTGAGTGCGTGATCGCGGTTACGGGATTAGCTTGTTAGGAAATTGTGTGATTGAATTGTGATGATTGTGATCGAATAATGGAATTGTGATGATAATTGATTGTTATTCCTGTGTTATCTTGTGATATGTTGAGGCTTGATCGTGGTTAAATCGTGTGCGATTTTGTGAGGAAACGAATCGAGTCTGCGAGAGGATTTTGACTCGGATTCGGTTTCTGCGAGAGGTGTCGATCAACACCTAGAGTCAGTGTCGATCGACACCCCATTTATATGACCGTGAGGGTTTGTGTGGTGATTGGAGTGTCGATCGACACTCATGAGAGGTGTCGATCGACACCACTGGTTAAATTTTGGAAATTTGCATATTTGTTGATCGTTGCATATCTGTTGAGTGTTGCATACCTGTTAATCGTTGCTTATCTGTTAATTGTTAATTGTTCGCGTAGTAATTGGCAAGCTTTTTCCCTATTTTGTAAACGGTAGGCGGGATGACCGCTTCACTGAGTATTTATGATAATACTCACGCAACTCTGTTTTTCCTTTGAGTTGCAGGTAAATGAAAAGTGTGAGATCGTGGAATCATGGCTGGGACGAGAGGATGATAGGATGTTTTATTTGCTTTTGTTTAGTCTAGTAGAACCTGGTGTTTAGGTTGCTAGATTTTTATTATTGTTCTAGAATTGGAATTAGGGAATTGAATAGGTGTTTTATTGATTTAATATTTTATGGATTTATTTTTTTATGAGAACTTCCGCAATTGTTTTAAAAACAAAACTCGGGTGTTACATTTTGGTATCAGAGCCCTTACGGTTCTAGGGCTAGTAATAAATTGGATGAGCTGAGACTATGTGTTTAAATTGATTATGTGTGCTTAGTCAATTTTAGTCTTAGAATCATCCTCTCCGAGCCTTCAAAGAGATTCCACGGTATGTGATTGTTTGACGTTTATTCTGTGAATTCTAGTAGCTTAGAATGTGCTTTTGGTAAGTGCGATGGCTAGAGTTCCAAGAGGTCGTGGCAGAGCTGGTGCCCGTGGTGGCAGAGTGGGTGGTCGTGGAGGCCGGGGCCGTGGTCGTGGACCAGTTACGAAGTCAGCAGAGAGCGCGGCGCAGAGTGTATCTCCGAGTGTGGCGACCGCGTCAGAGTCCCAGTCGCTTGGTGCCAGTGTGTTGGCCGGTGCTGGTAGAGGCAGGGGAGTTCCAGTGGGCCCTGGTGGGGGTGCTGCTGTAGCTCCAGGTCGTGATGACCAAGTTGTGGGATTGCTGACGCTGTTGTTGGCACGTTTTCCGCCGGTGGCTTCTGAGCAGGCTCCTGGTGTTCCTCCAGTGGCCGGTTTGCAGCAGAGGGCTGCAGTTGTGGAGCAGCCGAGGGCTGCAGTTGCAGCGCAGGTGCCGTCTTATCTTGAGATGATGGGACAGATGCAGAGGATAGCTCCGCGGTTCTTCGAGGGCAGAGTTGGTCCTGATGCGGCTGATGAGTGGCGTCTGAGGTTAGAGCGTAACTTCAGATCGATCATGTGTCCTGCTGAGTATCAGGTCGAGTTGGCTATCCACTATATGAGTGGTGATGCCCATTGCTGGTGGCGCGCTATTGAGGCTAGGCGTGCGGAGTGGACTTGGGGTGAATTCTTGGTTGAGTTCAACGCCAAGTATTTCCCTCAGGAGGCTCGAGACCGTCTTCAAATGAGGTTCATGTCCTTGACGCAGAGAGAGCTGTCAGTGCGTGAGTATGACGCCGAGTTCAGCAGGTTGCTTGTTCATACTTGGCACGGTTTGGATGACGAGCGGGCTCTGGTTCAGAGGTTCTTGCAGGGTCTTTGTTTGAGCATCAGGACCCAGTGCAGGGGTGGCAGATATGTCTCGAGAGCGGATCTTGTGGAGCTAGTAGCTTCTATTGAGGAGGATCAGCGTGAGCAGTCTGGTCCGGTTATCGTTCAGCCTGCTGTTGCTCCTGCCGTTCAGCCGAGAAGTCGGCAGCAGCCGCAACAGCAACATAGAGGTTTTGGTTCTGGCAAGGGCGGTAAGCATGCGCAGGGCCAGAAGAGGAGGTGGGATGATTCTTCTAAGGCGAGTTCAGGTGGCCACGGCACTCATGGTTGTTTCGGGTGCAGTAGTTCAGAGCATCATGTGGCGAGCTGTCCTAAGTTCTCCGGGAAGTCTAAGGTTTGCTTTCATTGCGGAGAGCCAGGGCATTTCAGGCCTATGTGTCCCAAGTTGCAACCATTGGCGCTTGCTGTGGTTCATCCGATAGACGCGCAACCTTTGGCTCAGGTAGCGGCAGAGCAGCCGGGGGCTCAGATTGGAGGAGCTCAGCAGGGGTTATGAGTAGTAGAGGAGCGGGCTTATACGGCGACAGTATTGGAGCAAGATTTGGGAGATCAGTTCGAGGATTGAGAAGCGTCCTTTTCTTGCAGTTGTTTTTGTTTGTTTTTTTTCTTCAGATTATCAGCTTTGCATTGTTGTTTCGGAATTTTTGTATTTTCGTTGGTGTTGAAACGATTTACATTTTGGAAAATTTATAAGCTGGTGTTTCTTATTTATTTTTCGTATGAATTTTGAGGTTGTGTTCCTAGATGTGTTTTTATGTCTAGACCAGTGTGGGTCGTTGCTTTGGGGATATTCCAGGATGGGAATGTTGTGACTCTACCACGTAAGGCGGCTCTAATCAGAGGAGAGGTGTGTTCTCCTGTGTGCTTATCGGGAAGCGTGTTCCTGGAATAAGTAGCGAGGGAGGTGAGATCTCTTGCGGGGATGTGAGATCCCCAGATACCGTTGGCTCGGAGATGCATCCCGAGAGTATGAGCAGTATATTTCGTGTGTGGATTAGAGGGAGCCTCTGAGGTCAGGGGAGGATCTCGTGTGGTATCGGCTGTGTCAGGCCGGGATTTTGGTCCATGTTGGAGGATTGCGGAACGAGTGGGAATCTCGTGTAGTGTTGGCTGGAGCAGTCAAGATTATGGTCGGTGATAGATGGTTCGAGAGGCTCAGGTTGTGAGTGTAAGTATTGTTGGTAAGGCTGGGCCTATGTTTGAGTTCTGGTAACAGATATAGCATTCGGGAAATCTAAATCTGGACTGGCGGATGGCTGTACATGTTCTTGTTTGATTGTTGTACAATCAACTGCCAGACCTAGTTTGGATTAGGTATAGTCTGGACTAACGGGCGATTGTACATGTTCTTGTTTGATTGTTGTACGATTGACCGCCAGACCTGGATGGATTAAGAATGTCGCATCGTGAGTACTAGATGAAACTAGGCAAGTATTGGGCATTTCGAGTTGTGGTTATGCTTTTTGTTTGTTTAATGTGCTTGTGGTAAGCACAAGAGGTTGCGTCGTGATCGAGGATTACCTTGACGCGTTTGATATCGTATGCATAGTGGGTATCTTGGAGTATCCGAGGGATCCTGAGGAGCATGCAGTTCATCGTGTTTGGTTCTGGAAAGGATCAGGAGCAAAAGCTATGCAGAGCGAGCAAGGAGCGTTTCAACTTATCGGATGATTGTCTGGGTTATCAAAGGGAGCGGAGTTATCAGGATTGAAAATCAGAATAATTGCGTATCGTCACGCATTCGGGAGTGCATAGAGCAATGTGGGGCTCAGGAGAGGAATCCGAGTCGTGAGTTATTTTAAGCAATCAGTTAAGTTTTAGGTCCCTTCCAACGGGACAGGCAGGGTATCGGCCGAAGGTTGTGTGCGCTGAGGCGTCAGGAGTTGTTTTGGGCCCTTGTTGGGCAGTTTAGTATTGGTGTTTAGTGCTCGGTATTTATTGCTCTAAGGACTGCGGTCCCGAATAACTCGTGTGTTGTGAGGAGAGGTGAGCTTTCCTGCGTGTCGTGTGGGGATGTGAGATTCCCAGATACCATTGACTCGAGGGATGCGTCCCGAGAGTGCGAATGGTATGTGTTCCTGATGGGTTGTAGGATGCGTCCTATGGGTGCCAGGTGTAGACTGAGTTAAGAGCAATAGATATCTGGGGCGTGCGAGGAGTTTGAGTTGTTGTTGTGCTTCGAGGTTGAGGTTCGGATCTTCTGGGAAGTCGGTTGTGTTGGCCTTGTGTTCGGAAGGAGTAGTTTTGTTTTGCTAGGATAGGTTGTGTGTTGCGTGTTGTTATTAAGGGAGGTATTCTTAGTTTCAGATGTTTGTTCACGTATGTGTTGATTACTCTAAGGAAGTATCTTTCCTATATAAAGCTAGAGCTTGAGGGAGATGTCCTGAGAGTGGAGTGGCATCGGCATCGTTTCCTCAAGGGAGACATCCTGAGAGTGTGATGATGACGGTAAATATGAGTAATCAATAGCTGACCGTGGCATGAGAATGGAACGTTCGGTTTCAACGACCGGGATATCGGATGTAGTGTCTTGGTTGTGCATGTTCTTGTTTGATTGTTGCACAATCGATCGATCCAATTCTAGGTCTACAGCTGGTTGTACATGTTCTTTTTTTATTGTTGTGCGATCAGTTGGACAGACCTAGGCAGGATTAGGAAACATTGCATTCTGGTATTTCGGGCTAGGGGCCTTGCGCGTTTCTTTTAGATTCTTATGGTGGATGTGGGCAGGCGTTTTAGAATTTATTACGGATGACTCATGATCCGGAGACAGTGGCTTTCCAGAGGGTGTATCGGGGATAGTGGTTCCTGTATACAAATGGAGAGACGGTGGTACTCTCCAGGAGACGGTGGTCTCCTATGTACTGATACTAGGACGGTGGTTCCTTTATAGTACTGAGAGTCTATATTGGGACGGTGGTTCTCTCGAGGGGACGATTGGTTCCCTAGAGTGGGTGTGTGTGCGTGGATGAGTTAAAAACGTAATAAATGTCTGTAAACATGTGTGTAGTGTGGGTTAAGTTGTGGATTTTGGGATTATACGTACTTTTCCCAATGGTTTGGCCGGCGCGGGCCAGAGTGGAGTCTCGGGTAGACTTGTGTTTTGGGATTCGAGGACGAATCCAGTGTAGTGGGGGAGAATTGTAACATCCAAAAACCAAAAATTAGATTTTTCGTAAGGGTGTCGATCGACACCAAGGGAGGGTGTCGATCGACACCAAATTCTGCGATTGGTTTCGGTTAAGTTTTAATTGTCCGGTTTAGCTCGGTTTGATGGATAAACCCTAGGGCTTTCGTATTTAAGTCCTTTGGGATTTGTGGCCGCGTGAGGCAGAAAGAAAAGGGGATTTTCGTGGCGTGGTGTAAAGGAGGAAGAGTTTTGAGAGAGAGAAGTTTGAGAGGACGAGAAGACAGGTTCGTCTGTCTTGAAAGAAGCAAAGAACGGTCAATGTAATCAAGTCTGATCGACGTGATTTTTCGTAGGTTTGTTCTTCTTCCTCTTAGCTTTCTATAGAAGAAATCCGTTTGTCTTTTGGAGTTCTAGTTTGTGAGTTGTGATTGTTTTTCCATCAGGGGTATGTGCAGTCTCGGGATAAAATCAGTCTCCTTGGGAAGTGTTTTACCGTTGGAAAGCCCTGTCCGTCTAGTTTTCAGATTGGGTTTCCGATCTGAATTTTGTGGTAAGCTCCGATCTTTAAGATCGTTTTAATCCAGTGCGTCGTTCTGTTTCTTGAATTCTGATTTAGGGTTTTGGGAAAATCCAAGTTTTGTGTTCTAGGTGATTGAGGAAGGGTTCCTCGGTGTTTTCGGTTAAGATCAGAGGCTGCGAGGTCGCTGATTCCGTGTTCTTAACCGTTCTTTCCTCGTTCTTTCTGAAATCGAGGTGAGTGCGTGATCGCGGTTACGGGATTAGCTTGTTAGGAAATTGTGTGATTGAATTGTGATGATTGTGATCGAATAATGGAATTGTGATGATAATTTATTGTTATTCCTGTGTTATCTTGTGATATGTTGAGGCTTGATCGTGGTTAAATCGTGTGCGATTTTGTGAGGAAACGAATCGAGTCTGCGAGAGGATTTTGACTCGGATTCGGTTTCTGCGAGAGGTGTCGATCGACACCTAGAGTCAGTGTCGATCGACACCCCATTTACATGATCGTGAGGGTTGGTGTGGTGATTGGAGTGTCGATCGACACTCATGAGAGGTGTCGATCGACACCACTGGTTAAACTTTAGAAATTTGCATATCTGTTGATCGTTGCATATCTGTTGAGTGTTGCATACCTGTTAATTGTTGTTTATCAGTTAATTGTTAATTATTTGCGTAGTAATTGGCAAGCTTTTTCCCTATTTTGTAATCGGTAGGCGGGATGACCGCTTCACTGAGTATTTATGATAATACTCACGCAACTCTGTTTTTCCCTTTGAGTTGCAGGTAAATGAAAAGTGTGAGATCGTGGAATCATGGCTGGGACGAGAGGTGATAGGATGTTTTATTTGCTTTTGTTTAGTCTAGTAGAACCTGGTGTTTAGGTTGCTAGATTTTTATTATTGTTCTAGAATTGGAATTAGGGAATTGAATAGGTGTTTTATTGATTTAATATTTTATGGATTTATTTTTTTATGAGAACTTCCGCAATTGTTTTAAAAAAAAAAACTCGGGTGTTACATTTTGGTATCAGAGCCCTTACGGTTCTAGGGCTAGTAATAAATTGGATGAGCTGAGACTATGTGTTTAAATTGATTATGTGTGCTTCGTCAATTTTAGTCTTAGAATCATCCTCTACGAGCCTTCAAAGAGATTCCACGGTATGTGATTGTTTGACGTTTATTCTGTGAATTCTAGTAGCTTAGAATGTGCTTTTGGTAAGTGCAATGTGTGATGGCAATTGTTTAAAAAAAAAAAAAAACTCGGGTGTTACAGCTCGGACCAAGGGTCAAGTAGCACTTCTACACTCTTCCTTAGATCATTAGAATCAATTCTTCTTTATGCTCTAACAGCTGGTTACCAAAGATGCTCATAGGGCTATCCTTCAATCCGTGGTATTTTCACCGAACCATATTGAAAATCCACTGAGTAATATGATGTTTTGAAGCTACTGGAGAATTTTCAACTTGTTTGCTCGGTCGGTTTTGATTTTGGTCCACGTAAGGACGTTTCGTCGCACCAAAAGGTGTGTACCGAGCCATCTGCAAAACAATAGAGAATTTCTCGAGCCATATTGAAAACCTGTCATAAAACACATCTTTTTAGGTTAGGTGGTGAAGAATGATGTCTTTCTCTCAAGTGGTTTGGTTGATGTCCCATAAAAATGCTCCATGTGGTCCGTTTGTGAGGTAAGATCAAAAATTCTCCAAATTTGGCTGGACAAACTGAATTATTAGTCGAAAATACCCTCATTAAGTATAACCAAGGCTGGGTTTCCATCTTCTCTTCCTTTCTCACACATTTTCTTTGAATTGACGGATTATGCTTAAAACGATTGAATTGTGTATCCACAACAAAATGTCTTCGGACAAACCCTGCGTACAAATTATCCTTGCAAAAACACTGGAAATCACTTGTTAAATGCATCTTGGAGCTAAGTTCCCAATACGTGTGTATTGAGTTCAAAGTCCAATGAATAGGAGAATAGCATAAAAAGAACAAAATAAGTTCAATAAAGAATATAAAATGCTTAAAATTGCTAATCAAAATGAAAACAATGAATGGATAATTCTCAAGATGTGCTAAATATTTAAAAACCAATTCTAATTCACCAAAATTCAAATTCCTAATGCAAAGTTTGAAAAATGAAATAATCTATTCAATAAAGATTAATGAAGCATATAGATTAAAAGATCAAATTGCAATTTGAAAAATAAATTCAGTGTTAAAAATTTGTAATGAAGATTGAAAATTGGTTTTTAAAATATATAAAAGAGAAAATTATAAAAATTTACCTTAAACCGGACCGTGGTTAGGTGGTCAGTTCGATTGTTAATACCGGGTGGAGACATGGGTCAAGGGATAAGGGAAAGGTTTGGTCAGGTCAAGGGACGCGGGATGGCTCGGGGGACATTAGGATGGTTCAAGGGACGCGCGGATGGGTCATGGGACGCTCGGGCATGCTGGGGACGCTTGGGACAGGCAGGGAACGTTGGGACACTGGTCAAAAGCCCACGTCCGGTGCCTGGGACGCGTCTGTCCAGAGTCTGGAGCGCGAGGGACGCCGGGCGAGTGAGGACGCACGGTCTTCGGCCAGGAACAACGTCCCTTCTTGCGATCAAGTTTTCTCCTTATACACACCTCCGATTGGAGATCGGAAAGATGATCCATGATCCTGAGACTCAGAGCTTTCCAATGGTATGAAGATTGTCTTCTGGTTCTGTGTGGTTCATCGTGAAAAGAAGTTTGAATTTGACCCATTGTAACTTCGCTTTTTTATTCGTTGGTCTTGGGAGATCAGTCATAACTTTCAAACCGTAATAGCAAATTACGTTCTTCTTTTTCCTGTGGCTGCGTATGACTGTCTTCTATATTCCCACCCGTTTCTAGATTTTTCTGGGTTGATATGATAATTCGTTTATGTCGTGAACCGGAACTGGTCTTGTTCTACCTCCTTCTCTTCTTTCTTCTTCAAAAACACATTGTTTGTATTTTTATGATTTTTGTAAAAACCTGAAAAATGCATAAGTAGATAAATCAATGTAATATGAAGATTTTAAAATTAAAATTATGATGAAAACTTAAATTAAAGACTCGAATAAAATTAAATATGGGTTGCCTCCTATAAAGCGCTTGTTTTAAGTCTTTTAGCTCGACTCCTTTCTTTTTAAGAGTGGGATGGCTCCACTAAAGGAATGACGGTTCCTTTAGCTTCTCTACACTTAGGACCGGATGGTTTGAGGCTCCATCTTTTAGCATCTTGGTGGCTTCCACAAAGAACAATCTCATCGAGAAATAATTTCACCAAATTGTTGATTTTTTCTTTGTTGAACTCTTCACCTCTCTCCTTTAAATCTGTGGGGATCATTGTGCTGCTCTTGGAGAAGATATTTGAGGGCCTTTTGAGTTGAACAAACCCTTCTTTACGTTCCATAAGGACTAAAATCGAATTTGCAACACTTGGAGTCATCTCGCCTTTTGATTTTGTCGGTTTGACAACATCTTTAAGTATGGTTGGAGGGGTTGGTCTTTTGGCGTCTTGAAACTCCTTTGTGGTATATCTTTTATCTCCTGGATCAATATCAAAAGTTTCATTAGTGTACAAATTCATACACAAAGAAACCTTACCTTGGAAGGCCGGATAGAACACTCCTTTGTCGGGTTCGGAGGGATAGCTTTGATGATTTGTGGAAACCACAAAATCTCCAGCGGCTTCAAGGGTTGGTGAACCTAGGGAAAAGGGTTTGGGAGGGTCATCTTTAGTGTCTAGAACATGTGAACATGTTCTAAACTCTTCTCTTTCGTCGCGCATCGCCTCCGACTTAATAATCGTGATGCTCGGTGTGTCTTCTTAGAGAGCTTGTGTTTGTATGTCTTCGACCTCCTTTGTGGAATCACCTTGTAGAGCTGGATAGAAGACTCGTTTGTTCTCAGGGAGATTAGAGAAAGAGAGTTGGTTGTTTGTTGAATCCACAATTGCTTCAACTAGCTCTAGGAACGGTGAACCAAGAATCAAAGGCTTATGAGGGTCATCTTTCATCTCCAAAACATGGAAGCTTGTTCTAACATCATAGTGTCCAATTCCAACTTGTAGATCCGCAACAAAACCATGTGACATCGTAGAAGAAGCATCTTGAGGCGACATGGGATAATTGCAAGGCTTGAACTCCTTAATCCCCAACTTCTTCGCAATTCCTTTAGACATGATGTTAACTTTAGCTCCTCCATCACACAAATAATCCTTGAACGTGACTCCATTGATAGAACAAGGAACAACAAACTTCTCGATTTTGTCAACTTTCTCGAGTGGTTTTTCCTTTATTCTCTCATAGATCTTCTAAATAGCTTCTCGGTGGGAATCTTGTGCTTGTGATTCTTGTAAATTTAGTTCAAGCTGATCTAAAGTCATATTCATTCGTTGAACTCGAGTATCAAGAACACCTAGTTTCAACTCATGAGCAAAACTAAATCTTCTTATCTCTGCCTTAATCTCTCATCCGAAGTGTTTGATTCCTTCCATGATTTGACACGCGAAAGCTTCTACTTCATCTTCCATTTTTTTTGTGTTGGTACATATGATCATTGTACCGAGTTTTGTTGGAGTATGGTGATTGATTGGACTCATAAGTCATAGAGGAATAACCCCCAATGGTCTCATGAGTATAAGGGCTCGCCATTCTCCTAGGATAGTGCTTGTAGTGTTCCATCGATGAATCTCGGAAACACTCAAAAAATAAAAACGAAAATAAAAAAAAATTAGCAAAAAAATTGAAAAGGCAAATCTTAGACTTAATATGAATCGAAAACTCGTAGGTAACAAATCAGTCCCCGGTAACGGCGCCAAAAACTTGATAGGGTTTTATTTTATGCAAGTTTTAAATTTCTAAACCCTAGATATCCTGCAAGTGCACATGCAACCGCATTAGTATTTAGGGGTCGAACCACTGAGGACTGAAAAGATGATACGCTACAAATTTATGAGATGCAAATTAAGCTAAGAAAAAATATGATTTGGGTTTTTGTTGTGATGCAAAGAAAGTAAATAAAATGGAAAATCAATAAGAGAAAACGTTAGGATTTAGGAAATCGCAGAGAATCATGCAACAATAATGATTGATTTAATCTAGGGACCTTAGGTTACACCGCACCATCCAGAACTCATAACACGATTGTATGGTCATTCCACTTTCGTGGCTTCGACTACAATATTCACTACAAGAACACAGGTGCTTTTGCGACGGAAATTTGCGACGGTTTTAAATCCTCGCAAATTTGCGTCCAATTTGCGACAGTTTTGCGACAAACATTCTTAATAACTCGCAAAACCGTCGCAAATTTGCATAGGAATGTCACGACACAAATTTGCGAAGGTTTTGCGACGCTTTGTGTGTTTTCGACGCAAACCCGTCGCAAAATTTGTGAAGTTTTTGCGTCAATTTATAAGTTGCGATGGTTTTGCGTCGAATTTGTACGTTTAGACGCAATATAGTCGCAATATTTGCGTCGAATTTGCGACGTTATAAGGGTTGCGAGGGAATTGCGACGAAAGTAGGTTGAACACGTTTTAATTGATTCTTACTTGTTTATGAGTGTAATATTTTAGCCGCAAATCAGTCACAAAATTCTTGGAAAATCGTTGCAAATTAGTCGCAAACTGAAATGAACATTCTATAAAATCGACATTAATTAATTATATACCTCACATTCTATAATTCAATAAATATGGATAACAATCGAGCTTTGATTCCGGGTCCGGCTGGTGTGAGACAATCAGAAGAAAGGGCAAGGAAAAGACTTGAAGAATCGATGTTGGAAGAATGCAATTCTTATGAGAGACATGTACAGATGGTTAACTGTGTTGTTGAGGCAGAAGATCCAACGTTCACCGATGTCCTTTGGAAGACGACAATTGGAAATGTCAACAAATTAACAGGTATAATATTATTATTAATATAAATTAGTAATTACTTGACATTTAATTATATTTCAAAGTTTGTATATATATATATATATATATATATATATATATATATATAAGAAACAGAAATAATTATATTTCAAAGTTTGTATATTGTTTACTTGACATTTAATTATATTTTACTTATTCTACGTTGAATATATACAGGTGGACACACACGTTGGTGGACACTGGTAAAAGAGTTGCATAACATAAAACCACAATGGCGTCATGTACCATATGTGATAGCAGTGATTCATAAAATGGAACCTTATGGATTGGGGGACGCGATGGTCATGCTAAAGGTAAAATGTATATATAAGTTATAAGAAAAGATGTTTTTAACAAATTATATATTTAGTAATCGATAAATGTTATTTGTTTTCCTTGAAGGATCCTACCGGGACTGTACAAGAGAGCATTCATAGGTCCGCCATATCTGATAACAAATATGGGCCGCACATAAAGGAGGGTTCGATATTGGTGCTAAAGGAGGTTGTAGTTGTTAAGTTTGATAGGGCGCAAACCTATCTTAACATTATTCTTAACAACATAAGCAATGTAAGTTAAGTAGAATATATATTTTAAAGGTATTGTATTAAAGATATATCCTTACACATAAATAAAGTTTTTATTTCACAGGTTATATCTAAAAAAACATGGCTACAGCGTTCATAGAAGAAGGTAGTAGCAGTCGTGTGCATCGAAATCCAAACAATTGGCAATCCCAGGTATATGATGAGGAAGGGTCGACGACGGATGATGGTGAAGAACTTGATGATGAGTAAAACATTACGTCATCAATAAAAGAAATGAAAATAAAAATGTGTTTATGTTAGCAGTTTATTTGTATTACGTTTTTAAGCAATAATGTACGTACGTTTATGAACATCGATGTTAATGTTAAAATATCATAATATTATATTAATATAAGTTTCCAAAAATTTACTTGTAACCCTAACACATTAACTACTAAAAAAAACAAATTAAATTTTAACTTACCAAACTATAAATTACTTTAGTAAAAATACAAATTTGCGACGATTTTGCGTCGACATGTACGTTTAGACGCAAAACCGTCGCAAATTTGCGTCGAATTTGCGACGTTTAAAGGTTGCGACGGATTTGCGACGAAAGTAGGTTCAACACGTTTTAATTGATTCTCACTTGTTTATGAGTGTAATATTTTTGCCGCAAATAAGTCGCAAAAATGTTGGAAAAGCGTCGCAAATTAGTCGCAAAATGAAATGAAATTCTATAAAAACCACGAATGTATGTCATTAATGAACACAACAGAAAAACATTTCTTTCAACAGAAAAAAAAATTCTTAATCATCAAATACTATGTTTTATCATGAAATATACACGATTCGAGGATTGATGTACAATCGTCGTGATCCAGAAACCGGCGAAGTGGCAAGAGAATTTAGTGAAGGGGTTGACCAGTTTTTGAATCAGGCAGTAAACAACCAAAGGGCGCATGCTGGAATCACCTATACCGGTAACGTAAAGATTTTTTGTCCTTACGTGAAATGCAAAAACTTGACACCACATGAAACTCAAACTGTTTGGAAATACTTGTTTACAAAGGGGTTTTTACCTAACTACTATGTTTGGTTTTCGCAATGGGAGGATTTTGTTGTTGATGTTCCGGGTAGTTCAAGTACGAGTTATCGTGGGAATATAGAAGGTGTTAGTAATTATGAGGATAATAATTATCAGTATGGTCATGATAATTTTAATGAGTCTTCGTATGGAAATACTGATGGGAATAGGTCTAATGACATGGTTACTGATGCATTTCAAGAAACTACTGGTGCATTTAGTGATAATACTTTTGAAGAACCAAACCCGAATGCTAAAAATTTTTATGATATGTTAGATGCTGCTAACGAACCTATCTACGAAGGATGTAGAGAAGGGCTATCAAAATTGTCCCTAGCATCTAGGATGATGACAATTAAAAGCGAGGATAACCTTAGTGAAAATTGCATGGATAAATGGGGTGAATTGTTTAAAGAGTACTTACCAGAGGGTAATAACTCTGCTGAGAGTTACTATGAGATACAAAAATTGGTAGCAAGTCTTGGATTACCGTCTGAGATGATTGATGTCTGCATTGATAATTGTATGATTTTTTGGAAAGATGATGCTCAGCTACAGGAATGTCGTTTTTGCTCTCATCCAAGATATAAGAAGACTAGTGGTCGAACGAAAGTCCCGTTCAGGCGTATGTGGTATCTGCCAATAACAGATAGGCTGCAACGATTATATCAATCAGAGCAGACAACAGGGGCAATGAGGTGGCATGCAGAACATAATTGGGAGGATGGGGTAGTTGCTCATCCATCAGATGCAAAGGCATGGAAACACTTTCACACGGTACATCCTGACTTTGTTGTAGAACATAGAAATGTGTATTTAGGTCTTTGCACTGATGGGTTTAGTCCTTTTGGTATGTCTGGTCTGTAGTATTCGTTGTGGCCAGTCATAGTGACGCCATATAATCTCCCGCCGGAAATGTGTATGCATAGAGAATTTTTATTTCTAAGCATTTTGGTTCCAGGGCCTAAGCATCCAAAAACATCACTTGATGTATTCCTACAGCCTCTTATACACGAACTAAAGCAGTTGTGGCATGTTGGTGTACGCACGTTTGATTCGTCAAGCCGTCAAAACTTCAACATGAAGGTTGTCCTTATGTGGACGATAAGCGACTTTTCGGCGTATGGCATGCTTTCTGGATGGACAACGCATGGAAAGTTATCATATCCTTATTGTTTAGATAAAACCGAATCATTTCAATTGTCAGCGGGAGGGAAAGCTTGCTGGTTTGATTGCCATCGTCGTTTCTTCTAAGGGCTCATCCTTATAGAAAGAGTAGAACGTTGTTTCGAAATCGAGTTGTTAAAACCTCCCCATTGGTTTACCTCTCAGGTGAGGAGTTGGAAGAACAAATGGATGGATATGGTGCACAGGAAACTATAAAAGTTGGAGGTAATTGGCAAAGTAATCCTGCAAATATGCATGTTGGGTATGGGGTATACCATAACTGGCATAAGAAAAGTATATTCTGGGAATTGCCTTACTGGAAGGATCATCTGTTGAGGCACAACTTGGATGTCATGCATGTGGAAGCATATGGAAGCTGCCCATACGTATATATTGCTAAATTGTAACTACTTTCAGCCATATGAGAGGTATATATATATATATATATATATATATATATATATACATATATGAGAATATATTATTTAATATAAATATATATATACATATACACATCTAATTAACGGGTGTACGTACATGCAGAATGTTAGATGGACAAATACGGGAAGCTTTTCCTGATCTCAATGATGCAGAAGTCCAATCTTTCCTAGAACGTGATTTTGCTGCCTGGATGTGGGAGAAAGTAAGAAACATGCATATTGTATATTAATAAATGTATATATATATATATACATGTATATATATATGTAGATGTAATTAATTATGTATACTAATTAATTAATTATTTCATTTTGAGAATAGGTGGCGAAAAGATCTCGCCACAGTTGGCCTTTATGGGTACATGAGTTTGTTTTGGGGCCGATTGCAAGCATAAAAACGAGTAAGATATATTGTACTCGCGGCTTTATTTTTCACACATTTGAACATGGCCACAATAAAGCCACTGCAAATTATGGTATTCATGTCTCTGGCGATACCAACTTTTATGGTATTTTGAAAGAAATCATCGAGATTGAGTATGCTGGTGTTTTGAACTTGAAAAGTGTATTATTTCGTTGTGATTGGTTTGATCCACACATTGGTGTCGGGGTTAGAACCAGCAAATTTGGAGTTGTTTACGTAAAAGGAAATAGGAGGTACACCGACAAATTTGAGCCATTAGTTTTAGCATCTCAAGCAGAGCAAGTAGTCTTCATTCCTTACCCACGCACTCGTGTACGACGGGATCAAGATTGGCTATCTGTGATAAAAGTTAATCCAAGGGGTCGAATTATCGGTGGGTTAGCAGCTGATGCTGATGATCAACCCCCAGTGCAACCTGCTAGAACCGAAGAAGTTTCAATCCCAACAAAGGTAAACACTAATTTGCCAAGAATTGACCCACTCCACAGTGGTCTTGATGTGATATTCGAGGATTCGGATGGAAACGAAGATGAATTTGATGAAGACCACGAAGAAGAAGATCATGAGGAGGAAGATGAGGAGGAAAATGAAGGGGGAGTAGGAACTTATATTTATGATAATGAAGAAGAAGATTAATGCATCTGTAGCATGCTTTGGTTCAATGTATCTTTTCCTGTTTTACTTTTCCTCTCTCATTTCTTATACAAACTTTGTTGTTGAAATTATAACAGCAATCTATCTATAAAAGAGAGACATTTTAGACCCAAAAACTACATGTTCAGGGTTTAAGGGTTGGGCTTTGCGACGAGTTTGCGACGATTACTTCGCAAACTCGTCGCAAAGCCTAACCTCTAAACCCTGAACATGTAGTTTGTGGGTTACATGTTCTTAACATCCTTTATTGGTTATATTACCAAAAGGGTTAGTAGTATAACCAATAAAAACTTTGTTGTTGAAATTATAACATCAATCTATCTACCGTAAGAAACATAAGTATATACATCATACACGTATACAATAAATATCGTAAATCTATAATTTACACCGATTTGATGATTTCATTCATTTATTGTCTGTCTTTGTTCGCTATATGCATAAGAGATCCAAAAAGAAGTATATTTTCCATTTTGTATTCCTAAAATTGGTTCCGGAAACTCGAAACCCCAAACAAACCCTAATCCTTACACAAAATTTAAACCGATTTGCGACGAATTTGCGACGGAGGTGGTGGGTTTGCGACGAGTTTGCGACGGAAGTGGCGGTGAAAACAAGGTTTTGCGACGATGTTGCGACGAAAGTGGCGGTGAAAACAAGGTTTTGCGACGGTTTTGCGACGTCCTTTTGCGACTGTTTTGCGACGGACCTTTTTCCTATATAAGCGCGAGCCCAGAAACGTGAATCATCGCACAGTCCTCACTCCCATCTCGCAATTTCATTAAAAGTCTTTACAAATTCCGATTTTAAGGTAAAAATTTCCTTCTTTTCTTTTAATTTATTTATATATTTATTATGATTTAATTTTTTGAAATTTTGGAATTGTTAGAATGATATGATTTATTAGAATGGTTAATTTTGACTATTTATTAAATTATATAATTTAGTTTAAAGGTTTTTAATATGTTATTAGCATAAGTACAATTATGAGAATTATTACAATTGTTATGATTTAATTTTAATTTATTTATATATTGTTATGATTTAATTTTAATTTATTTATATATTTGTTATGATTTAATTTTTTGAATTTTTGGAATTGTTAGAATGATATGATTTATTAGAAGGTTTAAAATTATATTGTTGATTAGAATAATTTGGATTTTGGAAATTATTATAATTGTTAGGATTAGAATGTTAATTTTTACTATTTATTGAATTATATAATTTAGTATAAATGTTTGTAATATGTTATGACCATAATTACAATTATGAGAAATATTACAATTGTAAGGATTATAAGTTTCTAATGTTAAAATATATTATTAATTATAACATAAAGTTTTAAAAATTCATATTTTTATTAATTACATTTATAACTTAACATGTTTTCAATTACTGTTTTTTTTTCAGGTTCTCGAAAAAAAAGTCTCCAAGTCTATTAGGGAGATTATCGAGCGGGATTTCACCATGCTGCATACGAGTTGGAAGTATGTTCCCGAGGATACGAGGACCCGGTGGTACAAAACATTTGCGGTAATTATATGAATTTTTTTTTCTTTTTTAATTTTAAAATTTATATTAAATTGGTTTTTCTTGTTTTTTTTTAGCAAAAGTATTACTGGGACCCCGCGATCAACGGCTTGATTCAGGAACATTTTGATGAAAAAGCGAAGTTAAGCCTCAACGACCAAATTGGACGGTGGAAGGCCAAGTGGGAGGAAAACCCAGATCCGAAATTCTGTATGCCTCGCTGGTTTAACCCAAACATTTGGGCTGGTCTTCACTACAAGAATTCAGATTTTTAACTACTGCCAAATCAGTCGGAAATCAGTAGGTAAACACCCTTTACCGACTGATTACCGACTGATTTGTGCTGTAGCTTTTTCCCTCGTCGGTAAAATAATCAGTCGGTAAATGGTTACTGATTCCCGACTGATTTTACCGACTGTTTCTAAGCAGTTACAAAACAGTCGGTAAGTTTAACGACTGATTCGTGACTGTATACCGACTGGAGTTAGCTACTGCATCAAATGTATGCAATCAGTAGGTAAATTTGCCGACGGATTAGGGACTGATATATACAAACTCAGTCGGTAAATGGTTACTGATAACCGACTGATGTAAGCTTCGCATTTGCATTTTGGGTAGGATTTACCGACTGATTTCCTACTGTTCACCGACTGATAGTGTAATATATTTACCGACTGATTTGCTACTGGAGATGATATTATGAATCTAATAATTCTGTTTAGATGCTAATTGGTTTGTTGATTCTAATTAAAACGTCAAAATCAATTAGAAAGCAAAGCACACCAAAACAAACCATAAGATTCAAAGTTCCAAATCACACCAAAACAAAAACATATATACACCAAAAACATACATAAGATTCAAGTTCGAAATCACACCAAAACAAAAACATATATACACCAACTGTTTAGTTGCATACCACATTGCATGAGTTTCAAGTTATAAGAGAGCTAGAGAAGTGAGAAACAAAAGGCTTAGACTATCAGTTTCTAAACCTATGAACCAGTACCTGTAGTAGTTTCTGTACCAGTTTCTGCGGCAAGGAATGCGAGGAAGCGGTCGTCGGTTTTCAAGAATTTGTCCAGCCTGTTAAGGTGAAGGGTTTGGGCGTTTTGAGCAGCTACAATTCGACCATTCTCTTCTTTCTGCCGACTGATAAGATCTGCTTGTTCTTTCAGTAGACGTTTAGCCTCTTCAAGCTCTTGTTGCATCTTCAAGACAGAGGCTGAGAAGTAGCGGTTTTTTCCCTTACCCTTGTCCACCAGATCCTCTTGTAGGCTTCCCATCCCAAAAACATGTCCTCTTTCATTCACAAGAGTAGACTACACAGAAATAAGAAAGAAAATTAATCCAAACCTGCAGAAAGAATAAGCACAACAAGAAATGACAATCCAAAACAGAATAACCACTTAACCTGCAGAAAGAGCTCGTTATCCTCTTCTACGGATAGCTCCGGAGCACGACCATCAGAAAGCTCAGACCCAAGGTTGGACAACTTCTCCCCCTTTTTCTTCAAATAGGAGTCAGCAACTTCCTCCGCTTTTTTATCGACAAATGTTCCATCTTTCTTGGTATTTGCTCTGATGAAAATCTCACCGTAACCCACTGGTCTGCCGCATTCTACTTCCTGCACAAAATCAGTAGATAGAGAGGAAGGGGAGGAAGAAACAAAACTCAGATTACTAACATAACATTAACAAAATAAACGAACTCAGTCAACATCACAAACATTAACAAATGATTCACAACAACCACAACGAATCAAAAGCAGTCTAAGATCAGAAGTAATCATATGCAACTCAAAGAAAATGCTTACCATTTCTAAGATCAGAAGTAATCAAAAGCAGTCTAAGATCAGAAGTAATCAAAAGCAGTCTAAGATCATAAGCATTTCAATATAATGATTTCAACTAACAAACAAGTAGTGAAACAGCTACTTACCATTTCTCGTCCGAGTTGTCGGTATGACTTCGGTCCGCAGGTGTGTTTGTGAGGACCGAGTCCTTTTCGCTGAGACATCCGAGCTTCTGAGGTCTTCGCTCTCTTTGCTATTTGGTGATCAGTGGCCCAATGTGCTTTCATTTCTTCCCAGATCGTATCAATGATCCATTTAGGTTGCTCGTCAAGACTCCTTGCATTGCTGACCATGTCCTTCAAGCGATTTTGAAGTACTGCCTCAAACTCCTGTTGAACCAAACCTGTTATTGATGGATCCCACCTGTGTTTTTTCTACAAGACAAAAGAAAAAGATTGGTGTTAGACAAAAGACAAGATAAAACACACAAGTAAGAGTAAAAATAATGGTCAAGTAAGAGTAAGAGTACTGTTACCGCGAATTCAACGAACCATCGTTCTATTCTATCCCTAGGCACAGAGGAGATACTGTAGTAGGGGCCATCAAACTTATGGGTGAAACACTTAGTGACCTGTCTTGTGAGTTTGGAATCGTCAAAACCAAACCTGCAAAAACAGAGAAAATAACTGACAGTTAGTGATTTGTTGAAACAGAGAACAAGAAATCAAAGATGGATAAACTCTTCTTCACCTTCTCAAAACCAAATCAACCGTATTTAAAGACTCTCTAAAACCTTCTTCACCTTCTCCTAGCTTAATATAATAGCTAACATCTCTCTAAAACCAACATTTAATTAGCATCAATATTCAGCTTCTCCATTCAATAAAAGTTCTCAATTTACTCTATTAACATAACCTAATAACCTATTAACATAACCTAATAACCTAAGAACAATACCTAACTTAAACAGAATAAACACATTTTAACAAAGAAGAAATTACCAAGTTGAATTAGGCTCAATGAGATCCGGGTCAAGGATAGTGATTTTGTTTGGCCTTGGCCCAAGCAGAATCGCGTTTAGAGACTCCAGCTGGTCTTCGGCGAGATTAGGCTCAACTGGAGCATCGACATCAGAGTACTCTCCCTCTTCAGCTTCTGAATCTCCTTCTTCAAATCCCAGAGGTGAAGTCTGGTCTTGAGAACTGCGAGGCGATTGAGATGCACGCCTTGTAGTCAAATCAGTAGGTTCAACTTGATGATGTTGAGGCGTTGAGGCTTGTCGATTCCCAGACGATGCAGGGGCTCGGATTTGAGGCCGTACAGATGCAGGGGCTCGGATTTGAGGCCGTACAGATGCAGGTGCAGACCTTTGAGGTTCTGCAGAAGGGGATGGCCGAGAAAGTGGATCCGAGTGAGTGGATGCACGCCGTTGAGGAAGAGAAGAAGTGGAAGGTACAACTGTTGGAGTTTTAAAGAGATGCGTCGGTGGAGGGTAATCTTTGACAGACGGCTTTGGATTGGTCTTACGGAGAACCGGCGGTGGAGATTCCGGTACCGTATCTAGAAGGAAATCATGTCGCCTGGGTGGATTGGCCGGTGATCTCACCAGTTCCGTTCTTGGTTTCAGATGAACCCTCTTCCTCTTTTCTTTGAGCATCGATGAAGAGAAACAAAAAATTAGGGTTTGAAATGAGATTAGGGTTTGCGAAAACTGGGAATCGATGAAAATAGGGTTTGCAAAAACTGGGATTAGAGAGATAGAGGGATTGAGAGATTGAAATCGACAGAGAATCGCAGATGAAGAAAAGATTGAAAAGGAAAATTAGGGTTTGGAATCGCAGAAGAAAAAAAGTTTTGGAGAAGAAGAGAAGACTTTGGGATTATTTTGCAAATGTGTTTTGTGACTCCTCAAATTCGTTAAGGCTCTGTGAAAGGAGGCAAATTTAATTTTGGCCCAAATGTTTTGGAGGCAAAAATTTTGGCCCAAATGTTTTGAATCAGTCGGCAAATGGTCGGAAATCAGTGACCATTTACCGACTGATTGTGGAAAAATCTAACATTTTAAGGCTTTTTCATTTTATGATTTATTAAACAAATTTTAAGTTGTGAAATTTTAGTGTTCCTTTTTATTAGTGAAACAAACTCAATATACGTAATAATACAAAATACAGCATGAAACCACCAAATCTTGGAATTAGCACAATTAAACACCTTCAAGATCGTCGTCCGAATCTGATAAGTTACACTCAAATTCGTCATCTTGTTCCGCATCGCCGACTTCGTAATCGAGAGTTACTGGGTTTACTCTTGGACCCGAATTCTCGACCACGATATCTTCAATTGTAGTTAGGATTACATTATCATCAGTTTCTTGTTGTAAAAGAGTAGGTTCGGTGTGTTCGTAATCTCCTGAAATATTTGCCCTTGGGTTGACTTTAACAACATTGTGCCACAGATCCTTCGGTTTCCTGCCCGTGTATGGGTACGGGATATAACAAACTTGATCGGCTTGAGATGCTGTACAATTTCAATGTGAAAATCAGACTTTTACAGAAATTGATTATAAAAGCAACCTAGGATACAAGCATACGTACCTAGGATAAAAGGGTCGTATTTAGGATATCTTTTCTTTGGAAGAACATCTACAAGGCCACCATTGCTCCTCCGAGTGCCTCTACCGATCACAGGATCCATCCACTTACACTTAAAAAGTGTGATTCTCAAATCAACCGCCCCCGTATATTGTAGTTTTAGGATATCAGTTACGATACCGTGATATTCAGCTCGGTCATCTGGATTGCTATAATCTACCCCGCTAACATAAACACCGTTGTTACAGGTAGTTTTTCCCTCGCTGTGAGTCTGGGTATGAAACAAATATCCTCTTGTATAATAGATGGACCAAGTCTTTACCATCATCTCTGGTCCATGAATTATGTCGAGCACCCACGTTGGAAAAGGAAACTCAGCCTTCCAGGCGATAACCTGCATGGACATAGATATTCTTAGACAATATGAGATATTTCAAGGTAAATGATCAAGAAAATTGTCAAATATTTAATAGACATACATATTCTTTGATCCAATCTGTATACTCTTCGACTCGTTTGGCCTTTCACTCGCATTATGATCTGTCTTATGTTGCATGATTCGAGCAGCTAACGATAACCGCGACTGACCTTCACGACAACCATCATATAATGATGTATTTGCTTCATCTAACAAGTCGTAGAATTTTTTTGAATGATTGCGAACCGGTTCTTCGACACTCTCAAAACTAGCATCTTGTTGATAGTAGTTATCAAAACTCACATTATCACGAAACGCATCATTCACCATATCCACATATATATCCTCTACATTGCCCACATCTTCATTCCTATCAACATTACTCGGTCCTATATCCATATCTAGTTCTTCACCATGTCTATACCAGATATAATAATCTTCCATAAATCCTCTACTATACAAATGCCTCATCACTATATCACCCGATATAAATTCCTCATTCTCGCAAAGAAGACAAGGGCAATAAAACTTACCGCGATTTCTCTGCGTTAGTTCCAGGCTATTTGCATATTGCATGAATTGCTCCACCCCCCTTATAAAATCTTCCGAGAGATTTCCCGTTGCTTCATCGAGCCTATTATACATCCACGCCCGAAAATTACCGCAATTGTTATTTCCAGACATTATGAGTTGAAAAAGGTTATTCTCTCTTTGATTTGTGTTTGTAAACTCTTTTTTTCTTATGTGTTTCTATAATTGTGGCAAGAAAACCCGAGTTTGGCATTTATAAAGAAAATTTACCGACTGATCGCCTACTGTTTACCGACTGATTGGTAAATTAGGTACACCAACCACCAAATAATTTCCACGTGCTTGTACCTACTTTTACCGACTGATTTGCTACTGATATACACACACTGAAATTTCATCGGTAATCAGTCGGTAATCAGTCGGTAAATAACTGACAAAAAATAAGATTGATTTCTGTCGGCAAATCAGTAGGTAATTTTGCTACTGATTAATTTCAGTAGTAAAATCAGTCGGAGAAATGGCTACTGTTAATATGAAGTAGCAAATCAGTCGGCAAAACACCTACTGATTTCTGACTAATTTTTGTAGTCGCTAATTACCGACTGCCTGCCGACTGATATGCAACAGTAGGTAATCAGTCGGTAAGTAGTAGCTAATCAGTCGGTAAATTTACCGACTGAAAATTCAGAAGCAAAAATCAGTAGGTAAACCCAGGTATTGGTGTAGTGCTTGTCGAGTTTTGGGAGATGGAGACTAGCAAGCTCAAATCGGCCAAGTGTTCTGCCGCTTGATTGATGCCGGTTAACGGTGACCAGCCGTCAAAGCATTGTGCGGGACAAATCTCTTATGAGGAGAACGCGCGAGAGATTGTAAGTTTGTAATTTTTTTTTGTTTTACGTATTACAAAAATAAAATTTTAACAATATTTTTATTTTTAGGCACTAAAAAAAAGAGGTCCCACTACGATGCCAGAGCTTTGGGAGAAGACGCACCGTAGGCCGGATGGAACATGGGTTGATCAACGTGTCGAGAAGCTCCACGACGATGTGCTTACCCGAGTCGAGGAACTCGCAACCCAGCCTACTCCCGATGGTCAGCCTACTCAGGTGACACCATTTGAGGTCAACCGCATCGCCGCTGAGGTAAGAATTATTATATTAAAATTTAATTTCTATTAGTAATTTTAATTACATTATAACATTATAACCTTCTCCTTTTTTTTTATTAACATTATTATATTACTAAAAATGTTTTCTATTTTAACCTCCTCCTTTTTTTTGTAGATGGCTCCAAAAAACCGTAAGGGGAAGATGGCATTTACTGGATCTATCCGGATGAATGACCAAGGTGTTCCGTTTTGTCCCGTTTCCGGCTATCCTACTGATCCAACGCTGCAAAAGACGGTCTTGAAACACGAAAAACAACAGAAGAAAGATGCAAAAATTATCAAGATGTTGCAAGCTAGCGATACGGCGTACGATAGGATGTTCGAGATGTTAGCGCGAGATAACCCCCTCTTAGACGAGTTGTTGCGGGAGAAGAGAGAGGCGGCAGAAGCGCAGAGGAGAGCGATAAAAGAGGAAGACGAAGACGAGGAACCGATCGAAAACCAAATTAATTTCGATTAGATTTTATTTCGGTTTTATTTTTATGTTTTTTCAATTTTTAAAACTATTGTGTATATTTTATTTATTCTCGAACGGTTTTAGTATTTTAATTATAACTTTTAATATTTTATATTTTAAAATTAATAATTATTGTAATTTTATTTTTTTTAATCAGATCTACAGAACGTCGCAATTCCGTCGCAATATGTTGGTCGCAAAACCGTCGCAAATTATATTGGTCGCAAAATCGTCGCAAAGATTTTAGTCGCAAACTATAAGCAAACAAGTCGCAAAAAAGCGTCGAAGTAAACCGACGCTAAAACGTCGCAAATTTTTGCCGCAAATACGTCGCAACCTTTGCGACGAATTTGCGACGTTTTTCAAATTAGCGACGATTTTGTGACGATTTTGAGTTTGCGACGAGTCATTCGCGACAAACTCAAAATCGTCGCAAAATCGTCGCAATTTTAAGTTTTCGACGCAATTGCGACGAAAAACGCCGTCGCAAAAGCACCTGTATTCTTGTAGTGAATAGACTCAACTTTCGATGGTTATTACAAGGCAAAAATATGCAAGAAAAGTTCAAGTTATGATATTGTTCACCGAACTCCTTAACTAAACTTTCGATTGTTAAGACGCTAGGCTCATCAAATACTATTTCCGATCAATATAAAAGCTTTTGGAATCTATATCAACCTAAGATTAAACCGCTAAATAGCTTTTTTAGAAGTTATGCATAGAGTACAAGTAAAGATGAAGATTCTATTATTATCCCTAAACAATCATCAATCAATTATCGAATTATGAAACTCATTGAAAACCTAAAACCTAACAAGTGAATTACTCAAGCATGATGCATGAAAAATAGCAAGGAAACATTGGATTCATGATAAAGAAACTTTACTAAAATTGTAGGGATAAGAAGTTTTTTCTCTATAGCAAAGTACAAAGCGAGAACATCCACCGAAAGCTCCTAAAACAAGATCTATGATCAATCCCCCAAGGGGAAACGTGGAGGCTGCTCTTTATCAGTAAAAGTGTTTATTATTTCGGCACCCTCTAAAACAAGAGGCTAAAAACAAGTATTTATAGTACTAGGGTCTTCTAGGGCTTCTCGTGGGCAAAAACGTCTTTTCGTCATAACTCCTCAAACCTAGGATCATCAAAACGGCGGCGTGAATTTGGGCTCATATATGGTCTTGAAAACACTCCATCTTGAGCTGAGAATAGTCCATAACACCGGCCTTAAAGTCCATCAACGTTTGTCTTCAGTCTGCACCTTCTTCATCTTCGAGGAAGTTTGACATGTCTTCAGTAAATCTAGTGTATCTTCCATCTCACAGCTCCAAATAAGATAATTCTAGCTTCATTAGAAATCTGACTCAAAGGCCTTGAAATTTATACAAGTCCCATAAGAATCCAAGTTGATTTGATCTTCAGACTCTCCGATTCTGTCTAACTTGGTGAATTGTGATATCTTGAGAAATTCTTGACTTGGACTAAGTCTTTGTCTTGATAAACTTGTTGTAGCTTAGAATACACTACTTTAAGCTCTTTTTGCTCATTTTTGATGATTTTCCCTGTTGACACTCTAAAACTAGAAATACGAGGGAAAACTACCTCTTTGGGGTAAAACCTTATAAAAGTACTTAGAAAATGCTTTAAAATAGATAGTAAAATAGGTAAAATATGAGGTATATCAAAAGGTATGTGCCTCTATTTTCACTTTTTCAGTTCGTTAACCATGTTAATGGTTTGAAATTTAGATGTGTAACTTCATTATTGGTTGAGTTTGTGATTCCTCAATTTTTGCTTCCTTTATTTTGCAGATCTAGAGATATGAAAGATGGTGAAACTGAATGGAAGAACACCGATAAACGAGAAAATCTCAATCCTTAACACATTCGCAAATCTGAGATCTTTGGTGAGTTTTTCCTCATTTGTTACTTATTATCAAAACAAAATCTTAAAAAGCTAGATTGTTCCTTCAAACTCTTCGATCTCCACTAGATCTAGTATGTTGTATGCTTTTTTAGATGATTTGATTTTGTTTGTGTTTCTCAGGTTACGGAAGTCTACACGGGAAGTCTACTTACGGAAGTCTACACGGAAAGTCTACTTACGAAAGTCTACACGGAAGTCTACTTAACCGGAAATTTTTTTTAATCTAACCAGATGTTTTTGTCTCCATATATAAGAAATTTTTTTAGTGAAAACCCTAATTTTTATTTTCAACCCTAGCCTCCTAACTTTTTCTCTCTTCTCACGTTTATAGATAGATTTTTGAGAAATATTTGCCCAACTCCTATCTTCTTTAATTCTCCACCGATTTGAACAATTTTTGGGTCTATTCCATACGAAATCTTGTCCTCTTTCTAATTCTAGCAACTAATTTCACTTTCAACAAAGGTATGTGCCTCTATTTTCACTTTTTCAGTTCGTCAACCATGTTAAAGGTTTGAAATTTGGATGTGTTACTTCATTATTGGTTGAGTTTGTGATTCCTCAACTTTTGCTTCCTTTGTTTTGCTGATCTAGAGATATAAAAGATGGTGAAACTGAATGGAAGAACACCGATTAACGAGAAAATCTCAATCCTTAACACATTGGCAAATTTCAGATCTTTGGTGAGTTTTTCGTCATTTGTTGCTTATTATCAAAATAAAATCTTAAAAAGCTATATTTGTCCCTTTAAACTCTTCGATCTCCACTAGATCTAGTCCGTTGTAAGCAAATTGGTATTTAAGAAAATCATGACCGTATTTATTGCAGGCGTAAAGCTATGATGGAAGTTTATTTTCTCTAGGTTTGGACTGGTGGTGGACAACTTGTTGATGGAGTGATGAGGTCTTGTTCAGAAAGGAACTCTTCTGATTGTATTTTTATTGTAACTAAACCATTTAACAAGCTCTGAACTTCACTTTTAGATCTTTCTCTTCTCATTTCATTTGATTCTTTGTTGTAAAATTGTAATAAATGATGAGACTATTTCTGGTATATTCTTTATTCTTTGTTGCTAGTGGCTATTTTTTACTAGTTAATGTTGATTTCATAATATTCTCCAAAACATAAACCTTGTAATTTGTTTTGGTCTTTTGCTTTTTGCAACTCTTATAATCTCATAATTGAGAATTTTTTATGTTTATGAAGTTTATATTACTACTAGGTGAAAGCCCGCGCATACGCGCGGGTCTGGTTTCTAACTATATTTTTAGATATGTTTTGTCATAGTTTGGTAGATCTTCTACATCGTAATCACGTTCGCAATCTCTTGGTGCATTGTTCAGACATTCTATTACACCATGAAAAACTCTTCTTCTACCAAAAATGGAATATACCCGATTGATTTTCTTTATTGTAATCTTGTTTTTACGTTTTTTTTTTTTTGCAAGATTACTCTTTATTAGGTAATGCTTTCTTGTAATTACCTCAACTTTCATCTAATGAATATTTACAATTTAGCACAAAAAAAATGGAACATACGAAATTGAATTTGTGTAAATCACTCTTCTAATAATTGGTTAAGGTATAAGAGAAGACGATGATGGATCTTGTGAGCTCCTACCAAGAACGAACTTGATGTTCATCTTCATGCCTATTCTTCTCAAGCAATCTTCATTTACCATCTCGCTAATTTGGTTTCCATAAAGAATTCAGTTTGACCATTTCCATTGCTTATTTGTCTATCTTTGATTTTAGCTGCAAATTAAAATACACAATTCATGAAAGTTATGTAAAAAAAATGAAATATAAGATGCATTTTTGTAAATGTTAAAATGCTTACGATGGAAAGTTTGCGTTTCTGACTTTGGAGTGTCTTCTCTACTTGAGATTTCTTAGCTATTAAAGGGTATTGTGAATTCCGTATTCCTAATTTTGTATATTGTAATTGCTAATTTTAAGAACATCTTCACATATTTTTTTGGTTACCGTATTGTGTTGCGTTCTTGTATTGTTATGCGGGTTGTATTTGTGGTTATATTTTATCTATCTAATATCGTGTTTGGTAAAGACATTTGTCTGATGAGATTTACACATTTTCAGAGAAAAATATATTGATTACAATGATTTTAAATTCGAAAAAGGATATTGTTTATTTGAAAACTGATGTAAATATGTTGCATTAGGAATTATAAAAATATTAAAATAATTTTAAAAGAATTAATTTTTAATAAAAGATTTGTATATAAATGTTATGGACTTTTCCAATTTTCATTTAAATTATGGTACTTTGGGTAAGTGGTTGTGAGTTTGTGATATTGACACAATGCTAGACTCTTCCTTATATTGGTTTTCTTCGTTGTATCCCTTTTATATACTTGTAGTAATCCTAAAAGTTTGGTCGGTCACTTCGTATGTTAAATGAGGAAGCTTAACATGTGTTGGTCATTTGAATTATTTTTTCACATTAAACTACTCCAATTGAATTAAAATTTCTGTCTCAAGCCCGTTTGCATCTGATGTGTTATTCGATTCACAAATTTGACCATCTTCACAACATCAATGAGAGATTATAGAGAGACGGTTGGTATCATCTATTTATAGAGAGAGATGCACATAGGAAAGTACCCATAATACTCGAAAAAGTCACATTTGTTTTTTTTTTTTTTGTTCAACAAAAGTCACATTTGTTGATAAATTGTTTTGCTTCCTCTCAGAGTTTCGAGAGTACTTCATGTTTTACCTTCCATTGAACTTGAATTTGTTGTTCGCATAAAGCATTGAGCAATTATGAGAGTAGCGTATATGATTGAGTAAATTACCTAACTACACAACGATATATCAAATTTCCTTGACGAACCACCATGTAGACCAGCTTGGAGTCACCTTTCACTTTAATTTTCTTGTAACCTTTCTGAGTAGCATGCTTTTAATCCTAGGATTAATGCGTGATATTCTGCTGCATTGTTTGTCGCAATTTCTCAACTTCGACGCACTCTACAAATCAGTTTTTATTAGAAGAATGGTATTTACTATTTAGATACATAGCTCCATTCTCTGATTACCGTTTATCAAAGGGATTCACACCAAGCTTCCACCTCAGTTTTCAGTACAGCTGCTGCGCCAGAGAGCACAAAATTTCCCTTCGATGCACCGTCAAACTCAATAATGCAAGTTTCCTACCACATGAGGAGAAAAAGATACAGATCAACTTGAGCAAAACATTCTGTATTCATTCCCATGAAATTATGAATAATGATGTAAACAATCATAACAAAAATCACGTCTGAGGTATGAGGAGATGGCTCTAGCTTCAGAAGCTTTTCAAGGGATCTAATGAGATGGGAACTTAAGAAAATTAATCCTGGGAAGAATGAATACTTAAGAAGGGAGCCTAAATTGTATTGTCCCCAAATTCATTTTAACTTTTCCAGAGTCGAAAAATAATTGTTCTTAAGTTGCATATATTCTACACGAAAACTTATAATCAGAAAGACCAGAAGACTATCATACCTTGAAAAGACAAGGAGAGCGCCAAAAATATCCTCTTTCAAGTATGATACTCTAAAACTGATGAGTCTTTAGGCAACGAGTATCACTAACTGGGGGATTAAATAATACACAAAAAGTCAAAGGAAAAGATATTCACCGATGTCTGAAGTTGAGCTTGACAATCACTCAAATCCTTATAAATTCCACTAAGGTCAAATAATTATACCAGCAGTTGATCTCGAGGAATAACAATGAGCCCTAGACAGTCCAAGTCTGAACTCACCTCTATATGCATTATAAAGAAGACCTGTGAGTTATGGAAAGCAGAATTTGTACCGAGTCCTTCTTTAGAAAAATGTAGAACTTTACGCATGTCTTAATCATCCATTGCTCATCCAATCAAGGCATGTCGATTACGTTGAATGAGAAATATACATACCTGATAGAATCCATACTCTTTGGTTGAGAAATGTAACTAAAGAGGTAATAACATCACAAGTTAAGAAGTGCCCAAGCATACCATTCCAAGTAAATTTCCGACAACAATTGATCCTATAGGATCGTAGATAGGATTTCCTGTCATTTTAATAGCAAGAAGAGATGCCGCGTCAATCGCCAAACCTGTCACTGCAGCGCCATCCTGCATGTTTACAATATTTGATTAACAGATAATTGAAAACACAAAACAATTTAGCACTGATTTCAATGATTATTCACTACAGATTCATTTGCTCTGATTTGCAATATCTTTGAATACTGATCAAAGAATAAAGTAATACCTCAGTCATAACAGCAACAGAAGTAGGATCAGGACCATGGGCATGCCAGCAACAGATATTGGGAATAAAGCAATATGTTTGACGGTCATGCCTTCTTCAGCAGCTCATTTTTCACAGCTTGAATAGCAACGAGAAGCGAAGCACCTTTGACTCATAAATATCAACAAACAATTATAAAAGATAGACCTAACTTCAAGATGCAAAAAGATCAAGAAAAAGTCCATACCTTCAATTATAAAAGAACCACCAATTACCAAAGCAGCATACTCCATATTTGGAGGTGGCTGAAAAAGATTATCAAATTAATGAGCAACCAAGAAAGTGTTATCTAATAACCCAAACGATCAAATAGCACCGGGTGATATGAAGGTCACACAATATTCAAAGCCAATTACCGAAGAAGTCCACAAGTGCTGTACTTTATTAACTATGGTAGCACCAGACCCAAGGCAAAAAATACCAACAGCAGATATCAAGGACCATAAAAATCTTTCCTTTGAGTAGCCATAGCTGAACAAAGAGAAAATGATGGTCTGAGATTTTTTCAAACAAACTATAGGTGTTTTATTACTGTACAAGGTTATCAGAGACTCACAGATGAAGTGCATGTGGTGCACATCTCAAGCTACTAAGCCCATAAGCAAGAAGTGCCTATAACATCAAAATGTATCAGTTTCTCTGGAAACAAGAAGTAAACATAAACATCTCCAAAATGTCAAGTCTTAATACAATCACAAATGCAAGTTTTGACAGGTTATAGATTACACACATTGATATGGATTCAAGTTATAAACATAGATATTTTCAAACCTGAAGTCGCACTACAGTCACACGTTTTGATTTAGTGTATAGAAATATTGCACATCGATTCGAAGCAAAGCTATGAAACCAGGAAAAAAAGGCAATCACGTTGAAGGTAAGAAACCAATTGTCCATGAATTTTTAAGAAAGGAGCGTGAAAACTCGTATATTCCTAGAGCGTCAATTAACCAAATGTATGAAGTTAAACCAGTTCAATATCAAAGATTCATCCACGTAACTTGGATTGTGGGCATTATTATTAGGAAACCAACCAAGATTCAGTAATCTCCTCGTGGTAGGAGTTTGATATAGACAAAGAGAAAAGGTCGTAACTGATGATAAGAAGTTTAAATTTACCAGAGTGGCTGTAAGAGGTACGGTTCAAGAGATTAGTGCTCTCTTTTTGAATTTTTCTTGAGAGAGTGGCTGTAAGAGGGCTACCAATCTGTTTCACTAAGTAACAGTTGTTGCTCTTAACGATCTCCAAGTTTAATTTTCCTTGAACTCTCTATTTCCAAACCTACAATACACCAAAAACACAATAATAAGATTTCGAATCAGAAGTAACTATGAAATCGGAAATAAAGAATGGAAAAGGGCAAGGATGAGAAACCAAGAAACGATTGAACCCGAATATATGTGAGAGTCTGTAAATGAAGTTCGCACAGAGAGAGAGAGAGAGAGAGAGAGAGATGGTTTTAATGGCGGCCTAGGGTTTGTGTCCAGGAACACAAGGGTGCGGCACCGACGCAGCAGGGAATGGAGAGTGATATAGCAGCGGCTGGAGTGGATCAGACAACCTTAACTGCGATGACTCAGTGTCGGCGCTATTCGGTAAGGAACCGATTGACTAACGAAGAGATGCAATGAGATCTCAGATGTTTGGTAATTCTGAAGAGAAATATGAAGAATCGGAAGTCAGACCTTTGGATTCCCATTACTTAAAGACGGAAAGGCAAGTGTTTAATTTCGGGATTTGCTGGTTTTTTTTAACGCGTTGTATTGACAAAAAATGAGACAGGTGTCAGTCATATAAGAGTGTCACGTGTCCTCTCCATGGAGAAGGTTGGCCTCTTGTTATATGGTAGATTCTTTCTGGTCTTCGAACCAGTAAAGAGGACTGCCTGAGTTTATGAACTAAGTCTACAACAAAACAAAAAGTATACTGAAATGTACAACAAAAGTCTACTTCATAATAAAAAATGGATTGTCAAATTTAACGAATAACTTGCAATAGTCTTACTGATTAAATACTCACACATACTTACATGATACAAATCCTTCTCCCTGGTTTGAATTGAAGTGAAAACAAAACTTTTTTTTTAACACAAGTTTGAACAAGTTTTAACACAAGATTGAACACAAGCCCGGACACAAGTTTCAAAATTAATTTCTTTTCTTTGCACAAGTTTTAACACAAAGTTGAACATAACAATAACTTCAGTCCTGACATAACAATAACTTACTTTTGAACACAAGTTTCAACACGATAATATGAGGCTTAGTTAGCAACAATCGAAATTCAACCGTAGACTTCCATGGAAGTCTGCACAAATAAGGTAATTGGTGGTACAAATATAAAATTGAGTTTGACATGCAAATTTTATAAATAAACATGTCCAAAGCATAGAAAATAACTATTATAACTCAAGTGAATGACATATAATTAGGTTTTAAAAAAGACTGTGTAATGTAGACTTCCTCTGTAGACTTCCATTTTGTCCGTAGACTTCCCGTGTAGACTTCCCGTGTAGACTTCCAATCAGTCAAACAGAAATCTACAGGGGGGTACTTTTGCATTTTAGGCAAACGCTTTGCAGACATCCAGGGAATTCTTCACAACCGTAGACTTTCCTGGAAGTGTGCAAAGGGTAGTTTTGCATTTGACCAGAGGTTTGACTTTTTTATGCAGACTTCCAGGAAAAAGAGGGGGTAGTTTTGCATTTGACCAAATTTTAACTTTTTCCAGGGAAGTCTGCAAAGAAAAGTAGACTTCCTAGGAAGTCTGCACAGAAAAGTAGACTTTCTAGGAAGTCTGCAACGAAAGTCGGCATTCGTACAGGGTACTTTTGCAATTACCGGAAGTCCGCAAATGGAATGTGAACTTCCTAGGAAGTCTGCAAAAAAAAAAGAGTAGTTTTGCATTTGACCAAATTCGTAAACTTTAGTAGTAAACTTCTTTGGAAGTCTACACTGTTTCTGGAAGTCTGTAAATATTGGTCAATTTTTTTACTTTTTTGGTCAAATGCAAAACTACCTCTTTTTCTCTGTGCAGACTTCCCTGGAAATTCACTTTCCAATTTCCAAATGCAAAACTACCCTTACATTTTTGCAGATTTTCAGGGAAGTCTACACAAAAAGGTCAAACCTGTGGTCAAATGCAAAACTAACCCCGTCTACGTGGCACTGCTTTTTTGTTTCCAAAGGAATCATGCAGACTTCCTTGAAAGTCTACTTCGTATTTTTCACATAAATAGTCAAATGCAAATATGCCCTCTTCGTTGACTTGTGGAAGTCTACACAGAAAGTCTACGAGTTTCGGATCTGAAATTTCGAATTAGTTTACAATCCCGAAGTTCCATCGATCAGTGACATTGCGGGCTGATTTCCCATCATTCTAAAAGGACTCAGAAGACAAATAACATACTGTTGGAAAGCCCCGACTCTTAGCTTTCTAGCGATACCAATTTCATATCTATTGGAGTTGCGAGTAGAAAGTTATCGTTGTTTCTGTACACTGCGATTTTCTAGATATGAAATTTCGATTTTGCAAGTTTCGGTTCTTTTTCATACGTTGAGCTCGTTTTTCGCTTCCTCCAACGCTGTAACTTGAAAATTTAACCGATATTGAAGAATCTATGGTGTGTTAAAACAAGATTTGTGGAAAATCCTTTTGAAAACGAAACTTAGAAAGATTTATGGATGAAATTGTAGAGGGGAAGAAAGGAAATATGTAATAAGGATTATAGAAGAGCATTAAGAGCTCGAAAATCAGTTGTTGAACCATTATGAGCTCGAAATTGATTGTTCATGGTGGTTGTTCATGGTGGTTGGAAAATTGATGAAGATGGCATTTCGGTAAATAAGTTCATTTCTGTGGAATTGTTGAGACTTTTCATCTTTAATTGGAAGTCTACGAAACACAAAAGAAAGTCTACGTAATGGCAATTTTGTAAATAATTGGACAGTTCGGTGGCAAAGACTCAAAAAATAGAAGAGAGAGAAAGAGAGGTATAGTTTTGTATTTGACCATGAAAAATGGTGTAGTTCAGAAAAGTTCCCAACAAGTTATCCATTTTCTATTCCATTTCTTCAAATAAGTTCTTCTATTTATTCATCAAAATTTCAAACAAAATTGAAAACAAATCATTACAATCTACTATGTTATCAATTTGGAGAAAATAAACTTGACTTTAAAAAAACACAATTTTATAAGATTCTTTTTTATTAAAACTCCTCTATATTTACTACCTATAATCACAAAAAAAAACAAATTAAATTAGGGTAAATATGTTAATCCAAATACATTAAATAATATAAAATTCTTATATTACCTCATCATCTTACGTATGTATAATCATGCTCTAAGATTTCTTTCATGAAATTTTATTACCTAAATTTTCATCGCCAACGACACGGAATTGTTAAAAGTTATACACTATTTCATTTCATAAACTAGAAAAAGTCCACGCGTTGCGTGGAAAAAACTATCTAAATAAATTTTAAAATTATTTTACTGTATATAAGTGATATTTATGAAATATTCTCACAAGTTATATTTTAAAAAAATTCATAATATGAAACTATATGATGTAAAGATAAACAATATATTTTATCTTATTATTTATGTTTGACAAAAATAAACAATTCTTTGTAATTGACTTGAAATTAAATTAGTGATTTTTCTTATTTATATTGCATGAACATATAAAAGTAAATTGAATTTCAACAGTTATATACAGCAAAATAAGTGAATTATATAGGCGTTTTAAGATTTAGTGTTGAATTATAATTAATAAATAAATGGAAAGATTAACTTTGGAAGGTTAGGAATTAAAATTATGGGCGTTGCATGTTTTTAAATTTGGTTGAATTAGAATTGATTCACAATTAATGGTCAAATCAATTTGATTCCAAAATTATTAATAAGCAGTCTATTTCGGAAACGTTGGGTTTGATCGTTATTAGTGTTATATAAATTTATTTAATTAAATAGATTCTACATTATAAAAAAATAAAAGTAGTTGGCATTTCAAAACATTTCTTACTTTTGTGAATGATTTTTAGAAAGAATTTTAGTAGTAGATTATATATCTTTCTTTCCGTGATATGTACAAGTGTTTGTAGTAGTCTAGTAGTTTTTCTCCACTTAAATTACTGAGGTTTGTTGAGTTCGAATCGTAGAAAAAACATTTTAAACTTTTTTAAAATAAAGATTTGTAAAGAAAAAGGTGACACGTGTCGTCTTGTTAGAGCTTGTTGGTTTTGTAAACCTTAAAATATTATAATAATTTTTGTAAATTAACAAAATATTCTGCAATTCTAAACTCTAATCTGAAGAAACTTATATAATATTATTTAGGAAGTCAATTTTTACAATATAATAAAATAATTAATTGGTTTATTTTTCATATAGACAACTTTTTTTTTTTTTTTGGATCAACCTTCACATAGAGAACTCCTAAGAAAATAAACACCTCTCTTTGAGGTCCCTTATATTTTATAGTGTAGTAATGATATGATGGTGTGGTCGGAGGGAAATGGAATGAGCCAAAGTATGCCCCTGAGTGTTTGTTATCACATCTAGAGGTTACAAATCTATTTTGTGATTTGAACATTGTCATAATCACATACTCATCATAAAACCAAAGTTTGTCTTCGCCGCTTCTTCAAAACCCTAAAAATCGGCCGTACAATTCTGCTTCCTCTGCTTATTGCGTTTTCGTTTAGCAAGGTCGAAACTGCGATGAAATCACTGGAAATGGCACAAATCTGAGCTGGTTTTACCAGAAACGCAGTTGTTGGTCTCTGTTAACAACAATGGAGAAACGGTAAGTCTCTTCGTCTTCTCTTGTTATGTTTATTAAGAGCGTTCGAAATTTAATACCACTAGAAATGCATAAAACCTTATTCGATTTTTTGTTTTCTGGATATGAAAAGTTTTCGAAGAAATCAAGGTGAGGACATGATCAATCAGTTGCCTGAAGCTTTGATTCTGAAAATATTATCTTCACTTCCTACAAAAACTGTTATAGCAACAAGTGTTTTAGCTAAACGATGGCGATATCTTTGGAAATTGGTTCCAAAGATCGAGTTCGATCCTATAGCTTACCAAAGTCAGCACCAAACATTTTCAGAGATTGTTTGCAAGTCTTTCCTTTCACATAAAGCTCCAATTCTAGAGAGTTTTCATCTCACATTTGCTTTAGATAAAGTTACTCCCGTAGATATTGGAGTTTGGGTTGGAATTGCGTTTTCTCGGAGTTTGCGTGAATTGGTACTCGATTTTTCCCCTAAGGGAGGAACCTTCACATTATCCAAGTAGCTTGTGTACTTGTAATACACTTGAGACTTTGAAACTCAAGTTTATGATTCTTCTAGATATCTCTTCGCCGGTTTTGATGAAGTCTCTTAGAACTCTGCATCTTATATTTGTGTGCTTCGATCCGTAATCTTTTATCTGGTTGTCCTAGTCTTGAAGAATTGGTCGTGGATCGAGGTGAACATTCTGATGTTGAGACTTTTACTATCGAGGTCCCTTCTTTGCAGAGATTAATGATTTATGATGACAATGGTGGCGATGAGTATTGGGGATATATAGTAAATACTCCTTCTTTGAAATACTTACAAATTGAAGCTTTAGGATGTCAAGGATTTTGTATGAATGCGCCGGAGCTGGTAGAGGCAAATATTGCTAACTCTTCTACACTCAATGACAAGTTTCTTGGATATTTCACTTCGGTCAAACATCTTTTCTTGGATTTATCAACATTGAAGGTAACTTTGCCGATCTGATTGAGTTCTTTATTATGACGGTGTTGTTTCTATATACTAATAATTTGTCTCAAGGATAGATTACGTATCCTACTGGAAGTATCTTCTATCAACTGGTGTATCTTTTTTTTTTTTGGACAACAAAGATCTTCATTAAACTTAAAGCACCGGTTCGGTTACAACGGCATAAACTGCCAAAATGAAATTACAACAGATAGATTCAAATCTTTTAGAAAGATAAGAAGATTCATGGGATGATCCATGTAGTTTGGAAACTTTTGTGTCTAAAGCTAGAACCCCAACCATTTGTAAGGATTCTGATTTTACAGAAACAATCCTTATTTCTTCATCTGCATCCATAGACCACGCCACTCGGGCATGAGGCCGAGCCAATACTCCCGCTTTACACTCAATACTCGGATACCATTCTCTAATCCTAATCTCTGTTATGGACGCTATCGTCACTACCGTCTTAACCCTTCTTGAACTAGAAGTGAATTCCAATACCACTAACGAACAAACAATATTCCTAACACCTCCCTCTAATCGTTCATCACCTTTGTCTATCACAAGATCAGGAGAACTTATCGGAGAGGGGCCTCCCAACTGGTGTATCTTGAGATGGTTACACGTGAGGACGAGTGGTGGAATCTACTCACGCCCATGCTTGAAAATTCTCCTAAACTACGGGTTCTAAAGCTCAATGATGTAAGACATTCAATTCATTATTTTTTTGTATGGTATTCTCTTTGGGGTTATATATTATGGTTTAGTAAATGATATGGAACATTGATTTTCCTTTTTCTCTTTGGTATCAGAGCTATCTGAGTTTTCATAAAGATGGTGTGAGAGGGGGGAATGGAATGAGCCAAAGTGTGTCCCTGAGTGTTTGTTGTCACACTTAGAGACATTTGTGTGGACAAGATATGATTGGGGAAGAGAGAAGAGAGCAAAGTGGCTACATACATACTAAAGAACGCAAGACAGTTGAAGAATGCAACTTTCTCCACATGTCCCGTTGAGTTGGAAGAGCTCAGCAAGTTGGAAGAGAGACGTAAGAGGCTCAACGAATTGGATTGTGTGGTCAGGGCTAATTCATGCCACCTTGTGTTCGAATTCGACGATCCATCTTCTTATTGATTAAAAGACTCCCCTTAGCACATAGAGCCGTTTAGTCTTAGCCGGTTAGAGGGATTTACATCAGTTTTGGATCTTGAGTATGGTGCTAGACAGTGGCCATTGAGTGTTGAAAACTCTTCTGAAACTTATTTATCTTTTTTGGTGATTTGGTCTTGGGTTTTTATTAGGAGTGGCAAAAAAAAAAAAAACCAAACCAAACCGATCCGGACTGAACCATAGCTACGGGTTTTTGGATTGGTTTCGGTTTCACTAAAAACCCGTTCAGTTGCCGTTTTAAAAAAAACCTATATATCTATTATATAGATCTTTGATAACTTTGATCAAAACTACTATAGTATTTTATTTTAAAAATCTATTATATGATTATCAATATATATATATATATGTGCTAAAAATCAACCATAAACAAAAATATAAAATATTTGCTTTGGATGTTAATAATTTGGAATAACATAGGCTTTGATTGGTAATTCTGGTCATGACATTTCCTAAAACAGTTTTCAAGTATTTTATAAATAGAAAGTTGAGAAATGCTAAACAACACACACAAAAACCACAGGTTGGCGTTTTGAATTAATAGAATACAAACAAAAATGTGTTAATACTAATTACTACCCATACAAAAGACCATGTATTCAAAAAGGATTTACCACTTGAAATAAGAGGGTTTTCTCAAATCCTTCATTCGTCTTCACCATGTCTAGTCTCACATCATTGTTATTGATTTTTGATTCAACTCATTGAGATTAATCTTCAAATCAGATTCACTTCGATTTCAGTTTGCGTTTGCCTTTGTGTTTCATACTAACGAACAGAAAATAAACTTTGTATTCTCGTTAATTCATGATCGAACAATGTACATAGGCAATTTATATAGAAATATAGGATTGTAACTAACTTGCTAACAAAGCAACAGAATATACAATTAAATTAAGAGAGATACTTGTATACACCGCCCTTTGTTCACCTCCCTTGTTCACCTCCCTTTTAATAACCAATCAAACTGCCATGTCATATAATGACTAAAATAAAATTTAAAAAATTAGAAAAAAATAATAGTTAAAACTTTTAGGTTTGGGTTAAATAGTCCCAAGTTAAGGTATAGTTTTGGAGTTTAGGGTTTGAGTTTGTGGTTTATAATTTATTTTGGGTTAACTATTCCCAAATTAGGGTATAGTTTTGGGTTTTAGGGTTTGAGTTTGAGGTCTATAATTTATTTTGGGTTAACTATTCCCAAATTAGGGTATAGTTTTGGGGTTTAGGGTTTGAGTTTGGGGTTTATAATTTATTTTGAGTTTGGGGTTTAGGGTTTAGCTATACCCTAAACCCCAAACTCAAACCTTAAACCTCGAACTCAAACCCTAAACCCCAAAACTCAAACCCTAAACTCCAAAACTATACCCTAATTTGGGAAGAGTTAACCCAAAATAAATTATAAACCCCAAACTCAAACCCTAAACCCCAAAACTATACCCTAATTTGGGAATAGTTAACCCAAAATAAATTATAAACCCCAAACTCAAACCCTAAACCCCAAAACTATACCCTAATTTGGGAATAGTTAACCCAAAATAAATTATAAACCCCAAACTCAAAGGAACATAGCTATTACAGCTCCATAAATCCCGCTTAATGCTTTTCTAAAAACAAGCATGGCCAAAGGGACATTTTTGAAAAACAAAATGTGTGGAATCGAATAACAAAGTTTTCATCTAATATTGTTATTGTTTTTATGATCTTTATCTTCCAAAATGTCAAGATGATCTCAGAGCTTTCATCTACATTGTTATTTTTAAGAATGGATTAGCTTCAAGATGAGCCATACTCTCCTTAGATTCATTCATAAGCATTTCAATCATTTCGACATTGTTGGTATCTTGTCAATCTCACTCTGTGCACACATAAGCCCTACCAAAACAGTCCTTTTTAGCTCCTCTTCCATATACTTCCCATTTAGTCATTGATCCACAAGTTTGTTATATATATTTATTAAGAAAACAATTATTTTAGTTTAGGAGTTTCATTTCTCATGTCATTCTTGTAACTGTAAAAAAATGATACTTTCACCTCTCTACTAAACTCATGCAATTGTTGTTGACCAAAAACAAAAACGTAATGTAGCCCTCAAAAGTTGGAGGAAGAGAAGAATCCTTAAAATTTGAAGCCATGTCTTATACTCCCTATGTTTTATTTTAGTTAATGTTTAAGGTTTCCGCACATTTTTTCAATATAAAAATGTTTTATCATTAATTTCAAAATGATTCAACTACTGAAAAACAATATGCATAACTCAAAAAACAAAACATGATTAATTTTGCATTGAAACTTGAACACATGAATTAAAATGAAAAAAAAAATCTCTAAAACATCAAATAATATGAAACCGAGGGAGTATTATTTATGACTAGATTTCGTATAATTCATTGCATGTCACGTGTATTTGAATTGCTAGAATGGAAGCTTAGCTTTCATTTACCCTTTTCTCCTACTTTACAAAAAATTACAAAAGAACTCATATTGTGGGCATTATTAAGAGAACTACTCACACAAAGCTAAAGTGGTGACAGCTCCTCGACTATTGCCTAAATGGAGCTGAATTGTTTTGTTTCAAACGTTACAATTCTTTTCATGTATCATTCAGCAAATAAGATGGAGGCTATATGAATGATTATGGAACTATATATACAAAACTCAATGTGTGTGGATAAAACATCATAGTCAACCTACTACATATAAGAAAAACTTATGCACGAACCTGCAAATCAAGGTATAGAAAAGGCAACATAATGTATACGAATGTGTCAAAGATAACTCATACAAAAGAAAAATACAAATAGAATACAATTTTGATCTAAAATATACATTTTAGCGGATTAATATATGTGACTATAGCTTTCGATAAGTACTAAAATTTGACCACTGATATATCTATCAACACCTAAACATACTACCTTTCCCAAAATCTATTGGCTGCCGTAGTAGCATGGGTTCTTAAAAGAGTCCATTTAAGTAATTCACTCTTCCAAAGGTTACGACCATTTACATGATGGAAAAAATTGTTATGTTTGAGAAACTCTGCTCACTATGTTACGATTCGGTTAATATATTTGTAGTACCACCTACAGAATATGATACCAAGAAAAGAAAGCTTCAATAAATACAAAAAATCATTTGATCCATATGGCAAGCAACACAAGAAAAAAATAAAGTTTGCATTGTAATTTGGCAACTCGAGAACTTATCTAAAAAGTTATTGTATCAATCTAAGGGTAAATTGGAAGAGTCTTAAAAACCAAGAATGTGTCAAAAGGAATTCAATAACTCATGTAGAAAGCCACAATCCATTTGTTGTTTCCCTAGAATCAATGAAAGCCAATATAAAATACACCAAGACTCATACACTACGAACCATGAGAAAGCAATCATCATCACATAGAAATATATACTCATAATTAGTATATCCATATTTATGATGTATGCGAAAGTGGTCTCTAAAATGTTAAAGTAATTCTCGAGAAACAAACTTTTACAAATATATAAGGCCATACCTCATAATCCATAAGTAGCCTAGTAACTTGAATCTAAGAACCATTGTCCATGAAACAATATTAGGTCTTCACGATCCATTCAAATCAAAACCAAACATATATATTCGGAACTTTACTTTTATGGGCACGTATTTTGGTAGGAGAATTCTATCTTTTGAATACTCAGTGCTTAACTTTGATAGTTAGAGAGGATGGAAACGTGAAGATTCAGAACAAAAAGATTAAATTCGTACCGTCAGAAGCATATCCCTTGGCAGGAGTGAAATTTGCAACGCGCTTATGATAGGAACTCTTGTTTGGATATTAGGGTTGAAGTGTGATGTTCACGATACCATGTCTCTTAACAACATAAAGGAGGAATACGATTAGGTATTGGATAAACGGAAAAGCAAACGAAATTTCAAATTGAATTTGTTTCATGAAAGCCTTCATGGATTCAACTTTCTAATTTTCTTCCTTTGTTAGAACCCGAAGCGATCAAATGAAATAAGAGCGAGCGAGGATTGAAATTCAATGGTTAGAGCCATCATCATGTTGCAAGTTGTCGGTAGTAACTTTTTTCAATTAGAGTGGAAGAGATAATGAAATATTAATGTTTATTATTCCAAACCGTAGAAGGAAGACGAAAGGACTAAAAACGAAAAAGAGAAAAAAAAATTAGCACGCCACGTGTCACATTCTGGAGAGTGCTGGGAAAGTGTTATATAGTAGATTTAAGTTGTATATTTTTTTCCTTTTGTAATAATATTATGGGAAAAAGGAAAAGAAATTGAACCGAACCGAAATACAAATTGTTTTTACATTGTTGGAGTTTTTGTAAAGCCCAAAAACCAAAAATCCAAAGAAACCGAACAGTAACTTAACTGAAATACAAATGGTTGTTAATCAAAAACCAAAAACCGAAATGCCTGATTTGGAGTAAACTTGGGTAATTAGTTACACTTTTGAACCAATCAAATATGGTATTGGGGTCTATTTCAGATAACCACTTTTTTAGAGCTAATAGTTGGAATATGGATTCGGCTTTTTTTTAAAGCTCTTGTTTCTTTGATCTTTCGATCTCCTTTTCACAACAAGCAATATAGTTGTCGTAGTATCGTATCGCAGATTAAGCCTTTCTTAATCCGAAGAGAGCTAGCAATTTGAGTGTTTGACCGTTTATGCTTTTGAGTTCTTATGAAGATGGAACCAAGGTTTGTTTATTTGTTTCTCTTGTATCCTTTATATACTGTGCTAATTAACCCTAAGCTCCAAAAGCCTAACTCTTAATATTTTTTTGTTCAATCATCTTTTAGTAGTGAAAGTTTGAGAAAGCGATTTGTTATGAGTGAGGACAGGATCAGTAAGTTGCCTAAAGATTTGATTATGAATATATTGTCTCATCTTCCAACAAAAAGAGTCATTACCACAAGTGTGTTTTCTAAACGATGGCGATCTCTTTTTGGAAGATGGTTCCAAAACTCAAGTTTGATTCTAACTATCACAGAACACATACATTTTCAGAGAATGTTGGCAAGACTTTGCTTTAACACAAAGCTCTGGTTTGGGAGAGTTTGCATATCAGAGTTATTGGTGGTAGATTTTTTGGAGAAGATTATTGTCCTTAAATCTGGTTTAGCTCGGTAATCAGCTGAACGGACAAGACTCTTCGAATAATTCTTACCACATAAAGCCTTTTAGTTTAACCACTTAGAGAGGGATTTATATTGGTTTTAGACCTCAAGATGGTTCTACGTTTGGCTATTGGGAGTTAAAAATTGTTCAGAATATAATTTATCTATCGCTGATGCATGTTCATGTTACAATCTTGGTGTTTAGAGATTTTCAAGTAGACTAAGGGTATTTTCGTTTGTTCATCTGGATATTGCATCCAGATGGTCCATCTAGATGATTAAGAAGAACCAATAACTCCAACCATTACTACTTCAGCTATCCCTTCAACTTCTGCATTGGTACAAGTATAAATTAACCAACACTATCTCTTCTTTTGGTCTGCTTCCCTTTGGAAAAGGTGGAGAATGTTCATGATTCTATCTCATTGGGTACTCTACGAAATGTGGATTTAATTTTTCCATCTTTTCAGAGAATACTGCAAGAGAAACCTATCAAACGCACCCAAAAGGTTCTAGATACGCTGGAATGGATAAATGATTAATAGCAGTGAAAAGCGAGGTCGTACTCGAAGATGTAAAGGTAGCTAATCTCCATTTTCTCCCGCCATAAGTTTCATGTTTGAGACTCTCTCTATCAATTTCTCATATGTTTATTTCAGATGTATGTTTTCTCAATTGTAAGCTTTTGTTTAACAATTGTAACTTGTTAGCTTAAATATAATATAGGGATAATTGCCTTGTATATCATTTTCTCGAAATAACCTTATCATTTCTACCATTCAGAAAACATCTTTCATATTCTACCACTTTGCAATATTGGGCTGAGTCAAAAAGACGAATTTAACATTCCCACAAGTGAACTGATTTCGTAGACAATATTGTCCATCGCCGATTGTTGTCTACTATCGTTACTGTTCATCGTCGTCTCCGACTTGACCATAGCCATTGTCTCCGACGTCGTCTTGTCTCCGATGTGAACATCTTATTAATCATCGTCGTTGTTGTCGTCTCCGACTTGTCCTCCAGCCTTGTCTTTGATGTCGTTTTGTCTTCGGTGCAGACGTCTTGTTTGCCGTCATTGTTTCCGGTGTAGACGTTTTGTTCACCGTTGTTATCTCCGACGTAGGATTGTCTCTGGTGCAGATGTCTTGTTCATCGCCGTTGTCTCCGATGCAGACGTTGTTGTCTCTGGTGCAGACGTCTGTTCACCGCCGTTGTCTCCGGTGCAGACGTCTTCTTCGCTGCCGTCGTCTCCGGTGCCGATGTCTGTTCACCATCGTTGTCTCCGGTGCAGACGTCTTCTTCACCGCCGTCGTCTCCGGTGCAGACGTCTTCTTCACCGCCGTCGTCTCCGGTGCAGACGTCTATTCACCGTCGTTGTCTCCGGTGCAGACATCTCTCTCCGATGTCATCTTGTCTTCCAGTGTTGTTGCTGTCTTTTCCGGCGCCGGTATCATCATTCACCACCCCTTTCCTCTATTAGAAGAGAAAGAAGAAATAGAAATGGTGTGTAAAGAGGAAAGAAAGAGAAGAAGAGAGTGTGAAAAAGAAGAAGGACAAAATGATCATTTAGTGTAAGAGAGGGGGAGGAAGAAGACAAAAAGTGGTAGAAAAATTAAAGAGATTTTAGAAAATGGTATTTTACACAATATCATTTCAAATTATGGTATAGAGTGTAATTTTCTCTAAATAATATCATGCATCAAAGTATTTCAAAAAGAAATTGGTGTAGCAGCTTTTGTTTCAGCTGATTGGATTGGGATTCAGTTCGATTTTAAAACCCCACCCGAGTAAACCGATCGGTTTTTATTACGAAGCCCTAGTTCCTTCCACTACAAGAAAACAGCGCGATTCCTACGGAAATATCCGTCGGAAGTCTGTCGGAATAAGAGTTTTCCGATAGATTTCCGACGAATATGTCTGTCGTTTCTATCTTGTCGGAAATGGAAATTCTGTCGGAAAGCTGTCGGAAATTTCCGACAGCGTTCCGACGGCAGTATTTCCGACGGAATTCCGACGTCTTGCCGGACTCCGGCAGTCTGTCGGAATTCCGTCGGAAATACTGCCGTCGGAAAGCTGTCGGTTTTATTTCCGACAGCTTTCCGACGGGTTCCGACTACTAGTAAACCGACAGACTTCCGACGTCATTATTTCCGACAGCTTTCCGACGGCTAAATTTCCGACGGATTTCCGACGTATTCGTAAAAATAATTAAATATAATAATAAATTAAATAATAATTAATTTAATATAAATTTAAAATTTAAAATTTGAATTATTTAAATTAAAATAAAATTAAAAGTAGAAATTAAAATAAAATTAAAAGTAGAAATAAAAAGTAATATTGTTTTACAAAACGTTAATAATAAAAATCTAAATGGTGGGCCCCGGCGGAAAATCCGGGTTGCGCCCCAAGTACGCCATCATCCGTTGCATCATCTCCCTGTCCTTGTCCCGCTCGGCTCTCTCCTTCACCCGCTCGGCTTCTAGGACGGCTTGTGCATCTCGTATCTCTTGGACCGTCGTCTTCAAACCTTCAATTTCGACGTCCTTTTCCTTCATCTGGGCTCTCAGGTCGGATGTCTCGCTGTAGTAACAAGAAGACTCCGATGATCCCACATCGTCGGGAAGACCATAAAGCCGCCCTTTGCTCTGCGGAGCAACCTGCGGAACAAATTAAATTGTAAATGAAAAAGACTTGAAAACTAATTTAAATTTTACATACCTTTAAGATGAATTGGTTGATGATGTCGTCCGGGGCTTGGGTGAGGGGAGGGGTTCCTTCGACGTCTGGTTGAGAGAGAATGTACTCCTCTTCCATTCTTTGGACGCTCTCCTGAATCTCCCGAGCTACCTGATCCTGGACAACACCATTCTTGTCGGTGTGTGTCGCTAGCAGAAGTTCCAAGTTGTTGGGATCCCGACCCAACTCCTTAGCCTGCAGTTGTTAGATATTTATTTAATAATATAAATTTATAAAAAAAAAATTTAATAAAAATCAAGACGTTCAATGAAAAACTTACCATATCCCTAGCCTTTGTCTTCTTGCTGGTAGCTCCAAGGTTGTGGGTGGCAGGTCCCTTGCCGTTGCGCTGGCTGTTCCGGTTGCTAGAGTGATATGTAGAGCTCTCCTTGGTCGCCTCTAGTTGCCAATAGGCGATAAACCCGTTCCACAACTCCGCCTTTTCCACCATCTCCTTTGGCACCTGACCGTGTAGCCACTTATCCTTCCACTCGAACACCTTCTTCGAGTAGTGCAGTGCTGCATAAGAGTCGAATTCTCTCCTAACCAGAGCGGTCATGTGTGGGTCCCACCTAAATTCTTGCTGCAAATACAAAAATTAAATATAAATAATAATAATAATAATTTAAATGAAAGTAAAAATTGTGAAAAAGATGACTTACCGCAAATTGGCGAAACCACATATCTTGATCCTCTAGTGGCATGGCGGTGTACGTCGCATAAGGACGGCTGAGCATAGAGTTTTCCATCTTGTTCAGGGACTTCGAAATCCCGCTGCGAGAATCACCAAACCTACGGGAAAAAATGCAACATTAGTCGCAATTAAATTAAATTTGTTAAAAAAAAACAGAAATGAAACAAAAAACTTACCATCTGTCTCTACCGAGCTAATCTGGATGGAGTCTAGTCAACCTCTCTCGTCCAGGAAGACCCATGAACTCCTCGACGCTAATCTGCGACGGTGCTGTGGTGGCTGCTGGTGTCACCGGCATCTCTACAGGTATAGACGACGGTGTAGGTGTAGACGTCGAAGTCGAATGAGCTCTACTCACACGACGACGACGATGTTGGCCGTTGCCAGATGCAGTGGCGAAACCACCGTAATCCCTAGATTTATATGATAATATATTTTAAATATATGAAAAATCTATAATTATAAAAATATAATGGCTTAAAAAAACATTGCTTTAAATTTCCAAAATTCTCAAATTTAAATTTCCAAAATTGTAAAATTTAAAATTCTGTGGTGGAATTTAAAATTTAAATTTCCAAAATTCTAAAATTTAAAGTTTTATAAGGTTTTTAAATAGTGTTATAAGGTTTTTGTAAAGTTTTATAAGGTTTTTAAATAGTTTTATAAGGTTTTTAAATAGTGTTATAAGGTTTTTGTAAAGTTTTATAAGGTTTTTAAATAGTTTTATAAGGTTTTTAAATAGTGTTATAAGGTTTTTGTAAAGTTTTATAAGGTTTTTAAATAGTTTTATAAGGTTTTTAAATAGTGTTATAAGGTTTTTGTAAAGTTTTATAAGGTTTTTAAATAGTTTTATAAGGTTTTTAAATATTTTTATAAGGTTTTGTAAACAATCTTATAAACCTTTTAAAAACTTTCCTAAATGTAATTGTTTAAAATTCTTTAAAATATAGATATAAATTCAAAAATTAAGTCATTATCTTTAAATTTACAATTATTTCGATATTCTAAAATTCTTAAGTAATTGTTACATAATTTAAAATTCTAAAAAATTAAAATTCTAAAATTTTAAATTAATCGTTATAATTGTTTAAAAATTAGTAAAACTTGCTAACAATATTCTAAAAATTTATGGAAAAAATAATTTCCCTAAATCAATTTCTCTAAATCAATTTCCCTCATTTTTCCTAATCATAAATCTAATTTTTCATAACAATTTAAAAACCCTAACAATTTCATAACAATTTAAAACCCCTAACAATTTAGTAAAAATTAGTAAAAATACTAACAATTTACTAACAATTTCATAAAATTAGTAACAATTTCCAAATTTCATTTTATAAAATACTAACAATTTCCAAACCCTAATCCTAATCCTAAATCTAGCAAAAATCAATTCACAAACTCATTTATATAAAATCTAACCAAAATCAACATGAAATTTGAAGATACTTACAAATGAGAAGGAGGATCCGCCATGGGTAATCCGGCGAGGAGGAGACGGCGGCGAATTCCGGCGAGGAAGAGGGGATTCTCGGTGGCGGCTAAGGGGAGAGGAGGAGGCGGTTGGGGCGAGTCTCGGAGGAGGAGAGGCTCGGAGGCGGAGAGGATAGGCGGAAGGGCGATTCCGGCGAGGAGGAGGAGATTAATCGGCGAATTCCGGCGAGGAGGAGCGGTGGTGGCGAAGAAGAAGAAGTGATTTCAACCCGTGGAGAAGAAGAAGAAGAAGAGTCGGTTCTGTTATTAAATTAGAATTTCCGACGGAATTAAATCTGTCGGAAATCCGTCGGAAATTCTAATTTAATAATTTTCATTTCGCGGTATTTATTTTTCATTTCGCGGGTTAAATTTGGCACATCCGTCGGAAATCCGTCGGAAATATAAATATATTTCCGACAGATTTCCGACGGATTTGTGGTTTTAGGGTATGGGAAATTTAAGAAATGTTTTTTTGTTGTTTTAGGGTTAAGGATTTGAAGAAATTGAAGAAATGTTTATTAAATTTAAGAAATTTAAGCAATGTTTATTAAATTTAATAAATTTAAGAAATGTTTATTAAATTTAATAAATGTTTTTTTTGGAAATTTAAGCATTGTATATTTTTAAACAATATATAGCAAAATAAGAATTTTAAACCAAAATGCTTATTTTGGAAAAATTGTTAGCATAAGTTTTAAATTCTAAACATTTAGTATTTGGAAGATAAAATACTTGATAATGGTCATTGTTACTTTCAAATTCTAAACATTTAGTATTTTCCGTAAACATCTACTGTTTTGTATATGTAACTGTATGAAAGGCTTTTGGTTGAAACATGACAAAATCGAAAAACATGTTCGGTATAACATCGAGAATGTTATTTACTCAATTATATGTCCGACTGATTTCCGACAGATGTAAGGGTAACACGTGTCGTCTTTTAAGGTTAGCATGATATGAATATTGCGTCGGAAATCTGTCGGAAATATATATATATTTCCGACAGATTTCCGACGGAGAAAATTAAAAAAAAGTTTATTTATATAAAAATGATATATCTGTCGGAAATCTGTCGGAAATATATATATATTTCCGACAGATTTCCGACGCAATATTCATAGCATGCTAACCTTAAAAGACGACACGTGTTACCCTTACGTCTGTCGGAAATCAGTCGGAAATATATATATTTTTCCGACTGATTTCCGACAGATTTAGGGTTTTGAGGCCAAATTCCTGAATTTTGAGAATACAAAGTCTCGGCATACAATTCTGACAACTAAAGTGAAAGATAATTGAGTAAATAAAATTCTCGATGTTATACCGAACATGTTTTTCGATTTTGTCATGTTTCAACCAAAAGCCTTTCATACAGTTACATATACAAAACAGTAGATGTTTACGGAAAATACTAAATATTTAGAATTTGAAAGTAACAATGACAATTATCAAGTATTTTATCTTCCAAATATTGCTTCAACCATACTATTAACTTGTAACTACGAAAACGGATCATAAACAAGCTTAAAACCCCAAATCTGTCGGAAATCTGTCGGAAATATATATATATTTCCGACAGATTTCCGACGGATAAAATAAAAAAGCTTATTTATATAAAAATGATTAACTGTCGGAAATCTGTCGGAAATATATATATTTTTCCGACTGATTTCCGACAGATATATCATTTTTTAAAAATATATATATATATATATATAAATCATTTTATATTAAATATATATATATATATATAAATAAATATACAGATAAGTCGAAATTATATATATATATATATATATCATTTAAAAAATATATATATATATATATATATAAATTATCCAACTTCTTCGTCATCAAATTCTCCAACTTCTTCTTCTTCATCAGATCCTTCCGAAGAAATTGTGTCTTCGTCTTCATCAAATTCTCCAACTTCTTCTTCTGATTCTGAATGTACGATATTATCACCAAATTCAGTGAAATCAACAAAAAGGTCCACCGCTGAAGAATGATCAACTGGAGCCATCGGAGTAATTCTAGTTGGTTGCATAGCATCTTGCTCAGCAACTCCATATAGTCTCCCTCTTGGATTAATTGGAGTCACTGTAATCCAAGGATATCCTCGATGTGTCACCCTAGGATAAGAAATGTAGCATACCTGAAACAAACATATTTAGTTTAGGCAATTACAATATCATTATTTATCTATAAGGCACGTATTATAAAATTTTAAAATCAAACCTGGTCTGCCTGTGATGCTAGGATGAATGGGTCATACTTTTGCAGTCTCCTAGAAGAATTTACTGAAGTGACGCCAAATTGGCTCACCTGGACACCTTCTGGATATGACGGATCATACCACTCACACAAGAAAACAATGCACCTCATGCCCAACATTCCTGGATAGCGCACTTGCAATATTTCTTTCAGAATCCCGTAGTAGACTACATCACCACTTGTAGCTGAAATACCGTAATCTGCAGTTGCCCTCGGCCTTTCTTCATGAATCCTAAATGCAAATCCCCTAGTGCAATACCGAGCGTATGAAGTTGCTTCAAAGCTTGGGCCTGAAACTATCTCTTGTAACCATGTCGGAAACCTTTCTCCATTCTTCATTCCTTCAGAAACCTGAGATAATAATTTAGACAAATTAATAAACAAACATTTAATTAAGTAATAATTAATTCACTAATTTTAAGAAATGTAAGCGTTTTTTTTAAACTTACGTAATATTGCAGCCAATTTGGAAACTCGTTTTCCTTAGATTCTCCAAGTTCGTCTTCTGTCATTTCTGGATAATAGCGACGTATTGATGCAATGTAAATCCTGAAAGCAAACAAAAAATATATAACATATGAAACCTATATATTACTTAGGTATTAAAAACAAGATGTATTTAAATAAGTTCTGTTTTTACCTTTCGTACTCCGTCATCTCCTCACAATTCGTTAGGATATTGATATGTTAGGTTTTTAGCCTAATTTACCCATGGTTTTGTGTTGCTTTTCTTGTCTTTTTGTTTCCTTTTGATGTCTTTTCAGGTTCTACAATGCTTTGGAGCATAATTTGGAGCTTCTGGAGCTCTATGAAGAAAAGGAGAAGAATTGGAGCAAAAAGAAGAGTTTTCACTCCACCGAGCACCTGCTCGGTCCGAGCGAGCACCTGCTCGCACCAAGACACCAGAACCTAAACCTAATAAAGCTGTGGCCGCCGAGTTCATCTGATGGCCCACACGATCCCCAGGAGTTAATGAGTCAACATCAATCCCTTTTCATTAGGGAGATGATTGATTTTTAATCATAAATGGATTTTTATTACTTTCCTTGTTTTGCCTTAAGAGATATTTTAGCTTTGAATGTTTTCCTTTGTATTTGAAGGAGCTGAGCCTCCTTAGAAAAAAGAGAACTCTTTGTTCACGGAAAAAAAAATCAGAAACCTTTAGTTCTTTTTTTTACGATTTTAATAAAAGTTATTTTTGTTCTTCCATTGTTCTTCACCAATCCGAATCACCACTTCATTTCCATTGAAGCTACTGTTCATTTCCGAATCATCACATCATCGTCTAGAGAAGAATTCTAAACCCCCTTTCATTCTTATCTTCCATTATGAATCCTTATCTAATGATTGTTGCACTTGATTCGATCATGTCCGAGTAGTTCCATAACTAGGTTGGGGTGATTTCGATGGTGATTTAGGGCTTTAGATGGTTGAGCCGAATAGGGAATTCTTATGTCTTCATCTCTAGGAAGTCTCATTGCTTAGGCTAAATTGATCACTTAGTCTATGATCTCTAGGTTTAATCTATTCACCAAAAATGATATAGGTTGCTAGAATTACCTTTGATGAGCATTCGGTGGTAACCAAAACACCATTGATCGTTCCCATTGAATGTGAACATATTGAACCATTGCATTAAAGCTTGCTTACTTCATTACTAAATCCACTCGAAAGTGTAGGTATTTAGGCTGTAGGCAAAGGTGTTGATACATCGCCAAAAGCGGGGCAATACATATTTATGTTTGAGTTCTAGACCGCATTTAAATAGACCCTGAATAGAAGCTCAACCCAAGTACCTGAAATCACCAAAGAATCATCTCGGCTTAGTGCCTTTTATCATTGTTTAATTACCGATTTTTATTCCAAGCACCTGCTCATTTACATTGAGCACCTGCTCACGTCAGTTTACAACTCATTTAATTTATCTTAGCTTTATTTGAAATCTATAGATTCATAGTGTAACCTTGGTCTCTGTGGATTCGATACCTTATATACTACTGCTTTTGCCTGTGCACTTGCAGCATTATTTTGGGTTAAAACTCGAGACTATCAAGTTTTTGGCGCCGTTGCCGGGGACCAATAGCGTTACCTTTGAATTTTGGTTTTATATATAGTCTAAGAATTTTGCTAATTTTATTCTTTTGTTTTTATTTTTTGTTATGTTTCAGGTGTATGACCAGTAGAAGAACGAGGAGAAATCTGAACGAAGATCTAGTCAGTCATACGAACGAAGAGTTAGCTCGTCTCGAACGTCAGAATCGCCGCCGAGCACCTGCTCAAACCGAACGAGCACCTGCTCGCACAGAAAACATGGCAGATCAGGAAGCTATGAATGCTCAGTTACAGATTTTGAGAGATCAAATCACCCAGTTGCAAAGGCAACAGCCGCGGGGTCAGCCAACCATAGGGGATTCGGATAATCCCCATGCGTTTTATCAAAACCGTTCGGCCATTGTCATTCCGACCATTCAGAGACAAGATTACGAGGTCAAGGCTCAGTTAATTTCATTGGTAAAGCAGCATCTATTCCATGGTCTACCCGCTGAAATACCAATGGACCACATTGAGAACTTCGAGGAAATCTGTAGTACTACGGGTTCTAATGGTGTTCCAACCGATTTTCTGAAGTGTAAGTTGTTCCCGTTCTCTCTCGCGGACAAGGCACAAAGATGGTTGAAGTCGCTGCCGGCTGGTTCATTGAGGACTTGGGATGAGGCTAGATCCGCGTTCTTGGATCATTTCTATACGAAGTCCAAAACGGCCGCTTTGAGGAACAAGATTGCATCCTTTCAACAACACTCCGGAGAAGCTTTTGGTGAAGCTTGGGAAAGACTCAAAGAGTATAAGAGGGAGTGTCCTCATCACGGTTTTAAGGATGAGCAAATCTTGAACATATTCTACGATGGAGTCGATTGGGATTACCGTAATGCATTGAATGCCGCGAGTAATGGAGACTTTATGACCAAGACGAAGGAAGGTGCATTTGAGCTCATCGAAAACCTTGCCTCAAGCTCCAACAACAAGGCTCCCGAGTACGATAGAACCAAGAAGGTCAATAGTGTGGACTCTCAAAAGATCGATGAATTAACCGCGAAAGTAAACTTGCTTTTAAGGGAGACTCAAAGGCCGGTTAAGTTCATGGAAGAAGATGGGGCTGCCCCTAATGCTCATGAGTTTGTGGAAGATCAAGAAGATGGTTTAGAAGAGGTCAACTATGTGAATGGCCAAGGGTACCAAAACCGAGGGTTTAACCCCAACTACCGAAGCCATCCAAACCTCTCCTACCGCAACACCAACGTGGAAAACCCCCAAGACCAAGTCTATCCGCAACAAGGGGGTACAAATCAGAAGTTCTACTCCAACAACACTCAAGGGAAGCAATTCATTCCCAACCAAAATCAGAACCGGTTTCAAGCAACAAACCAACAACAAACCGTTTCCGCGCCTCAACCTCAACAAGATGATTTGAAAGGTCTCATCCATCAAGTCTTGGCCAACCAACAGCAGACATCATCCGAGCTGGGCAGTAAGATGGACAACATGTACAAGGATCTCCATGCAAAGTATGAGGCCGTGACCGCACATGTAAAGAAGTTGGATACACAAGTAGCTCAAACCGCCGAAGCTATTCAAAGACCGGTTGGTGCTCTTCCTGGCCGTGGTGAAGTGAACCCTAGGAAGGAGTATTCGCCATGCAATGCTGTTGAGTTAAGAAGCGGAAGAGCGTTGGCACAACCTACGGCCACAACCTCTCAAATTAAGGCCAAGGAGAAAGTTGTTGAGCAACCGGCACAAGAGAATGATTTGGCTGAGGATGTGATGCATGAGGAGGTTGGTTCTAGCTCAGAAACCACACCAGCTACTGTTCCGATCAATCTGGAGAAAACACCCCAGCGAGCACCTGCTCAGCCGATCGAGCACCTGCTCGCTCAGAATGTTCCCGCGAAATTTCCAGAAGCTCAGACCGAGAGAGTCTATGTGCCTAAGATACCCTACCCAGTGCCTCCCAAGAGATCTAAGAAGGATTTGGAGGATGCTAAGTGTAAGGAAATGATTAAAGGCTTGGAGGTAAAGCTTCCTTTATCCGATGCGGTTCAAATGGTACCTTCTCTCAAACGGTACATGAAGGAGCTAATTTCTGGAAAAGTTGTGGAAGAGGAGAGTGTGATGATGGTTTCCAAAGAATGTAGCGCCATACTTCAGAGTAAGGTGTTGACTAAGAAAGGCGATCCCGGGAGGTTTGTTATATCGGTAAAGATTGGGCCTTGCAAGTTTGCATGCTCATTGGTAGACTTGGGTTCAAGTGTTAATTTAATGCCTTATTCCGTTGCTAAACGTTTAGGTTTTACCGATTTCAAACCAACTAAGATCTCCTTGATTTTTGCAGATAGATCCACTAAACTTCCTGTAGGTATAATCGAGGATTTACACGTCCGTATAGGGGACACTCTAATCCCAACCGATTTCGTGGTTCTAGAGCTCGATGAAGAACCAAAGGACCCACTGATTTTGGGGAGATCATTCCTAAACACGGCGCGTGCAATCATCGATGTTGAACAAGGTATAGTAGACCTCCGTCTCGGAGACATGGTGGTCCGGTTTGAGATGAGTAAGATGCTCAAGAGGCCGATGATAGATGGGCAAACCTTCGTGATCCACGATGACTCCGAGATGTCGGAAGATGTGGTTGAAGAGATCCTATCAAAGGACTCTCTCGAAGTTGCATTGACAAAAGCCGAAAGTGAACACGGATTTCTAAGTGAAGACACCCAAGGATATGCCAAGTTTCTGGATTCCAACACCAGAATAGAGAAAGAAGATGAGTTCCAGAGTCTGACCGAGGGCACAGAAAACAATGTTCTGCCAGATTCCCAGCGAGCACCTGCTCGCTCCGACCGAGCACCTGCTCGGACCGAAAACCAGAACATCACCGGATCATGGAGCGAGCTGAAAGCTCCAAAGGTAGAGTTAAAAACCCTCCCAACGGGGCTCAGGTATGCATTTCTAGGTCCTAACTCTACATATCCTGTTATAGTGAATGCAGAATTGAATAATGTTGAGATCACTTTGCTTTTGTGTGAGTTGAGGAAATATAGAAAGGCCTTGGGATATTCGTTAGATGATATAACCGGTATATCTCCCGACTTGTGCATGCACCGAATTAATCTAGAGGATGAATCGATGACTTCTATAGAACATCAGAGACGGTTAAACCCGAATCTAAAGGATGTTGTAAAGAAAGAGATAATGAAACTTCTAGAAGCTGGTGTGATCTATGCTATATCTGATAGCAAATGGGTAAGTCCGGTGCATGTTGTACCTAAGAAGGGAGGTATCACGGTAATTAGGAATGAGAAAAACGAATTGATTCCAACTAGAACGGTAACGGGTCATAGAATGTGCATAGACTATAGGAAATTGAATGCTGCTACTCGCAAAGATCATTTTCCTTTGCCTTTTATTGATCAAATGCTTGAACGTCTTGCTAATCACCCTTACTACTGTTTTCTAGATGGTTACTCAGGATTTTTTCAGATACCCATCCATCCCGATGATCAGGAAAAGACAACGTTCACATATCCATACGGCACATTCGCATACCGCCGGATGCCATTTGGTTTGTGCAACGCCCCAGCGACTTTCCAACGTTGTATGATGTCCATTTTTACTGATTTAATTGAAGATATTATGGAAGTATTTATGGATGACTTCTCTGTGTATGGGAGTTCTTTTTCTGTTTGTTTGTCTAATTTGTGCAGAGTATTACAAAGATGCGAGGAGAAACATCTAGTGCTGAATTGGGAAAAGTGCCATTTTATGGTCAGGAATGGGATAGTACTTGGGCACCGGATTTCAGAGAAAGGGATAGAGGTTGACAAAGCTAAGATAGAGGTCATGATGAGTTTACAACCGCCTACTACGGTCAAAGGAATCCGAAGCTTTCTAGGCCATGCCGGGTTCTACCGTCGTTTCATCAAAGACTTCTCCAACATTGCTAGGCCTCTCACTAGATTGCTGTGTAAGGAAGTCAAGTTCGACTTTGATAGAGAGTGTTTGGCTGCGTTTCATACTATCAAGGGTGCCTTGGTTAGTGCACCAATAGTCCAACCACCGGATTGGGACTTACCGTTTGAGATTATGACGGATGCGAGTGATTTTGCTGTGGGGGCTGTTCTTGGTCAAAGGAAGGACAAGAAGCTCCATGTGATATATTATGCTAGCCGGACGATGGATGATGCTCAATGTCGGTATGCAACCACCGAAAAGGAGTTATTGGCGATTGTCTTCGCCTTTGAGAAGTTTAGATCATACCTCGTCGGTTCTAAGGTAATTGTTCACACCGATCATGCTGCGTTAAAATACTTGCTGACCAAGAAAGATGCCAAGCCTAGGCTATTGAGATGGATACTCTTGCTTCAAGAATTTGATTTAGAGATCAAGGATAAGAAAGGGTCCGAGAATGGGGTTGCTGATCATTTGAGTAGGCTGCAAGTTGAAGATGAAACACCTATGGAGGATAGTCTGCCAGATGAGCAAATTTATTCGATCTGCGAAAAATTTCCAGAAGCTGAGCGAGCACCTGCTCGGAACGACCGAGCACCTGCTCGGAAGATATTTTGCGGATTTATCCAGAATGACCAACCTGCGAGTTTCCCTTGGTTTGGTGATTTTGCTAACTACTTGGCAGCTGATAAGGTTCCGGAAAACCTAACGGGAAGCCAAAGGAAGAAGTTTTTCCGAGATGTTAGACGTTACTATTGGGACGAGCCGTACTTGTACAAGCAATGCTCGGATGGGCTGTATAGGAGATGTGTTTCGGAGGAGGAGATCCCTGGGATCTTGCACCATTGTCACGGTTCATCTTATGCCGGACACTTTGCCACATTCAAGACGGTTACAAAAGTGCTACAAGCGGGTCTTTGGTGGCCAACGATGTTCAAGGATACGAATAGGTTTGTTGCTCGATGTAACGCGTGTCAAAGGCAAGGGAACATCAGCAAGCGCAATGAGATGCCTCAAAATTTCATCTTAGAAGTAGAGGTTTTCGATGTTTGGGGTATAGACTTCATGGGACCGTTCCCTTCCTCCTATAAGAACAAGTACATACTTGTAGCCGTTGACTATGTTTCCAAGTGGGTCGAAGCACAAGCTAGCCCGACTTGTGATGCTGCGATAGTTACCAAGTTGCTCAAGACGGTGATTTTCCCTAGGTTTGGAATTCCGAGAGTTGTGATAAGTGATGGAGGTTCACACTTCATTAACAAAGTTTTTGAGAACTTGTTAAGGAAGAATGGAGTCACACATAAGGTAGCCTCTCCTTATCATCCTCAAACTAGTGGACAAGTAGAGGTCTCCAATAGAGAGATAAAGAGTATCTTGCAAAAAACAGTTGGTACAACGCGTAAGGATTGGGCGAATAAGCTAGATGACGCTTTGTGGGCATATAGGACAGCATATAAGACTCCGTTGGGGACAACGCCTTTTCATTTGGTGTATGGGAAGGCATGTCACTTACCGGTAGAATTGGAATACAAGGCAGCATGGGCTGTTAAGCGACTTAACTATGACATCCTTAGTGCATCCAAGAGGAGATCCATGCAGCTGCATGAGTTGGAAGAAATTAGGCATCTCGCCTATGACAATTCCCGAATCTACAAAGAACGGACCAAAGCTTACCACGACAAGAAGATTATCCCTCGAAACTTTGCTCCTAACGATCAAGTTTTATTGTTTAACTCTCGTTTTAAGTTGTTTCCAGGGAAGCTAAAGTCGAGATGGAGTGGTCCGTTCACCATCAAAGAGGTGAAACCATACGGGGCCGTAGTGTTGCTAGACACTAAAGGAGGTGATTTTGTTGTTAATGGTCAACGTCTCAAGCCATACCTTGCGGATACATACGTGGGAGAAGTTGAATCAGTCACTTTTAGTGACCCTCCTCGAGCCTAAAGGGTTTCCAAAGTCGAGCTAACGACTTAAAACAAGCGCTTGGTGGGAGGCAACCCACCGGTAAGGATTTTTGTATAAATTTTGAATTTTAATTCCTTTTATTACTAACATTTCACTTGTGATTTCAGTAATTACATTCTGCGAAAAAGTGTAAAATTGCACCGAGCACCTGCTCGGAAGGAGCGAGCACCTGCTCGAAACCAAAACGCAGCAATTCTCTCAGATTTGCAGAACACAAAAAAATAAAATAATAAAAAAGTATAAAAGAAAAAGAAAAACAGAAAAAGATTTGATTTATTTCTTCTTTCCTTTTTATTTTATTTACTTTTATTTTCTTTCCTTCTTTATTTCCTTTTAAATTTTTGCCAAAAACCCTAACCACTCATTCTTCTTCCTTTTTGCAGATAAAGCCAAACTTTTTGATCTCCCCCTCTTCCCCAAAACTGCCGAGCCTCTCTCCACTTTCCCATCTCCCTTGAAAACCGCCACTCAACATTACTCCTCTCCATTAAAGTCCCATCTCTACCACTCCTCATAACCACACATCTCATTACTCCCTCTCTCACCAAATCCCTAAAGCTCCCAAACTCTCAACTGCTCTCTCTCTCTCTCTCTCTCTCGCCGCCGCTCAAACTCTCTAAATCCCGAGCACCTGCTCACTCGGCAAAAACCACCACCACCGCCACACTTCATCTCTTCTTTTCCGAGACCAAACTTCACCCATAACCACCCCGATTTCACGCCGGAAAACCAAATCTCCACGCCTCTCTCCTCATGGCTCCAAAGACAAAGTTCTCCAACAAAGAAAAGGGCAAAGGCAAAGCCGGTACTTCCGCATCCGCTTGTCCTCTCACCTTTCCTTGGCCTAGGCCGGAAGGTGAGCCCTTTGACATTGACCGAGCCAACCTCCCACACTCTTCACCGGACTCATGGGACGAAATCGACGCTTTCTACTACAATCAACTCCTCCAAGTTGACCTCGAACCTACTCGGTTCATGTGCGATAGAACATTGGTCGAACTTGGTCTTCAACAACAAGTGAGGAGCATACTCTACAATGCTCGCTGCATGGCCTTTGCTTTGGAGGAAGATGTGCTCTACCCGGACCTCACTAGGCAATGCCTAGCCACCGCGACTCTCTCCTATGCTAATCCGGACAACCCTTGTTTCGAGGAAGCCACGTTCTCTTTCTTTGCTGGAGGAAAGAGGTATGCAATTTCAATGTTTGATTTTTGTGTAGCATACGGCTTTTACGAGACGGACACAAGGCTATCGGGTCCAAAGAGGTTTCAAGAGGCCAAGAGTTTTTGGAGTTTGATTGCTTCAGGAGAGTACTCATCCAATTCCGCGAGCCAAAACCGCCTACGCCATCCCGCTCTCCGCATAGTGGCAAGGATCTTGAGCAACATGCTTTTCGGAAGATCCGTAGGTAACAAGGTCCATCAAGATGAGTTATTGTTATTATTGCTTGGTTGTGGTCCCATTGTAGGTGAAGGAGACTCGGCACAATATGAGAAGTATCGATCAAATTTGGGTATACGTTTCGCGGAGATGATTTGTGCGATCAAAGATAACACAACCGCAACAAACAAAGGACCAAGGACGGAGCGTATTGGGAGCTTGCTCACACCGCTATTTCGCAATCTAAGGGTGGATCTTTCTCCATATTCCTACGTCCCGGAGATGAAGCGCATTGATATGGAGCACCTGCTCCTTTCCAAAATCATCATCAAACCGTCAACTTACCAATTCTTCAATGGAAAAGGTGAGGCGAGCTATGTGGAGCTGCCCAACTTGGAAATCACGCAACTTTCTTCCCTTGATGATCTTGCGTTTAACCCTCCTCCGCACTACTTGGTACCAAACCCGAGCCGACCCTCCTCCGCTTCCCGCCTGAGCACATCACGTCGAAGCACATCGAGGCAACCTCCAATTGACTCCGAGGATGCTGGTCCTTCGGCTCCGCGCCTTGCTCTCACGTACCACGACACTCCTTCTCAAGGTGAGTTTGATCTTCCCCATATTGATGATAATGCTAATGATATTGAGTATAGGAGGTGGATGATCCAATCCACTAGGAAGAACAACAGCCTACTGCAGAGGCTCATGCAGGCGATGTCCAGAGGCTGCTGCCATGCTCCGGATGTGCAAACTCCGCGAGCACCTGCTCAGCGTGAACGAGCACCTGCTCGCACGCATTCGAGCACCTGCTCGGACCAGCCAGCAAGGAGAAGGAGGAAGAGGTCTGATCATGTCTCCGACGATGCTGCATCCGGGTGATATCCACTTTCACCCTACTATTCCCATTGTTTATATCACATTTGTTTCTACTTTGTTTTTATTTTGTTTTTGATTTGAACTTGTTTTTAGTCTACTCTTTCGGTACTTTTCTTTCACCGAGACGGTGAAAGTTAAGTCCGGGGGAGTGGATTAATGTTTTAAATGTTTTTGCTTTGAGTCTTTTGCACTTAAAAAAAAAAAAGGAAAAAAAAAATGCATATAGTTTCTCATGGCATAAACATTTTTATTATCTTTTTCATGCTAGGATCGAGTCTAGAGCATTTTAGGATTGCATTTGCATAGGGAGCAATGATGAAATTTCCTTGTAAAGATTCATTTTAGGATTCCATGATATGCCCTCATTAGAACTTTTTCGATGCATTAACAATCATGAATTAGAGGCTCATCCATACTTGGATCTTATTTCTTTGAAAGTCCCAACTCATTAGAAACTTGCATGATCTAGATTCAACTCTATCAACTTGAACTTAATCTTGATTAATTTTTCGCACTTTTGGACTTTGAATCATAACTATGGATAAACACCTTACATTCAAATCATGTTTGCCTATTTTTACCTCTCTTATCTTGATTTGAATGGCTATCCCGATCTAAGTTCATCTTTTAGATGAGGATAGTACCACACCTTTAAACCCGACCATTTCATTTCTAACCCTTGCATTTATTCTTTGAGTGAGGCCTTTTTCTTTGTGTTGCATTGGTAAAATCTTGCAAGCATTAGAGACGACAAGGCAAAAGTTCCATTAGGCTAGTTTCTTGAGTTTAAGACTAGTCTTAGGTGGGGTATGAAACCGATCTGGTTAAGCGTTTACTTGATTATCTTTGGGTTTGTGGTTAAGTGTGAAAAGAAAGAAAGAAGAAAGGATGAGTTCTAGGGAATAAGTTTGAAAAGAAAAGTATATAGCTCTAAGTGTTTAAAAGAAAAATGATAGCTTAGCATTCTCTTAGAATAAATCAAAAAGAAGAAAAATGTGTTAGAGAATGCTAGGATGGAAAGAGCTAAGGTTAAGAAAAGAAATTCCCTAGGATTCGGAAAATTTAAAGAAGAAAGAGGAAGTTTGAAAGGTTTAGCCGAAATTGGCTAGTGGTTTAACAAATGGGTAGTGAGAAAAGAGAGATGAAAGATTGCAACAATGGGGTTATGGGTAGAAATTTGGATTCCTAGCCTTGTATGCATCAATTGTCTCTTTTCTTTCTTGCTTTTGCTAAATGTAACACTTGCATTTGAGAGTTAGCCACCAAAAGGACTATGAACAGCCTCTTTGCATCATCTAAAAGCCTTCTTTTACCGAGCCAAATGGTATTGATTCATTGTCCAATTGTGAGACCGCACCAAACACATTAATGAATGTTAAAGAGTTGAGTTTAGTTGATTGCATGCTTTCTTTGAGTCTAAGGATTTGGAGTAATTATTTTGATAAGAGATGAGTATGGCGAAAGCTTCTTGAGTAAGATTTGTTGTGCATCGCATTAGTTCTCTTTAGGACATTTTGTTGAACCCTTCGATGTTTCTTTTGGATTTGAGCTCCCACCTTCAAACACTTCTCCGGATTTCTCTCTTCTTGTTTGCTTGCGGACAAGCAAAAGGCAAGTCCGGGGGAGTTGATATGTTAGGTTTTTAGCCTAATTTACCCATGGTTTTGTGTTGCTTTTCTTGTCTTTTTGTTTCCTTTTGATGTCTTTTCAGGTTCTACAATGCTTTGGAGCATAATTTGGAGCTTCTGGAGCTCTATGAAGAAAAGGAGAAGAATTGGAGCAAAAAGAAGAGTTTTCACTCCACCGAGCACCTGCTCGGTCCGAGCGAGCACCTGCTCGCACCAAGACACCAGAACCTAAACCTAATAAAGCTGTGGCCGCCGAGTTCATCTGATGGCCCACACGATCCCCAGGAGTTAATGAGTCAACATCAATCCCTTTTCATTAGGGAGATGATTGATTTTTAATCATAAATGGATTTTTATTACTTTCCTTGTTTTGCCTTAAGAGATATTTTAGCTTTGAATGTTTTCCTTTGTATTTGAAGGAGCTGAGCCTCCTTAGAAAAAAGAGAACTCTTTGTTCACGGAAAAAAAAATCAGAAACCTTTAGTTCTTTTTTTTACGATTTTAATAAAAGTTATTTTTGTTCTTCCATTGTTCTTCACCAATCCGAATCACCACTTCATTTCCATTGAAGCTACTGTTCATTTCCGAATCATCACATCATCGTCTAGAGAAGAATTCTAAACCCCCTTTCATTCTTATCTTCCATTATGAATCCTTATCTAATGATTGTTGCACTTGATTCGATCATGTCCGAGTAGTTCCATAACTAGGTCGGGGTGATTTCGATGGTGATTTAGGGCTTTAGATGGTTGAGCCGAATAGGGAATTCTTATGTCTTCATCTCTAGGAAGTCTCATTGCTTAGGCTAAATTGATCACTTAGTCTATGATCTCTAGGTTTAATCTATTCACCAAAAATGATATAGGTTGCTAGAATTACCTTTGATGAGCATTCGGTGGTAACCAAAACACCATTGATCGTTCCCATTGAATGTGAACATATTGAACCATTGCATTAAAGCTTGCTTACTTCATTACTAAATCCACTCGAAAGTGTAGGTATTTAGGCTGTAGGCAAAGGTGTTGATACATCGCCAAAAGCGGGGCAATACATATTTATGTTTGAGTTCTAGACCGCATTTAAATAGACCCTGAATAGAAGCTCAACCCAAGTACCTGAAATCACCAAAGAATCATCTCGGCTTAGTGCCTTTTATCATTGTTTAATTACCGATTTTTATTCCAAGCACCTGCTCATTTATATTGAGCACCTGCTCACGTCAGTTTACAACTCATTTAATTTATCTTAGCTTTATTTGAAATCTATAGATTCATAGTGTAACCTTGGTCTCTGTGGATTCGATACCTTATATACTACTGCTTTTGCCTGTGCACTTGCAGCATTATTTTGGGTTAAAACTCGAGACTATCAGATATACATATGTAAGTGACTCCACTCTGCTTGTGATAGGAAGCGTCTCTTCCCTCTCCCAATCACTCGGCCAACTTGCGAAAACATCTCAGGGACAATCGCGGCATATGTGACTCTCTCACCTTTATCATCATAACGAGCAGGACGTCTACTCTTCGTACTAACTTCCCGCGGAAAGTAATATTCCGCAAACTGTGATAATTCTTCATTGATACTTTGTGCGACAATAGAACCTTCAACTCGAGCCAAATTTTTGACCTTCTTCTTTAGATGGAACATGTACCGCTCAAAAGGATACATCCAACGAAATTGAACGGGACCACCTAGTTCAGCTTCGCGGGGGAGGTGTAGGGGAAGATGTTCCATAACATCAAAAAAAGACGGCGGAAAGATCTTCTCAAGATTGCAAAGGATCACTGGTATATTGGCATCTAAATTGCGGATCCCCTCAACTGTAAGTGTCCTCGTGCATAAATCCCTAAAGAAAGCACCAACTGCTGCAATAGCTTCGTGGACAGTTTGAGGAAGGAGATGGGTAAAAGCAAATGGAAGAAGCCTCTGCATCAGTACATGACAATCATGACTCTTCAGTCCCAAAAACTTTAGGTATCGCGAGTCTACGCAGTTACCCAGATTAGCTGCATATCCATCAGTGAATTTAACTTCGTGTTCAATCCACCGGAAAAATTCTCTTACCTTTTGTATTTGCAATCGGTACGGAGGAAAAGGATATGTACCATCGGGAATACGATCAAGATAAGCACGGTAGCAAATCTTTGAAACATCCATCCTAGACTTCACATTGTCTTTTGTCTTTCCCGGGATGTTTAACACCGTATTCATGATGTTGTCAAAGAAGTTCTTTTCAATATGCATCACATCGAGGTTGTGCCTTAATAAATGATCCTTCCAATACGGCAAATCCCAAAATATACTCTTCTTATGCCAGTTGTGAGCTCCTCCTACACCACAAAGCGGTTCATGCCCATTACCCCCACAATCAGGAGTCCTCTTAGCACCAAAATCTCTCAACTGCTCCAATATAGTACGACCGTCTATCTCATCAATTGGAGCATCAAACAATTGTTTATTTTTCTTAAATAATCTTTTAGACCGACGATAGGGATGGCCGTCCGGTAGAAACCTTCTATGGCAATCAAACCAACATGGCTTTCTTCCATTCCTCAATTGGAAAGCGTCAGTGTTGTCTTGGCAAAACGGGCACGATAATGTTCCATGAGTAGTCCATCCAGATAGCATACCATATGCTGGGAAATCGCTAATAGTCCACATAAGGACCGCACGCATCAGAAAATTCTGCTTCCGTGAAACATCAAATGCTTCGACACCGTGACTCCATAGCATTTGTAACTCATAAATCAATGGTTGGAGGAATACATCAAGTGATCTCTTCGGATGCTCAGGGCCGGGAATAAGAACGGAGAGGAATAAAAACTCTCGACGCATGCACATACCAGGGGGCAAATTATACGGTGTTACGATTACGGGCCACAAAGAATACTGCCTTCCATGCTTCCCAAATGGATTGAAACCATCTGTACTTAACCCGAGGTACACATTTCTTGACTCGTATGCAAAATCCGGATACAACATTTGAAAATGTTTCCACGCTTTTGCATCTGAAGGATGTGTAATCTCTCCATCTTGACGATGCTCTGCATGCCATCTCATTTGTTCTGCCGTTCGCACAGATTGATATAACCTCTTTAACCTCGCTGTCAATGGTAAGTACCACATACGTTTATATGGAATTGGAACTCTCCCACCAGTTTCCTTATACCGCGGTTTACGACAAAATTTACATCTTCTCCGGTCTTCGTCTTCTCTCCAATATAGCATACAGTTGTCGATGCATACATCTATCACCTGATACGGCATACCAAGACCAGCTACAAGTTTCTGTATCTCGTAGTATGATGCAGGTGCCTGATTATCTTCAGGCAAAATATCTTTCACAAAATCTGCTATCGCATCAACACACTCTTCCGCCAAATTGAAGTCTGTCTTAAGGGTCATCAGTCTACTAGCAGTTGATAAAGGGGAATGTCCGTCTCTACACCCATCATATAATGGTTGCTTCCCTGCGTCTAACATATCAAAAAATCTTCTAGCTTCTTCATTTGGTTCTTCTAGTCTATCCTCCCTTATTACGATCGATGGCAAATTCTCTCTAAACGCATCATGAACCATCTCAGCGGTACCTACACCAAAATCTACTTCCGTTCTATGTTCGCCTAAGCTATCCGTTCTATGTTCACCTAAGTTATCCATTCTATGTTCGCCTAAGCTATCCGCAACATATGGTGCACTGCTACTACTAGCACCATCATTATTAGTTTCTCTATGAAAAAACCAAATTTTGTATCCCGGCATAAAACCAACGGTATACAAGTGATGCCAAACTTGTTCTACATTAACATTACGAGAATTGCAACAATTTAAACATGGACATTTTATCACCTTTCGATTCCCGACAACCGCCATGAACTCGCATATACCTCGTGCATAACTTGGATTTAATGTATTCGACTCCGGATCATACATCTCTTCATCCATCCACGATCTATAATATCTAGAAGATGACATCTCACTCTCTTAACGATTTTTTTCGAACAAATATTTGGTTGGAAGTTGTTGTTGTTTTGTGAGTGAATGAAGATGTGTGGAATCATATATATAAATACGTTGACCGTCGGAAATCTGTCGGCAAAGCGTCGGAAAAACAACGGATATAATAACGGCTAGATAACGGTTATATAACGGCTATTTTTTCCTACAGATTTCCGACAGACTAGTTGGGAGTCTGTCGGAAATCTGTCGGAAATTGCTATTTTCCGACGGATTTCCGACAACTGACCGGAATCTCCTCCGGCGTCGGCAACGGCTAGTTACACGGTCCAATAATCCGACCGATTTCCGACGGTCTATGGTCCGTCGGAAATAATTCCGACAGATTTCCGACGGAATTGAAAAATTTCCATTCCGTCGGAAATCGGTCGGATTACCGTCGGAAAATTTCCGACGGAGTTACTTCTGTCGGAATTTCCGTCGGATTTGCGTCTGTTTTCTTGTAGTGTTCCTTTTATCTTTCGATTTCGTTTTCTCAAATATTTCACGGAGAATTTGGGAAGCGACGAATCTGATGAAGATTTACAAGAAAACAACTTGTTGCAGAAAATGGAACAAAGGTTTGTGTTCTCTGTTTCCTTGTTCATGTCTATTCTGTATGAACTGTTCTTAACCGTAAGCTTCAAACCCTAATTCATCTTTCTTAATAATTTTTTTTTATTATTTTTAGTGGTGAAAGTTTGAGAAAGCGAAGTTTTGTGAGTGAGGACAGGATCAGTGAGTTGCCTGAACCTTTGATTCTGCAGATATTGTCTTCACTTTCGACAAAAGATGTTGTAGCCACGAGTGTTCTGTCTAAACGATGGAAATCTATTTGGAATGTGGTTCCGAATCTCGAGTTTGAATCTTACGGGAACATAAAGGAATTTGCAGAGATTGTTTGCAAGTATTTGATTTCGTATAAAGCTCCGGTTTTGGAGAGTTTGCATGTCAAAGTTAGAGAAAGATGTGAGGATGTATATGTTGGAGTCATGGCTGCAATGGCATTTAATCTTAATGTCCGTGAGCTCGTACTAGATCTTGATTATAATCATGGCCAACCAGTCAGTTTACCGAGTTGCTTGTTCTCTTTTCAAAAACTTGAGACCTTGAAACTCAAGAACCAGATTATTCTTCATGTTCCTCCTTTGGTTCCTAATAGGTCCCTTAGAACTCTTCACCTTCATTCTGTGCTGTACAAAGACGAGGAATCGTTTCGAAACCTTTTGTCTAGCTGCCCTAATCTTGAGCATTTGGTCGTGCATCGACGTTTCCATTACACTGATGTCGTGAATTTTGTTCTTGTACTACCGTTTTTGAAGACATTGTCGCTTTACGATCACGCTACTGCGGTAAGGAACATGGGCTTTGTGATAAACGCTCCTTCTTTGAAGTATCTGAATATTGAAATGTTACAAGGTTATAATTTTTCTCTGATTGAGAATGCGTCCGAGCTAGTTGAGGCAAATATTAGAAACGTTTCTTGTGTAGCGATGGGATCTTTCACGTCGGCTAAACGTCTTTCCTTGGACTTGTCATCTTTGCAGGTAACTTTGCGGGTTTACTAAATTGTTGTTTCTGTATATGATACTAATAAGTGTTTCATGAATTAGATTACATTTCCTACTGAAGTTGTCTTCGATCAGCTGCTATATCTTGAGATGTATACACATAAAATGGAGTGGTGGAATCTACTAACGCTCATGCTCGATAGCTCTCCTAAACTACAAGTCCTCAAGCTCATTGGTGATGTAAGAACATTTCAATATTAGTTAGCTAGCTATGGTTAGTTTTGAAGTTCCATAAATGGTATTCATTTCATTTCCCTTGTGTAGCATTCGTCTAAGAAGCAACATAGGGATTTCGACAAAAATTCTTCGGAGGCGGGAAAATGGAATCAACCAAAGTTTGTCCCTGAATGTTTGTTGTCCAGTCTTGGGACGCTTGTGTGGACAAGATACAGGTGGGAAAGAGAAAGAAGTGGCTACATACATACTAAGGAATGCAAGACGGTTGAAGAAGGCAACTTTCACCACATATCCCATTGAATCGAAAAGGCACTACAAGTTGGCAAGAAGACGAGAGAAGCTCAGTGAATTGGAAGGCGTGGTGAGAGCTTCTAGTTCATGCGAGCTTGTGTTCCAAGTTGAATGATCTTTTATGTTTGGATCTTGTACTACTTGGCATTATTTTATGGGATTTATATCAGTTTTGGATTTTGAATACGGTGCTAGCTAGGAATAGAGATGTAACATTCTCAAGGATCGGAGTTGAATGGTGTGGTTAGGGTTTCAAGTTCATGTCACCTTGTGTTTGATAAGTCTCAATTGAGAGTTAACCAATTTGTTGATCAAAACAATAAAACAAGAACACTTTGGTTCTTAAGACACAAGTTACTTCAATTTTTTTTTCATATCCCTTTCACCATTGGTACATCTTAGAGCATCCACAACCAATGATCTTAATTTTTAGTTCTTAACAATTTTTTATATTAAATTTTCCAAGAACAGATCTTAAACAGTTTCAAAAGTGTTTAAATAAGAACATCTTACCAAATTTCTCCTTTAATCAATTTTTTCTTTAATTTTTTTTTTACTTAAGAACCTCTTAAGATCTGCTTAAGATCATGGCCTTAAGACTTAAATACAAAAGCAAGAAAGTAACTACTACGTGAACATGTTCACGTATCCACTAATTTAGGAAAAACACTAACTCCTCATCTCCACATTCTTTGACATAACCAACATAGGTTTTCTCCGGTTAAGCCAATTGGTTCTCATCAGTGTTCGTTGAAGATCTTGTAATACAAGCAATCTCGTAAACATCCATTAAAATTGTACCTTAATTTATTTTAACTATTATATAATTTCACGGGGAAAATGTCCAAAAAAGCATGAACTTTCAAAAAGTGGAGGAAAAAAGTCTGAACTTTCAAAATGTTATTCAAAGCCTAAAGCTTTCGTTGACATTTTAAGAATATAGTTAACTTTCGTTAACTTGGCCATTTCATGCTTGTCGTTAACTTTCCGTCAAAAATATAACTTTCCGTCAAAAATAAGATCACGGGGTTAATTTTCTGTTAAACTCTCCGTTTAGGCAAAACGACGACGTGTTGAAAATAAGGAGTGTCGAAAAAAACATAAACTTTCAAAATTGTGGACAAAAAAAGACTCAACTTTCAAAATGTCATTTAAATTCCAAAGTTTTCTGATTCGGTAATAACATTGATTCTGTCAAAATCAGCAACTATTTTGGTTAACACTCCGTGTGTAGTGGTAACATACAAGATATGTACACAACACATTCTCATCAAAAAACGAGTGATATTGATAAAAAGACAAATTTATAAAACTCTTAGGATAATTGCGTGAAAAAAACATCGCAGCTAATGGGAAATAACCCTGTGATCGTATTTTTGACGGAAACTTAACGACACGCCTGAAATGGTCAAGTCAACGAAAGTTAACTATTTTCTTAAAGTGTTAACAAAAACTTTAAGATTTGAATGACATTTTGAAAGTTGAGGCTTTTTCGTCCAATCTTTGAAAGTTGACGCTTTTTTTTTTACATTTGTCCCATAATTTCACTACATTTTTGGTTGGATCATATTAGCCAAAATATTTTGAGAAACTAGTCTATCTTTGATTTGCAATTAAACAAGAATAAAACAATCACAAAAATTTAATAACAAATCAAAATCAAAAGTGAGAAGAAAAATGGCGAATGAGTATGATTTTGGCGGTAGTGATCGTTGTTACTGTTCGTACCACTTATCTTGGTGTTTCCGATCGTCTTGCTCTTTGTGTTTCTCTATCTCCATTTTACTTCCAAGAAAAACTAATACTATATCTTTCTTGTTAAGATTATGATCATGTAATATGTAGTGTCTAATTTATTGGATGTAACGTTAATCTTTTGTTTCTGGTTATACATTTATCAAACAAAGTGTTTGTTCGTTGAATGATTCAGTTTGTTGGAAAAAAAAAAAAAAATCACACCCTCACACCTCTCACGAAATCTAAATGAAAGACACATATATTCAGAATCGTACAAAAAAAATATATTCATGGATTTAATTACTTGATCAATTAAACAAAAATCCTTTATTTCCAGTTGGACCAAAGCCAAATTTTGTCCTTTAATCTGGTTTAGCTCAGTAATCACCTGAACCGGCAGATCTCTAAACCGAGATCCCATTCTCAGAGCTGATTGGATTAGACTCGGTTTGATAGTAAACCCCACCCGAACAAACCCGATCCGTTTAAATTAGAAAGCCCTAGTTTCTTCGTTTTCTCAACTTGTCTCGTGTGCGTCTGGAGTTTTCGTAATACGATTGGAGAATTTGGGAGAGAACGAATCTGAAGGATTTACAAAACAATGGAGCAATGGTTTGTTTCTCTGTGAACTGTTCTTAACCCTAATTCATCTTTCCTAATTATTTCTTGTTTGATTTCAGTAGTGAAAGCTTGGCAAAGCGAGGTGTTCTGAATGAAGACAGGATCAGTGAATTGCCTGAATCGTTGATTCTGCAGATATTTTCTTCACTTCCGACAAAGCTTGTCATCTCCACGAGTGTTTTGTCTAAACGATGGCGGTCTGTTTGGGAAATGGTGCCGAATCTCGAGTTGGAAACTTACAGAAACACACCAGAATTTTTAGAGGGTGTTTGCAAGTCTTTGCTTTCGCATAAAGCTCCGGTTTTGGAGAGTTTGCATCTGAAAATTGGAGCCAATTGCGAGGATGTATACATCGGAGTTTGGGCCGGAATTGCGTTTACACGCCATGTTCGTGAGTTTGCACTCGATCTTAATCCTGATTATGGAAAACGTATCAGATTCCCGAGTAGCTTGTTCTGTTTTGATAAACTTGAGACCTTGAAACTCAAAAATCACGTTTTTCTGAATATTCCTTGTCTGGTTTCTATCAACTCCCTTACAACTCTTCACCTTCATTCTGTGGTGTTCAAAGGCGAGGCGTCTGTTCGTAATCTGTTTTCTAGCTGCCCTAATCTTGAACATTTGGTCGTGCATCGATGTCACAACCATGATGTTCCGAATTTCGTTATCGTTGCTCCGTCTTTGAAGACACTATCGTTTCACGATTCCACTTATGGACAAGGGAATATGAGCTATGTGATAAACACTCCTTCTTTGAAGTACTTGGATATCGACGAGTTAAAAGGTTTCGAGTTATGTCTGAGCGAGAATGCGTTTGAGCTACTAGTTGAGGCAAATATAAGAAATGTTACTTGTGAAGCCAATGAGATGGTTATGAGATCTCTCAAGTCAGCTAAACGTCTTTCCTTGGACTTAACATCTTTGCAGGTAACTTGACGGTTTTTTTATCGCAGAATTGTGGGTTTTGTATATACTAACAAGTGTATGTCTCATGAACAGATTGCATTTCCTACTGGAGTTATCTTCGATCGCCTGGTGCATTTAGAGATGTATACGCCGAAAATGGAATGGTGGAATCTACTTACGCTCATGCTCGATAGCTCTCCTAAACTACAAGTCCTCAAGCTCATTGGTGATGTAAGAACATTTCAATATTAGTTAGCTAGCTATGGTTAGTTTTGAAGTTCTGTTAATGGTATACATTGCATATTCTCCTTGTGTAGGATTCGTCTAAGAGTCAACATAGGGATTATGACAAAAAACATGAGGACCAAGGGAAATGGAATGAGCCAGAGCATGTCCCTGAATGTTTGTTGTTCAATTTCGAGACATTGGTGTGGATAAGACACGACTGGGTAAGAGAAGAAGAGAAAGAAGTGGCGTTATACATACTAAAGAACGCAAAACAGTTGAAGAAGGCAACTTTTACTGCGTATCCCACTGAATCGAAAAGGCACTTCAAGTTGGCAAGAAGACGAGAGATGCTCAGTGAATTGGATGGTGTGGTCAAAGCTTCCAGTTCATGCGAGCTTGTGTTCCCAGTCGAATGATCTTATATGTTTGAGACTCTTTTTATCACATATGGATTTGACTACATGGTGTCAGTTTAATTTGTTTTGAGGGATTTAAATTGGTTTTAGGATTTTGAATACGGTGGTAGGTATGACCATTGGGAGATTAAGATTACGAATTTCTGCACCACTATTTTGTTTTGTTTTGAACGTTTTCTCTTCGAGGAAGAGTAATTTAACTTTTTTATTTATTTTACAACTAAATCATGAGAGTCCTAGTTATATCAGAAAAAACTGAGCAAAAGTGTAGTCATATCTTCGATTGGTGAAAGGGGAATTACGTGTCTTGGATTGTGTAAATAATTTCGTTTTATGTTCATATTTGTTTCCAGTTACGGAGAGTGTAACCACGAGTTCCAAACCCGAACTCATAATTTTGTTTTTTTCATACGGCTTCAATGGTGAAAGTTTGAGAAAGCGAGTTCTTATGCGTGAAATAGGATGTGTAGAGCTTTGCATAAAGCTTTGCTTACACAGATATTGTCTTTACTTCCAACAAAAGATGTGTAGTCACGAGTGTTTTGTCTAAACGATGGCGATCTCTTTGGAAGATAGTGCCAAAGCTCGATTTTGTATCTGTCGATCAAAAATTTGCAAAGAATGTTGGCAGGTCTTTGCTTTCACATAAAGATCCAGTTCTAAAGAGTTTGCATCTGATAGTTAGAGATAAGTGTGATAATCTTTATATCAGAGGTATTGGAGCGGAATTGCATTTGCACGCAATGTACGTGAGTTAGTACTCGATGTTTTTGTTTACTTCCAATTTCCGAGTGGCTTGTTTTGTTGTGATACACTTGAAACGTTGAAACTCAAGAATCGGACTCATATAGATGTTCCTTCTCAAGTTTCCATGAAGTCCCTTAGAATTCTTCACCTTGAATCCCTGACGTACAAAGACGATGAATCCATTAGTAAAGTTTTATTTGGATACCCTAATCTTGAATAATTGCTTGTGCATCGAGGTTACCCTAATTATGCCAAGAGTTTCATGATTGTGGTGCCATATTTGGAGAGACTATTGATTAAAGATAACACTACTGGTTGAAGTGGGTGCTATGTGATAAACGCCCCTACTTTGAAATACTTGAAAATTGAAAGCTTAAAAGGTTGCAAGCGTTGTCTGATTGAGAATGCTACAAATCTAGTTGAGGCAGATATTAGTAACGCTTCTGATCTAGCCAATGAGAAGATTATGTGATCTCTTAAGTCAGTCAAACGTCTTTACTTGGACATACTTGTCCTCATGCTCGATAGCTCTCCCTAAACTACAAGTCCTCAAGCTCATTGATGTTAGATATTTCATTATTAGTCACCTTCCCCTTTAGGCTTATTTTTGAAATTCTAATAGTAATTTGCATTGCGTTGCCCTTTGATAGTGTTGGTGGTCGCATAAGAAATATCGGCATTATAGTAGAAATAATTGTCAGGTCGGCAAGAAATGTGGTGAACCAAAGTATGTTCCTCAAATGTTTGTTGTCCCATCTGAAGATGACATTTGTGTGGACAAGATACGATTAGAGAATAGAAGAAGATAGAGAAGTGGCTACTTATATTCTAAAGAACACAATACAAGAAGACAACTTTTCCATAAGACATGTGGAAGAGTTCAACGAGTTGGAACAAAGACTTGAGATGCTCAAGCAGGTGAATCGCATAGCCAGGACTCCAAATTCATGTGCCCTCGTTTTTGAATTCGAATGATCTTATATGTACTAGACTTTTTTGTTACTTATAACATTTTATATAGGTTGTTGTGTTAGTTAATTTGGTAAAAAGGATTTACAGTATATTGGTTTTGGATTCCGAGTACGTTGCTATAGCACCATTGGGAGATGAAAAATATCACTATTTTGGATCATAGCATCATTAGTTGTATATTAGTTTATCTTTAAAAGATTGCATTAACTTATGATCCATGATTTCTCATATTTGATGATTTAGTCTTATCTTTGCTTTTAGTTGACTTTTGGTTTGACTATTTAGTATTTTCACTTAATATCACTTGTAAGTTATTGCTCTCTTTTTACATTTACTTTTAGTACTCTTTTTGTGGATCGATATCTACTTTGTACTAGTTTGATGCAACCTTGTGCTTTGAGTATAAATTTTCTTTTAAATAACATACAACTTTAGCGTGAATCAATCCGGCTAAAAACCTCTAATTATGATCACAAATGAGCTATTATATTTACATCTCCATTTTATGATGCATCTATGCTTCATCATAAACATTTTATAGTATTCCTTTACGAGATCAGTATAAGCAATAATCTTGAGTAGAACCTCTTTTTTTGCCGCATCTCGCCATTGGATCATTATAAGCAATATTGGCTATGAACAAAGGAATTTTAAGAGAAGTATACAATCAAAATATGGCTTTCCAAAAATCAAATATTAAATTCAATTGATTCATTCGGCAATGATTTTTTTAGAGATTTCAAGACAAATCCCTAAAGAAAAAACGCTACTAGGCTTTGAGACAATTGACATTGCCCACTGAAGAAAACTAAGACAACTTGTTTTCCAATTTAGTTTTGATATTCTCCTCCGGCAATCTCGAATTAGGAAAAGAGATTAATCGACACCGCCAATTATCGTTTACGTCATCGACCCTCTGCCTTAATTTGGATGATTTTTCTCAGTTTTTTTGCATTTTAGAGAAAAGTCAGAGTGATTTCAAACTATTAATATGGGGTTAAACTCCAATCGGTTTGTTCCATACATCGATCGGTCGTCAATCGAGGTTTAGGGAAGACGACGGTTTGCGGCTAAATGGGATTTGAATTTGGTAAGCCAATGAAAGGGTTGTTTTTCCCCAATAGCACGTGACATTAGTTCCTATGGGATCCTAGAACAAAATTTCATACGTTAAGACAAATGGTATCAATCGAATGAAAAAAAAAAACTTTTTTGGGATTGCCCGTTAAGGTAAAAGAGGTTTTATCCCTCACATCGAAAGTAACAAAAGAAAACTCCCCCTCGAAGTTTAACAATGTTACACCATGATGTTTCTCTATTTTTCTTGTCACAACACTTTCGGTAAGCGAATATCACTAGGACTGCCTCATTATATTCTCCTTTCAATCAATTGATTTCTTGCAGTGGTAATGCTTCGCCGGCGGTGGTTGCAGAGGGATAAATGTTTTTCCGGCATCGAAGGCATGGTTGCCACCTAGAAGAAGGATCCTAAAAGCTTACACGTGTTATTGATCTGTATCTGATATTTGCAGTTGTAAATTTTTTTGGATTCCAAATTTCGTGTACAAATTCTAGCCCATTGGGCATTCTTAATAAAACCGTTGGCCGGAAAAAACAAACTTTTCAAACACCCAATTAATTTAGAGACATTTTAAATTTTTTCTCATGAAAATTTAAGAAAGATATACTAATCAATCTTATCTCACATAATCATTAATTTTGAATAACTGGATCAACCCCTTGACGAGGGACATTGTTGAGGCAAGCACGAATCTTGATTATGCAATTTATGCTGGAATACACATCTATAGAATTCAAAACTAAAGTGTTACGAGCCATCAATTATTTTCTAACAAAATATTATAAAGAAGAATTAAAATAAAATCAAAGCGATTGTTTTCCCAATGTTTTCTTCAATTTTTTGATGTTTATCATTTCCTCTCCCCTAAACAAAATCACGTAGTTTATGTTTGAAAGATTTTAAACTAGATTCCTGAATTTAGCATCCTGTAAAATAAATCTCTTGTCGCATGATCCTACTTGTAATATCTTAGTTTAAACCAAAAAAAAAACTCTCCGGATTTAAAGAGCAAAAGTCAACTGATAGTAACCTGAAGGAAAAAAATATTAATAAACAACACAAAAATCAGATAAATCGGCTAATATAAAAGAGGTTATTTGGTAATATTTAAAAAAACCCCAAATTTTCGTACATCTTCTTCCCCGTGAAACCATTTCTAACTCCGATCAAATCCATTCATCTTTCTCTCTACAAAATTTTAGCTAAATGCCACAAGTCGATCTCGAAACCTTTGTTTCTTCAGTATGCTCCGGTGGCTCCGACCGGAAAATCGCATGCGAGACTCTCGCCGTAGCCGACGATGACAAAAACACCACTCACGACCCGATTACCCGACCCGTTTCCATCTCCGCCGCGACTCCGATCGATTTTCCACCGGAATCTTACTCTTTATCCATAGAAGCACAGGTCGAGTGGTTAAACGAGAACGCTTTCTTCGAACGCAAAGCATCACAGAAAGGAAACTCATCGAATTCGAATCACAATTCATCAAACCCTAATTCGAGCTCCCAACGAATTTCACTCAAATCAAAAGCGTCGATCATCAGATTACCGAAACCGCAGAAAACTTGTTTCAACGAAGCGAAGAAACGGAGAAATTGCAGAATCGCGAGGACTCTGATGATCCCGAAACGGATCGGGTCGAGATTGAAATCGGATATCCATTCATTATCGGAGCCTTCTTCTCCAAAAGTTTCTTGCATTGGGAGAGTCAGATCTAAACGAGACCGTAGCCGTCGAATGCACAGACAGATATCCGGTCGAACCGATTCATTTAAGGATAAACCGGTACGGGTTAAGAAACCCGGCTTTTTCGCTAGCTTTAGAGCCATTTTCAGAACCGGAGGCGGTTGCAAAGACTTGTCGGCGAGTGGAGCTCACGCGCCTCGGAGAGAGGCGGCGACTCCGCCGAGAGTTTCTACGGCGAGAAGATCGACCGATATCCGAGGACGGATTCCGCCGGGAGAGGTCGGAAAATCTTCGCCGCCGAGGATGAGCACCGGTTCGAGGAGATCGGAGGACGGAGGCGAACCAGTATTGCCCGGTTTAGGTGGGATGACGCGGTTTACTTCTGGGAGAAGACCGGATTTGCTGGTAGAGGTTTGACGTGGCGTGACGTGACGTGCGGCATTTACGGTGGAGCTGGTTGAAATGGTGGGGCCCAGTGCCGTGTTTTAAGCTACGGAGAAAACAAGGATCGTGATTGGTTAGTTTGCCTTTTTATGGGGTCCATGAGCGTGTGGATTTGAAAAGTCGTTGGAGCTGACGTGGCGAGTGGTTTAAAACGGAGTTAGTAACACGGCATATACATGTAAAGAAAACGCGGACGCTTTTGATTTTTAATTACTCGCGTTTCAACCACTTCCACCGTTTTTATATATCTTTTACTATTTACAACTATTATAATTATATGGTTTCCTTTTTTCATTAAGACTTTCATTTTGAATTAGTTTTTCTTTTTAGTTGTTGTTGTTGTATATATTTACTTGTATATGTACTTTTTTCTTTCCTTAGAAGGATGCAGAATGATGCAGAATGTAAAGATACTTGGTTTCGATTGGTGCTGTTGTACGGCTTACAATGTATACCAAATTTTGTATAATTAATAACTAGTGAAAAATAAGTGTTACGAGAGTGGTATTACCGACCTCTTACGATTATTGGTATTGTTTCTAAATTTACAATTATCATCTTATACATTGTCTTGTATCATTATACCATCTTGAGTTACCAATCGGAACTTTTGTGTTATGTTTGTTTTGTATCTTTTATTATGTTGTTAGCATATAGGCTATGTTATTAAGTCAATGTAAACAGTGCTATAGTAAAGAAAAAACATGAAGTGAATAGTGGGAGACATGAATATTTCAAATTTCAAATTCTTTGACATGTTCTTTGGCGAAGTGACGAGTTAAGTAAACTTGAAAATGATCGCGAGTGCCATTATATATATATATATATATATTTTGTATTTAATCTGAGTTTTATTAGTGATTTCGTTTTCAAGAAAAGACAGGTCATTATTCTTAGCCATCTTTGGTTTTATAATGTAAACGAATGGGAACAATTTTGGAAAAGTCAGTTCTTCGAATTGGCATTATATTATATGAGTGTGTCTCATAATATAAAATTATTAAAATTTGAGTAAAAGGAAGAAAGAGAATGTTTTTTTTGAAATAATGTGGTGTATTGAAATATAAAATTAATAAAAGTTGAGTAAAAAGAGGAGATAGTGGGTTTAGTTGGAGAGATTGTGTCTTGGGGAAGACATAAGAGAGAGATAATTGGGGTGTGTTTAAATATAAAATTAATAAAAGTTGAGTAAAAGGATGAAAGAGAAGGTATAAAGTTAAGTAAAAAAATGAAAAAAAATATATAAAGTTGAATAAAAAAAAGAGAAAATGTGTTTTTAATATTTTTATATTGTGAGACATTGGTAAAATGTCTCCAATGGTGATGACCTAATGGGCTTCGTACAAATAAATATGAAAGTTTAGATTGTAAGGTTTCGTTCGTTACTTTCCTGGAAAGCTTGTCATGTGTTAATTCATGAGCAAATTTTCATGTCTTTTAGCTTCCTTGTGTTTTTTTTCCTTAGGATTTCTTGTGGATTGTAGTTATATAAAGTACTTTGAAACAATATGAAATAAACTTTTATTGATTCAGCATTTAGCAAATTACTTTTCATTTTTTGTGATTATAGTACTTCCAAATTTTGCATTCCTAAATAAAGTGTCAGGAAAATAAAAGTGCGATCACAAAATGTCCATTCTGATTGACTTCATATGTGGTTAATATTTTTAGTCGGTGATCATTTTTTTCCAAGGTCTCGTCGTTGGAAAAAATCATGCAAAATCAGAAAGAAAAAAAAAACTTAATTAGCTAAAGTAGCTTTGCTTTTTAATTATTAAAAAAAAGACTTAATCCAAACAGGAAAAAGATGCCAGCTCAAACTGAAACCAAACCAATATTCAATTTTGTTTTGAAAAATAATATAGGATTTCGATTTTTTTTTTTAAAAACAAATCTTCAAACATCATTCATCACTAATTGTTAAAGAAAAGTGTAATACCTAAGCTAACTGCTAATTTTAAAGACTAAATTATCAGATGACAATAAATGAACAAGATGTACATAATTGATCACTAATTGTTGAACAAAGTGTTGTGCATTTCAATAGTGACTATTAGGATAGAGCATCTTCAACAATGTATCTTAAGGGGTTTTTAGTGAGACTCTTAAATCAAAATAATAATAAAATAATGCAAAAGGAAGAAAGAAGGAGAAGAAGATTTCTTAAATTAGCATTTTTACAACCGATTCTTATGTTTGGAAAAAACTTGTTTGCTAAATAAACTCTTGTGATTGGTTGAATATATATTTAATAAATTTAAATTTAAATAAGCTATTAAATATTATTAAAACTAGTAAATAAGAAACTTTTGTTAAGAAACATTGATGGATATGATCTATCGGGTGAGAAGGGTTTATTCTAATTGATTTTTACTTAGCAATAAGGCATATAGGGAATTTTTTTTTCTTTTTTTTTGCTTGGCTGCGAAATAGAGAGGTCCACCAATTTTGATAGGATAATATATACTTCAAATATTTATTTTAGTTACGAGAATTATTGTTTGTTTGGAGTTGGCAGGAAAGACAATGACAATAAAGTTGCCTTCCTTTGGATCGTCTCTTTTGCTTGCAACAATTATTTCTAACCAACACAGAACCAAACGAACTCCATGTTTAGATTTTTCTCTCCTTCAATATTCTTCCAAGGCTTAACAATTAATATATTTGTTTCATTTTCAATATAAAACTTACAATTGTAAAACTCTTCCAAATATGTTTATCGAATATATATTTTTGTCTATACCAGATTTTGTTTTTAATCAGAGATATATTACCTTTCTAAATTTAATAGCCACAAAATATAACCTGCATAGAAATGTCCAATTCAGCTTGGGTAAATTAATCATTCATGTGTTGATTAATTAGGATTGGATGCTTTGTAGATTTCAAGTCGAAACACATGATTACACCTAGCTATATAATGGGGTATATGCGCCCGTGGTTATGAGCGTTTGATTCTGGATAGTAACACTAACACATATTGACAACGTTAACACAAACTACTGTGACATGTTAAAATTTGCGGATATTAGTGTAACTATTTTTATCAATAATATTAAAATGTGGATCCAGCTGACAGCATATAGCATATAGAATTCGTTTATTCATATCATACTAAATAAGATATTAGTTGATTCACTTTGTTTCAACGTAGCATATGTCACACACCACATTATATATCAAATTTGTAAAACGAAGACCGAGTAGTAAACAACAACATAGTACTACATAAGGTTATTAGTTCTTTTCTTTTCTAGTTCACAAAACTAATTAGGATTCTAAACAAACAGATACATATGTAAAACCAATCTAATTGGGTTTTTTCTTTCCGTCTCCGGTTTCTTTTTTAACGGCGAACTCATGGAACATCTCAACTCTCCGGCCGTTGAGGGGCTGACAAGGTCTTGAATTGTTCTTGTAAGAAATGTCCAATGGAGATCGGAGTAGTTCTACTTGTTCCTTTGACATAGACCTCACCTGCATTTAATTTATTATACACGGCAATTATAAATGAAGATGTCACAATAATTTGGACCATTTCCATACAAAAATGTCAAATGAACATGAAAGTAGTAGTAGCTAGGTGTTATCAATCGTATCTTGACTTCTCTTTTTCGTTCAAACGTAAACAATAAGTTTGACAAAACGCCATTCTTTTATAATGGATTATGCTTAAAAGCAGGGATTGTGGAGCCCAAAAGGCATTCAAATCGGTTGATTCATGTATAATACTAATATATTTTTAAATGAAGTTTTGGAAACTTGAGCTACTTGAATATATCGTTACGTACACTATGGTCTCAAATTCTTGCGACTAATTGAGTCACTTTCGATGGATTTTAAATGCTTTACGCGGTCTTTGTTTCCAGCGATAAAAAATACGGAGGATTGTCAAAAATATCGATTGTTATGTTTTATTCTCCCAAAAAATCACCAAAATCTTGAAATTCCAACACTACCACAAATATGTGGTTTCCTACCTTCCAGGACTAATCATTTCCTAAAATCTTCCTAAAGACCTACATAAGTTTGTGGTGATATTGATTAAGTAGATCTACTAAAACATCTACTATAGATCATTCTCCCAAAAATTTCCTTCAAATAAAGTTTTTTGTATTTTACTATTTTTCTTAAAAAGCAGTAACGTTTTTATTTTTCTTACTAGTATTAATCTATTAGCGTATGTAAATAGATTAATACTAGTAAGAGCCTTTAAATACCGGATAACCAAGAGCCTTTTTTTACTAAATCGAATCGTAAAAACCTTTGAAAATCTAGATTACTAAAAACACTGGACTAATTTGGCTTTAAAACCTCTATATATTATGAGTGTAAAAGGATTACCTTGCCAAGGATGGTCCAAGAAACGTTCTCGGAGCAAGGAGGGGTAGTGAGTGAGCCAACATATCTGAAGTACTTTCGAGTCTTACGTTCGATATGTCTTGTGTTTATGTTTCCTACTTCCACTTGTGCTGTTTGGTTCCCTTTGCATCTCTCTTCCTTTAGCTTCACTAACTTATCCTTCATCTAATCATAATTTTAAATAACTACTATTATTAACACATACACTAATTAAGCCAATGTATAGTCACATTAACATGGGTACTTCGAAATTACCTGAGAGAGGAAAGGCTCTTCACTGCCAATTTTGAAGAGACTAGCCACAACAGCAAAGCTTCCATCTTCTGCTTGGTGGACCATGTGAAGCTCAGCTGCATATCTACATTATTTGTCCATTTTGTTTGATATAGTTTTGTTTTAAACTCTTCTTCTTAGTACATAAAAACACATTTAAAATGGTACAACTCCAAAAACATGATGTCAAAAAGAATATGTTCGACAAAAACCACATGGTATTGATGGGCCAGACTAAACCTAAGAAACACTTTAACCCAATAGGCTCGACGGAGTCTGTGTGTTTCTATGTTAAATACAAATAATTTGGACTTTTGTAATAAGTTGAGTTACATATTGACATATAATGTAACCCAAACTAGATTATTTGAGTTCCAAACCTAGCTAATTCGTAGTTAATGAAACAAAAAAATGTCTACATTTTTTTTATTTTATTATATCTTAAGCGATAATAAAGTGTATAATGATATAAATAAAATTAACTAATGAAAATAAAAGAATTGGGGGCTTACTGGACTCCATGGAGATGATGTTCAGAAGGAGTGTGCCAATGCATTTGCTTTAAGGTATAGTTCTTATTATCTATCATCACATCTCCTGCTCCATGGCCGAAGAACATTGCGACATTGCAAACGTGGTTCACGAGAGTAGCGTTTGTTGTGTGGTAATCGCGTTGTAGCGATTCCAATCTTCCGTTGTAGAATGTTTGCCTCCTTTGTATATCTATTGGAGATTGCAATTTACCGACAGCGCATTTGGTGTAGTAAGGATTTAAGTGTCCCCATTGATTTGGTCCATTTTTGCCTCTATATCCAAACAATACTCCTTGTGTCTCTGCTCATTATTTTACCAATTAATTTTGTGATGTGTTTTTTTTGCTTTAACTTTTTTTTGTGGTGTGTTAAAAAGTTGTATTCAGTACTTTAAGTTATTAAGGCAATAGTTATTGCTTTTTGGGATGAAACTCCTTTTTCAAAAATAATGAGAAACTTTTTTCAAAGATTACGAAAAAACTTTTTTTTCCAAAGATTATCATTATACTATTTTATGATCGATTGGTGTCTTGTATATTTCAAGCACAAAACATATCTACCTAGACACATACTAGCTAACGGCCTAACTCTCACAATGCAGCTTTGTTTTTTATTAAAATATTTTTCACGTTAAATCCATAGTAAATAGAGAAAGCTTACGTATAGCGCGAAAATCAGTATTTGATTTCGACCAACAGAAAAACCACTAGACTATATATACGTGCCCTCATTTACTTGATCGGTTTTACAACAGTTAACATCCATATATATTAAACTTTTTATTGTTCTAAAAATCTTTATATTTATGCGCATGCATATTCATATATGTATATATAAAATTATGAATAGATTTGTGCGTGTGTGTGTGTGTTTATGTAGATGGAGGAGGAGAGATATAAAAAGTGTAAGCATTACGAGCATTTGCAGGGGTAGTGAAGAGGAGAGCCATGGCGAAGAAGCAGAGCTGAATCATCATCATCATCATCATCTCCTTCTTCATCCTTTGTTTGAATTCCTGTTTTGTTGGAAATCTCTGCTTAAAAAGGGAGAGAGAGTGTTTGCATTAAAAAAAATAGATTAAGAGGAAGAAAAAAAATTAAACTATGTAAACTAGTCAATGAGATTTTCTAAATTAAAACTGTGGAGATGATAAAGTGTTTTATTACAAGATTACTTCATGTCTGACACGTCCGGACTGGCTCTGCTATTTATAGTGTTTTTATTTCATTAAAAAAAAAGCTATACCAACAAAATAAATAAATAAGAAAGTGAAAGAACTTAAGATCAAATGTTATCCAAGCAAACTGGTGTGGTTAAACTTTCCCTAAAGAAAGCATAACTTTGGTTGGAGGGATTAATCTTAAGCATATATTATTAATCAAATATGTTTCCCACATCGTATGATTAAAATAAAGTAACCTTTTATTTGGTCAAACTCAACAGTAAAATATAGTAATTCTATGTTGTGTATATATAATATAAATATTAAGGTCAACTTTTTGGGTCCAAAGTTATCTTATATGTACGTAGGTCAATTTGTAGTAAAAGTGTTGACAAAATAAAGAATTGTAGTAAAAGTATCTCATATATATTATGTCAAGGAATTCAAGGATAGTCGCCAATTCTTCTTTGGAGGAAACAAAATAGCCAAACTATGGCAGAGACCATATTTTGTGTACTTTTATAACTTACATCAAAGATGTTATAGTAATCGTTCGAATAGTAGTTGACTATGAGATTAGTTTTTTTTTTAATCACAGTTAGGCTACAATTAAATACTTCATTCACCCGATTTTTTAATTAACCTAAAGCATTGCATCATTTCTGTTGACAAAATAGAAGTGAAAAAAATATTAGTGAGAATCGAATCCAGAATATAGCGAGTTTATGTTTTTGGAATTTTTACAATCACATCACCACCGCTTGATCGACTAACCGATTTGGTTAGATAGGGCAGTCGCTCAATGAAAGGATTGATCATCAAGTTTTTTGAAACAAAACGATTGATTTTTTTATTAGCTAACCGGCTATTTTAGTGATTCAGTGACCGACTTAAAATAAAATTACTAGAAGATTTAACAACTTTAGCTTGAATCGTGCATTTAAGAGCTTGATTGGTACACCCGCTATCACCCGCAAACACTGCGTTTGCGGGCGGTAGCGGTTCCTAGCATTTGACAACAATCGTGGAAAACGCTTTCTACCGCTCCGCACCGCTCTGGACCGCTTAAAACCAAAAGCTGTTTCCCTCGAGCGTTTGCGGTTGGATTTATTTTTTATTAAAAAATAAAATAAAATCAACTTAAAAATCAGAAAATATATAATAAATTTTTAAAAATCAAGATTTGAATATTATAATTATAAAATATATAAATAATTTGACTTTTTAATTAGTAACCTATTATAATTTTATATTTATAAAATCTTCACACCAAAATTCTCATAATAAATTACGGTCACAATTTTATATAAATCTAACAAACTAAAATTTTAAAATATAATATTAATCTACAAAAGAAACAATTTCTCTATTAAATTTATAACTTTTATCCATAATAATAATAATAAACGTAAGTATCATATACATGATTTTCTAGTATTTAAATTTATTGAATTAATAACTTTTATATTTTATTATAATAATATGATTTTTGATATTTTTTTATAATTATTTAATGTATTTATATTGTTAATTTATTATTTAACCGCTACTGCACCTGCTGTCAACCAGTCGTAAGTATCCCGCAAACGCACCAATTTTAAACTACTGCACCAGTTATTCAAATCGCTGAAAAACTCTCGCAACTGCAACCGCCCGCTTCCGCAAACTCCCGCAACTGCAACCGCAACCGCAACCACTGTAAACAATTCTAATGATGATAGTACGTTCCAACGTTATAAGAGAAAGAAATACATAAACAAACAATTAACTACCAACGTTTCCTGCTATTAAAATATTTATAAAAAATTAATTTTCAATTTTTTTTTTTTTTTTTATAAAATATTAATGATCAATCTGTTTTTCACTCTTTTTTGGTTTTAGATTAATATGTTTTTTTTTGTTGATAAAGTTACGTTCCATTGTAATATAATCCATTGTTTTGCTTAGGATACTTTTAGTTATCAATAACGCCACCGCAATTTTATCGTTCTAACTTCTTAAGTAAGAACCATGAAAGTTATCATTCCTCGACTTTTTGTTTCACGAATCAGACGCATTGGTAATCGACGTAAGTTTACAAATGTTTTTCTTTTATTTTGTAAAGGCCTAAACTAAACAATGTCGTGTTTAAAATGTTATACAATATTGTCAATTTTAAAAACTTTTACGAAACAAATGATAGTCTTATCTTTTTGGTATGTGAAATCTTTTCGTATAATCCACAGATGGTGCCTACCCCATAAAAACCCACCTCCCATTTTTCTTTTCCCCCACTTCTTGCGAGAGAATTTCCACTATTCCCATCTCATTATTATAATACATAAACTATAATTGGCACTTAAATAAATGAGTAAAGCATTTCATTTAGAGAAATGAAGAAGGAAATGATGTGATGATCAGAGTAGGGCATTACACAACATAATCAGGACAAAATGTGTTCGGAATATTCATTTGTCCATAATCCGACCCTTAGAACAACCCATTTCTTCCAAAACCGATCTCTAATCTCGTCACAATAAAACAAAAGGCATTATGCGAATCCGTGAGATAAATATTCGGATATGCCCACTTGGTTTGCCCCATATCTATAAACTTTTTTCTGAAATTTATTTGAATGATAATGATCGGATTGCATTGTAGACACAAAATATGCCAAATGTGAAACTTTTTTGGACGATGCACACGGTACTTATCTTCTTTATATGCATGGCCATAGAAAGTAGTGGTGCAAATTATGTGATTTATGGTAAAGAGATCGTCAAAATCCAATCTTTTAATATTTGCCCCACAAGTTAGTGGAAGTCTCTAAGTTCTTTGCACGAAATTGAACCAATGTGGTTTTATCGGTTTAATTCCCACTTATTCTTGCAAAATCAAGAACGAGTGATGGTCTATCGATACTCGACAGTGACTCCTTTGGTTATTATTCTTCAATAAATTCTTTCTTTTTTGATTTCCTATAGAGGAAGGTGGAACAAAAACACTTATGAATTTGACCATTCTCAACCAACGATGTCTCTAATGATTAATTATTCTCTCGAGAATGTATCAATTTTAAACCTCAGAATATGGTCTCTGATAACTAAAGTGACACTTAAAGAAAATCAAAGTGGAGAATGGAAGATTCATGAAAGAGTGATGCCGAACGACAACGTATGATAATGTTATCATAATCATTAATCAACAATGCAAAAATTCAATCGATAGCAAATGGCTTTACGTTGAAGTATTAGATCATCCAGGGGATTTATTTTCAACAAAGAAAGAGACTTGAATGCAAAACAACATGGAAAATTCCATTTCTTGATTTTTGCCTTAGAGACTCAAAAAGGGAGAAAAACTCATTCTTCTACTGGCCTTTGACCCAGCACAGAGATGTCTTCGTATCGTTTCTGCGCCAAGACAAGTAAATCATGTTATGAACACAAGTATATACTCATCATCTTTCATACTTTCACAAATACTCTCATATGAGACGTTAATGATTGAACTACGTAGCACAAACCATAAAGTGAGAAGTATACACATACAAATGCAAGCTAGAAAAGGCGAATCAGGAATCAATTAACAGATTAAATGAGCTAGTTGATTAGTCTAAAACATGCATTCAACTTTTAACTCGTAAATCTAACAGCAAGCGGATATTGGAGAAACAATAGCAACAGCAATAGCACCGAACATATTGGGAAATTTGTCAGCAAAATCCATTTTCGCATTCATCAGTATTACCACAGTCAAGTTCAGGTTGCAGAGAGATTGAAAGTTAAAAGAACTGAACATAGTAACAATCATTCTTCCTCAAAGCATTAGACTAGAATTGCGAAGTCACAGCACGAGAGTAATATAACATACCCCAACGTTCTTGCTTTCCCAGAGCTTATGAACACCGTAATCCACAGCCTGCACACATAAATTTCATGTATATATGATCTCTTGTCAATATGAAACATTACAGGGGGGGAAAAAATTCACATTTGAGATTCACATTTGAAGCATCAATTCAGATCTAAGACCACCAAAACAAACAATTTCCTCTCGAATATTCTACTTAACGAATTTTCTTCATTTCACAGCAAAAATCCCAAATATCCTTCTAACCAAACCAGATCCGGAAAAAAAAAGACATTCATCTCTCACCCGTTCGCCGAAGAAAGCACCGGCGATGATGAAGGTGACGTAGACGGAGTTACGGCGCATGATAAGTTTGTAAAAGCCTTCGAAAGCTCCCTTCTGGTTTCTCCGAGCAGCGTACTCCATCGTTAACCGTTGACTGTTTTGATTCAGCGATTAGGGTTACAACAAAGGCGATCTACAACAAAGGCGAGAGAGAAGAAATGACGATGAGATGATTCGCGACTAATCAGAAAAGGGAATCTCTTTGACTCCTTCGCTTCTCCAAAGGCTAAATGGGCCTCATTTTTTGGCCCAATAGCCCGTTTATTCGTAGTGCAAAGTGTAATACTATTCAGTCCAATGGGCTGATATTGGTCAGTCAACAATCATGTGTGTACATTCCGAGTTTTGGGTATTGGATAAGATATTAAATAGTGGCAAGAGAGCCCACATTACAAAAGCCTTGTCTAGATTTTACATATTTTAACATATTTTAGAACCCATTACGAACCAAATAACTAAGCCCAAACCTTGTTAACTAAATGTTTAGCTGAATTAAATTTTCCCCCAATATGAGAAAGAAATTGTTCCTCTAAAGAGTTGTCGGGAAAATCTGATGACGATGAGACCAGAGACTTCACGAAATAGTAGATCTAGTTCCGGCTGAACCAAAGATGCATGATCTTGCTAGCCAATTGTGGATTCTCCTCGCGAAAAGAAGATATGCGATTTTTTATGTTGTAGTCGATCCATTTCTGCAAAAATAAAGCTGGTCGGCAAGTGTTACGGTGCTAACGATCATTTCTTTCCCTTCATATCTCGTATACAGTTGCTTGCCAGGCCAATAGAAGGAGATATTTAAGGTTTTTGCTGCCATTGAAACCGAAGAGAGACGTTATAGAAGAGTTCTAACTAGTAGATTGCAGATGAAGTCCAAGCTTTGCCGAGTAGTGATTCCAGAGATATCTCTTGTAACCGTATTCGAAGAAAAGGTGGTTTCTTGATTCTGGTAATTGATTACATATAATGAAATTGGATCCGTATTAATTCCCTAAGAGATGAGCCTATCTCGCGTCGGGCATCTGTTGAATTAACCTAGCCAAACCAGTGATTTGTGCTTAGGAATACCACGCTTGAACCAGACAATGGAGTGCCAACCAACCTGAGGATGGGAATCCCTGATTGCGTTGTAGACCGAGCTCAAGGAGAACATGTTTCTTTGTGAACCATCTAATGTCCACTCTAAGGTATCAGAAAATGTTGTAAGAGTCAATGAAGATAGGTGAATTAGTATATTTTCAAAGGTTGTTGATCTCGCCGAGTTGATGGTCTAGTTTCCATCTCTCCATAAAGAAGAAATAGTAGCCGAGTAGCTGATCCTTGTTTGAATAGGACCATTTATCCCCACATAGTCAATCAAAGGAGAGAAAAGTCACCACAGATCTATCCAAAATTTACAATTGACTCCATTACCAGGTAACAGTCGGATCCATTGATAAGCTTGTGTTCTTAACTATAAGAGTTGTCTGAAAATCCAAGTATAAGATTACCGCTTCTTAATCTCCCAAAAACTCCAATCTTTTAGGACGCTTTAGTGGATATAAGCAACCCAAATGGATTCGGTCTTGAATATCGAAAACCACAACAACTAGAATGTGCAAGTTCTATTCCAGACTAGTTAGTTCTTCAATCCTAGGCCTCCTTCCTCAACAGGAGTTGTGACTGTTTCCCAAGCCACCTTTGCCACGTGACGACCATCAAGAGAGCCTTTCCAAAGGTAAGCTCCATACATCGAGTTAATCTACTTAATACATCTTTTGGGAAGAATAAACGCACTGCACCAGAAATTGGTGATTCAAGCTATTACAGTATTTAAAAGAAATTGTCTTCTAGCAAAAATATGTATTTTGCAGTCCATGAAGTAACCTTTGATCTTATACTTTGCAGGATAGGCTCACAATCAAGGATTGACAACTTCATAGTACACAAAGGAAGACCTAGATATCTTATAGGAAGAAATCCCTGAGGAATTATAGTAGAGAAAATCAAAGGCATAGCTTCATCATCATAGATTCCTGATGAAAAAAAACAAGATTTCTCAGCACTTATGGATAAGCCAGACAGGTGATTAAACTCATGAAGAATAGTCAGAACGCCTTGCAGGGATGATATCGCCCCATCCGAGAAGATAAAAAAATCATCAGCGAAACACAAATGGGTAAGCTTCGAATCCTCACACTTAGGATGATAATTAAACTTTCCATGTTCAGCAACATCATTAAGCATTTGGGAGAGAACATTCATTGCTAGGCTGAATAAATAGGGAGATAATGGGTCACCCTATCTAAGTCTTCTTGTACCCCTGAAGTAGCCATGTAGATTCCCATTAATTCCCACAGAGAAAGAATTTATGGTTATGCAGCAAGCAATCCAATGGATGAATGTGTCAGGTAGATGTAGAGCTCTTAAGAAGTCCAAAATGAAATCCCATCTGATTGAGTCAAAAGCTTTAGCAATGTCCACCTTTAGAGTCATCTTTCTAGGCCCTTTGTTCTTGTCATATCCATTTACAATCTTAGATGCAAGTAAGCAATTCTCAAGAAGTTGTCTCCCTTTAATAAAAGTTGTATGGTTAGGAAGAATAATCTGAGGCAGAATTGGTTTTAGTTTAGTCACAAGGAGCTTTGAAATAACCTTGTAGAGGGTGTTACAACACGATATGGGCTGTAGTCCTTAACCACAGAAGCACCAAGGAACTTAGGGACCATAGTCAAGATTGTTGAATTTGTTACATTAAGCATAAAAGGTTGTTGGAAAAAGCTAATTTTTTTGCATTTTCCACTATAGGCCAAGCCGATTTGTAGAAGCCTGATGTTAACCCATCTTGCCTTGGATTCTTGTTTAGATTTGATTTAATTTAAAGAGAACCAAAGGTTACCGTTGCTGAGAGTCTTGTGGGACTGTGCCTGTACGAAGAAGGAGACTTGGGAGCCAGAGGCAAAGATGAAGTTAAAGTTTGGGAAGTGGTTCGACAAGCAGGTCGTGGAGTAAGCTTTACTTATCTTTGTGGTTCTAGTTTCAGATGTTAGCATGTTGTTGCTTTTGTTTCGTGTATTTTTGTTTTTGTTGTAATGATTATACCCTTTTCAGAGATTTATAATACGGGTTTTCCTTATTTATCTATGTTATAGAAGATGAGTATACTACAAGAATACAAGAGGTTTTGCGACGGAAGTTTGCGACGGTTTTAAATCCTCGCAAATTTGTGTCCAATTTGCGACAGTTTTGCGACGAACATTCTTAATAACTCGCAAAACCGTCGCAAATTTGCGTAGGAATGTAACGACGCAAAAAACTCGCAAATTTGCGACGGTTTTGCGAGTTATTAAGAATGTTCGTCGCAAAACTGTCGCAAAATTTGTGAAGTTTTTGCGTCGATTTATAGGTTGCAACGGTTTTGCGTCGAATTGTACGTTTAGACGCAATATAGTCGCAATATTTGCGTCGAATTTGCGACGTTATAAGGGTTGCGAGGGAATTGCGACGAAAGTAGGTTGAACACGTTTTAATTGATTCTTACTTGTTTATGAGTGTAATATTTTAGCCGCAAATCAGTCGCAAAATTCTTGGAAAATCGTTGCAAATTAGTCGCAAACTGAAATGAACATTCTATAAAATCGACATTAATTAATTAATTATATACCTCACATTCTATAATTCAACAAATATGGATAACAATCGAGCTTTGATTCCGGATCCGGCTGGTGTGAGACAAGCAGAAGAAAGGGCAAGGAAAAGACTTGAAGAATCGATGTTGGAAGAATGCAATTCTTATGAGAGACATGTACAGATGGTTAACTGTGTTGTTGAGGCAGAAGATCCAACGTTCACCGATGTCCTTTGGAAGACGACAATTGGAAATGTCAACAAATTAACAGGTATAATATTATTATTAATATATATTAGTAATTACTTGACATTTAATTATATTTCAAAGTTAATTTGTATATATATATATATATATATATATATATATAAGAAACAGAAATAATTATATTTCAAAGTTTGTATATTGTTTACTTGACATTTAATTATATTTTACTTATTCTACGTTGAATATATACAGGTGGACACACACGTGGGTGGACACTGGTAAAAGAGTTGCATAACATAAAACCACAATGGCGTCACGTACCATATGTGATAGCAGTGATTCATAAAATGGAAACTAATGGATTGGGGGACGCGATGGTCATGCTAAAAGTAAAATGTATATATAAGTTATAAGAAAAGATGTTTTTAACAAATTATATATTTAGTAATCGATAAATGTTATTTGTTTTCCTTGAAGGATCCTACCGGGACTGTACAAGCGAGCATTCATAGGTCCGCCATATCTGATAACAAATATGGGCCGCACATAAAGGAGGGTTCGATATTGGTGCTAAAGGAGGTTGTAGTTGTTAAGTTTGATAGGGCGCAAACCTATCTTAACATTATTCTTAACAACATAAGCAATGTAAGTTAGGTAGAATATATATTTTAAAGGTATTGTATTAAGGATATATCCTTACAAATAAATAAAGTTTTTATTTCACAGGTTATATCTAAAGAAAACATGACTACAACGTTCATAGAAGAAGGTAGTAGCAGTCGTGTGCATCGAAATCCAAACAATTGGCTATCCCAGGTATATGATGAGGAAGGGTCGACGACGGATGATGGTGAAGAAATTGATGATGAGTAAAACATTACGTCATCAATAAAAGAAATGAAAATAAATATGTGTTTATGTTAGCAGTTTATTTGTATTACGTTTTTAAGCAATAATGTACGTACGTTTATGAACATCGATGTTAATGTTAAAATATCATAATATTATATTAATATAAGTTTCCAAAAATTTACTTGTAACCCTAACACATTAACTACTAAGAAAAGAAAAAAACAAATTAAATCTTAACTTACCAAACTATAAATTACTTTAGTAAAAATACAAATTTGCGACGATTTTGCGTTGACATGTACGTTTGGACGCAAAACCGTCGCAAAATTGCGTCGAATTTGCGACGTTAAACGGTTGCGACGGATTTGCGACGAAAGTAGGTTCAACACGTTTTAATTGATTCTCACTTGTTTATGAGTGTAATATTTTTGCCGCAAATAAGTCGCAAAAATGTTGGAAAAGTGTCGCAAATTAGTCGCAAAGTGAAATGAAATTCTATAAAAACCACGAATGTATGTCATTAATGAACACAACAGAAAAACATTTCTTTCAACAGAAAAAAAATTCTTAATCATCAAAAACTATGTCTTATCATGAAATATACACGATTCGAGGATGGATGTACAATCGTCGTGATCCAGAAACCGGCGAAGTGACAAGAGAATTTAGTGAAGGGGTTGACCAGTTTTTGAACCAGGCGGTAAACAATCAAAGGGCGCATGCTGGAATCACCTATACCGGTAACGTAAAGATTTTTTGTCCTTGCGTGAAATGCAAAAACTTGACACCACATGATACTCAAACTGTTTGGAAACACTTGTTTACAAAGGGGGTTTTACCTAACTACTATGTTTGGTTTTCGCATGGGGAGGATTTTGTTGTTGATGTTCTGGGTAGTTCAAGTACGAGTTATCGTGGGAATATAGAAGATGTTAGTAATTATGAGGATAATAATTATCAGTATGATCATGATAATTTTAATGAGTCTTCGTATGGAAATACTGATGGGAATAGGTCTAATGACATGGTTAATGATGCATTTCAAGAAACTACTGGTGCATTTAGTGATAATACTTTTGAAGAACCAAACCCGAATGCTAAATTTTTTTATGATATGTTAGATGCTGCTAACGAACCTATCTACGAAGGATGTAGAGAAGGGCTATCAAAATTGTCCCTAGCATCTAGGATGATGACAATTAAAAGCGAGGATAACCTTAGTGAAAATTGCATGGATAAATGGGGTGAATTGTTTAAAGAGTACTTACCAGAGGGTAATAACTCTGCTGAGAGTTACTATGAGATACAAAAATTGGTAGCAAGTCTTGGATTACCGTCTGAGATGATTGATGTCTGCATTGATAATTGTATGATTTTTTGGAAAGATGATGCTCAGCTGCATGAATGTCATTTTTGCTCTCATCCAAGATATAAGAAGACTAGTGATCGAACGAAAGTCCCGTTCAGGCGTATGTGGTATCTGCCAATAACAGATAGGCTGCAACGATTATATCAATTAGAGCAGACAACATGGGCAATGAGGTGGCATGCAGAACATAATTGGGAGGATGGGGTAGTTGCTCATCCATCAGATGCAAAGGCATGGAAACACTTTCACACGGTACATCCTGACTTTGCTGTAGAACATATAAATGTGTATTTAGGTCTTTGCACTGATGGGTTTAGTCCTTTTGGTATGTCTGGTCGGCAGTATTCGTTGTGGCCAGTCATAGTGACGCCATATAATCTCCCGCCGGAAATGTGTATGCATAGAGAATTTTTATTTCTAAGCATTTTGGTTCCAGAGCCTAAGCATCCAAAAAGATCACTTGATGTATTCCTACAGCCTCTTATACATGAACTAAAGCAGTTGTGGCATGTTGGTGTACGCACGTTTGATTCGTCAAGCCATCAAAACTTCAACATGAAGGTTGTCCTTATGTGGACGATAAGCGACTTTCCGGCGTATGGCATGCTTTCTGGATGGACAACGCATGGAAAGTTATCATGTCCTTATTGTTTAGATAAAACAGAGTAATTTCAATTGTCAGCGGGAGGGAAAGCTTGCTGGTTTGATTGTCATCGTCGTTTTCTTCTAAGTGCTCATCCTTATAGAAAGAGTAGAACGTTGTTTCGAAATCGAGTTGTTAAAACCTCCCCCTTGGTTTACCTCTCAGGTGAAGAGTTGGAAGAACAAATGGATGGATATGGTGCACAGGAAACTGTAAAAGTTGGAGGTAATTGGCAAAGTAATCCTGCAAATATGCTTGTTGGGTATGGGGTATGCCATAACTGGCATAAGAAAAGTATATTCTGGGAATTGCCTTACTGGAAGGATCATCTGTTGAGGCACAACTTGGATGTCATGCATGTGGAGAAAAATTTCTTTGAGAATATTATACACACATTGTTAAATATTGCAGGGAAAACAAAAGACAATCGGAAATCTCGTCTCGATCTCGCGGCTTTATGCATAAGGTCAGAGTTACATCTAACAGGGGATGGTAGGGCACCTATTCCCAGTTTTCGACTATCACCTGCTGCGAACAATGCTTTGATTAACTGGGTTAAGGAGTGGGTAGTTCCCAGATGGATACGTGTCCACTTTTTCAAGGTGTGTTGAACAAGGGGGCAAATTTTCTGGGATGAAGAGCCACGATTGTCATGTGTTCATGCAACGACTACTCCCTTTTGCCTTTCAAGAGCTTTTACCGCAAAATGTCCACGACGCAATAGCAGGTGTTACATTTAATCCTTGTTATATTAATATTATATTTTGTAAATGTATTAGTTAATAATTAACTTACTCCGGACCTAATTGCCATTTCAGGTATTGGTGCATTTTTCAGAGACTTATGTGCTAGAACCTTAATGAAGGACGAAATCTCGAAGCTGAATTCAGACATACCACTCGCTATTTGCAACTTAGAGAAGATATTTCCACCTTCCTTTTTCGATGTCATGGAACATCTGGTTGTACACTTACCTCATGAGTTAGATTTGGGTGGACCAGTCCAATTTCGATGGATGTACCCCTTCGAAAGGTTCTTCAAACATCTGAAGATGAAGGCGAAAAATCTCGCAAGAGTTGAGGGATCAATCATTGCTGGAAGTTTGACAGAGGAGACATCGAACTTCTCTACTTACTACTTTAGCCAAACCGTGAAAATTAAAAAAACCGTCGTAGACGATACGACGATGGTGGGGTTGGCCAAACATATCACTTAGAGGGTGTACCGGATGTTTTCTGTGATGTTGGTCGAATGGGTGGAAAGGTGAAGGAAACAACGTGGTGTGATTTCAAGCATATGGAAGCTGCCCATACATATATATATTGCTAAATTGTAACTACTTTCAGCCATATGAGAGGTATATATATATATATATATATATATATACATATATGAGAATATATTATTTAATATAAATATATATATATATATATACATATACACATCTAATTAACAGGTGTACGTACATGCAAAATGTTAGATGGACAAATACGGGAAGCTTTTCCTGATCTCAATGATGCAGAAGTCCAATCTTTCCTAGAATGTGATTTTGGTGCCTGGATGCGGGAGAAAGTAAGAAACATGCATATTGTATATTAATAAATGTATATATATACATGTATATATATATATGTAGATGTAATTAATTATGTATACTAATTAATTAATTATTTCATTTTGAGAATAGGTGGCGAAAAGATCTCGCCACAGTTGGCCTTTATGGGTACATGAGTTTGTTTTGGGGCCGATTGCAAGCATAAAAACGAGTAAGATGTATTGTACTCGCGGCTTTATTTTTCACACATTTGAACATGGCCACAATAAAGCCACTGCAAATTATGGTATTCATGTCCCTGGCGATACCAACTTTTATGGTATCTTGAAAGAAATCATCGAGATTGAGTATGCTAGTGTTTTGAACTTGAAAAGTGTATTATTTCGTTGTGATTGGTTTGATCCACACATTGGTGTCGGGGTTAGAACCAGCAAATTTGGAGTTGTTGACGTAAAAGGAAATAGGAGGTACACCGACAAATTTAAGCCATTTGTTTTAGCATCTCAAGCAGAGCAAGTAGTCTTCATTCCTTACCCACGCACTCGTGTACGACGGGATCAAGATTGGCTATCTGTGATAAAAGTTAACGCAAGGGGTCGAATTATCGGTGGGTTAGCAGCTGATGCTGATGATCAACCCCCAGTGCAACCTGCTAGAACCGAAGAAGTTTCAATCCCAACGGAGGTAAACACTAATTTGCCAAGAATTGACCCACTCCACAGTGGTCTTGATGTGATATACGAGGATTCGGATGGAAACGAAGATGAATTTGATGAAGACCACGAAGAAGAAGATCATGAGGAGGAAGATGAGGAGGAAAATGAAGGGGGAGTAGGAACTTATATTTATGATAATGAAGAAGAAGATTAATGTATCTGTAGCATGTTTTGGTTCAATGTATCTTTTCCTGTTTTACTTTTCCTCTCTCATTTCTTTGCGAGGAACTTATATTTATGATAATGAAGACGAAGATTAATAAAAGTAATTGCGAAGATTAAATTTATTTCTACTAATTAAGATTTAAAAAAATTAAAGGATTTGTTGATTCGATTGTGGTACTTTACTTTCTTTGTTTGTTTGAGTGTTATTAGGGTTTGATGAGAAAATCCTCCTACTAATTATTCTGATTTATATGTTTGGTTAAAAAAAAGTTTATAAAAAAGTTGCGCTGATAGCCTATAAAGTTGTGATAATCGAGAGAAATAGAACTGTAGAAGTATTGGTTTATGGAATAGTGACGTGTAGAAGAAAAACAATTATCTCTATTTTTAGTCATTTTATTTAAAATTTTCAAATTCCTATTTAAAAATTAAATTCATCTAATATTTATGGCTTTTTATATTTTACGATATATTTTATAATTAATATAAATTATATATTGTTAATAATAATTTTTTCTTCTATATTTCTCTATTTTTCATTTATTACTTAACATAAAATTAGATGAATATTTATATATTAAACCTAACAAAAAAAAAAAACCAACACAACACAAAAAGAAGATGTTAAGAACATGTAGCCCAAAAACTACATGTTCAGGGTTTAGGGGTTAGGCTTTGCGACGAGTTTGCGACGTAATCGTCGCACAATCGTCGCAAATTATAATCATTTGCGACGATTACGTCGCAAAATCGTCGCAAAGCCTAACTCCTAGACCCTGAACATGTAGTTTTTGGGTTACATGTTCTTAACATCCTTTATTCGTTATATTAACAAAAGGGTTAGTAGTATAACCAATAGAAACTTTGTTGTTGAAATTATAACATCAATCTATCTATAAAAGAGAGACATTTTAGACCCAAAAAAGCAACACAACACAAAAAGAAGATGTTAAGAACATGTAGCCCAAAAACTACATGTTCTTAACATCCTTTATTGGTTATATTACCAAAAGGGTTAGTAGTATAACCAATAAAAACTTTGTTGTTGAAATTATAACATCAATCTATCTACCGTCAGAAACATAAGTATATACATCATACACGTATACAATAAATATCGTAAATCTATAATTTACACCGATTTGATGATTTTATTCATTTATTGTCTGTCTTTGTTCGTTTTCTGTATAAGAGATCCAAAAAGAAGTATATTTTCCATTTTGTATTCCTAAAATTGGTTCCGGAAACTCGAAACCCCAAACAAACCCTAATCCTTACACAAAATTTGCGATGAGTTTGCGACGGAAGTGGCGGTGAAAACAAGGTTTTGCGACGATTTTGCGACAAAAGTGGCGGTGAAAACAAGGTTTGCGACGGTTTTGCGACGTCAATTTGCGACGGTTTTGCGATGGACCTTTTTCCTATATATACGCGAGCTCAGAAACGTGAATCGTCGCACAGATCTCACTCCCATCTCGCAAATCCGTTAAAAGCCTCTACAAATTCCGATTTTAAGGTAAAAAATTCCTTCTTTTCTTTTAATTTATTTATATATTTGTTATGATTTAATTTTTTGAATTTTTGGAATTGTTAGAATGATATGATTTATTAGAATGGTTAATTTTGACTATTTATTAAATTATATAATTTAGTTTAAAGGTTTTTAATATGTTATGAGCATAAGTAAAATTATGAGAATGATGACAATTGTTATGATTTAATTTTAATTTATTTATATATTTGTTATGATTTAATTTTAATTTATTTATATATTTGTTATGATTTAATTTTTTGAATTTTTGGAATTGTTAGAATGATATGATTTATTAGAAGGTTTAAAATTATATTGTTGATTAGAAAAATTTGGATTTTGGAAATTATTATAATTGTTAGGATTAGAATGTTATTTTTTACTATTTATTGAATTATATAATTTAGTATAAATGTTTGTAATATGTTATGACCATAATTACAATTATGAGAATTATTACAATTGTTAGGATTATAAGTTTCTAATGTTAAAATATATTATTAATTTTAATATAAAGTTTTAACATAAATTAAACCAAGTTAACATAAATTTTTATTAATCTTTTTATAATTTTACATAATTGTAGATGACGGGTCGTTTACCCAACGAGTACACCGACCTTCTACAGAGGGACCCTGGACGTAGACCTCCACGTCCTGGATTTCATGCGCATAGAGGCGACGGCGGGTCTTCTTCTTCTACGATTCCCGAGACTCAACCACCGCCGGATGCTCCTCCAGAGAACGATCGTAGAGTTCCGTCGATGGACGATATGACGTTTGCTCAGCTTCTCGTTAGTCCTGCACGCCGAGTACTTCCCGAGCTACATCCTGAGCCGTCCGGCAACCAATTGTGGTACTACATTTTATTTTAAAAATTCATATTTTTATTAATTACATTTATAACTTAACATGTTTTCAATTACTGTTTTTTTTTTCAGGTTCTCGAAAAACAAAGTCTCCAAGTCTATTAGGGAGATTATCGAGCGGGATTTCACCATGCTGCATACTAGTTGGAAGTATGTTCCCGAGGATACGAGGGCCCGGTGGTACAAAACATTTGCGGTAATTAAATGATTTTTTTTTCTTTTTTAATTTTAAAATTTATATTAACTTGGTTTTTCTTGTTTTTTTTAGCAAAAGTATTACTGGGACCCCGCGATCAACACCTCAACGACCAAATTGGACGATGGAAGGCCAAGTGGGAGGAAAACCCAGATCCAAAATTCTGTATGCCTCGCTGGTTTAACCCAAACATTTGGGCTGGTCTTGTCGAGTTTTGGGAGATGGAGACTAGTAAGCTCAAATCGGCCAAGTGTTCTGCCACTCGATTGACGCCGGTTAACGGTGACCAGCCGTCAAAGCATTGTGCGGGACAAATCTCTTATGAGGAGAACGCGCGAGAGATTGTAAGTTTGTAATTTTGTTTTGTTTTACGTATTACAAAAATAACATTTTAACAATATTTTTATTTTTAGGCACTAAAAAAAGGAGGTCCCACTACGATGCCAGAGCTTTGGGAGAAGACGCACCGTAGGCCGAATGGAACATGGGTTGATCAACGTGTCGAGAAGCTCCACGACGATGTGCTTACCCGAGTCGAGGAACTCGCAACCCAGCCTACTCCCGATGGTCAGCCTACTCAGGTGACACCATTTGAGGTCAACCGCATCGCCGCTGAGGTAAGAATTATTATATTAAAATTTAATTTCTATTAGTAATTTTAATTACATTATAACCTTCTCATTTTTTTATTAACATTATTATATTACTAAAAATGTTTTTTATTTTAACCTCCTCCTTTTTTTTGTAGATGGCTCCAAAAAATCGTAAGGGGAAGATGGCATTTACTGGATCTATCCGGATGAATGACCAAGGTGTTCCGTTTTGTCCCGTTTCCGGCTATCCTACTGATCCAACGCTGAAAAAGACGGTCTTGCAACAGCAAAAACAACAGAAGAAAGATGCAAAAATTATCAAGATGTTGCAATCTAGCGATACGGCGTACGATAGGATATTCGAGATGTTAGCGCGAGATAACCCCCTCTTAGACGAGTTGTTGCGGGAGAAGGGAGCGGCAGCAGAAGCGCAGAGGAGAGCGATAGAAGAGGAACAGGAAGACGAAGACGAGGAACCGATCGAAAACCAAATTAATTTCGATTAGATTTTATTTCGGTTTTATTTTTATGTTTTAAAATTTTTAAAACTATTGTGTATTTTTATTTATTCTCGAACAGTTTTAGTATTTCAATTATAAATTTTAATATTTTATATTTTAAAATTAATAATTATTGTAATTTTATATTTTTTAATCAGATCTACAGAACGTCGCAATTCCGTCGCAATATTTCTGGTCGCAAAACCGTCGCAAATATGTTGGTCGCAAAACCGTCGCAATATGTTGGTCGCAAAACCGTCGCAAATTATTTGGATCGCAAAAACGTCGCAAATATTTTAGTCGCAAGCTATAAGCAAACGAATCGCAAAAAAGCGTCGAATTAAAACCGCCGCTAAAACGTCGCAAACTGTTGCCGCAAATTAGTCGCAAACTTTGCGACGAAATTGCGACGTGTTTTAAGTTTGCGACGATTTTGCGACGATTTTTAGTTTGCGACGAGTCATTCGCGACAAACTCAAAATCGTCGCAATTTTATGTTTGCGACGATTTTGCAACGAAAAACGCCGTCGCAAAAGCACCTGGATTCTTGTAGTGGTAGTTCTTATATGTGTTGGTTGTTGTGATATTCCGGGTTAGGAAATGAGTTTGGCCACATAAGGTAATTCTAGTCGATGGATTTTTTTTAACTTTGCCAACTTCATGCACCTGCTTAGAGAACCAACATCCACTTCAATGAGGGAGAAACAAAGGAGGTTGAGTTTTTAGTCTTTTTAATACTGAACATATACTCAGAATTCTCAGAGATGATCTCCTAGGACTCTCATTCAATTTGTGAGGTTTCCCATGACTGAATTATGCTCATATATAGTTTGTTTAAATCATTTCATGTTTTTTTTTTTGTAAAGGGCTTTAATAGCCATGCAATTTGTGTTGTGTAGTTAGTAGTAGATCATGTTTCGTGATAATTTTCTACAAGCTCCAACGACAGGCTGATTCCTAATCGTTAGATATTTTTTATAAATTGCCTCAAACCTTAATTGCATATATATATATATATATTTATCGATACTAAATTCAGTCTGAAAGATGCTTTAATATTTCATGATGTATATCTATGCTTGGATTTATGTTATAGATAAGCATAAATTGGTTTAAGACATAAAACCCATTCTCTAATGGGGTGCTACCATGGAATATATTATTAAGATAAAAAGAGCAACATTTGTCTTTTATCAAAATAAAATCATTCAAAATCATACAGGAAATTGAAATGACATTTCTGCTCATAGCAGGTACATAATAGCAATTATTTAGTTTCTAAAACCAAGCCTGAAGGCGACTACAAATGGAAACTTCCTACAGCTAATGCAGCAACCCTTGTTCATTCCTGTTGAGCATATCCACTTGTCCCTTTTTCAACGTTCTATTGTTGCTTAGGCCCTGCATATTTCAATAAATATGAGCACCACAACCGGTATCTAATACCCTTAAGATAGAACTTGAAATAACATAAATACCTGAAGAAGAAGTCTCATACATCTTCATCATTTCCATAGTATCTTCCATGTATTTCTTGCATTTTCTCCTCCAATGCCTTGGCTCCCCACAGTAGCTGCAAGTATCATCATCAGATGGGCCAAACTTGGGTTGAGTGAGAAAATCGGGCTTATCCTGATTCACAATCTGGACGGCTTTTCTCTCACCCTTGTCTTTACCAGGTTTCTTAAACCTTTTGCCCTTCTTGATATTGAGCTCAGCTGTCTTGAGCATGTCATGCAGCTCAGTCAACGTCTTCGTCAAGCCATTCTTGATGTAGTTCTTGATGAACTTATCATAGCTCGACGGCAGTGACTGCAGAATGATGTCAGTAGCCAACTCTTGGCTAATAGGACAATCCAGTCTCCTCTGGTTATCAATATAACCCATCATCTTTATGACATGAGGACTCACTGGAGCATCCTTTGGTAGCTCGCACTCAACTAGAGATTTAACCGTTTGGTATCTCTCAGTTCGAGTCTGCTCCTGAAACATCGCTTTCAGGCAAGTGATCATCTCGATGGGCGACGCCACATTTTCACATTGCTTCTGCAAGTCAGAGTTCATGGTAGCCAACATCAGACAACGCACATCGACCACATCATAGTAATGCTTATTCCAAGCATCATATACTGCATGTGAAGCATTGGACCTTAGTTTCTCGGGGAGAACTTTCTCAAGGACGTAGTCCTTTCTCTCCTGCTTGAGAACGATTCTCAAGTTCCGATACCAATCAAGGAAGTTGGATCCATTTAACTTGTCCTTCTCAAGGACGGATCTCAACGAGAAAGAATTCTGATTAGACATAACTGTAATAAGAAAAGGAAAAATTCAGTTATGATATTCAGGAAATGAGAAATCTTAACAATTACGAAAACTCGCATTATATTCAAAACAATGTTTCCTCAAATGAATATAATGATCCAAGATCCATATTTCACCAAAACCCGAGCGAGCCACTGGCTGTCACTCAGATCTTAGCTATATAGGTAAGCAACACTTTGCTAATCATATCCAATATGACTCTTGGTTATGGATAAAACATCTTATGTTTAGTCCACATGATGTCTATGAGCCCAGAACTTCTGATAGCCCATTCAAGTAAACCAATCTCTTCAGTCGTGTAATAGTTGATGCCATGCACTGCAAGCCCATCAACACAATTACCTACTGCCTTACTCATGTCACTGCGGACACCTTGCACTGCAAGCATATCACGCAATGAAACGAGTCTTGACAGCTGACAAGATCGGGAAGACATCCAGAACACTTGATATTTAGTTGAGGAACTTAACTTTTAATCCCAACACATATCAAATATGCATTTAGGAACCCAATCTAATTAAATCTGGTTCGGTTAATTTGATTTCAGGTTCACTAACCTTCAATCTTTATAGGCTGTCGATCGACACTCACCTCTCTGGAACAGTTCTTCGACAACCGATCAATCCAATTGAACCGGTTTCGATAACCGACAGAACCAATTTTAATTTTCAATAACCGGTCAATCCAATTGAACCGGGTTGATAATTGCACTCTGTCGATCGACATAACATTTGTGTCGATCGACACGAGCCAAACCAAATCAATTTTGCGATAACCGGTCAATCCAATTGAACCGGATCAATAACCGTTCAGTGTCGATCGACACAACATTTGTGTCGATCAACGCCAACCAAATCGCAATTAACCGATAGCTGGTTTAATTGATTTGTAACCAAGTGAGATAAACGATTCAATCCAATTGAACCGATTATCCCTTTTGCAAGGTCATGTCGATCGACACAATAGTTATGTAGATCGACACGATCGTCTCGGTTAATCCAATCGATTCAATCCAATTGAACCGATTGTCCTTTCTTAAGGTTGTGTCGATCGACACGATCACCTCGGGAACAATTTTCAACAAAACGATTTCAGAGAAAATTAAGACCTAGCAAGCATCCTATACATCATATGTATCAATCTGAATTCTCTAATTCAATAACGCTCTAGTGATTCAATGTTAAAACCTGGCTCTGATACCACTGAAGGAATTTGCACAGGTTTTAACCGGATTAATCTCTATTAATCAACCTAGTCACGATTCCAATTGCCTAGGATCTAGGGTCTGAAGGAATTTGCCCAGGTTTTAACCGGATTAATCTCTATTAATCAACCTAGTCACGATTCCAATTGCCTAGGATCTAGGGTTTGTAAACAATGAATCTACAAGAATAGGATCTCGAATATACCTGGAGTTTTGCAGCGGAATTAGAACAGGGATTCGAGATCTTTAGCGTACCAATTGCTGCGCCTCTACTGATAGTCCACACGCACACAAACTGGAATCCGCAGGGATGCTAGTGCCTAGAATCGGATCTCTCAGGGAATTGTGTTTTTTCAGAAGACGGCTATCAAACTTTCTCAAAGTCACTCTCTCTAGGTCGTGCCTCATATATCATATATATAGGCCCTGGAGAAAACCTAATTAATCCCTGAACCGATTCAGAATTAATTAAGTCGTTAAACCGAAAACCCTATTTCGGTCAAAGCCTCGTGTCGATCGACACAACTTATTTGTGTCGATCTGCACACTCTTTAAAACATGATTCTCATGTGTATCTCATACACATCATTTGATCATTACATTAATGATCATTCCCACATTAAGTAAATCCAGTTTGCTTAGGTGTGTGATCCTGTAGGATCATATAATACTAGTAATGAGTTCATAACTCATAGATCATCAGCGACTTCTAGCAAAACGTTATGACCACCTAGTATCATATGAATGTCTAATCTCGACAGTACAACTATCTCCAGAGTGAATACAAGTATGATTTCAGGACATTCCCAACATGTCCTGCATGGCCTCCTATACAAAGCCTTAAAAGGAGTCATCCCAATACTAGCCTGGAAGCTGTTATTATAAGCAAATTCTACTAAGCTCAAATGATCAACCCAGTGACCAACCCAATCCAGTACATACATCTGCAGTAAATCCTCTAAAGTCTGAATCATCCTCTCTGACTGCCCATCAGTCTGCGGATGGTACGATGTACTCATGTGCACCTTAGTGAAATTCTCTGCCTGAAATGCTCCCCAAAACACTGAAGAAAATTGCGGATCCCAATCTGACACAATGCTGGCTGGCACTCCATGCAGCCTCATAATCTCCTTCACAAACTTCTTAGCCAACACAGCCGCTCTGTCTGTCTTCTTGATGGCCAAAAAGTGTGCGGACTTAGTCAACCGATCCACAATTACCCAGATAGCATCAAAGGTCCGCGAGTTAGGTAATCCACTACAAAATCCATCGTGATCATATCCCACTTCCGCTCCGGAATGGGTAAACTCTGCAACAAACCACTCGGAACCTTATGCTCTGCCTTAACCAACGAACATGTGTTACACTTTGAAACCCAAGCAGCTACATCTCTCTTCATCCCAACCCAGTGATAGTACCGCTTGAGATCACGATACATCTTAGTCGCTCCAGGATGAATCGAGAACTTGCTCACATTAGCCTCTCGCAGAATCTCCTACCTCAACTCCTCTACCTTAGTTACACAAACCCGACCGCGAACAAGAATCGTTTCATTTGAAGAGACCTGATACTCATAACCCTCTGCGATCGATGCAGCAACTAAATTCTGATCACTCGCCTGAGCCACTCGAATCCTACTCAAGAGACCTGCCTGATCAGCCACCTCTGGACTCTTCGAGTAGACCAAAATATCATCGATAAAGATAATCACGAAGACATCCAAGTACTCCAAAAAACGTCGTTCATCAACCGCATGAATGCTGCTGGCGCATTAGTCAAACCGAAAGGCATAACCACAAACTCAAAATGCTCATATCTAGTCCTGAAAGATGTCTTCCGAACATCAACCTCGTCGATTGGAATATGATGGTAACCTGATGCCAAGTCAATCTTGGAGAACCACGTAGCACCCCTCAACTGATCTAGCAACTTAACAATCCTCGGGAGAGGGTACTTGTTCTTCACCGTGACCCGGTTGAGTCCCCAGTAATCGATGCATAACCGAAAACTACCATCCTCCTTTTTCACAAACAACACCGGCGCCCCCCACGGTGAAGTACTCAGATGAATGAAACCCTTACTCGCCAAATCCTCCAGCTGCTTCTTCAGCTCTGCCAACTCAGCTGGAGCCATCCTGTAAAGTGCCTTGGAGATAGGCTCTGTCCCGGGCTGTAACTCAATTGTAAACGGATCGGACCGAGATGCCCTGCAACGACTGAAAGACATCCTCGAACTCCTGAAGAACCTGAATCTCACTCATAGCAACCTTACCAACAGACTCTGGCATAGAAATTACCGCTAAATAAGTCTCGCATCCACGCTCGATCATATGCACTGTCTGAACTGCAGAAATCACGAGACTCCCTGAAGTCGGTCTCACTCCCTGAAACACCAACCTCTCTGCATCCCGCTTGAAGATCACTCTGCCTCATAAATAATCCAGATGAACTCTGTAGAACGACAACCAATCCATCCCCAGGATAACGTCGTACAACTCCACTGTACTAATCACCAAATCTGCTGGCATCGATTGCCCAGCAATCTGAACATCAACTGCTCTAGCAAGGCCCGAAGTGGCCAGGAATCCACCTCCAGCCACCTTGACCAAACCGAACGCTCACCAGTGCTGCTACGGATTCCACTGCTCTTGGCATGCTCCGGGTAATGAAGGTAATGAAGGCCACACATGTTGAGTAGACGCACACACATTTTCAGTATCCCCACAAAAACAAAGATGCTTGTTTAAAGCACCAAACTTTTTCACATTAAAAGTCTCTCTTGACTACACATGAAGATATGTGAGCTACATTTTATATCAACATAGTCTGGTTTCTCTTGACAAAACGTGAGCAACCGCATAACATTACCGCAAAAGCTAACTCTTGTATACATTATCTTTCTTTGGAATCATTCTCCAAATTGTCTCAAATTGTAGCATATATTGATGGATCCATTGGAGCAAGTGATTTATTTCCTCAATTTTTCATATTGTAAGCATCAATCATCAGATTTGCCTAAAACATGAATGATGTTTTCGAAATTTTTACCATATTGATCTACTCATTTTCGTTGTTTATGTCATAGATAGGTAATTTGGCTTTAGTGGTTTGACAATAAACAACTCAATCAATTAGTTTCCCTCGAGTCCACGGAATAAAAGAGATGGTCTCACAACAAGTCAACAAGAAGTATCTCCATGTCATGGTTTAAAAAGAAATAAGAGTACATATAATAGTTTTGATTTCAACACCCTATTTTTTACATTTTAATCCTCTGCATAATCTTTTCTCTATTTCACCTAATAAGTCAACACCTAACCAAGTTTTTACATTATACATTGATTTTATTTTATCAAATTCAACACCTTATATCACCACTTAAACAATATATTTTGCAAAATTAAAATGAAAAATGGTTTTTCTCCGTCCAAACTAAATGATACAAATCTTTATTTATAAAGTAAAAAATATGAATTTTTAAATTTTTTTTTTTTTTTAAAAAGATAAAATAAAAATTTATGACATAATTGACCTCAAATAACTAAAATAAAATAAAATTTAAAAAACATAACAAAGAATAAGAGAACAACATGTGACATTGTGTCCCCACCAACTTATGTTTCAACATGTTAAAAAAATTCAACACTAGTTAATCAACTACATCTCAACACTTTCAGTGCATTAGTTCAATTGTTGAATTAAAATTTGAATACCTCCACTGTACATAATCTAAGGGTATCTTTTGCCAATAATTGAAAAATTGAAAGCATAATAAAGCAACAAGAAAAGATGATTTGTTCTTGAAGTGAACTTGACTATTATCCAAAACTATATCCCTACAGTGGCTCCATTTGGAAGAGTTGGGTATTACACCACAAGAAAATTGTTCATATTTTTTCAGACTACCACAAAAAAAAATATTGGTCAAGATTACTAGTCGATGAAGACAAACATAGAAAGGTTATAATAGTTGACAAACACATTTAGTTATATAGAAACATTTTAACATTGACATTCATAATTGTTATTTGTATAAAGAGGGAAAAACTACCAACCAATATGATCATTTCAAAAGTCTAAAGAAAAAAAACAAATTTGTTATTATGCTATACGCGATGAGTGATATAGTGATGAAGATGATGAAAAGTACATATGTAGAGTAAACGACACACATTTTCTGTATTCCCACCCAAACGAAAGATACTTGTCCAAAACACCAAACTTATTTAACATTAAGAGTCTCTAAGTTACACTTAAATATACGTGAAATGCATCTTATGTAACTTAAGTATGGGTTTTTTTCACAAAACACGAGCAATCACCTATTATTATCGCTAGAGTCTTTGTATATTTTTTTTGGATCCATTCTTCAAATCGTCTTGAATCATAGCATTGATTGATGGTTCCATTGAAGTGAATGATATACTTTCTTAAGCTTCTGTATGTTCACCACTTTACTAGTACTACATACATATAGTAAACATTCATCAGCGGATTCGCCTAATACATGTTGGTAGGATGTTTTTGAAATTTTTACCACATTGATCCGATCTTTTTCATCACGTATATCATAAATAGCTAATTTAGCTTTATTGATATGCCAATAAACCATGCAATCAATCACTTTCCCTGGAGATATGGCCTCAAAACAAGCCAACAAAAAGTATCTTCATGTCATGGTTTAATAAGAATAAAGACTATATACAATGGTTTTGATTTCAACACCCTACTTTTTACAGTTTAACCTTTCACATTATCTTTTCTTTATTCCACCAAATAATTCAATATCCACCCAATTTTACATTGCACTATGATTTTATGCAATAAAATTCAACACCTTACGCCACCACTAATATAATATATTTTTCAAAATTATAATGAATTTGTTTTTGAGGTCTACAAATTGGAACTAAGAAGAGGAAAAAGACGATGAGGTTTGTATAGAGCTTTAAATGATTGTGTTACGTTTGGGTTTTTTTTTGAAGCAGAGAAAGGGAAGATTAGACGATGAATTTCTAAATTTTTATTTGAGATAAATGTAATAAAGAGGATGAAGAACAAACATTAGACCATGTGCAATGGGGTGGTGAATTATTTACTCAACATTTTATTCCTTGTAATAAGGTTGTTGAAAGAGCAAATAAACCCAGTGGATTAATCTGAATTCTTTCAACATGTTAAAAAACAAAATCTATGACCCATGGCGCCATGTGGCGGTTGCTGATTTGTTGGTTCTTTTTTCCATACTTAAATTTTCATCTTTATTATTAAAACCACTTATTTCATAGTATTTTGTGTTATTTCTAAAAATGTTGGATATCAAAGTTCATCATTTTTTATATTCTATAGATAGAGATTTGTTTCATTTAATCTGAACACGTACAAATGTATTTTATACTGCTGAATTTTATTAAATAAAACTATTGTAGATTTTAAAATTAAGTGGGTGCGAAGAAAAATAAGGGCTTATATTAGGACATCAAAAAATTTGAAATTAGTTAAGGGCATATTTTCTTTTTCTTAATTTCATTTAGTTACAATATCTGTTAAAGTTAATATTTTGTAAGTAAACAAAGTCAACCGATGATGGAAACATGTGTTTCTTTAACCAGAAAAATAAACATATTAGAAAAAGGTTTAATTGGGTGTATTACCCCCAAAAAATTATATCTCATAAACTAACCAAAAAACACCTAGGTGACACAATTTTAGCCCCGAGACTTAGTTTTTTTGGATAGTTTTTAGGATATAATTTTTTTTTTTTGGCTATCTACTAAATTAATCCTATAAAAAAATTAAGATGAATAGATAGGTTTATTTTATCTTCTCTCACATTAGATTGACATTGCTAAATCCAAAAGCTTCAAATTGGTAAAACTGAGTGATTTGGCTTTGAGTGATTTGGCGTTCTGTTGGAAAAAATTGGTTAGAAAAATTGATTTTAAAAAATGGTTAACGATTTTATAAATCATGTATAATTTGATTAATTTGATTTTTTTCTTTTTTTTTCAAAAAAAATTGTGTTTATATTTAGATTATAAGAGAATACAAAGGGGAGAGATTAGAAAGTAATCCCTGGGTCATAAACCATAAAGGATGAAAAGAAAGAAAAGATTACATATTATAGAGAATCAAGTTCCTCTTAACCATAATTTAAGGCAATCCACAAAACTTGCATTATCCTTAAGGGTCAAGCAAGCATCTCGAGTTCTTTTATCAATCTTCTTGAAGAGAATCTCCGCCGGAAGTTTGTTGTTTCTAAAGATGCGTTCATTTCTTTGTCGCCAAAGAGAATACACCACCGCCTGAACCGTACATTCGGATACGGGCTTTTGAGCCATCTAAAGAAGATTTGCCAAGTACCAAATCCCATGTAAGAAGCCCTTAACCTCTGAAAAACCAGTCTCCACACATCTTGAGCATAGGGGCAGTTAAGCAAGAGATGCACCCTAGTTTCCCTATAGATCTCACAAAGCACATGTGTATCACATTCAATAACTCCCCAAGTAAGTAGCCTATCCCTTGTTGCTAACCAATCCATACAAGCAAGCCAACTGATAAGAGCATGTTTAGGAATATGTCCAGAGAACCAAACCTCTTTAAACCACTCTACATCTTCATAAGGAGTGGACGTTTGTTATCTTGCAAGAAAGAAAGAGAAGTTCTCTTCGAGGGAACCCACTCCTTCCTTCCATTTAAATATGTCTTGTTTTTCCTCCTTAAGTGTGATGTTAGTGAGATAGATGAAAAGGGCCTGAGCAGTGTCACTTCTAGCACCTCTGAAATTCCATCCATTAACATTTGCCGCATCACTGACCTTGGAGTCTATATGAAGACCACAAATCCTTGGTCCATCAGTGCCAATAAAGGAAAGAAGTTGCCCAAAAGGTGTCCACATATCCAACCAGAAAGAGCAACATTTTCCATTCCCAACATAGCATGAGATGAAATCCTGAGCTAAAGGCCTGAGTTTGAGAAGCTGGATCCAAGAAGATGAACCAGTGCTCTTATCACTCAATCTCCATAAGAATTTACCTCTCAACTTATTTGTTCTACACCACGCCACCCACAATGAATTAGAGGAGGAAAACAGTAGCCAGATCAACTTGAGGACAAATATTTTGTTCCAAGAAACCAAGTCTCTAAGTCCCAAACCACCAGGAGCTTTCGGGGAGCAGACTTGAGTCCATTTGGCCTTTGCTTTACTAGAGGAAATAGGATCACCAGACCAAAGAAACTTACGGCAAAGCTTGTTTATCTCCTTGATGCATCTTTTAGGGAGCACAAAAGCAGCACACCAGTAAGCCATTATACTCTGAATAACCGAACAAATCATTGAGTTCTCCCTGCAAAAGAGAGGTGTTTAGAGGTGCGCAAGTAAAGCCTTGCTTTTACCTTCTCAATCAGAGGAGCATAATCGGTTTTAGACAGCCTCCTGGGCAACAAAGGAAGACCAATGTATTTGGCTGGTACAGTTCCCAAAGAGAAGCCAAATAAAGAAGCCAAATAGATCCTTGGAAGTTGAGGTGAGCCAGCAAGGAAGAGGGAGGTCTTGCTTGTATTCATGGTGAGGCAAGAGATTGTTGAGAAGTAACTTAGCAATTCTACAATAGCTTGGAGTGATCTCTGAGAGCCATAAAAAACACCATCATATCATCAGCAAACACAAGGTAAGAGACTGAAGGGTCTGATGCCTTAGGGTGGGCTCCAATTAAACCCATAGAGAAGATGAGGTTAAGTAGCGGAGAGAAAACATCCATCCCAATCACAAAGAGAGGGGGTGACAGGGGGTCTCCTTGTCGTATACCCCTGGCGTCTTTAAAATACCCACAAAAATCTCAAGATTGGAAAGAGATGACAAAAACCTTTCCACGATTCCCACACGCAGTTTTTTACATTGGAACCCAGCACATCTTCTCATTTCTATGAATACGCACATGTGTGTCGGTTTATTTATGCCTGAAAGCCAATCAATTTGCGTTTCGTGATCCCTAAGGAACTGAGCATGATTTTCTTCTCATTTAACATGCTCTTATCTCCTTATTAGCTTTGTGACAGAACTATCTATAACTCATGACGCAAAGAGAGAGGACAACATAAAAAGATATATTTATAAGAAGTTACGAACATGATTGGGTATGTTATATACAGCACATGCAAAGAAAGCATTTGGGAAAATGTCACATTCAGAATTTGATCTTTTGACAAAAATGTTGATTTAAAATAAGTCTTACATACCTGATTCAACAAGCAAAAAACCAAAATAAAGAATCCAAAATGAGCGAATCCTCTTTTTAAGTTTAGGACCGAAAACACCAAAATCTAATTTTCTTATACATAAATTTTAAAAACATCATTAATAAAAATGATTACAATTTTACAAACTAAGAAAACTGAAAATTGCAATCTTTTTTCAATATTGATTTGTTTTCTACATTTTTTCGCTTTTCTTTCTTTAAACCTTTATAACTTTTACGGAACGAATTAGATGTATATCTAGTTGTAGAGCATATACAGATTGAAAAATACAAAGACGGATCTAATCACGAATACACACAGAAAAAAAGATCATGATTATCGTTCCATATCCTCCCTTATCAACAACTATAGGCAATCAAACACAATCAAAACAATTTGCATTGGTCACTATAGTATGAGTATAAAAAACGAATGAGTGACTATATAAATAAGTAACAATAATGTCTTTTATATTATGGAGGAACAAGAACCACATTTTTGATGTATGTTATAATTATATAAAATTTTCAGCGTAAGATCAAGCAACGATTATGTAACCCACTAGAAGCTGAAGCAGCTCTCCTAGCTTCCTCAACGAGAGCCGCACGTGCCGACGAGATTCCGGCTGGGACAAGGCACGTGTCAAACGTTGAACAATCGATCCAATCCTTAAGAAGCTCTTCTTGTCCCCATATCTCCGGTATCCAAACCCTACCGGCGATCTCCCTCCGGTGCTTCTTTAGCCTCTCTCTTCCGGTAGTGTCCAGTCTCTCTTCTTCTTGATTCCGTTTCTGTTTCGCTTCAGGCAAAGTTTGATCTTTCTTGTCGGAAACAGAAGAAGCTTCGTCGGACAAAGCTGGATCTTGTTTGGTTTGGTCGGAAGGAGAATGAGGTGGGTCGATCGGGTGGGCCATTGGAGACGTCGTATCATTGATGTTCATCATGATGATGATTACACAATGGTAAAGGAGATTCAGATTCTTGGAGAAAACAAAAAATGGAAAAGAGAGATTATTTGTGTTTCAGATTCGGTGATGATAATATGTATATTTGTTTCGTTGGGTTATATGTAAAGAAGGAGGAAATTGGGTGGGAGTTTGTGTTACACGTCGACTTAAGTTTATTGTTTGGTGAATTTTTTTTCTTTAGCTTTTTGTTTTTTGTATGGTAAGTGACAACTTTACGTGTCTTTTTTGTCGATTGGATTGCTTTGGCTCTTAATTTTTGGAATTTAAATAAATAATAATAATCATCATAAATTTTTGCTTGTTTATTACACGTTCTAACTAAAATTCTCTATTTATTTCCATTTTAATTTCAATTTTTTTTTTTGCATGTGTTGAAAGGCTGAAGCCTCACAAATTGGGGTTAGATACTTTCTTAAGTAAAACTCTCAATGAGACTATCCTAGGAAGAAGATATTCAGAAGAAGTACTAAAACAAAACAAAATAGATTGAAGAGAAGAGGCAGACTAAATAAATCATGTGTTTCACTGAGATTTCTCATAAGAACGTATAGGCTTGGCTAAGCAAATTTTCACATTTATGAAGAATTTGTTGTTACATTCGATTTTTTTTTCTTTTTAAATGTAAAGAGATTCATGTTCTCAACTACTAATATTTTAAAGGGAAATTATGCTTAATAACACAAAAACACATTATAATTCAAAACCTAACCATTTACCCTAATTCTAGTGGATTTCTTTAAGCCACATGGGTTAGTTTTAGTTAGTTGATGAATTATTAATTTTGTTTTTGTTATTCTTGCAATTCACCCTATTTTAAATGCAAATTTTCATTTTTTTTTTACTTTACCAAAAAAGAAAATACTAATATTTTTGGGGTCGTAATTCGTGAATATTCAATATGTTATGTGTTGAATATAAGGGAAGCATTCAAGGGAGTTAGATTTTTTTGGGAGGATCATGAGGCTGATGTTGATTTAGGATTTATTCCAATGAAATATGTTTAGGTGGGGATACGTTGGAATTAAATGACTCTGAATTTCTGTTAATAATCTCTGCAAAATCAAAATAAAAGTTAATTTTGTTTCCAAACTATAATCGTTAACAAAATTGATATAGCCAAAAAAAAAATTACATTATGATGGACATAGTAAAGAGGTCTCAATTTGAAAGTACCTTCTCATGCGTCAGTATACGGAATTCATTTGTCTTTTTGGTAACTTTACCTTTTTCTTGATCAACTTTTATTTTTTTGTTCCTTTAGTTATGTATATTTCAAAGCCTTACCTTGTATCTGTTTATGTAACTGTTATTAATTAGAGATTGTCCTTGCTCTTTTCACTTTAATCCAGCAAGAACTGAGAGTAATAATATATGAAATTTAATGTATCTGTCTACAGAAAGCATATATGTACCATCATATGATAGTGTGTCCATATAAAACTGTCTGATGTAGATGTATAATTTATTTGACATGGAATATTGTGTTGTCGTGGCTCGTTAGGGAAGATCGAATAAGTATATATTTAGTGCAGACGTTAACATTTAACCACAATTTTCCATCTTATATGGTCCTCTCGCTTCGATATTTTCTATAACTAAGTACGTAGGCGTAAATTCGAGTGATGCGCAAAATGCAATGAATGTATTTCAAAAATGTAAATCTAACATACATTTTCGTATGGTACACCTAGCAAGGTACTCTATTGAAAGAAATTAAGTACCGTTATTTGTAACAATCTAAAATTTATTAAAAGTAAACATCACCAATTAGACTAAATCAATTCTAGAAAAACTAACATCACTTAAGGACCCATTAATTCCACTAATGTTTACTGGCTTTGGAGAGAACAATTAATCATCTTCCTTCAAACTCACCTCTCTATCTTGCTCACACTATCCCCAAAAAAAAATCAGATTTACCTTCTCTATCGTCGACGAGGAGTAACTGAGGAATCAGAAGCGGATGGCGGACTCAGTCGCTGGATTGAGTTCTAGGCTCCCGACTTAGAAAGATGTTTCAATCCCAGCCACATATACGATCTTCTTTTGATCTATTTTTGATTGGGTTTTAAAGCCATTCACTCGCTTCGTCTGTTTGTGGAGCATAAGTATTGTTAACTTTTTGGAGCACAAACATTCGGTCTCTTTTTGACTGAATCTTGTAATCTTTTCTTTTGATAAATAAATTCCATATTTTTTTATAAAAAAAATCACTAATGGTGGTACCGGGTTTAGCACCTGTTACCATGATCCGACCTAGGATTGAACCAACCCGAATACCCAACTAGAAGTAGCAAAGTGGGCCTAAACTTGCTGGGGAAGCCCATTATGGAGACTAGGGGCCAGATCCACATCAGATCGCCGACCTCGGAGTACTTGGAGAATACGTCGAGAATATATGGAAATATTGTGTAAAAATTATGATACTTTCCATGCATTTCTAGGGTTTATTCGACTGATATCATTCAATATAAATATGTAAATCATTTTCCAAAGAAGAGGATCTGCAACTCTCTTGAGCAATATACTTCATTGGAAACATTCTTCATTTCTCTTTGAGCTTTACATACTGTTTTGCCCTAAGATCCAAATCCCACTTGTTTGAAGGAGATCAAGCTCGTTTACACGAACCCGATATATTCAATTGGCGCCCACTGTGGGGCCTCTTAGGTCTTTGGGCACAAAATTTGGTCAGAAAAGGATCAGATGAACGGCCACGAAAGATCATGATGACATTCATGATCATGGGAGGAATCAGTGAGGAAGAAGGAGACGTCAGATCCATCCGACGAGAAAACGAACAACCATGGCTGGCTAAAGAAAAATTAGCCACCACGTTCAACGAAAGAGACACAATGAATCTAAGGCGACCTTACAATGACCCTCTGGTCATCAAGATCATGGTAGATGATTGCGAAGTTAATCAGACATTGGTCGATACGGGGAGCTCGGTGAACCTCATTTACTAGAGTACTCTCTGAGAAATGGAGGTCGAAGGAAACAAGCTAAAGAGGGATCCCCAGCCCCTGACCAGATTTGTAAACAACACAACCACCACCGTTGGAAATGTTAAGCCCCTAGTTTGCTCATTCGAATGATCGAGTTTATGGTTGTCGACACCGCCTCGGTGTACAACATAATCCTTGGAAAACCATGGCTCTATGTCATGACGGCTTTAGCACCACCCTACCACTACTGCTTAAAATTACCAACTGACGAAAGGACGTATAAGATTCGAGGCAGCCAAACTGAGGTAAGGAACTATTTCCTCCTAGATAAAAAAACAAAGGAATCGAGCAGCATTGGCACTCTAGATCTTGGACCAGATGATAGTGATGGATAAACAAGCACCAAAGGAGGCAAAGAGGATACTAAGCAAAAAAACAATCACACGGGTTAAAAACCATCTACAAAAACTGAATCGGTGTGTAGGAATTGGTATCGACCTCAGCGACCCAATCCGAGACCAACTCGTGAAGTTGCTTCGGCAAAACGTATAATATTCGCTTGATCACTAGAGGACATGAATGGAATTGATCCCAAGATCATCTATCATGAGCTCAATGTCGATCCATCTCACCGACCGATCAAGCAAAAGAGAAGGATGTTGGGCCCGGAATGGTCCTTAGTGATAAACAACAAAGTAGAAAGGCTTCTCGGAGCAAGATCCATAACTTAGGTCAAATACCCTCACTGATCAGCCAACCTAGTGGTGGTAAAGAAAGAGAATGGAAAATGGAAAGTTTGTGTCGATTTCACTAACATAAACAAGGCTTGCCCGAAAGACAGTTTCTCCCTACCTAATATCAATAGACTGGTTGAGGCCACTATCGAAAATGAACGGTTGTCCTTTATGGACGCTTTCTCCGGGTATAATCAGATAATGATGCACCCGGATGATAGGGAGAAAATATTCTTTATCACGGACAGGGGAATCTATTGCTACAAGGTCATGCCGTTCGGCCTTAAGAACGGCGGCGCAACCTACCAGCGTTTGGTCAACCGGATGTTTGCCGACTAGCTCGGCTAAAACATGGAAGTATACATCGACGACATGCTTGTGAAGTTGGCGAATGCTGAAGTTCCACCTCAGCAAATGTTTCGATATGCTTAACCTCTAAGCTATGAAGCTAAACCCGGTGATATACGTGGTATTTTACAACTTTTACTATCCATTTTTATTTATTTTCTATACTATATAATAAGCTTTTCAATCGAAAGAGGTAGTTTTCTCGTATATTTGGTTTTTAAGAGTCATTTAGGTACAATCATCAAAAGGGGAGAAAAATGGAGCAAAATGAGTATTCTTAATCCCACAACAATTTTCCAAGGCCAGAGGAACCTATATTTGTCCTCCCATGCCAAGATTTCACGATTCTCCAAGTTGAACAAATTCTATATCTCCAAAAGATCACCTCGGACGCTCGACCAAATCGACTTGGATGGAGATGAAACATTGTATAGAGATATCTCTTTGAGTTATCTTTCCAGAACATTTGGAATCATAGCATTTTGAGTTGAAGTGTGCAAGTTATTCAAGATATACTGAAGGCATATCATTCTGCCTCGAAGAAGAAACAAGTGCAAAAGGAGTCAAGACACCGATTAACGGGTTGAACCGGTGCCCGTGACCCTATCCAAGACCAAGGAGATGAAGATGGTCCAGACCCCGGACACATTCCCGTGTCCGGTGCTTCTGTCCGGTGCCGTGGCCTCCTTTGGTCACTTATCGACAAAAAGACATTTTTGCCCGAAGTGAAACCCTAGAAGTTTGCCGACCTAGAGACTCCTCCAACACCTATATATACTTGCTTTTAGCCTTTTTAGAGAAGGAGAGCAGCCCTAGGCACCTACAAATCACTGGTAAACATGTATTTTTGTTATTCTCTTTAGATCTTCATCTTTATCCTTTGTAAAAGAGCGATGAAGACCATGGTGTTCTTCTCAAGCTTTGTGCTGAGAGATCTACCTATGCTGAGAACTTATCTATCACAAATCTACTGTTTTATCAACTTCTCTAGTTTTTCCATGTTTCATAACATTTAGAGTTGTTGTATGCTTGATATTAAAGTTATTTAAATTCTTTTGCTTGCATCTTTTACATCTTTATTGAATTGCTTCTAGATTAGTTTTCTGTCTTTATTCGTGCTTTAATGCTTGATCTAGCTTAGCTACCTAGAGATCGATCATAGGCCGGTATCGATTCCAAAAGCTTTGATATCGACCGGACCAAGTATTCGATGGGCCAAGCGTCCTAACAACCTAATCAGTTAGTTAGGGAGTTTGGTGAACAATTAGATCCCAATTTTAATGCGTGAATCATCTTGTAATAACCATGCGAAGGCTGAGTCTATTAGGGTTGGTTTCATAGGATTCGGACCCACGAAGGTGGAATGGATCTACCGCAGTGATCTAAGTTCATGAACACTAGTTGCATACCTTTAAAATCCATTGTAGAACATGTTGCATAAGTTCTTTAAATTTCTTTTATCTTATATGTTTTGATTTATCTATCCCTTTATTTTATTGCATATTTATTTTATCGTAAACCCCAAAACCAAATATAAAATCGCTTAGCTTATTCTGCATCATATAGATTTATAGCGTAACACTTAGTCTCCTGTGGATCGACCCCTAAATACTATAATTGTCATCTGTGCACTTGCTGATTAGGGTTTATAAATTTAAAACTCTTTTGCATCCGCCCATTTCGGGCCGCATCACCCGGCAAAATACACATTCGTGGTTACCTTAGGAGAATTCATCGGGTACTTGGTAACAGAGCGCGACATCGAAGCAAACCCGAAGCAAATTTTTGCTGTCCTAAATCTTCCATCAGCTCGAACTCGGAAAGAAGTTCAAAATTTGATAAGGCAAATTATGGCTTTCAACCGCTTCATATGTAGATCAACAAACAAAGATTTGCCCTTCTACCTATTGCCTTGAGCTAACAAGACATTCGAATGGAACAATGACTGCGAGCGAGCTTTCTCTAACCTGAAGGAATACCTCACCATGCCACCCATTATGGCAAAGCCAGAATAAGGTGAAACTTTGTATCTCTACATCGCAATATAGACCTCGACCGTGAGCGAGGTCTTGGTCAGAGAAGACCGAAGAGAACAAAGACCAATTTTTTACGTAAGCAAAGTCTTAAGCAGTGAATAAACGAGGAATACCACGATGGAAAAACTAGCGTTGGCCTTACTAATCTCGCCGAGGTAGTTAGGCCCCTATTTTTAATCACATACCATCGAAGTATTGACCAATTATCCACTTCGAGCCATACTGCACAGTCCTAACCAGTTCAGGCGTCTGATGAAGTGGGCAATCGAGTTTAATGAATACGATATCATTTATAAGGAATGCCCAAGTGCAAAGTCTCAAGTGTTAGCCAAAATTGTGTTCGAGCTTCCCGAAGGAGAAAGCATCAAAATTACCTGCGAGGAAGGACTATGGGTCCTCCATGCCGACAGTTTCTCTTCCCAACAAGGATCCGGAGTAGGAGTACGGTTGGAGTCCCCGACTGTTACTGGTGAATATGAAGCTTTAATTGTCGACCTCTAGCTCGTCGAGGTCATTGGAGCAAAACATTTCAAAACAAACTGCGATTCTCAACTTGTGGCCAGTCAATTCAATAGAGAGTACGAGACCAAGGATGTCAAAATGAAAATTTATCTCCTAGTGGTCAAGGAGCTTGCGGCCCAATTCAGTGGCTTCGAGCTCCGAAAAATTCCACAGAATGAAAATTTCGCATCAGATGCACCGGCCGTATTGGCCGCTAAGTCGAATATCAAACGAGTTATCCCGGTAGGTAATATCAACAAGCGGTCATGATGGTTAGCGACGTGGAACTAGTAGATGACACATCGGCCGAAGCTGAGGAGAAACCTCAAAAAGATTGGAGAAAAGAAATTATCGCATACATAAAGCAGGGCAAACGTCTATAGAACAAATGGGAAGCTCGGCGATTACGAGCTCGAAGCGCTTATTATACCATCTTTAATGATCAGCTATATTGATGGAGCAAATCAAGAGCCATGATGCGATACATCGCATGAGACGAAGTCTATAAAGTGTTAGAGAATACCCACGACGGTGACGGAGGCAATCACTAGGGAGTTTGATCTTTAGCGCTCAAACTAAAGAAGCTCGGGTTCTTCTGGCCAAGCATGATATCTGAGTGTCAAGAATTTACGGATATGTGCGAAGTGTGTCAGCGCCATGCTCCAATGAAGTTGGCTCTAATGCAAGAATATTCGGCTGCTACCATCATCTATCCATTCATGCGATGGTCAATGGATGCCATTGGACCACTTCACACGTCTAAAGGAAAGAAGCTTATTTTGATAATGACAGACTACTTCACCAAGTGGGTCAAAACCGAGGCTTTTACAACAATCAAAGGAACAGATGTGCAAAAGTTTGTTTGGACAAACATCATATGCCGACATGGAATACCTTACGAGATCGTAACTGATAAAGGCATGAGTGTGGTGGGCAACGTATTCAATAAGTTCTACTGAAAGTGGGGGATATGACTGAGCGACTTGATCCTTCTCTTAAAAGAAGATAGGTAGACAGCCCCTCATAAGGGCACAATTATGACTTTAATAAAAATATATTTATTTTTATTTTTGGAACATCCATTATACAAAGAATCCAAAACTGGAATCGCAAAAAAAAAAAAAAAAACAACAACAAATGTTGTATAAGTGAAAACTTCAAGAATAATATCGGCGCGACGAGATATCTCATTCATCTGGGCTACAAAGGTGTCGCGATGATCTTGCCGACCAATCCAGAGCTCCAACTTGTCTGTACGATCGGCCAGTCTATGTGCTTGTGCATGACCTTCTTTGCCGCCTTGGCCGAGTCTTTCCAAGCCTTGCATGAGGATCGAAGCCTCTCTTGCTCCTTGTTGACCATGGCCAAATGTCCTTTTCAAGATGTAACCTCGTCTCCGAGAAGATGTCCTTCAGTCGAACAAATTCCTTGGCCAAAACTTTCAAGGCAGCTTGAGCTTCTAGATCGGAATTCAACCTAAAACCCATCGTGTTCCCAACCGCAGTTTCGTATGAATGGACAAGGTGGTTCACATAATTTATCATCTGGGCAGAAGGAAATAAGGAAAGTAAGGATCAATACAGAAGAGACAAGAAAGAAAAAAAGAGGTCATCAAACCTCGACGGTACTAACGACGACTGTTTTGTACTGCTACGGCAGTACCATGTCTTCAAGATCAGGAGCGTTCTCTGGAGTCCTAGAGATCGTCTTGATTTACGAAGGATAAGTCGAGGGGTCCGACATCAAGAATGGCTCTTCCGATGGGTCGAATGATTCGGCTATCTGATCAGCCAAGACTTGGACAACATCTATCTCAGATTTTCTCTTTCCGCACCAGCGATGACCGTTGGTCTCTATACTTTGATTTTAGAAAAAGAGTTTTCAACAAAGATTGAAGAAGAAGAAGAATTAGGATTTGCGTTGAGTGTTTGATATGGGAACGAAGAAAACCTAGGCTGCGCTATTTATAACCAAATAAAGGGAGAGAAAAAAGAAACTGGAGTGTTCCTTTCATGATTCGCCGAAAATGGCGGTCGTGGGCGACATGTGTGTTGTTGGTGCATTTATTTTATAGGGTTTAATTTTATTAACTCCTCAATTGAATATGCACAATAGTTTTGCATTAAAACTGTCGCGTCTATTCATTGCCTTTCGAAATTAAAGAGTTTGGGAAGCGCCACGTGGAAGGACCAAACGGACGTGTCGATTCAATCTAAAGTCTAATCAGCTTCTTTTTCACGCTTTTTCCAACCTATGACATCACGGTTAATGGCCAAACTCGAGGGGGGGGGGGGGGGGGTGGCTTATTGGTGGTACCGGGTTTAGCACCCGTTACCATGACCCGACCTAGGATTGAACCAACCCGAATACCCATCTAGAAGTAGCAAAGTGGGCCTAAACTTGTCGGGGAAGCCCATTATGGAGACTAGAGGTCGAATCCACATCATATCGCCGACCTCGGAGTACTTGGAGGATAAGTCGAGAATATATGGGAATATTGTGTAAATCTTCTTGGCTAGGATATTTTTCATGCATTTTTAGGGTTTATTCGACCGATATCATTTAATATAAATATGTAACTCATTTTCCCAAGAAGGGGATCCTCAACTCTCTTGAGCAATATAATTCATTGGAATCATTCTTCACTTCTCTTGAGATTTTCATACTGTTTTGCCCTAAGATCCTAATTCTCACTTGTTTGAAGGAGATCGAGTTCGTTTACACGAACCCCGTACTTTCAACTAATGTTCACTATATTGCATTTCATTTTATGGCAAATAGCGATCCATGTAACTCAGCCATTACGGAAACTATGCTGACTCGTATGTGTTCTTAGTCCAAAATGCATCCGGAGTAGTATGAATCGAAGGAGAGTCTCGTTCATGAAAAAGGTTATGGCGAGTAATTGTGATTTGTGGGTATTACTAAAAGGGTTAATTTGTTAGATAACATAAAAAAAAATTATAATTTACCATCTAACCACTACAAGAATACAGGTGCTTTTGCGACGGCGTTTTTCGTTGCAAAATCGTCGCAAACGTAAAATTGCGACGATTTTGCGACGATTTTTAGTTTGTCGCGAATGACTCGTCGCAAACTCAAACTCGTCGCACAATCGTCGCTAATCTGAAACACGCCACAATTTCGTCGCAAAGTTTGCGACTTATTTACGGCAACATTTTGCGACGTTTTAGCGGCGGTTTTAATTCGACGCTTTTTTGCGATTAGTTTGCTAATATTTTGCGACTAAAATATTTGCGACGGTGTTGCGACCAAAATAATTTGCGACGGTTATGCGACTAACAAATTTGTGACGGAATTGCGACGTTCTGTAGATCTGATTAAAAAAAATAAAATTACAATAATTATTAATTTTAAAATATAAAATATTAAAATTTATAATTAAAAGTTATAATTAAAATACTAAAACTGTTCGAGAATAAATAAAAATACACAATAGTTTTAAAAGTTTAAAAACATAAAAATAAAACCGAAATAAAATTTAATCGAAATTAATTTGGTTTTCGATCGGTTCCTCGTCTTCGTCTTCCTCTTCTATCGCTCTCCTCTGCGCTTCTGCCGCCGCTCTCTTCTCCTGCAACAACTCGTCTAAGAGGGGGTTATCTCGCGCTAACATCTCGAACATCCTATCGTACGCCGTATCGCTAGATTGCAACATCTTGATAATTTTTGCATCTTTCTTCTGTTGTTTTTGGTGTTGCAAGACCGTCTTTTTCAGCGTTGGATCAGTAGGATAGCCGGAAATGGGACAAAACGGAACACCTTGGTCATTCATCCGGATAGATCCAGTAAATGTCATCTTCCCCTTACGGTTTTTTGGAGTCATCTACAAAAAAAAGGAGGAGGTTAAAATAAAAAACATTTTTAGTAATATAATAATGTTAATAAAAAAAAGGAGAAGGTTATAATGTTATTAAAATTACTAATAGAAATTAAATTTTAATATAATAATTCTTACCTCAGCGGCGATGCGGTTGACCTTAAATGGTGTCACCAGAGTAGGCTGACCATCAGGAGTAGGCTGGATTGCGAGTTCCTCGACTCGGGTAAGCACATCGTCGTGGAGCTTCTCGACACGTTGATCAACCCATGTTCCATCCGGCCTACGGTGCGTCTTCTCCCAAAGCTCTGACATCGTAGTGGAACCTCCTTTTTTTAGTGCCTAAAAATAAAAATATTGTTAAAATGTTATTTTTGTAATACGTAAAACAAAGAAAAATTACACTTACAATCTCTCGCGCGTTCTCCTCATAAGAGATTTGTCCCGCACAATGCTTTGACGGCTGGTCACCGTTAACCGGCGTTAATCGAGCGGCAGAACACTTGGCCGATTTGAGCTTGCTAGTCTCCATCTCCCAAAACTCGACAAGACCAGCCCAAATGTTTGGGTTAAACCAGCGAGGCATACAGAATTTCGGATCTGGGTTTTCCTCCCACTTGGCCTTCCATCGTCCAATTTGGTCGTTGAGGCGTAACTTCGCCTTTTAATCAAAATGTTCCCGAATCAAGCCGTTGATCGCGGGGTCCCAGTAATACTTTTGCTAAAAAAAACAAGAAAAACCAAGTTACTATAAATTTTAAAATTAAAAAAGAAAAAAAAAATCTTTTAATTACCGCAAATGTTTTGTACCACCGGGCCCTCGTATCCTCGGGAACATATTTCCAACTCATATGCAGCATGGTGAAATCCCGCTCGATAATCTCCCTAATAGACTTGGAGACTTTGTTTTTCGAGAACCTGAATAAAAAAAACAGTAATTGAAAATGTAATTAATAAAAATATGAATTTTTAAAATAAAATGTAGTACCACAATTGGTTGCCGGACGGCTCAGGATGTAGCTCGGGAAGTACTCGGCATGCAGGACTAACGAGAAGCTGAGCAAACGTCATATCGTCCATCGACAGAACTCTACGATCGTCCTCTGGAGGAGCATCCGGCGGTGGTTGAGTCTCGGGAATCGTAGAAGAAGAAAACCCGCCGTCGCCTCTATGCGCATGAAATCCAGGACGTGGAGGTCTACGTCCAGGGTCCCTCTGTAGAAGGTCGGTGTACTCGTTGGGTAAACGACCCGTCATCTACAATTATGTAAAATTATAAAAAGATTAATAAAAATTTATGTTAACTTGGTTTAATTTATGTTAAAACTTTATGTTAAAATTAATAATATATTTTAACATTAGAAACTTATAATCCTAACAATTGTAATAATTCTCATAATTGTAATTATGGTCATAACATATTACAAACATTTATACTAAATTATATAATTCAATAAATAGTAAAAAATAACATTCTAATCCTAACAATTATAATAATTTCCAAAATCCAAATTTTTCTAATCAACAATATAATTTTAAACCTTCTAATAAATCATATCATTCTAACAATTCCAAAAATTCAAAAAATTAAATCATAACAAATATATAAATAAATTAAAATTAAATCATAACAAATATATAAATAAATTAAAATTAAATCATAACAATTGTAATAATTCTCATAATTTTACTTATGCTCATAACATATTAAAAACCTTTAAACTAAATTATATAATTTAATAAATAGTCAAAATTAACCATTCTAATAAATCATATCATTCTAACAATTCCAAAAATTCAAAAAATTAAATCATAACAAATATATAAATAAATTAAAATTAAATCATAACAAATATATAAATAAATTAAAATTAAATCATAACAATTGTAATAATTCTCATAATTTTACTTATGCTCATAACATATTAAAAACCTTTAAACTAAATTATATAATTTAATAAATAGTCAAAATTAATCATTCTAATAAATCATATCATTCTAACAATTCCAAAAATTCAAAAAATTAAATCATAACAAATATATAAATAAATTAAAAGAAAAGAAGGAATTTTTTACCTTAAAATCGGAATTTGTAGAGGCTTTTAACGGATTTGCGAGATGGGAGTGAGATCTGTGCGACGATTCACATATCTGAGCTCGCGTATATATAGGAAAAAGTTCCATCGCAAAACCGTCGCAAATTAAAGTCGCAAAACCGTCGCAAAACCTTGTTTTCACCGCCACTTTCGTCGCAAAATCGTCGCAAAACCTTGTTTTCACCGCCACTTCCGTCGCAACTTCGTCGCAAACCGGTTTAAATTTTGTGTAAGGAATAGGGTTTGTTTGGGGTTTCGAGTTTCCGTAACCAATTTTAGGAATACAAAATGGAAAATATACTTATTTTTGGATCTCTTATACATATAACGAACAAAGACAGACAATAAATGAATAAAATCATCAAATCGGTGTAAATTATAGATTTACGATATTTATTGTATACGTGTATGATGTATATACTTATGTTTCTGACGGTAGATAGATATCTATCTATTGATGTTATAATTTCAACAACAAAGTTTTTATTGGTTATACTACTAACCCTTTTGGTAATATAACCAATAAAGGATGTTAAGAACATGTAACCCCTAAACCCTGAACATGTAGTTTTTGGGCTACATGTTCTTAACATCTTCTTTTTGTGTTGTGTTGCTTTTTTTTTTTGTTAGGTTGAATATATAAATATTCATCTAATTTTATGTTAAGTAATAAATGAAAAATAGAGAAATATAGAAGAAAAATGATTATTAACAATATATAATTTATATTAATTATAAAATATATCGTAAAATATAAAAAGCCATAAATATCAGATGAATTTAATTTTTAAATAGGAATTTGAAAATTTTAAATAAAATGACTAAAAATGGAGATAATTTTTTTTTCTTCTACATGTGTGCGACTATATTGCGTCTAAACGTACAATTCGACGCAAAACCGTCGCAACTTATAAATCGACGCAAACACTTCGCAAATTTTGCGGCGGATTTGCGTCGAAACACACAAAGCGTCGCAAAACCGTCGCAAATTTGCGAGGTTTTTGCGTCGTTACATTCCTACGCAAATTTGCGACGGTTTTGCGAGTTATTAAGAATGTTCGTCGCAAAACTGTCCCAAATTGGACGCAAATTTGCGAGGATTTTCAACAGTCGCAAATTTCCGTCGCAAAACCTCTTGTATTCTTGTAGTGAACCAATTGCTCTAAATCTAATGGTGAAAATCTTGCCACATAGGGTCAAGTGGTTAGATGGTAAATCATAAATTTTTTTTGTGTTATCTAGCAAATTAACCCTTACTAAAATAGTCATATGTAAGAAAGATATTCGATTTTTGTAGTTTTTTGTATATGTAGAAGAATATTCAAAGGGTTAGATATTTTTGTAAGGATCATGAGGCTGAAGTTGAATTAGGGAGATGGCTTCGTAGGCCTACGTTGGAAATTAATGATTCTGATTTCTGATAATGAGTTATAAAAAATGAAAATTTAGTTTCAAAGACGTTTAATTAGGTTGATATGATGCATGGGGACGGCATTTTGGTCTCCATTTCTGTCCCGGGAACGTTTCGGGGACGGGACAGTTTAGGGACGGCTCGGAAATGACCCCCAAACGTTTCGAGAGTCATGGGTACATTAGTAGGTTAATGGGGACGGCTAGGTCAAAAACTAGGGACGTTTCGGAAATGTCTGATCTTTAAAATTAGTGTTTTCCTACTGTTTAAGTGCCAAAATTTGTTCTGAAAATATCATAATATTCTTAGGCGGCAGAACATAAACCTTAGTTCTAAACGTAGAAGATGATGATGTGTCTTAATGATCTTATATTTACCATTTGTTAGCTTGTTTTAGTGGTTTTTATCATTTTCTTCCAATGATACAAATCTTTTCTTAAATAAAAAGTTGAAAAAAAGTTTTTTCATGCCAAAAACTCTAAGTAGCAAAATTAAATAGAGATTTTTCAGCTTAAATTTACTACTGAGCTAATTGTTTTGTTATAGTTTAAAGTGTTTATAATGATTTCATCCTCATATATCATTTCATATGTAAGCTAATTGTTTATACTAAGCTATATATATATATATATATATATATATATATATATATATATATATATATATATATATATATATATATTATTGCCGTATCTACGCCGTCCCCGTATCTCTAAATTTTTATGTTTGCCATTTTCCGTCTCTGTTCCCGTCCCCGTTTCTCGTCCCCGTACCCGTCTCTGTGCAACTTATTAGAAGATGTGTTTTTTTATATATAACAGAAGGGGAATCCAAGTAAGATCATCACTTGCAAGCATTAGAAGATGTTATTCATCCCGTTTACATAAATGATGAGCAAAAAATTGTTTCAATATCAACTTCATAGAAATAAGGGTCGATGCGGTCACGGAGACCGCAAACCACCGTCGTAGGAGTTTTTAGAGATTTATATCTCATAATCCTCTTCTCCTCTCTTGCGAGTTTGGTCGTTGTAAGCGGTCACGAACCTTCTTACTAGCTAACTCTCAAATTTCATAAGTGGAACTATTTATGATTCTATCTCGATATTTTTTTTTTCTCTGTGTATGTTTTCTCAATTTTTAGATATCAATTGTAAAGTTATTATCTAACAATCGTAAAAATAAATAGCCAAAAAAATCGTAGAAACAATAATATATCATTTACATTTCCGGCTCATAAGTTATAATTGGCCCATGTGTAATATCCACAAATAGCCATAATATTATAGAAACATAATTGTTTTCATATATTGTACTAAAAGTTGGGCTATAAGACATTTTATTAGTTTTCGAATTGAAGAAATTTGGACCTAAAATAAGACAAATTATTGTTAAAATATTAGGATCATGTGCATTTACATTTTGGCGCTTACCAAAAGCCGGACCTGACTGTTTACATGTAAACTAGAAAATGAATATATATAACCCATATACTCGACAACATCAAATGGGAACGTCTTAACCATTCAATATACCGGAAGCTCCAAAAGTCTTGCATCCGTAATTACCCAGCTAGGTTCATAAATTGAACTTAAGTCAAGTCGTTATTTGTTTATTGAGAAGATGTTAAATAGCTGATGTACAAAACCGCGTTTTTGTGGAAAACAATAATTAAATCGTTGAATTATCACTCCAAAACTATTTATTCGCTATAAAATGTTTGATTTTGTTTCCTCCAATCTCTATATATATATACACTACTGGTCGACGACACTCGAGAGAGAGGAACAAAACAATTATATTAATAATGAAAAAAAAATCACAAGCTTTTCTTCTTCTAAGTTTGCTTCATATACTTCTATCAGTTCTATGTATATCTTCGCAGGTTCGTGTCACGGAGGCTAGATTCCGTCACCTAGGTCAGTCTCTTCTTATTCCAATAATTTCTCTCACATTATTATAGTTTTAGAGCAAGGAAGAAAACACCATTTAACCTATTAAGATCACGCGTTTTATAACATTTAAGATATGATTGGTTGTCTCTAGTTTTCTTGTTTATTTTGCTCTAAAAAAATGTATTCTATTTTCTTTATTGATCTAACTATATTAATTACCCTAAATTTTATCAGTCACACCCTTATTATTTAAGTAAATTGGTGTAAAAACGTTATTTGCTAAATTAGAAAATCTATGTAGATCATTTGTCCCATAACAACTAAATGAATAAAAAGATAAAATCGTCCAAAATCGCTAAAATTCACTCTCACTTGTTGTGATAAAAAAAAATTCAATAGTTTTTGCAATATTATGTTTTGTATTGTAATGCATTACTAAATGGTTTCACTATGTGCAATTTCTGCTTGTGGACCATTTATAGTCACTTATTAAACTGCGGTTTGGCATTTTATCCGTTATGGACTTGTGGAATACCTTACCAAAGAACATGCTTACAATAATATTTTATGATGATTACAACTAGGATTTAAGTCATCTCTATGGTAATTTCTCCTAACATATTGACTCATGTGTTAACAGTTGAGGATCGGTTACGAACACCATCAAAACCCACCATATGCGTAAGACCTTCACCACCATGTCGAGCTCCTTTGGGTAGTCGAAATAAACCTTGTCTAACAATTCCAAGACCTCCTCGTGGAGATCGCTGTTCTCCGTCTAACAAGTAGCAACTTGGAATATCAACTTATACGCTCGAGTCAGCAAAGATTGAAATACAAACATTATGTATACATGGTAAAAATAATAATGATGATGCTACTACGTAGTTGTAAAATTCTTGCACCTCGTATAATTTTTTTTTTTTTTTTTTGCTAAATGGTAAATATTTCATTAAAAATGAAAACGTTATAGGTTACACTCGAAAAACGATGAACCTAAATTTATGGGTCCATGGCAAAAAAGAAAAAAACATGAACGCATATTTACTAAGACGGGTTTCAGTCCATCCACTCAATACGAGCATAAAACCAATAGAGCAGGATGAAATGATGAATGTTCTTAACTGAACCGGTGCCAGACAAAGAGCCAAAACAAACCCAGGACTTTAACTAACCAATCTGCATAGAACTAGAAGCCTTTCACCGGAGGACCAAGACTGAGCCGTCAACGGTAAAGTCCCCAAATGCTTGATCACATATCCCATTTAGTGAATACCAAGCAAGATGAAGAGTAGTTCCATGAGCTATCCTAGAAAAGAGTTCTCACAAACCAAATTTCGTGAACGCAAGAGCTCCCTCTACCAACAACATTGGTTAGTCCAGAGGTAAATAGAACATCAAACCATACCTACAGACACCTCAGTCGTACTAGCTCCTCTGGACCGTGCCAAGAAGCCTAATATCCCTTATAGCAAGAATGGCAATATACATCTACACAACCACAATCCAGCAAGACACACACACCACCAGGGATTGAAATCAAAGCGTCGATACTAGTTATACCTGATATGCAGAACAAAGGAGATGGCTGGGAAGCCACCAACGGTGGCCAAACAAGTCTGAGTCTACATCTCCGATTGCTCAGAGGAGATAAAAATGGATGAATCACGACGAAATTCCCACACTCAAGATGCCACAGTGACGAAACCCAGTAGTAATCCTGTGTTGTCTTTGCGCATGAAACTAAAGAGAAACAACCACAATAAACAAGCCAAATCATCGAGTCAAGAGCCAAACATTATCAACCAAAGAGGGATTGCTCAAGAACATAGGCCAACATGTGAATTGATTAAGAGATCGAGGCTCAGAGGTAAGGAATTAAACCAGATCAGTGAAATCTCTTAAGCCAAAAAACCTAGACCAAACTCAGCTTCAAGGTCCAGACAGGGGCGAGCTCTGCAGGCCCTTCGACCGTGCTCGAGTGGAAGACACCAACGGAAAAGAAGCCCAACCACCGGCGCAAAGACTGAGCCGTGATGGTTAGATCCAAGACAAGTCCTGGAATAAGTGAAAACCATTGAGGGACGAAGAAGCTTTAAACCAAATTAGGCGCTGCTCCGATCTTGGTCAAAGAATCTCAGTCATTGGAATCGCCACGAAGGAGCACGATCTACAAGTAGATCTACGCCGGACGAAGAGGGTGACGCAAGTGAAGGGGATTAGCTGATCCACGTCGAAGAAGACTCGCTTTCGACTAGCTCGAATCCTCGACGGAAGAAGCCTCACCGCCAATTAACGCGGTTGTCACACACGACTAAGCTCATCGCCACTCACCACGAGAACCAAATCAACAACTAGAAGATCTAAGAGATTAGTCGCCGACGAACATAACTGAAGACAGATAGAAGCCCTCTCACAACGACGGCCGAAACCGGTCACCGGAGAGGCAAACAGAGGTAAGATGGGGAAGAAAGTTTGGATATGATTTTGGTGAAAAAATCGCAGCGCGTCAGTCACGCACTCGAGATTATGAATAAATCTTTCGTTTCCTATATATATATATTAATCGAAGAGACGCTAAAAATAAAAAATCTTAGGTATTTTTTAAAAAGAGTTTTAAGGAGCATATTAATCCTAGGTGTTATTTTAAGGAACACATTAATTAAATCAATCAACCAAAACCTTTTAATTGGGCATGGTGGAAATATCTACATATTTTAATATTTTTAATATACTAGATTTTGACCCACGCCAAGCGTGGAAATATAAATTTCAGTTTATAGTAGAATAAAAATATATTTTTTTACATCATGCATGCCAAAAAAATATTAGATAAATAATTATGTCCACTAAAAAAAATATTCGATCGATTTTTGAATTTTGAGTGTCTTAATATGTGATAAATTTTGCGTTTTAAGTGTATACAAAATATAAAAATGAAAGAAATTGATTTACAATAACGAAACTAAAAAGTGAAACATTATCTTATAATGTATGACAAAGAATGTAATCTAGTGATATACATCTTATATTTACAAAAACAAATGTTTTACAAATGTTTTTCAATAACTCTATAAAATCTATTTAAACCCAACTTTATCACTAACCAAAATACTACTAATTGAATCGGTTTGAGTTTTCTGGTATTATAATGGATTAGGTAAGTATATATTTTTTGTCATCAATGCCGCATATACATTAGAAACATTGAAATATGTAGATATTTCCACCATGCCAAATTAAAATGTTTTGATTGGTTGATTTAATTAATGTATTCCTTAAGATCTTCTTTGAATGACACCTCAAATTAATATGTTCCTTAAGACTCTCTTTGAATGACACCTATGATTTTTAACTTTTACTGTTTCCTCAATTAATATATATAGGATATGCGGTATTGATAACAAAAATATATATTTACCAAATCCATTACCATACCAGAAAACTCAAACCGATTCAATTAGTAGTATCTTGGTTAGTGATAAAGTTGTGTTAAACAGATTTTATAGAGTTATTGAAAAACGTTTGTTTTTGTAAATATAAGATGTATATCACTAGATTACATTATTTGTCATACATTATAAGATAATGTTTCGCTTTTTAGTTTCGTTATTATAAATCAATTTCTTTCATTTTTATATTTTGTATACACTTAAAATGTAAAACCTATCACATATTAAGACACTCAAGATTCAAAAATCGATCGAATAATTTTTTTAGTCGACATAATTATTTATCTAATATTTTTTTAGTATGCATGATGTAAATCAATATATTTTTATTCTACAATAAACTAAAATTTATATTCCCACGCTTGGCGTGGGTCAAAATCTAGTAATTTTTTTAAACGACAAAAAAATCAGATAGTCACATTCACAATCATAAACATATATAATTTGTATGTGTATATATACAATTTATTGAGAGGGAATATTGTGTCGTGACAGGTGAGGGAGCTCAAAGATTAATATTTGGGAAAATAGTTCAGCCGTTAACGTTTAGCCACATTTTGATTTAGAGGCCCTTGCGTTTATATAGTTCTTGATTTATATGCGTTTTATTTATGTTCATCAAATAGTCATGTGACAAAAATGAAAAGCATGGCTCATAAAATGTATAATATCATCTGTCAATAAACATTATTATTGTTGTAATATAATCAACAAGAAACTCATTTCTAACACCAATTAATAAAGAATCACCAGAGAGGCAATTTACTGATCCAACAATATTATGTTGCTCAATACTTATAATATTCTGATGTACGAATCGACAATGTTGTGTGTACAAAAGAGAGAGGAGTGAATACCTGAAGTGGCCTCCCTTATCCTTCTTCTTGATATTTGAAGTTGGTTGCTATTAGGGTAATACTTATGTGACAGGGGGAAAAAGTTCAAAAAGAATTGAGCAATTTGGGTATCTAAGAGGTTACATGTGAGAAGAAGATCGAAGAAAAAATAATACCTACTTGACCACTAAAGGATAGATCTACCACAACGCCATATATTAGATTGGCTGTCAGATCAACTAGGTCGTAAATCACTTCAGCAACAGCATTTACCTACAAACATTTCCGCGAGACTCAAAATAAAGCATAAATGACATGGGTATTGAAGTTTTCTTCTATATTGTTGAGGAGAAATACCTCGAATAGTGTTAATTAGTAAGTTCCACCATTTGTATTCCAAACAATACCAGTGGGTCTCTCAATGCCAATATCTAACAATGGTGAATGAATTGCGTTTAATGCAGCATCTCTTGCTCGAGTCTTTCTTGCTCAAATAACATCATAACATGAACGAATAAGCATGGTGATGAATGCAACCATAATATCAAAATAGTTCAACTTTGGGATTTTGCTGAATATATCACAAATTCACAATGCACCTATAGCAGAGCTACATGGAATATCAGATGGAACTGTTCATTATGCTAAACATTTTTAGACTGGTTCCTTTGCCACAGTAGCCAAATCTAGAGTCTGATTGGCCTACTCAGCTACATCAATTCTCTATACAACTCTTAGAGTTTTAGTTAACAAACATATGCATATAACGTCACCTAAGTAGTCACCGGGATCTTAACCAAATAGAGCTTATCTGCAAATTTTTCAAATCTAAAGAACATTCTACATATTTTTTTATAACATGTGAATATTATTACCAAAAGGAAAGTTTGATACATTAGCTATATAGCTTAGAACTTCTTTGGCCCAAAAAAAAATGTAAAAAACCAAGAACATTATATTAGAGCAACAAGGCAGGTGGAAGAAATTAGCTAAGACGAGACCATTGTGAAAGAAAACCACAAGCTTATCTTCGAAATCATTTAGAGAGTAAGATATCCCGTATGGATCTATCAATCTGCATGAAAATGGCCTCCGCGTTAAGAGAGTGTTGTTGTGGATCCTGCTCTTCGCTCTTTCCACAAACCATACACCGTTGCTTGAGTAACAACTCTCTTCAAGAGAGTAGAGTGTCCATTTATGGATCTAGTCAGTAACCAAGACATCATAGTTTCCCAAGAGTGAAAGGTATTAAGAGGCAAGGATGATCTTTTCCCATATCAGAGTGTAGAAGTTGCATTGGATACACAAGCGGTCTCGTGTTTCCTCACTACTAGAACAAAAAGTGCACATTAGATCAGTAACCATTCCCTAATTTCCCAGCCTTTGTTTAACCGGAAGCCGATTAAGGTTTGCCATCCAGAAAGTGGAGTGTTTGGGCACTCCAAGTTTGCACCAAATCACCTTAAACCATGGCTTAATCTACGCAAAAGGTCTTAGGGACTCCCAAGTCTTTTTAGTGAAAAAAACATGGGACGTGTTAAGAGTCCTAGTCCCAAGAGAAAACATCACTTCCCAAATTAGTATCCAGAGGGATAGTGTTTCTTACGAGGTCATGGAAATTGCGGATTAGGCATCTTCTTGACCTAGAGGGAGCAGACCAATCACGAACATTGAAAGTCTCCCTCACTGTACTCTAAGATGAAATTCCCATATCCTCGGTCCTGGGTTCCCAAGATAATCAATAAGAAGTCTCCCTCACTGTACTCTAAGATGAATACCAGTTATCATACCAACAGCTTGTCGACGTCGAGTTTCCATCTTTAACATCACAACTATGCATAGACTTTGCTGTAGCTTTCAAAGAGAGAAGAAACTTCCAAATCCAAGAGTCGTATTGCTTAGGTTCGGCAGACCAGAAACACTCTACATTTAACTGTTGCAGTTCCTATTCCCATCAATGAAGAACCTGCATTTTCCATTATAGTACTAACGTCAACAATATCGACCTTTACCAATCCAGGAATCTGCAACACAAGGAAAAAAGAAAGTTGTTAAACATTTTCAAGAGGCGATGATTCCATTAAGAATAATTAAACACATTACACAGCCCTACAGTAATGATATCAGAGATTCCACGGACCTCTTGACGAAGTATATCATCAGCCATATTAAATGCTTCTGTAACATGAGTGTAGGAGTTGTAACTCACACAATTGAATTTGTAAAGGTTGTCGAGAAAATGCGAGACATCCAAGTTGATCACAATGCAGAAAAATATAGACACTTGCGTTTGCTTAATCTTTTTCTATGACAAAGTTCTTATCCCCTGGTGAATACAATAAGTTATTTATACCTTTTTAGACTAGGGCTAATAATACATTTGGGCCAGACCCATTAAGTATTTAAATGACTTTTAGCCCATATTATTATTAAGCTCATTTTAATTATGAATTTAATAATATTATGGATTTATCTTGAATTGGGCTTCTATAAGCCCGTTTATAATTTTTTCAAGCCTTTTTCAGAATCGTTCTTGTCGTTACATCGATCTCTTAGGGATGAAACCCGACCTCTATATTTAGCCCCCCAGCTTGGTAGTATCGAGCTAGATGATGCCAAGGTATAGGCTGTTGAAGTTTAAGATCAATGTGATGGACCACGAAGCAGCCAGGCGTTGACGTCTTATCAGCGATTGCTAGAAGTTGCAGTAATTGTATGTTGAGTTGATGCTATCGTGTTGTCCTGGACCTGCTTGCGTTGTTGAAAATGAGGTTAATAGACTGAAAAGGCTATTGGGCTCATTTAATTGGACTTTAAAGCCCGTTAGAAAATTTTCTTGAAAAACCCTAGGGATTTCAGGCAATCCTTCTGGTATAAATAGGCCCCCCTAAGCAGTCTATTTTTCACCAAGTAGGCTTTTCTGCAGTAAAAAAAAGTAAAAATTTTCGGAATCCTTTCTTCCTTTTTTTTTGTCTTGTAGTGCAATTAGGGCTTCTGCAGAATTTTTTTGTCCGTCTACCGTCACCGTCGGACTCGCCGAAGCTTTGCTGGAATCGATAGAACCATCGTAGATCTTTACGCCGTCATCGTTTATCTTCGCAGGAGCTCGTCATCGCGGTCTCAATCATTTGCCTTCACCGCCATACTCGATCGCCATCGTCGTCAATAGGTCGTGAGGAGCTTCACCGGATTTGCGCCGTCATCATCGTCGTGATTCGTGGTTGCTACAAATGGATCCTCGTCCGGCCATGAATCAGACAGATGAGAAGCTTTAAAGGATCTGCGCCGTCGTCATCGTCGTGACTAGTCTTCATCGTCGATGCAAAAGCTTCGCATCGCCACCACCGCAGCTCCACATCGCCAATGCCGTCACCGCTGCGACTCGTCACCAGAGGAAGAGGAGCTCATCGTGGATCATGGCTGCTACAAACGGATCCTCGATCAGGCCATGATCCAGACGGAGGGGGAGCTGCATCGCAATTACGGCGACTCTGCTCGATAGTCAGATCTTTAGAAAGGTTAGGCAGCGCTCCTGCAGATCGGACGGAGCTCGGAAGAAGGAGCTGGTGCGGGTCATCTTGACGGGGCTGCTGGAGCCTGAGATTTACGGTGGGGCTTCGCCGGCAATCAGAGCTCTGGTGGACGAAAAACTTCAGATCTGCGGCGAAACGCTCTTTGGGTGGCAAAAATCGCGATTTTGAGGAGAAACGCTATTTTGAGCGGTGGCAATCTGCAACAAAATTGCGTCTGGAAAACCCTAATTTTCAGTCAACATTAGTCTCTGGTCAACGGTCAACGATCAACAGTCAATTGGTCAACAGATCAACAAGTCAACAACTTCGGTCTAATTTTGGATTTTAAGTTTTGACTCGGATTCCAGGCTTTTATTTCAGCGCAAATGTCTTCTTGCTATGATGGCGGTTCAGGAGATACAGTTTTCTAGAATGCTCTGGTAGTGTATGACGGTACCAAAGTGAGGACTTCCCAGGCTACTAAAAGACTCCAAACGCGCAGAGGACCAGAGTCTTCTAAGTTGACTTCAACATCTTTAACAGACATTCTTGCGCTTTGCAATGCTTCTAAAAATATTGAATTTGCCACTCCTTTCATGGACGATCGGGCTGATCATCCTCTAGAAGGTTTTTTCACGGTGCACGAAGCCTATTTTTGGACTTGCTTTTGTGGTACCTGATTCCCCACATGATTCTCGAATATCTCTGGATGAATCAGCTTGCCATTTCGTAGATAACGCCTCGAGAGATGTGCTGCTTAGTTGGACTCATGATCCGCAGTTATGAGCACGGTAGCGAGCTTAGGGTAGATCACTTGCTGAATCATTTGATTATCAAGAAGGTTGGTCGCAAAGATAAACTTCATTACTCCATTGACGGCAAAGTTGACATTCACATCATCAAAGACTTTCGTCCTCTAGAACGCTCCTGGGAGAAAAAGTTCCTCTTTGTGCGAATAAATAGCAATTCAGTTGGAGATAATAACCCTAGACTTAATCGCATTTCTTCTCGTTTTCCACTCTATGTTTGTTTTTAGTTTTAGTGATACTCTCATTTTTCTTTGTAAGTTAGTCGGATTCTAACTCTTTTGTTCTGGCTTATTGCTTTCCAGTTCATCGCAGTGCTGACAAGTTTACGATAGACTGATTTGATCTTCACGCTGATTCATCGCTGGGAAGTGCAGTTGGACAAAAGACTTTACTTTGCGCCGCGTTTGAGAGGCACTTGTTCATTGTTTTGGAGTGCACTTGCTACCTTCTTCACTAGAAATGTCGAGTAACGGGAAGAAATTATCTGCGCATGAGAAGAGAGCTGCCAAGAATAGAGTTAGTACCAGTGTGAGGGTTTCGCAAGGAGCTAGACCTGCTGCCGCGCCCAAGTTGCGTCATCTCGAGCTTGAGCACAAATGTTATCAGAAATGTTATCTTTAACTTTCTTGTTCCGGCAATAAGTATTTTTCTATGTTAAAGCCAACGTTCTAGACTATTGGAATTTGTATGAACACTTGGGTTTACATACACATTTTATACTAACGCTCCACTTAAGCGATCATTTTCTAGTGAGCTGACCAACGCTTTGTAAGTTAGGTTTCTGAAATGATCATTTGGGTTTACGAACACGCTTTCCTTTAGCACATCCGCTCCTATAATGAACATGGTGTATTTCTATAGCGCGCTTGTGCGATCCTGCTAAAGATGTAAAAGTCAGATCTGAAGTTTGCAAAGTAGACCGTCGCTGTGGCCAGCAGCGAGGTGTTATGTCTGTTTCTGATAAGACTTACGATATTCGCAGAGGATATAAACTAAGATTGTTTGCGAAGATGTCTGTTTCTGTTAAGACTAATTATAAGCGAAACTGTTTAGCTAAGTTTGTTTTGTTTGCTTTTTCTTGTAGAAAAAACCAAGTGAGAGAGGTAGGAGTATACGAGTATACGTACCCAACTACCCCCTCTTTTAAGGAGAGGGTAGCTGAACCCATCCGAAGATGAGCTGCCTACGTACCCTTTGCAGGGATAAAACCGGCTTGTAGTTCATGTGAAATACTTAGTGATAGTATTTCTTAAGGTGAGTTGCATTCCAGGATCAGGGAATGGGAGTGCCCTCCTTTTGGGAATGTCCTGAAATCACACTTGTATTCACTCTAGTGATAGTTGTACTGTCGAGACTAGACATTCATATGATACTAGGTGGTCATGACGTTTGGCTAGAGACCGCTAATGATCTATGAGTTATGAACTCATTACTAGTATTATATGATCCTACAGGGTCATACACCTAAGCAAACTGGATTTACTTTATGTGGGAATGATCATTAATGTAATGATCAAATGATGTGTATTGGATACACATAAGAATTGTGTTTTAAAGGATGTGTCGATCGACACAACTATTGTGTGTCGATCGACACGGGCTATTAAACCTGAATATTGATTTCGGTTTAATGACTTAATTAATTTTGAATCGGTTCAGGGATTAATTAGGTTTTTTCCAGGGCCTATATATATGATATGAGGCACGACCTGGAGAAGGAGATTTTTTTTTATTCCATAGCCGCCTCTGAAACGCAGGGATTCCCTAAGAGATCTGATTCCAGGCACTAGCACCCTTGCAGATTCTAGTTTGTGTGCGTGTGGACTATCAGTAGAGGCTCAACACTTGGGGAGCTTACTGATCTCAATTACATGTTCATCTTCCGCTGCTAATCTCCAGGTATATTCGAGATTTGTTCTATTAGATTCATTGTTTACAAACCCTAGATCCTAGGCAAAGGAATTGAACGTTAGGTTGTTTAATAGAGATTAAACCGGTAAATCCTGTGCGAATTCCAACAGTGGTATCAGAGCCTTAGGGTTTAACATGTAATCTGCTAGAACGTAATTGAATTAGAGAATTCAGTTTGATAGATCAGTTTTCTATCAAAATCGTTTGTTAAAATTGATCAGAGCTGATCGTGTCGATCGACACAATGGTTGTGTCGATCGACACGACTTTGCTAAATTTTTAGGGTTTTCGATCGTAAGATCAAAGTTCCAGAAACCCAAGTGTCGATCGACACTTATGGTTGTGTCAATCGACACAAATGGTTGTGTCGATCGACACGACCTTGCGATTGATGAACCGGTTCAATTGGATTGAATTAGTTATCAAGCTTGGTTTAAAGATCGATTAAACTGGCAAATTTCGGTTTGTTGCGGTTTGGTTGGCGTCGATCGACACAAATGTTGCGTCGATCGACACCGACCAGTTATCGACCCGGTTCAATTAGATTGACCGGTTATCGATCCGGTTCAATTAGATCGATCGGTTATCGAAAATTGAATTTGGTTTAGTCGATGTCGATCGACACAAATGTTGTGTCGATCGACACTGACCGGTTATTGAATTGGTTCTGTTGGTTATCGAAATTGGTTCAATTGGATTGATCGGTTTTTGAAGAACTGTGACAGAGAGGTATGTGTCGATCGACACTAAGGTAGTGTCGATCGACAGCCTACTAAGATTATGGTTAGTGAACCTAAAGTCTAATAACCGAACCAGATTTAAAAAGATTAGGTTCCTGAATGCATATATGATATGTATTAAGGATTGAAAGTTCAATTCCTCAACTTAATATCAAGTGTTATGGATGTCTTTCCGATCTTGTCAGCTGTCAAGACTTGTTTCATTGCGTGATGGGCTTGTAGTGCAAGGTGTCCGCAGTTACATGAGTAAGGCAGTAAGTAATTGTGTTGATGGGCTTGCAGTGCATGGCATCAACTATTACATGACTGAAGAGATTGGTTTGCTTGAATGGGCTATCAGAAGTTCTGGGCCCAGAGACATCAGGTGGATAAAACATAAGATGTCTTATCGATAACCAAGAGTCATATTGGATATGATTAGCAAAGTGTTGCTTACCTATATAGCTAAGATTTGAGTGACAGCCAGTGGCTCGCTCGAGTTTTGGTGAAATATGGATCTTGGATCATTATATTCATTTGAGGAAACATTGTTTTGAATATAATGCGAGTTTTCTTAATTGTTAAGATTTCTCATTTTCTGAATATCATAACTGAATTTTTCCTTTTCTTATTACAGTTATGTCTAATCAGAACTCTTTCTCGTTGAGATCCGTCCTTGAGAATGACAAGTTAAATGGATCCAACTTCATTGATTGGTATCGGAACTTGAGAATCGTTCTCAAGCAAGAGAGAAAGGACTATGTCCTTGAGAAAGCTCTCCCCGAGAAACTAAGGTCCAATGCTTCACATGCAGTATATGATGCTTGGAATAAGCATTATTATGATGTGGTCGATGTGCGTCGTCTGATGAGGGATACCATGAACTCGGATTTGCAGAGGCAATTTGAGAACATGGAATCGCCTATCGAGATAGTCACTAGCCTGAAAGCTATATTTCAGGAGCAGACTCGAAATGAGAGATACCAGACGGTTAAATCTCTATTTGAGTGCAAGCTACCAAAGGATGTTCCAGTAAGTCCTCATGTCATGAAGATGATAGGTTGGATTGTCCTATTAGCCAAGAGTTGGCTACTGACATCATTCTGAAGTCACTGCCGTTGAGCTATGACAAGTTCATCAAGTACTACATCAAGAATGTCTTGACGAAGACGTTGACTGAACTGCATGACATGCTCAAGGCAGCTGAGATCAATATCAAGAAGGGCAAAAGGTTTGTGAAACCTGGTAAAGACAAGGGTGAGAGAAAGGCCGTCCAGATTGTGAATCAGGATAAGCTTGAGTTTCTCACCAAACCCAAGTCTGGCCCATCTGATGATGACACTTGCAGCTACTGTGGGGAGCCAAGGCATTGGAGGAGAAAATGCAAGAAATACATGGAAGATTCTATGGAAATAATGGAGATGTATAAGACTTCTTCAGGTATTTATGTTATTTCAAGTTTTATCTTATGGGTATTAGATACCGTTTGTGGTGCTCATATTTATTGAAATATGCAGTGCCTGAGCAACAGTAGAACGTTGAAGAAGGGATAAGTGGAGATACTCGACAGGAATGAAGCAAGAGTTGCTGCATTAGCTGTAGGAAGTTTCCATTTATAGTCGCCTTCAAGCATGGTTTTAGAAACTAAATAATTGCTATTATGTACCTGCTATGAGCAGAAATGTCATTTCATTTCCTTGAGTGATTTTGAATGATTTTATTTTGATAAAAGACAAATGTTGCTCTTTTGATCTTAATGATATATTCTATGGCAGCACCCTATTAGAGAATGAGTTTTATGTCTTAAACCAATGTATGCCTGTATATAACATAAATACCAAACTGTTCGAGTAAAATGACTAAGAACCCAATTTTCTCTAGCATTGTCATTTTGGGCTTCAGCAGATTCAAAAGTTCCATAGTGATGAGATTTTGGGCTCATTTGATTATGAATCATGTGAGAAATGTGAATTCTTCTTACTGGGCAAAATGATAATGGGCCCTTTATCAAACCAAAGGAAATGGCCAATGACTTATTGGGCTTTATACAAACAGATGTGTGCGGCCCGATGAGCACAAGTGCTAAAGGAAACTTTCAGTACCTCATTAACTCTACTGATGAATTCAGTAAGTATGGATATGTCCATATAATGAGACACAAGTCGGAATCCTTTGAAAGGTTCAAGGAGTTCCAGAATGAAGTACCAAATTAAATGGGCAAAAGTATTAGAGCTCTTCGATTAGATCGCAGAGGAGAATACTTAAGTCAAAAGTTAAGTGATCATCTGAGAGAGTGTGGAATTGTTTCACAGCTCACTCCTCCTGGAACGCCCCTTTGGAATGGGTTTTCCAAGAGGTGGAATCGGACCTTATTGGATAAGATTCGATCAATGATGAGTCACACAGATCTTCCATAATTCTTTTAGGAATACGCTCTAGAAATGTCTGAGTTTACACTTAATAGGGTTCCAACAAAATCAATTGCAAAGACACCACATGAGATGTGGATTGGAAATGTTCCAAGTTTGTCTTTACTAAAATTTGGGGTTGTGAGGCTTGTGTAAAATGTTTAACAAGCTCGCACCCAAATCCGATAAGTGCTACTTCGTAGGTTTTCCTTAGGAAACCAAGGCTTACTACTCCTACAACCGTTCTGAGAACAAAATGTTTGTTACTAAGAACTATGTTTTCTTGAGAGAGATTGTCTTTCCAAGAAGAACAGTGGGAGTGAAGTACAACTCGAAGATGTTCGAGAATCACAGGAGACTACTCAACCTGTTAAGGAAAAGCAGTAGCTGGATCTGCAAAGAGTTGTAGAACCTACACCTGTGGAGCCTTAAGTTCGCAGATCCGAAAGGATTCGTAACGATCACGAGAGATATGGATTTCTTGTGACTGATTGTCATGACTTGTTGATCATTGACAATGACGAGCCTGCAAATTTAGAAGAAGCAATGTTGGGCCCAGACTCCGAAAAGTGGCTTGGAGCCGCTGGATCCGAAATGGGAATATCCAGATATTCAAAGCTAAGTTGGTGGCTAAAGGTCTCAAGCAAATTCATGGTATGACTATGAAGAGACCTATTCCCCTGTCACTATGCTTAATCGGATTATCCTAGTAACTGCCATTTATCATGGTGATGAGATTTGGCAGATGGATGTGAAAACAGTTTTTCTTGATGGAATTCCGGAAGAGGATGTGTACGTGACACAACCTGAGGTTTTACAGATCCTAATAATGTTGGGAAAGGAATGCAAGCTTCATCGATCTATTTATGGATTGAAGCGAGCATCACGGAGTTGAAACCTTCGTTTTGATGAAGCTGTCAAAAGGTTTGACTTCATCAGGAACGAAGAGGAACCGTATGTTTACAAGAAGGCTAGTGGGAGTGTAGTTGCATTTCTCGTTGTGTATGTAGATGACATACTTCTTCTCGGAAATGATGTTATGTTGCTTCAGTCTTTAGAGACTTGGCTCGGAAGTTGTTTTTTTAATGAAAGACATGGGAGTAGCCGCGTGCATTCTTGGAATAAGAATCTATAGAGATAGATTTGGTAGGCTTATTGGATCGTGTCAAGATGTTAATGGTGATAAGGTCTTGGACAGGTTCAATATGCATGATTCCAAGAAAGGCCTCATACCAATGTCTCATGGCATTAATCTTGCAAGATGCAATGTCTCTTGACACTGGCTGAGCAAGAACGTTTGAGTAGGATTCCCAGGTGTATGCAGAGGAATCTATCATGAATGCCATGACCTGCACTCGTCCAGATATTGCTTGTGTTTTAAGCATGACGAGAAGATACCAATATGATCCATGTGAAAGTCACTGGACAGTTACCAAGAATATTCTCAAGTATTTGAAGAATACTAAGGATAGGAGCTTGGTGAACTGAGGAAGTAATGGTTTTGTTGAGAGTGGTTAGACGGACAAAGACGATTTCCGGTAGGAATCTGGTTATGTCTTGTGTATATATGGCGGTGCAGTTTGTTGGAAAGGGTTCCAAGCAGAGCACCGCAACCTCTCCCACGACCCAAGCATGAGTTCACCCTCCTGCTGTAGGTATTGGATATATTAAGATGTGATCTTGATTCTAGTGGGAGTTGTAAAAGATTTAGTTATGTTATGATGTTCATGTAGACATATTTTGGGTATGTCATAATGAAATTGTTTCATGTATTATTTGATTATTGGATAATTGAATAATAGTCCCAAAGTAATTTATGGCATTCTTATAGGTCATCAAGTTGAGGACTTGATCATGAAACCCTATAAATGATAAATGACATAGATTATATTTGTCCCTGGTCAAGGTTGTTAAAGTGGGACACTGACAACCGCGTGAGACTGGTATGTGAGGTGACTGATGACTAAGTTTCATGGAGTCATTAATAAGAGTATTAAAGTCAATCACATAGATATATGTTAGAGAACATATGATCGGACATGACCCGCTAATGAGAACTCTACAGGATAGTTATATAAGTGTCATAAGAGGTTCTCATTACGACTATAGAGTATAGTCCTTAGACCTTAGTTCATCATGATTTCTTGCATATGAATTGGTCCGCTTTAACTTTGTCAAACGTTATCCGTAACAGGTGACTATAAAGGCATTGATTGGGCGTATCATGAAGTGTGTGAAGGAACAGGGATGAAACAAGATGGGATTTGTCCCTCCTATATAACAGGAGATAAATATCTCAGGGCCCATCGAAGATTTGATACTGAGAAATGCGTGGCCACGCTCAAACGAGGTGATTGTCAGTCGTTTGTTTTTGTTCAGTATAAATCGGAGTTCGATGAACATGATTTTGGTTGAATAAGGATGACACGGTTCTTGCCTTATGCCATAATCGAGATATAGAGACGAATGGATTATGGGAATAGATGATTCCAGTACAAGTGGGAGATTGTTGGGAATGTCCTGAAATCACACATGTATTCACTCTAGTGATAGCTGTACTGTCGAGATCAGACATTCATATGATACTAGGTGGTCATGACGTTTGGATAGAGACCGCTAATGATCTATGAGTTATGAACTCATTATTAGTATTATATGATCCTACAGGGTCACACACCTAAGAAAACTGGATTTACGTTATGTGGGAATGATCATTAATGTAATGATCAAATGATGTGTATTGGATACACATAAGAATTGTGTTTTAAAGGATGTGTCGATCGACACAACTATTGTGTGTCGATCGACACGGGCTATTAAACCTGAATATTGATTTCGGTTTAATGACTTAATTAATTTTGAATCGGTTCAGGGATTAATTAGGTTTTCTCCAGGGCCTATATATATGATATGAGGCACGACCTGGAGAAGGAGATTTTTTTTTTAGTCCATAGCCGCCTCTGAAACGCAGGGATTCCCTAAGAGATCCGATTCCAGGCACTAGCACCCCTGCGGATTCTAGTTTGTGTGCGTGTGGACTATCAGTAGAGGCTCAACACTTGGGGAGCTTACTGATCTCAATTACCTGTTCATCTTCCACTGCTAATCTCCAGGTATATTCGAGATTTGTTCTATTAGATTCATTGTTTACAAATCCTAGATCCTAGGCAAAGAAATTGATCGTTAGGTTGTTTAATAGAGATTAAACCGGTAAATCCTGTGCGAATTCCAACACCTCCATGGTGGCGATTTTGTAGACGCCTGGTCTAACTACCTTAGTAACTTTATAAGGTCCTTCCCAGATTGCGCCGAGTTTACCAGCGTTGCGCTCAGCCGTGTTCTGGAAGACTTCTCGTAGGACTAAGTCTCCTTCGTAAAAACGTCGGATGCGCAACTTAGAATTATAGTACTTAGCCGCTGAGTGCTTGTAGTTAGTAATCCAAGTCAATGCTTGGTCGTAGCGCTCATTGACTAGGTCCAGCTCGTCGAGTAGGAGGAAACGACTGACTTTTTTTTCCTTCAATAGTAGCTTATGTCGTACTCGTGGAAATTGTACTTCAACCGGAATAACGCACTCTGTTCCATTAACAAGAGCGAATGGAGTTTCTCTGGTGACTTCTTTCAGTGGAGTACGGTAAAACCAGATGACACCATCTAGCTTGTCGGCCCAACGGCCCTTCTTTTCGTCGAGGCGCTATTTGAGACTGGCAATCAATGTTTTGTTGGTTGATTCCGCCAAGCCATTACCCTATGGACGCCGCGAAGTAGACTTATTAAGGCATATCTTCCATTTTTCAAGGAATCCATCGAAACATCCCGATATAAACTAGGATCCGTTGTCTGTGATGATCTCGTAAGGAACACCATGTCTGCAGATAATGTTTTTCCATACAAAGTGCTCTACTTGCGCGTCTTTTATAGAGATGAAAGCTTCTACTCTAACCCACTTTGAGAAGTAGTCTGTGAGCATAAGCAGCCATTGTCATTATCTTGAAAGATGCAGAGGGCCAACAATGTCCATACTCCATCTCATGAATGGGTAAGGAGAGGTGATCAAAGAGAGCATCTCCGTTGGCTGATGGATCTTGGGTGCGTGCGTTGACACTTATCACACTTGGTTGAAAACATCACACAATCTTTGTTAATTGTCGGCCTGTAATAACCGTGGCGCTTGATCATCAATGCTAGTGATTGTCCTCCAGAGTGATTACCGCAAAAGCCGCTATGAACTTTTTGCATGATTTTTCGAGCTTCTTTTCCTTCAATGCAGAATGTACGTTGCCACTTGAATACGTTGCCATCTAACGGAATGTACCTGGCAGCTTGGGCTCTTAGCTTGCAAGCTGCCCATTTATCAGTGGGTTTTGTGCCGTCGTCAACGTATCTTCGAATGTTCTCAAGCCAATGAGTATCGCAACCATATTCTGATTGAGGTGAATCTTCCTCCATTGCAGTTTCTTCATTTGCCTCGGAGGGATTAGTGTTGGCATTGACTTTGTTTGGCAGGGAATGGAAATCTTCATCCATGGCAACCACCTCCTGGTTGATTTGAGGCGAAGTTAAAGGACTGCTCGGTCCAACTTCGCTGGGGTCGACTGAGTCATTTCCTACATTCACCTCGTAATCCGATTCTCGTCGTTTGTCAAATAGAGGCTCTCTCCTTTCAACTTCGTTCACCAGAGAATTTTCAGTTTCTTCCTGGACTTCTGTGTCAGCGACATTTTCTTAAGAAGCTGTTGCAGTGGCTTTGGCTGCTTGAGACTGAGTCAAGATGTTAACCACTTCTAAAATAGGGATACTTGGATGCTCAATAAACTCCACTGGGATGATTCACCTTAGTCGGTGCCAAATTGTAGGAGTTGTAATGGATACAATTGAATTTGTAAGGGTGTTATCTCCTCCGGGGATCCGAGTAAGTGTGAATTCTTCAAACTGCGCGGCCAACTCCTGGACAACTTTAAGGTATGCTTCAATGCGCTCGTCCTTTGCAGTGTATTCTCCGCTGTATTGGTTTGCAACCAACTGGGAGTCGCAAAATACGTGAATATGATCAAGTTTAAGTGCGTGGGTAAGTCTCATACCTGCTATAAGGGCTCCGTACTCTGCTTCGTTGTTAGATGCACGAAAGCCTAGGCGGAATTACTGCTCTAGTATCTCGCCAGTTGGTGATGTTAAGCGAATCCCGATTCCTGAGCTAGTTTTAGATGACGACTCATCGACATGAAGTTGCTAGACTAGGCTCATATTCTCTTTTGTGACTGCCTCCTCTGGAAGTTCGATCATAAAGTCGTCTAGAACTTGTGACTTTGCGCATGTTTGCCCGCAGTATTCAATGTCATACTCGCTTAATTCGATTGCCCACTTAGCCAATCGTCCAAACTGACTTGGGTTGTGCAAGACAGAGTGTAGAGGGAAGGTTCTGAGGACCACGATTGAATGTGATTGAAAATATGGCCTCAGTTTTCTTGCAGACATGACGACTAACAAGGCTAGCTTCTCCATTTGCGGATACCTTTTCTCGGCGTCGGATAGAGATTTGCTGACATAAAAGATTGGCTTTTGCTCGCGTCTCTCTTTGCAAATTAGCACTCTACTAACTGCAATATATGAAACTGCGGTGTAGAGAAATAAAAGTTCTCCTTATACTGGCTTTGCGAGCACTGGCGGACTTGCTAAGTAACCTTTCAGATGCTGGAATGCCTCTTCACACTTCTTTGTCCATTCGAACTTTTTGTTCCCACGAAGAGTATTGTAGAAGGGTAGGCACTTATCTGTGGATCGTGGAATGAACCGATTTAACGCAACTACTCGTCCAGTGAGCCATTGTTCTTCTCTTTGCGTTTTTGGTAAAGTCATCTAGATAAGGGCGTCGATCTATTTTGGGTTTGATTCAATGCCTCAGTGAGTCATTAAGTAGCCTAGGAATTCACCGGATGTGACTGCAAATCTACATTTTGTTGGATTCAGCTTCATGTTGTACATATTCAGTTGCTTGAAACATTCTTCCAGGTGTGCTACGTGATCCTTTTCTTCTAGCTACTTGACAAGCATGTCGTCTATGTAAACTTCCATGGTATTACCGAGTTGTTCTGCGAACATCTTGTTTACAAGTCTTTGGTACGTTGCTTCAGTTTTTTTGAGGCCGAAAGATATTACCTTGTAGCAGTAGATCTCGCGATATGTGATGAATGTTGTTTTTTCTCGGTCTTCTGGGTGCATCATGATCCAATTATATCAAGAGAAAGCGTCCATAAACGTTAACAGCTTGTAACCTACTGTAGCTTCCACTAGTCGATCAATGTGGGGAAGTGGAAAGCTGTCTTTCGGACAAGCTTTGTTGAGGTCTGTAAAATCAACGCATACTCTCCACTTCTCGTTCTTCCTCTTTACAATAACAGGATTAGCTAGCCAGTCGGGCTACTTCACCTCAGTGATTGATCCACCTCGTTGTTCACTGATTTTGCTCTTTCTAATCCGAGTTTTTGACTCTTCTGCTTAACAGGTTTAAAAATTGGGTCAACATTCAACTTGTGGTAGGTCACGTTTATATCGATTCCTGGCATATCTTCTGCTGACCAGGCAAAAGTGTTGATGTTTTTTTTAGAAATGAGACAAGGTCATCCTTGATTTTTTGGTCAAGCTTAGCGTTGATTTCTACGCATCTCTCTAAGTGGTTGTCGTCTATGCAGACTGAGGTAACGGGATTGCAGGTGGGCTGGGTTTCTTCTAGGTGAACCTCGTTAAGCTGTAGTTTCTAAAAGAGTTTAATGAGCTCTTTAACCGGCTCTTGATCCGTCTTCATCTTCTTACGCTGTGTCTTGGCACTAGGTTCTGTGACCAGATTATAAAGCTTGTGCTCAACGAGGAAACAGTTCCAAAACTCTCTCTGACATCCCTAAATAGTCTTCACCCCGCTTGGAGTTGGAAACTTGAGACAAAGTTGATAGGTAGATGGCACAGCGCGCATTGAGATGATCCTGGGAGTGCCTAAGATCGCGTTGTAGATGGCGGGGTGATCGACAACTGAAAATTCTATAATTTTCGTATTTCCACCAGCTTCGAGGGGAAGTTTTATGGTCTCCATTGTTAAAGTTATTTCTGAGAAACCGGTAACAGGCCTCGGTCCTCCTTCTAGAGTAGAGAGGTCAACATCCATCCTCAGGAGCGTTTTGCGAAAAATGACGTCCAACAAATTTCCTGTATCGATGAGGATGCGTGACATGTTGCAATCGTTTACAATGAGCTTAAGTATTAGGGGGTCATTATGGGGGCAGTCAATACCCGCTGTCTCTGCTTCTTCGAAAGAGATTACATCGTTTGGTAACTTAGACGGCTCGGATGGATTCTTGTTGACTTCAACTCTTCGCTGGTTTGCTTTGATAGAAGCTACAGTATCCGAGCAATAGCGAGATCCTCCCATGATCATTAGTACATCTCGACGAGCTCCGCCTCCTGCTGGCTCATCATTTCTTCCTCTTAGTGCAGGTTTCTCGCCTTGTGCAGGTTGCTGCTCGTTGGTTTCCATTTCGAAATCCTTGATATCAATGTTGCCTTTAAGCTTCCCAGTGGCTAGTGCGGCAGCGAGTTTTGAACCAAGAACACGGCACTTTGTCGTTGAGTGCCCAAAGGATTTGATGTTTGCAGTATGCCTCTTCGTGGAAGCTGCTCTGTTCTCTTGTCCACGTGTTTGACCAGCTACTGCGGCCGCGTCCTCGGCCTCGTCCTCCACTATAACCTTGGGATTCCACTTGGTAATTATGAGCGCCCTTGGATTCATGATGCACAAATCATGATCCCTGGTTACTCTTTTTAGCTTGCGGTTGAACCTGAGTAGGTGGAAGGTGAGGCGTAGACTTTGTTTTCCATTGAGCTTAGGCAAAAATACTCTTTTTGTCTTTGATTGTCGCAAAGTCAATTTCTCGATGCAAAGCGTCTTGAATTGTCACGGGTTTGTTCAAGATCATCTCTCTCCAAAACTCAGAGTCGTGCCGTAATGACTTCTTGAGCACCTCGAGCGCATTTTTGTTACTTATACCTTCCATTTTAGATAGCACTGTCTTGAAGCGCTCCATGAAGCTTCTTAAATTTTCATTTTGACCTTGCTGCAGATTCCAGAGATCCGTGTCCGATGTTTCAGGCTTAATGAAGATGGCGTAGTGCTTCAGGAATGCTGCAGACAACTGTCTGAAGTTATCAATGGAGTTCTTCTCTAGCTTGGAAAACCATTGAAGAGCTGCTTTTTAAAATACTCCACAAAGAGAAGACAGCGCCCAGCATCTTCTTCATCTTCCTTAAAGTTAGCTCGTCCAAGCTCAATCGTGAGTGCCGTTAAGTGTTCCGATGAATCCGTCTTGCCTTCGTAGAAAGGCAGTTTGAGTCGTCCCGGATCGGAGAATTTGACTCGCCTGATGTGATTCGTGAAAGGGGTGTTATGGACGTCCTCGAGTACCCGATCGAGCTTGGGCGCCTTACTGACTGCTTTGTGTAGCTCAGATCGAATATTCCTCATGTTAGCACTTGCTTGCTCTATGCTAAGTCGCATTTCAGCTAACTTAGTCTTCTGAGCCAGAAAAGCTATGTGGCGTTTTTCCTCGAGCTCAGATCGCTCTCACCATATTAGGTCTTCTTCTTCATCTTCAAAGCCTCGCTTTTTTCTGTGTTAGTGTTGCTTCACTCAATATTTATTGTCGCTCTACCGGCGGAGACGTTCTCTGGATTGCGCACAGCTCTCGGATTCTCCTGGATGGTTGTCGCGGTTATCGCGACGTTTGGTTGTGCAGTTTAAGCTTGAGCAGTTGCGCCTTGCTCACCACGCGGAGTTGGCGGAGGAGGTGGCAGACCTTGCCCTCTTGGTGCTCTCACTGGAGTTTCGAAATCCAAGGATGTTAGAATTACTCGCGCCACGGGTCGTCTGAACATACCTGCTCTTTTGTCACGAACCCGATCCACTGTTGCGAGGACGCGTAGTTCCTCATTGATCTTCTCCAGCTCTTCTGTCTTCTTGAGCAGCGTTTCTAGCATCGTCTTCATGCCGGTCAGGAACTCAGGTGTTACTGCTTCAGCCATTGTTGCTGGAGTATCTGGAACAATCGTCGTGTTGTTTGTTGTTTCCCCAGCTCCAGTGTTCATGCCTTCTGATCTGCTGCTGGTGTTATTGCGATGCTGCTGATCGGCGATGGGTCTTTGATCGGTGATGCGTTGCTTCTCGGCGACGCGTTGTTCCTTAGCGATGCGTTGCTGCTCGGCGACGCGTTGTTCCTCAGCGATGCGTTGCTGCTCAACGGTGAGTTACTGATTGTCATCTCCAGGCATTGTGCTTATGTAGATTGCAAAGTGATTCCTTTGAGTAAGAACGTCTTGCGAGTTTCCCTTAGTCGACACTAAATTGTAGGAGTTGTAACTCACACAATTGAATTTGTTAGGGTTGTCGAGAAAATGCGAGACTTCCGAGTTGATTACTATGCAGAAAAATATAGACACTTACGTTTGCTGTTAAGAAAGCCTTTGTTAATCTTTTTCTCTGAAAAAGTTCTGATCCCCTTTCTGGGTGTCATTTATAGCTGTTTAGACTAGGGCTAATAATACAATTGGGCCAAGCCCATTAAGCATTTAAATGACTTTTGGCCCATATTATTATTAAGCTCATTTTAATTATGGATTTAATAATATTATAGGCTTATCTTGAATTGGGCTTCTATAAGCCCGTTTATGATTTTTTCAAGCATTTTTGCAGAATCGTACTCGTCGTTACATCGATTTCTTAGGGGTGAAATCCGACCCCTATAATGAGTAAACGAAGAGACTAAAGTGAGTAACTTGTCGTTTGGAATAACAATGAGAGTATCGACATTATCTATGAGCGATTCAATCCCTTCCTAAGCTTGGACTCTTCTTCTCCATCCCACAAAGGAAAAACAGCAATGCTTAACAAAGTGAACTCAAAGAACTTGATCCTATAGTAAATCTGCGAAGGCTCCCAAGAAACATCTAGACTCCAAATTCAAACAAAGACTTGTTCAAGAGAAGAATAAGAAGAAAGTCATCAACCCCAAGTCTTTAAACAAAAAGAGGGTTACTTAATCACTACTAAAAATCGAAACCAGTATTATCTTCTACAAATATATAATCAAAACCAGTAGCATCTTCTCGGTTTAGTGTAAATGAACTATCACATTAATAATACAAAGAAAAAAACAAGTCTATGATTCAATGTCATTCACAACCCTAAAAGCAAAACCAGTAGCATATGAGAAACGATGTTTCAATGAAATCCTACTGAAGAGCATCAATTGGATTCAAAAAGACACAATTTATGGGCCGTACAATTACAATATCAAAAAAATCCAAGATTGGTTTTGCGAAGCAGGAGACTAAACAAAAAAAAGCTAAGACATTTCGAGGAAGAGAGAACCTTGCTTGTAGTAGTAAGAACATCCAGAATGGTGGAGTATCTCAAATGAGATTCTAATGTGCTTAATATTAATATCTTAATTTTGTTTAATTTTTGAATTAAAACTTAATATCTATAACAAAATTGAACAAATTTTAAACTTACAAGTGTGAGGTTCTCAAGGTATCTCTATTGAGAACCTCTCTTCTGTCTCTCCTACTTTTTCTATTTTTCTTTTAATTTTATTTTATTTTTATTATTGAGAAACCCATAAGGTACTGATGTTCAAAAATTAGTCCCGCGCTTGGCACGGACCTAACGTTTACTTCATAAATCGGGGATTAAACGAGATTACTCGGGGACTAGTTTTAAGGTTTTTAGTAATATATAGGTATATATTATATTATTGTTACATTAAAGTGAAGTAACGATGGTGTGGTGGTTTGATGAATGATTACACCTTTGTGATGGCGAGATCGAATCCCAATTCCGCGTATTTTTTTGCCTTTTATTTTTTTTTAATGAAAGATAGAATTGTAATTTTTATTTCATCTTCTTCACGAGAGTGCAACCTGGCTAGAATGCCGCCGCTGAACATATTACTCTCATTCTTCACCATTTCTTTCGTTTTGATTTAAGTTTTCAGCCAAAACTCACATATCTAACATAGATTATTCGATTTCTAATTAGAAACTTACAAATCTCGAGCTATTTTCAAAAAACCACCGTGTTTTCACCGTATCTAGTGAAATTGCGGCGACCGGGAGCCGCCAAAGGTTTACGTGCCGCGTGAGCGGCCGCGTTTAGGAACAAGAAGTATCTCCCATGGGAAAGGAAAGGAAACTACTAAAGAGGAGTTTAAAGAAAATGGAGAGGGTTTTTGGTGTTTTCTGGACTTAGAAATCTCTTTCTCAATCACTTAAAAAGTGGATTATGGTATTTTATTTTGCCTATGAGCTGTAAACATGTTTCGATGAATTCATCTATTAAGTTGGCAAACGAGTAAATATTGGGGTTGCTGAAGAAAATAAATTTTTATGATAAATAGGCTTAAATGTTCTCTTAAAGCCCATATTATTATTTATCTTTTCTTAGTTTAGAATTCACAAGACAAAAGTATATCGGATATAATTCGAGATAGAATTATAAATACAACACAACATATATCCTCACGCTTGTTGAGGAATAATTCCACAAATATATAGTTTTAAATCACTTTTGAAAATCACCCGACATGGTGTCGTTCGACGCCATAATGCGACTTTAACAATTTTACACCAAGTGTCGATCGACACTACCTCAAGGTTTCAGATATCAGAGACCGAGCATGTCCTCACACGGCCCTTCTCTGATCACACCGAGACCGGCCACAATACGATCACAACACGAACACGCATCAAATAGTGATTAATAGCAAAGGAAACACGCATAAAAATCATCAAATATCCATCAAACAAGTAAATGACTAATCAATCCTAAGTATCGCCGTGATCACGCACTCACCTTATGATTCGCCGACAATGAACAGAAGAAACTCTCGAACTCGACTGAACACCACCACGATCTCACTGATTCCTTGCTGGAAACCGCAAGGAATGAGCCACGAATCACCACAATGACCACCGGAACAAACGAACGGCAAAAACCTCAAGAACACGAACGATTTCACGATTCTCACTCGAAACTCTTCAAATCCCGATTTTCCTCTCAGATTTTCCTCCTCCCCGATGGCTCTGCACCCAAAACCTCTTATAAACTCGCGTCTAGGGTTTTTAATTAACCAAATCGCGTGAAAATCGTGGTTAAAACAAAAGCTTCGGTTTTTGAAATTTAGTGTCGATCGACACCTACCAAAATTATCCAAACTTTGGTTTACGGTCGTTACAATTCTCCCCCACTAATAATGAATTCGTCCTCGAATCCTCACCAAAACCGTCTATCAAAGACGCATATCTGACCCAAAACCGGTCAAAACTATCCGAGATCATAACACTCGATCTCCGAGGCTCTAGTTCAGTCTCATTTTTATACGTCCGTTTCCAGAAATCTATTACTCTTAACTCATTCTCCACCCTCCCACTCGCAGGATGCATCCCTTGAGCTATCGGTGTCACACCACTCCCACTCGCAGGACGCATCCTTTGAGCTATCGGTGTCTCGTGTCCCTTCCACTCTCAGGAAGCATCCTTTGAGCTCCGGGTACACCGTGCCCCTTCCACTCTCATGACGTATCCTTTGAGCTCCGGATACACAGGGAAGACTAGTCAACCCCTCGAGAGAACGCATTCTCTCAAAACAAATGAATGAGTTGCTCAGGACCGCAACCCCTAGAGTAATAAATTCTAAACGTCTATAAACCTCTATCGACTAAACTACCTCTTGTGGTCAAACTCGATACTCCATAACCCAGAATATCACCACAAAACACATATAAGAATAACCATCTTATAAAACAGATAAATAAGAAATGACTCCATCTTATAAATCTCCAAAAAGTATAATGGTTACAACGAAAACAAAAATACAAAAGAAGCAAACATGTTAAACAACGAGACTAGAACCACACAAAGAAATAAGACTCAAACAGGGACCTGCTTGTCGAACCATTTCCTGAACCTTAACTTCTTCTTTGCCTCGGGCTCCCAAGTCTCCTTCTCGCAACCAGTGCAATCCCTTAAAATCCGTAACAAAGGAATCTTATTCTGACGCAGCTTCTTGATTCTCCTCTCCAGAATCCTCACAGGAACAGCCGGAACAGACAAATCCGGCCGAAGATCCACAGGGATCTCAAGCACTAACTCCTCCGACTCATGCAGGCATTTCCTCAACATCGACACATGGAAAACCTTATGAAATGCCTTCATGATCGGTGGTAACTCAAGACGATATGCCACCGGTCCCACTCGCTCCACTACAGGAAATAGACCCATAAAACATGGACTCAGCTTGTTCTCAGAAATGGATCTATTCGGACCCCTCAACATAGCCATCTTAAGGTACACGCGATCTCCTACCGCGAACTCAAGCTCTCGCCTCCTCTGACGATCCTGAGCTTCCTTCATGTTCAACCTCACAACACAGACCTTCTCCATCGTCTCCTAAACAAAAGTAGCTCCATGAAAACTACGCTCCCCCACTTGGGTCCAACATAAAGGCGTCCTACATGGCCTCCCATACAAAGCCTCGAAAGGAGCCATCCCGATACTCGCCTGAAAGCTATTATTATACGCAAACTTGACTAAACCAAAGTGATCGGCCCAATGGCCACCCCAATCCAAAACACACATCCTCAACAAATCCTCCATAGTCTGAATAGTCCTCTCTGAGTGCCCATCAGTCTGCGGATGATATGTCGTACTCATATGCACCTTAGTGCCCATCTCTTCCTGAAATGCTCTCTAGAACTCCGATGCAAACCAAGGATCCCGATCAGAAACAATACTGGCTGGCGCTCGATGCAGCCTCACAATCTCCTGCACAAACTTCTTAGCCAACTTAGCCGCTCCGTCGGTCTTTTTAATGGCCAAAAAGTGTGCTGACTTAGTCAATCGATCCACGATCACCCAGATAGCATCATACATCCGCGAAACAGGTAATCCCACGATGAAATCCATTGTGATCATATCTATCTTCATCCCGACCCAGTGATACTACCGTTTGAGATCACGATACATCTTAGTCGCTCCCGGATGAATCGAAAACTTACTCGCATGAGCCTCTCGCAGAATCTCCTACCTCAGGTATGGTCAACCTTGGGTACACAAACCCAACCGGAAACAAGAATTGCCCCATTCGATGAGACCTGATACTCGAAACCCACTACGGTTGACGCAACCACCAATCCCCAATCCTCGCCTGAGCTGCAAGAATCCAACTAAAAAGATACGCCAGATCAACCGCCTCTAAGCCTGACGGCTCCTCTGAAATATCACATAACTGCAGAGTGCTAACCTTGCTAACCAGCGACTCAATATCTTGCTCTCGAGACGAATCCACTCGCCAACGACTCAGAGCATCTGCTACCTGGTTTGCCTTACCAGGATGATAGATAATATCCAACTCATAATCTGCCAACAGCTCAATCCAGCGCCTCTGTCTCACATTCAGCAATGGCTGAGTGAAAATGTGCTGCAAAATCTTAAGATCTGTGAAAATCTGATTTTTCCCACCATACAGATAGAATCTCCAAATCTTTAACGCAAACACCACTCCGCCCAACTCTAAATCATGCGTAGGATAATTATGCTCTGCACCCCTCAGCTGCCTTGAAGCTTACGCAATCACTCTACCTTCCTGCATCAATACGCAACCCAGACCAATTCCAGAAGCATCCATGTACACTACGTAAGGCTTACCCAGCTCGGGCAATGCCAATACAAGTGTACTCATCAACATCTCTTTAAGCCTCGAAAAGCTATCCTCGCACTCCTGAGACAAAACAAACGGGACATCCTTCCCGGTCAACTTTGTCATCGACTGAGCCATACTCGCAAAACCCTTGATGAACCTCCGATAATACCCTGCTAAACCCAGAGAACTCTTGATCTCGGTAGCATTAGTCGGTCTAGGCCAATCTCGAATAGATTCTATCTTAGCCGGATCAATAGACACCCCCTCTGCAGAGATAATGTAACCAATAATCCCATCTCTCGCTGCCAAAAAAATTGCACTTGCTCATTTTAGCATAAAGCTTCTGTTCGCGAAGCTTCTCCAAAACTAACCGCAAATGCACCTCATGCTCCTCAGGACTCTTAGAGTAAACCAAGATATCGTCGATAAAAATAATCACGAAGACATCCAGGTACTCTTGAAATACGCAGCTCATCAACCGCATGAACGCTGCTGGCGCATTTGTCAAACCAAACGGCATCACTACAAACTCAAAGTGATCATACCGTGTCCTGAAAGCAGTCTTCCGAACATCTCCCTCGTCGATCGGAATCTGATGTTATCTTGAAGCTATGTCGATCGTGGAGAACCAAGTAGCACCCCTCAACTGATCTAGCAACTCATCAATCCTCGGGAGAGGGTACTTGGTCTTCACAGTGACCCGGTTAAGTCTCCAGTAATTGATACACAACCGAAAACTACTATCTTTCTTCTTTATGAACAACACCAGTGCTCCCCATAGTGAAGTACTCGGACGGATAAAACCCTTACCAGTCAAATCCTCCAACAAACTCTTCAGTTCCGCTAACTCAGCAGGAGCCATCATGTAAGGTGCCTTGGAGATAGGCTCTGTTCCGGGCTCTAACTCAATCGTAAACGGATCGGACCGAGACGGTAGTAATCACTGCAACGACTGAAAAACATCTTCAAAATCCCAGACATCCTGAATCTCACTCACTCCAACCTTACCAACGGACTCTGGCATAGAAATCGTCGCCAAAAAAGCCTCGCATCCTCGCTCCAACATATGCACTGCCTGAACTGCTGAAATCACTAGGCTTCCTGAAGTCGGTCTTACTCCCTGAAACATCAACTTCTCTGCCTCACGCTCGAATGTCACTCTACCTCGATAACAATCCACATAAACATTTAAACCATTTAATATTTCAATAAATCCATAAAATAATTAAATCCCTTAAACCAAATAAATTCAATTATCAAATTCAGGAATGAAATAATGCTAGCAACCTAAACAACCGGTTCACTAGACTAAATGATAAAATACTAGACCCTATCATCCTCTTCTCTCGGCCTCGATTCCACGATCACACTTTTCCTTTACCTGCAACTCAAAAGAAATCGGGAGTTGCGTGAGTATTATCATAAATACTCAGTAGAGCGGTCATCCCGCCAACAAGCAATACATAGAAATAATTAACAATAACAATTTGATCTGTTATACGTTTTATTCCAATTTCCGGTTAAATACAAATTAAATCCAAAATTCAACAATCTTTAACGTGGGTGTCGACCGACACCCGACATGGTGTCGCTCGACGCCATAATGCGACTTTAACAATTTTACACCGAGTGTCGATCGACACTAGTATCAAGAGAAAAGTCATATTGTGACAAAATATTTCGTGACAATAAAAAAAAATCCGTAACAATAAAATTATTATGACGAATTTGTGATAATTTCTAAAACGTTACAATAATTTCGTTGCAATTGTTTGGATGTAACCAATTCGTTGCAACTTTTGTGATGAAAATATTTAGTAAGTATTATCTCACAAACGGTGACGAGAAATACTAGTAACAAAATTGTCATAATTATTGACTAAAAGTATTGTCCCGAAAGTTGTTGTAATTTGTAACTTTTACAATGCTTCGATTCCATCACCAATTACTACGGAAATTTAGTCTCAAAACGTCTCAAAAAGTGATAAAAAATAGTTGTAAATCCATCGCAAATATTTACTAAAACAAAGTTTGAACACCGTCTTATTTAACGACGATAAAACATATTTTTCCGTTATAAATGACTACTAAAATATCGTTGCATATTAGTGTTAATTTGTAACTAATTTTGACATCAATTTTGTTGTGTTTTATTACCGTTAACTCCATCGCAAATTCGTGTAAATCAGTTACCATTTTAATGTGTGCAAAAAAGTCATTCTTTACTAATTTTTGTCACAATCATATTTACTTATTATAGCATTTAACGAAAGGAGGAAGCAAATTCATAAAAAGCAACATTCCAATTAAAATTCATAACTTACATATTGTCTTAAAAGGAAACTGAAGCAAAGCAAACTAAACTGAAGCAAACGCAAGCAAACTAAAACATAAAAACCAAGCTGAAACAAACTAAAAAAACAAATTAAGACAAATTTGAGAAACAAGAAGTTATGTTCCTCATGATTAAGTTGAAGCCGAACCTCCTGCAAGTGGAGAAGATGCAGAAACATTCTGACCTGAAAGAGACATAACCATTTGCTCCATAGCCTCAAATCGGTTTTGGAAAACCATGTTCTCTCACGACTCTTCTGAAGTTCATTTTTAAGTTCTTCCACTTGACGAGTTAACATTCCAACATCTTCAACTGGCTGAGAAGGGACCGGAGAAGCACCAAGAAACATAGTTCCTCTTTGTAGTGATCCAAGTCCAAACACACGTCCTTGCTTTGATATTCCAGCAACCTGCAAGAACACAAAGTAAAAAAACCAGAAGATAAAAGCCAAGTCAAGACACAATTATCAACCATCGGAAGTAAAAAAAACCAAGATAAAAGCCTAGTGAAGACACAATTATCAACTTAAGCCACGACATATTTTCAGGTTTATTGTGTGATCAATATTTAAAACATTAATGGACACTTCTTTATCAATATTTAAGACAATATGACGTGGCTTAAGTTGATAAACAACTATAACACAATTATCACTTAAGCCTAGTGAAGACACAATTATAATACAATAAGTAAATTCATACATTGATAACAATAAGATATTTAGATTTACCTTGACATAAATTTCATTTTTTTGTTCTAAAGTCAAGGCGTCAACAGTCTATGGTTCTCCATTGGAAGACTCCATTTGAGACAAAAGTTCTTGCACAAGCTCATCAAATTTTTCAGCAATTTTACTCGCTCTCTCGTCAACGTATCCTCCATCGGGTTTCTGATGAGTCTTCTTCATCACAGCGAGAAAGGAAGAATCTTCATTGTTCGACTCCTACAAACAAAACAATAACAAAGCAAATTAGAAATATTGAAACCGTAAAAGGAAATAGACATAGAAAAGATAATAAATTCAAACAATACCAAAGCTTTTTGCACTTTCACGTATGAACTAGATCCAGCTCTATGTCGATGAACACCTAAACCATCTCGGTCAAAAAGTCGAGAAGCACGAGCTTTGGCACTTACGTCTCTGAATTTCGGTGTCCTCCAATAAGCTAGCATCTCTCTCCAATCATCTAGAAGAATCCACTCAGGCTTCTCTCCTCTACACTTGGCCAGGCAAATCATTCCTCGGAGGCGAGATTTAGCAAGCTCTTTAAAATTAGCTTTAACCAGATGCTCAATTGCATTGTCCCACTCGAACCTTGTCTAAAAGCACACAATATCATACTCATAAAACAGAAAACTATTCTGAAAATATTTGAAAGATGATAACTCAAACAAACCTTAAATGTTGAATACCACGCTTCCTTGTAAAACAAGGGCACTCTTTTCCAGCTGGTCCAAGGTTCCCTGAAACACCCTTCAATGGTCTTTCTCACGCATGTTGACACTTCTGTGTCATACCCAAACCTAATGCATACACAAATAATGTATTTATGTTCTTATTTTGTATATGAAATAGTTAATAGTTTGTATACCAAATATGATGTTTTAATTAAAATCACATACCATTTTGCTCCATTTTGTCGAGCTGGGTGCAACACTCGAGAATAACGTTCTCGAAGCATTCTACATTCACATGATAAGCATTCTACATTCACATGACTGAAACACAAATTCCTTGATGCTTTCCAAATCCATAGATGTTTAATCAGATTAGTGGCTTACTCGAATTTTAGCGGTCTGGGTTTGTCCGGACTCGAGCAATTGAGCTAACTCTCTCCTCAATTGCTTTATCTGTGTATCCTTTTTGTTCTTGAGAATTTTCAGGCGTGAAGCCGCCATTTGAGTACACAATTGAATCCGAGAGTTCTAGGAAAAGGGAAATAGAAGAGATTAGGGTTTTTTTTGTTGAAGATGAGATGAGAATTTTGTGATCTGAGGAAGTGGACAGAAGAACAACTAATAATTAGAAGGACAAAAAAGTATCGAATTTAGAGAAGATGAATTAGAAGGAAAGAAGAACAACTAATAATTGACGTTTGTGAGATAATACAACCCTAAATTCGATCGGTAATCTCCCTCTAATCTCCACGGCCCAATCAACTCGCATTATTCACCCTTGGATCCTTTTAGTCCCTCACCTATACGTGTCTCTTTCCATTTCCTATAACATCCTTTTCTTTTTTTTTTGTTCAATGTCCTATAACATCCCTTAATTAATCTAAAGTTAATGGATACAATTATGCCATAGCTGATATTGAGCAAAATTAGTCCAAGTATTATGGGTAAAAATTATTTACTATTAAAAATCAACAAAACAACGTAAGGAAATATACTTAATCAAATCAATAAAATGTTCCACTCTTAAAACTCTTTATTTAACTTATACTTATTCAATAAAAATCTATTATTCAAACTAGAAAAGATGATTTATTCGTCACTGAAAATGACCCGGCATATAAATTTTAAACATTTCTATTATGGATTTTTGCATTCGTTTATCAGGGTGAAGCGCTCCATCTTCGTAATAAATTTTGCTTGAGTTTAAATCAAAATCATGATGAACTATTTTCCTTTTCTCGCCATCTTGAACAATTCCATCTCCCTGGAATATCTCTCCTCCATCTTCATAATAAAACGTTTTGTTTAGATCAAATTCATATTGCACTTTTTTCTTTTGCCCCATTTCTTGAGTAACTTGTAATTCTTCCACTTTTGGAACATTTTCCAATTCAATCGTCTCTTCTTTTTTATCTATAAACATTCAATGAACAATACAAAATATAGAACATACCATGTTATTAGTTAAATCATTTTCGTAACCATCAACAAATCTATAAATATAAATATAGGAACACAAACAGCGATTAACCAAATAAAATATATGTGATTTGTTTTCGACTGTATAAACTCATGAATCGGATCAAATGAATAGATCCCTTACTCACGATACAAACCACAACAATTCTAATCTAAAGTAACGACAAGATTACATCACATATTTTCGAGGAATGTGAATCTTGAGAAATCAGAAACGAAAGAGACATTGTTGTACCTCTCAATCCAGACATCTCAGGAGGACAAAGAAGGAGAGAGTCGAATAGAGTAGAGTTGGCTAGTAGACAGACTAGTAGACAGACTATATATAGCTTAGTAGACATGCTATATATAGTATATAGATTAGTAGCTAAACAAACTCAGTATTTCCTTCAATCTGAGAAGACTTATTCAATTGGACTTACTCGAAAAAATTTGTGGAGTATTGTTCAACTTTTTCAATGACTTTTAGCACTCATCTCCTAGAGAGTTTATCTCATGCGCAACAAAGAACATAACATAGTGAAGCAAAATATAGAAATGTGTTAACGGAGACAAACCTTTGTGAGAATAATAAACCGCTAAGTCCAAATATACACTAGAATGTATATATATATATAGTTATATACTACATGTATATGTTTTATGTAAATTAGTATTGAGTTGTTGTACAATAGAATAATAGCGTATCTATTTGGTTAAGCAATAGGAAAAACAAAAGTCACCGAAGAACCCATCAAAGGTTTGATCAACAATGGCTTGCTCCAAACCAAACCAAACGAGTCATAATATTATGCAAAACAAAAAAAAAATGATCAAAATCTTACTAAAGAAAACAAAAAACGACATAAAACCAAAGACTGATTCATTAAATTTATTCAGATTCGTCTTCATCGCTTAATTCGATGTCAGAATTTCCATCTTCATCATCAGATTCAGATCCAAAATCTTCTTCTTCTATATCATCAAGCTCATCTGCTAGGCTATCTAGATTTGCTAGTGTCTCAACATGCAATGAATCAGTGTAAACAATTGGATCGTCACTTTCATGTTGCATTGCAGTGAAATCAAAATTTGGATTGAGCAATACTCTTCCTCTAGGCTTGATCACGATCGTTGCGTTCCATTGCTGGTCCTTTTTCTGAGTCATCTGTGGATACGAAACATAACAAACTTGATCAGCTTGCGAAGCCATGACATAAGGATCATATTTCCCATGACGCTTTCCAACATTAACATCAATAATCCCTGACTTATTTACTCGTGTCCCTTGCCCAATGGTTGAATCATACCAGTCACATTTGAATAGCACAACTTTAAGATGAACAGGTCTGGGATAGTGAAGCTCAATAATCTCTCTCAATACTCCATAGAAATCATGTTCATCACTTGAACCACAAGATGCCATGCCTTTGACAAAAACTTCATAATTTGCATTCTTTTTGTCTTTCCCATAGTCGTATGTGTGAAATATATATCCACGACAAAAATACATTGGCCAACAAGTAACTTTTACCATAGGACCATGGGCAAGCGTTAGCAACCACTTTGGATATGAATTGTTCCTCTCAGTATTCTCCACCTAATTTCATGCACATATATAAATCCTATTATTATAAAATAAATTTGTCACAAACTTTTAAAAGAAAATATCTCTCTTACATGCTCTAGCAACCATTTTGCAAAATTTTCTTCTCAAAGCTTGTTTAGAGCGTCTCCACTTATCCCATAATTAGAAGCAGTCATTGTCTCATCAAATAACCTATATAGCAATCTCATCAAAAATCATAACATATTTTACCCTATGATATATAAATTAAAGTATGTGTGTTTTAATTTTCCGTACCTTTCAAATGGGGCTAGTTGTTCGCAGTTGAGCAAAACATATGTATGTGTGATATTATAGTCATTTTTCGGAAGCCATATCTCCTTTTCCTTACCACTGCCTCTCCCCAGTTGGGAAAAAATCTCAGGAATCGCATCACCCTGGTGTGTATCTTCTTGATAACCTCCATCATAGTGTCGAGCATTAGTTCGGGTTTTTGTCTTGATGTGTGGCTCAAAGTAGTAAGTGGTAAAATTAGAAATTTCTTCATTGATGTATTGTTCAACAATCGAGCCTTCTACTTTTGCCTTATTTTTCACTTTTTTCTTTAGATGATCCATGTACCGTTCGAAAGGATACATCCATCTAAATTGAACATGTCCTCCAAGTCTAGCTTCGTGTGGTAAGTGAATTGGCAAATGTTCCATAACATCAAAAAAAGATGGAGGAAATATCTTCTCGAGGTTACAAAGAACTAGACAAATGTTTTGATGCAACATTCCGATACCGTCTTCGTGTAAAGTTCTTGTGCAGAGATCTCGGAAAAACAAATTAATACCTATAAAAAGATAGGAAAAACTATATCAGGGAAATAATTATAATAATAATAAAAAACAGAGTAAGGACACAATAGATCAAACAGAGGAAGCACACAATGCATTGTCTCACGTAATCAAAGTCAAAGAGTGGAAACAAACAAATAAACAAAATAAATCGTATAAAGAAAAAAAGTTAAGTTCAAGAAGTAAGATTCATCGTTTATAAAATTCAAAGTCAAAGTTACGAAGTTAAAGTCACAAAGTCGTAAAAAAATCAAAATTTAAAATATGATCCAGAGAAAATCAAAGTGACAAATAAATAAACATAGAGAAGCTATGCCAGAAACTCAATGGAAATCACAAAGTCGTAAAAATGTTTCACTAAAATTTTAACTAAAATAGCAGAGAGAAGCTAAGTCATTAACAAATATTAAACCAAAGATTTATACTTACTAGAGAGTGCTTCATGTACAGGTTTATCCAAAAGCTCAGCAAACGCGATTGGAAGTAATCGTTGCATTAAAACATGGCAGTCATGACTTTTCATCCCGGTTAATTTTGCTCCCGAAAAGTCTACACACTTTGATAGACTTGACGAATACCCATCAGAAAATTTAACATCTTTTTCAAGCCATTGTAAAAACTTTGTTCTTGCTTCAGCTAGTAGTCTAAAAATTGGAACCGGTGCCTTTCCATCAATTAAGTGTAGCTCTATCCGATTACAATACTCTTCCAAATCAATTTGTGATTTGATGTTATCTTTCGTCCTCCCCTTCACATTGAGTAGAGTATTGATAATATTATCAAAAAAGTTCTTTTCAATGTGCATCACATCAAGATTGTGTCGGAGTTTAAGATATTTCCAATACGGTAGCTCCCAAAAAATACTCTGCTTATGCCAATTGTGAGTGTTACCGTATCCTGGTAATCGCCCAAGGTTTCCTCCACAATTAACTGATTTTGGCAAATCTTTGACTTTATTCCATAGTTCCTCACCCGTTGGAAATTGAGGAGGACTATCACTCCTAGTTATTCCTTTTCTAAAATTTTTCCTATTTCGCCAATAGCTATGATCTATTGGTAGAAAACACCGATGACAATCAAACCAACTTGTTTTTCTCCCCTTTCTCAATTGAAAAGCACACGTGTGATCCAAACAATAAGGACATGCTAAACGACCATGAGTTGTCCATCCAGAAAGCATACCATAAGCAGGAAAGTCACTTACCGTCCACATTAAAGCAGCTCGTAAGACAAAATTCTGTTTGGTAGAAGTATCATATGCATCGACACCGTCAAACCATAAATCTTTCAACTCTTCTACCAGTGGTTGAAGAAAAACATCAAGACTTCTCTTAGGATGCTTTGGACTAGGAACTAAAATTGTTAGAAACATAAACTCTTGTTTCATGCACATATCAGGTGGAAGATTATAAGGAGTCACAATTACAGGTCATAATGAATAGTTATGTCCTGACATACCAAATGGATTAAACCATCTGTGCATAAACCAAGGTGAACGTTTCTTGATTCTGATGCGAAATCAGGGAATACCTCGTGAAAATGTTTCTATGCTTCTCCATCTGATGGATGAGACATTTCTCCACCACTCGCATAAGTTTAGCATGTCATCTCATATCTTTTGCAGTATGATCAGATTGATATAATCTCTTCAATCTATCGGCTATCGGTAAGTAAAACATTTGGCGATATGCAACGTTTTTCTGTCTAGGCTTTTGAGTAGGATGAAATCTATCTTTTTTACAGAAGCGACAACTCTCTTCGTTTTCAGCATCTTTCCAAAAGATCATGCAATTATCTTGACAAACGTCAAATTTTTGATAAGGCAAACCCAAAGACCGGATAAGCTTCTTTACTTCATAGAAAGATTTCATAGACTTGTTACCTTCAGGCAAATACTCTTGGATCAACTCACAAACAGAGTCCATGCATTTTTGAGACATATTATAATCTGTTTTCAAAGCCATGAGTCGAGCTGCTAAGGAGAGTTGCGAAAGACCTTCTTTACATCTATCGTAAATAGGATGCTTCGCAGCATCCAACATATCGAAAAACTTTTTTGCCTCAACATTAGGCTCCTGTCCCATATTCTGATCAAATCTTGGCTCTGTATTAGTAAATGCATCTGAAATCATCGTCACGTAAGGATTCACTGGCTCCGTTTGAGATTCCATCTCAAAATTATCTATATTCTCAGAATGATCGTTTAGAATATCATAATCTTCACCATGAGAAACCCAAACCCAATATTTCGGCATAAAACCTCTATTGTATAGATGATTCGACACAACTTCTTCTTTTAATATGCCACTGTTCTCGCACTTGATACATGGACACATAAGCTTTTCATTCTCAAGAAATATGGGTTGATTTTTTGCAAATTTCAAAAATTCTTCTACTCCCCGACAAAACTCTTCTGAAACTTGCTTTGTTGTATGATTCACTCTCTGGTACATCCAGCATCTTGTAATTCTAATGTCGTTGTTTGACGAAGTCATTGAAATCTGTAAGATTAGAATAAAAACACAGAGTTTGAGTTAGATTAGGAGTCAATTACGACTACGACAAAGAAAAGGGTTAGAAGTAGAACTAGAATTATAACCTTGTTCGAAAAGGCGGACGATTTTTGCGGTCGCTAATACGTTCAGCGATGGGTCGCTATGGAGAGTCGGAGCTGATCGGAGCTATTAGATGGGTTGCCAAGTTTGGATCGCCAATAACCTGGGTTAACAAAAACCGGGTATTGATCAGCAAATCCGCCGAGAACTGAATCCAAAGATTGAGAGAAACAAAGTCTAGAAGGCGATTGTTGAACAAGAAAAATCTCTTTGAAGAGCTTTGAGATGAAAACGACGATAATGATAATTGAAAACAGAGAGGAAAAAGGAAATATTTTACTATGTTTTGGGTAGAAAAAAAAATATTTTAGATTTATTCGTTTTGAAAGATCTATTAAGCAATTAAGCATGCTACCAAACCATAACATAACCAAATTATGAAACCAACGATAAACCAAATACATACCAAGAGAAGATTAATTCCGTTACACCTTTAATATGTACCTTTAATATGGGCAAATAGACTCGACCCAATAATTAATTTGATAAGGTTTAGTACGAGTTTTTGAAAAAAACTATATTAAATTTTTAAATTTGAAAGACGAGTGAAAATTGTGTACGAATATTAGAAGAATAATCTATATACATAAATGTAGGTTACATGGTTATATCGTATTTTAGAAAAGAGAGGTAATTATTGAGATTGTTAAAATTATTATGAGATTTTTTTGTTTACGCAAACACATGAGATGTATTGTTTATTAGTTTTGTTCGTTTCATAAATATCAGAAAATATGCCGTAATTTTAGAATTCATTTCATAAAAAAAATATGACGACATAACACGTTAGTGCAATAGTTATAATTTATGACAAATTTACTACATCTTTTCATCACAAAACAGATACTTGCAACTCTGTCACGAATTTGTTAGATATAGTAACGATACATATAGTAAAAATACCGTAATAGCTATTATGATTGTTATTTTTGTCACAATGTAGTTACGAATTACCACAAATTATTGGTTACGATTGTGTCCGTCACCTTATTGCGACGAACCAACTATGAATTAGAGACATAAATAGTTAGTCACAATATAGTATATAAAATGTCACTAGCTTGTGACAAAATCCGTCTGTCTCAAATTTTCGTCACAATAAGACTGTTTTTTTGTAGTGACTACCTCTAGGTGTCGATCGACGCTCGGTTTCAGAAACCAGAGACCGAGCCTGTCCTCACGTGGCTCTTCTCTGATCACACCAAGACCGGCCACAATACGATCACAACACGAACACGCATCCAATAGTGATTAACAGCAAAGGAAACACGCATAAAAATCATCAACTATCCATCAAAAAAGTAAACGACTAATCAATCCTAAGTATCGCCGCGATCACGCACTTACCTTGCGATTCGCCGACAATGAACGGACGAAACTCTCGAACTCGACTGAACACCACCACGATCTCACTGATTCCTCGCTGGAAACCGCAAGGAATGAGCCACGAATCACCACAACGACCACCGGAACAAACGAACGGCAAAAACCTCAAGAACACGAACGATTTCATGATTCTCACACAAAACTCTTCAAATCCCGATTTTCCTCCGCCCCGACGGCTCTGCACCCCAAACCTCTTATAAACAAGCGACTAGGGTTTTTAATTAACCAAATCGCGTGAAAATCGTGGTTAAAACAAAACCATCAGTTTTCTGAAATTTAGTGTCGATCGACACCACCTATTAGTGTCGATCGACACCACCTATTGGTGTTGATCGACACCTACCAAAATTATCCAAACTTTGGTTTACGGTCGTTACAGTGAACTTGAGATATGGTGAGTTGTATCAGGACTACATTTTAGCCAACTCGTTGGTGGTAAAGACCAATAATCAATTGATGACAATAATGTAGTGCGATGGGAATCGATGGTATCGGTGAAAGCGAAAGCCAAACTCCATTCAATCGTTTCAAGTTGGGCTTTCTTTAAAATATATGTGGCGTTCCAACATGTTCCATTAAAGATACGACTATTCTGAGCTTTACATAGACTCCATGTTAGCCAACATGGTTGTTGAGTGATATCTTCTCTTTCCTGAGATGTGGTCCAATATCCAGATTTAACATTGTAGTGATCTTCCTTGGTATAATTCCATACTTATTTATCTCGTTTAGGATATTTAGAGATGTAGATTTGCCTGATCAGGTTGGGATCCGTGTTATTAGCGTGATGGAGCAGGTTCATGTTTTATTGCCTCTTTGTCCATAACTCACTAACCATCACATTTTGATCCAAAGTCGAATCAAGGAGTGGTTTTGCTAGGTTTGATGGAATCCAGTTATCCTTACAAGCGTAGATATTACCATCACCAATGTGCCACTGCATTCCTTTTGATAGTAGATCTCGACCATTGAGAATGAATGATCATCGGAAATAATCAAACCAGCAGCTGAACTAAAGCTCAATCAAACCGAATGCACAATTCCAATCTGACCCAAACATGCTTGTTTGTCGAGTAGAGCTCGGTTGAAATCAGATAAATTTTTGAATCCAAGACATCCTTGTGTTTTGGACAAGGCCATCCGTTTCCAACTTACCCATGCTAGTTTCCTCTTACCGTTTTTATTGCCCCACAAAAGTTGGAGAGAATGTCATACAAGTCATCAAAAATTGTTTTTTGTAACTTGAAAGAGTTCACTGAGTAAACGGGTATAACAGGAGCTATAGATTTCAATAAGATTTCTTTGTATGCCCCGATAGATAATGATTATTCCAACCATTTGTTCGTGCATGGACTCTCTCAATAATATATTGGAGCATCTATGTCTTCTTGCGTCCAAACTGTGCTGACAAACCTAACCTTTAATTGATGGAATCTTAAACTTTTGTTGCATTGTGTATATGTTACGTTGAAATATTTTGAATCCAAATGAGATGGCGGATTTATCATAGTTCACCAATTGCCCTCGACAAGAATCCATAAACCTCGGATGAGAGGAAAAATGTGATATTTGATGGAATCCCTCTAGACTTAGTGATCGAGATTTTTGGTAGATTGCATGTGAAATTTGTAGCCAGGTTTCTTCTAGTATCCAAGCTATGGGAAAGATTCATTCGTAGTAGAGATTTCATCACTTCTTTTCCAGTTGGGCCTTTTTCGTCTCAGATGAGTCTCTTAATCGCTTTAAGTAATTTTGATAGTGAAAGAGAATACTAAATTCGGTACTTCTCGACGCCATTTCTATCACGAACTACATATTCCTTTCCAACTATGAGAGAGTACTACTCGCATTATGTTAATGGCTTACTAAGCCTTGAACGTGGTAAAAACAATGCATAGTTAGCCCTAGCACTTGTAAGTCCATACTTTTACCTAGTGTCAAAACCAAGAGACAAATCGAAAAAAATATTTTCGGGTATGATTCAGTTAATGATGGGTACAAATTATTGTGCATGACGAAAAAAAATGAATGGTTATCCGAAACCATCATCTCAACATCAAGTATTCACATTGAGATCAACTAAAAAGAATCATGGAAAATGATAGAATGCTACGCTAGAATGTAGCATTCTTCACTTTCCTTGGTTTAGCGGTATGTGCATAAATGGTGTTACAGGCCGAGATTTTTGAATATGAGCTTGACAAGATTTGATTTGAGGTCTACCAAGTTGGACTATATTACTGAAGTACTAAAGAAATTGTAGCGAAGATTAAGTACACATAGGACCACACATATTATAAACTACGAGGGTAAAGTAGCCATACCCTATCGAACTAAATCATATAAATTTGATGTGTGGGTTATGTTTTAGTATTGAAGAATCATATATCTTGGAATAATTTATTTCGTTTTGGTATTGAGCCTTGGAAAGAACTAAACATCAGAGGCATTACTCAGACATGCATTACTCACGTGTTTATAAAGCCCATATTATTTAGAGGCCCTTTTTATTTGTGATTTATTTACATGCATTTTTCTTTCTTGTTTGGCGGAGTCAGAACATAATTAAACAAATTAAAGGGACTAAATTTAAACGATTCAAATTTATACAGGTGTGTATTTAAAGATAATTTACGGGTGCTCGTTTTCTCTAAAACCCAACCATGAATGTAACAAGTGACAAACTCTAAAAATTCCATTATTTCCTTTCACAGTTATGTTTACACTTTTTTGATATTTGTTGTTTGCACTTGTAACACCCGAATTTTTTTTTTTTTTATGCCAAGATATTTCTACTGCGGAAAAACATAACAATTAAACCAATAAAATAATCCATTTATTAAACAAATCATTTAAACCAATTAATTCAAATACCAGAATTCCAGAATGAACATTTAATAAACTAGCAACCTAAAAACATCGGTTCGCTAGACTAAATAACAAAACACAATCCATATCATCCTCCCGTCCCAGCCATGATTCCACGATCTCACACTTTTTCTTTACGTGCAACTCAAAGGGAAAAACAGAGTTGCGTGAGTATTATCATAAATACTCAGTGAAGCGGTCATCCCGCCTACCAATTACATAATAGGGAAAAAGCTTGCCAAAATACAATGCAACAACCAACATTTAACAGATATGCAATGATTAGCAGATATGCAACACTCAACAGATATGCAACGATCAACAGATATGCAATGATCAATGGATATGCAATACTCAACAGATAAGCAACATTCAACAAATATGCAAATTTTCACAGTTTAACAAGTGGTGTCGATCGACACCTCTCATGAGTGTCGATCGACACTCCAATCACTATACTAAACCTCACGATCATATCAATGGGGTGTCGATCGACACTGCCACTAGGTGTCGATCGACACCTCCTACAGAAACCGAAGCCGAGTCAAAATCCTCACGCAGACTCAATTCGTTTCCTCACAAGGTCACACACGATTCAATAACAACTTATCACACGAAAACATGAATATAAATCATAACAATCACAACCCAATCCTAAATACCACAATTCAATCATTCAATTCCTAACAAACTAATCCCGTAATCGCGATCACGCACTCACCTTAGCCTCAAACGAAGGAAAGGAACAAGATGACCCCAAACAAGCGACGAACAAAGCCTCTACCCACTGGTACGGACTGATCCAAGCGATCCCTACACAAAATCGCGTAGAACAATGATCCCACGGCTCTTAAAACTTGAATAAACGATGTCTCGAGGATTTCTTTGCAACAATCCTCAAGAACGATCGAATTATCTCTCAATCTCCTATGATTCTCTCTGATTTCTCTTCTCCCAAAACGCGGCCACCAACTACCTAAGGGCTTATATAAGCAAGCCCTAGGGTTTCTCTTTAACCGCGACGCAAACCGAGCGATTAATTCTAAAACCGAACCGAACGCAGAACATGGTGTCGATCGACACCCCCTTTCCAAAAACAAAAATTGGAAATAGGATGTTACAATTCTCCCCCACTAAACTGGATTCGACCTCGAATCCTAAGACACAATACTCCATACTCTGGCCGCACCGGCCCATACCAACATAGATTCTCACATAATCTCAAAAGATCACAACTAAGCCCACGTCTATACGCACGTTTTCAGACATTTATTACGTTTTAACTCATCCACACACACACACACACACACTCTAGGGAATCCACCGTCCCCTCGAGAGAACCACCGTCTTTCAGCATTATAGAGGAACCCACTGTTCCGATGTAGACTCTCCATACTAAAATGGGAACCACCGTCCCAATATCAGTACACAAGAAAACCACCGTCTCCTGGAGAGAACCACCGTCTCTCAGTATGTATACAGGAAATCACCGTCCCCGATACAAACCATGGAAGGCCACCGTCTCTAGATCATGAATCATCCGTAATAAATTCCATAACGCCTACCCACAACAACAATAAGGACCTAAAATTACTCTAACAGAACGCGTAAGGCTCCTAGCCCAGAATACTATAATGCAATGTTTCCAAATCCTGACTAGGTCTGTCCAATTAATTGCACAACAATCAAACAAGAACATGTACAACCAGCTATAGACCAAGAGTTAGATCGATCGATTATGCAACAATCAAACAAGAACATGCACAACCAAGACATTACATCCGATATCCCGGTCATTGAAACCGAACGCACAAGAAAAATCATCGAGGTCTGTATTCCGTCTCATGCTTATACCACGGTCAGATATTGATTACTCATACTTATACTGTCATCATCACACTCTTAGGACGTCTTCTTTGAGGTAACGATGCCGATGCCACTCCACTCTCAGGACGCCTCCCTCAAGCTCTGGCTCTATATAGGAAAAATGTTTCCTTAAAGTAATCAACACATACGTGAACAAGCACCTGAAAACTAGGAATACTTTCCTTGATAACAACAAGCAATAACCTAATCTAGCAAAACAACTCTACTCCTACTGAACACTTAGCTAACACAACTGACTTCCTGAAGATACACACCTCAACTTCGAAGAACCTCACCAAACCAAACTCTTTGCACGCCCCAGATATCTATTGCTCTTAACTCAGTCTACATCTGACACCCATAGAACGCATCATGTGGCCCATCAGGAAAACATATCGTTCGCACTCTAGGGATGCATCCTTCGAGTCAACGGTATCTGGGAAACACATATCCCAATCAACATACCGGAGAGATAACATCTCCTCAAAATACACGAGTTATTCGGGACCACAGTCCCTAGAGCAATAAATACCGAGCACTGAAAATCAAAAATTGGACTGCCCAACAAGGGTCCAAATCCACTCTTGACGCCTCAGCGTAACCATCCATTTTCCGATACACCTGCTTATCCACTTGAACGTCCCATTCGAAGAGACCTGAAAACTTAACCGACTGCCACCACTTACCCTTACTCGAACGAACAAACACTTTGGTTTTCGGAAATCCTTCCAGAACTACCCTTGGATGCATTACTTGATTCTCGTGAACTCTGGTTCTTTTGCTAAGCCAGAACACCTCCTGATAACTGAAATGCTCCTTGCTTGCTTTGAACACCCTCCTCCGAAATAATTGATCCCCATGACTGGATATGATGATACGCGAGAGACCAAGAACTCCTCAAAATACTGGTTTGTCATCCACTGCGATGAACCTTTCAACCTTCAGATACTCCACTCTGCATTCCTACAACCAAAAAAAAAAAAAAAAATTGGTGCTCCTCCTAACCGCACTTGCTCAACTCCGCATACAGCTTCATGCTCCTCATGATTCTTTGAATAGCCCAAGAGATAACGCTGAGAATGAACGAACACTTCCCAAAATTCCTTGATCACGTCGTAATAATCTCGTGCCTACCGCAGGCGCATTTGCCAAGCCGAAAAGCATAACTACAACTCGAAAAGCTCATTACTTGACCAGATTCGCCCTGAACTTTCTATGCAACATTTTTAGTCCAACTGGGCCTGTGGTCGATTGTACAACAATCAAACAAGAACATGTACAACCACCCGTCAGTCCCGACTACGCAATATTCTTAATCCAAACTAGGTCTGGCGGTCGATCATACAATAATCAAACAAGAATATGTACAACCACCCGTCAGTCCCGATTTAGATTTTAAAAATGCTACATGTGTAACCAGAACTCCACCAGGGCCTGGCCTGACCAGCGATACTTCGGCTCACAACTCGAGCCTCTCGAACCGTCTATCACAGACCATACACTTGACCTATCCAGCCAATACTATTCAAGATCCTCACCCAAACCTCAAACCCGTCCAATATGGACTAAAATCCTGCCCTGACTTGGCCGAACCACACGAAATCCTCCCATGATCTCAGAGGCTCCGTCTAATCCACACAAGACAACATACCTCGAGCCAATGGTATCTGGGGAGCTCACCTCCCCGCAAGAGATCTCACATCCCTCGCTACTTATTCCAGGAATTGACTCAAATGTTATCATAAGTGTTACTCTGATACCAGAGTATCAGTGAAGGTATTATCAGAGTATTACATAGCAAATCTCTTGGACAATTCAAGTAAATCAACTAACCAAATACTACATACTCACTCTATTACTTATAATCAATTCAACAACAGTCTCAAATCAACCAATTACTATCAGCCCAAGAACCAAAAGGGCTCTCATACCAAATTGAAACGACCAAGTTTTTTTTTTTTTTAATTAACTAATTAACCCGAATTAAGTATTCCCATAAATACTAATTCTCAACAGTTAACTCAATCTAACAACCAATAACCAGCAGAAAAACAATAACATTAAACCATGAAACCATTAAAACAAATTCTAATTCATCTCAACATTTCTAGTAACCTATACCAGGTTCTACCAAAAGTAATACAGAAACATATAATCTAGAGTTCCTAATCATCCACTCGTCCCAACTTTAATTCCACGATTCCAAGCTTTTCCTTTACCTGCAACTCAAAAGGGAAAAACATAGTTGCGTGAGTATTATCATAAATACTCAGTGGAGCGGTCATCCCGCCTACCAATTACATAATAGGGAAAATAGAATCAACATTCAACAGATATGCATCATTCAACAGATATATAAATTTTCACAATTTACCAGGTGGTGTCGATCGACACTCCTCATGGGTGTCGATCAACACTCTAATGCAATAACCAAAATTTACGATCAAAAGGAGTGGTGTCGATCAACACTGCCACTAAGTGTCGATCAACACCTCTCATAGAAATCGAACCCGAGTCAAATCCTCTCGCAGACTCGATTCGTGTTCTCCCACAAGATCAAAACACGACCAAGCCATAACATATCATGGAAAAACACAGGTTATCACTCATCACAATCACGATTCAATCAAACAATTCCCTAACAATCTAGTTTCCGTATTCGCGATCACGCATTCACCTCGATTAACGAATTGAACACACGGATACACAAAATCAGAGCCTCTTACTCGACCCAAAGCTACTGATTCACCTTCCCTTACACCTCGGATTTTTGATCGGAAACCTGTTCCGAAAACTAGACACACAGAGCTTTCTAATACCCTCTAGATCGTTGTCTAACTCTCTCCGAGTCTCTGACAAAACACCCCGCAATCTGACTGATTTTTGAGCCCGATTCAGCAAAACCTCCCTCACGAAAACACGAATAACTCTTAGAGAACAAAACCAAAAGACGAACGGATTGACCTCACAGCTAGCTAAGAGAGAGAGGAACTTACCCACAAAAATTCACTCTGATACGAACCAAACTTCCTGTCCGTTTCTTTTCTCTACCAGAAAAAAACAGAACTGCCTCTTTCTCTCTTAAACACCAACCTCTTAGGAATTCTCCAAACTTCTCTCCAACTTTCTTTCTCTCAATTCTGATCAAAACGCCTCCTTCTTCTGATCAGGTGGCCAAAGGCCTTTTATAACGCGTCCTAGGGTTTTTTCCAAACTGACGCCATAAACCGGACAATTCAAATTAAACCGAAATCTGCCCGAAACTATGGTGTCGATCGACACCCACCACTGGTGTTGATCGACACCCCTCCCAAATTACTAGAATTTGGTTTTGGGATATTACAATTCTCCCCCACTAAACTGGATTCGTCCTCGAATCCTCACAAAACCGTCTATCAAAGGCTCATATCCGACCCAAAACTGGTCCATTAATGCCACCAAAACTCAAAACCAGCCCATTAATGCCATCAAAGCTCAAAACCTGCCCAAACCGGTTAAAATTATCCGAGATCAAACACCCGATCTCCAAGGTTCTCGTTCAGTCTCATGTTTATACGCCCGTTTCAAGACATCTATTAACTTTAACTCATTCCACACCCCTCCCACTCGCAGGACGCATCCCTTGAGCTATCGGTGTCACACCACTCCTACTCGCAGGACGCATCCTTTGAGTTATCGGTGCCTCGCACCACTCTCACTCGCAGGACGCATCCTTTGAGCTATCGGTGCCTCGTGTCCTTTCCACTCTCGGGACGCATCCTTTGAGCTCCTGGTACACTGTGCCCCTTCCACTTTCAGGGCGCATCCTTTGAGCTCCGGGTACACAGGGGAGACTAATCATCCCCTCTAGAGAACGCATCCCCTCAAAAACAAATATATGAGTTGCTCGGGACCGCAACCCCTAGAGTAATAAATTTTAAAACATCTATAAACATCTATCGACTAGAACTACCTCGCGTGGCAAACTCGATACTCCCTAACCCATAATATTACCACAAACCATATAAAGACTACTCATCTTATAAACACCGATAAATAAGAATCTCTATCTTATAAACTCCAAAAAGTATAACCGTTACAACAAAACGATAATACCACAAAAGCAATACATGCTAGAAACAAAACAGGATCCCCAAAGAGGAATCAAGCTCAGTGGCGACCTGCTTATCAAACCGCTTCCTGAACTTCAATTTCATCTTGCCTCGGGCTCCCACGTCCCCCTCCGCGCAACTCGCACAATCCCACAACACTCGCAACAGTGGGATCTCCTTTCGACGAAACACCTTGACTCTCCTCTAAACTGAAAGAGACGCAAGGCTCTTAACCCGGATTATAAGGAATGTAACGTTTCATAATCCTGATTGGGTCTGCCCCAATCGATCGCGCAACAATCAAACAAGAACATGCACAACCAGAGACGCTACACCCGTTAACCCGGTTGTCGGAACCGAACAAAAAGAAAAAGAACTTTTAGGCCCGTATCCCATCTTATACCCATGCAACGGCCAGACATTGATTACTCATACTTATACCGTCATCATCACACTCTCAGGACGTCTTCTTCGAGGTAACGATGCCGATGCTACTCCACTCTCAGGACGTCTCCCTCAAGCTCTGGCTCTAATTAGAAAAACGTTTCCTTTAGAGTAATCAACACATGCATGCACAAGCACCTGAAACAAGGAATACTTTCCATGATATTGACCCAACATTAATACTTTGACATCATAACTCTGCTCTTACCAAATACTTGGTTAACACAACTGACTTCCTGAAGATCCACACCTCAACTTCGAAGCACATCACCAATCCCAACTTCTCACCCGCCCCAGATATTGATTACTCTTAACTCAGTCTACACCTGACACCCATAGGATGCATCCTGTGGCCTGTCAAGAAAACATACCGTTCGCACTTTCGGGACGCATCCTTCGAGTCAACGGTACCTGGGAAACTCACATCCCGATCAACATATCAGAGAGATCACATCTCCTTAAAACACCTGAGTTATTCGGGACCGCAGTCCCTAGAGCAATAAATAACGAGCATTGAATATCAAAAATTGGACTGCCCAACAAGGGTCCAAATCCACTCATGACGCCTCAGCGTAACCATTCATCGGCCGATACACTTGCCTAAAACATGCATGTCCTGTTCGAAGAGACCTGAACTGAACCGACTTCCTCAAAACAACTCACGACTCGGATTCCTCTCTTAATTTCATAACCCGTCCAACATGGACTAAAACCTTGACCTAACCTGGCCAATACCACACGAGATCATCCCTTGATCTCAGAGGCTCCGTCTAATCCACATAAGAAACCTACCGCTCGTACTCTCGGGACGCATCCCTCGAGCCAACGATATCTGGAGAACTCACCTCCCCGCAAGAGATCTCACATCTCTCGCTACTTATTCTGGGAACTCACTTCCCAATAAGTATACAGGAGAACACACCTCACCTCAGATTAGAGCCACCTCACGTGGTATAGTCTCGATATTGCCAGCCTGGAATATTCTCAAAGAAACGACCCACACTGGTCCACCCATACAAAACACATCTGAGAACCACGCGCCTCATAACTAGTATGAAAATAAATAAGAAACACCATCTTATAAATTTTCAAAAATGTATATCGTTTCAACACCAACGAAAATACAAAAATTCCAGAAACAACAACGCAAAACTCAAAATCTGAAACTGGAAATAAAACCAAAAAACGGAAACCAACTCAGTCCTCGAACTACTCCTCCAGGTCCTCGATTACTGCAAGTGCCTCTACCAGCTCCGCCCTCGAGGCATACCTGGAAGCTCTGTCGGGCTTCTTCAGCCCAATACGAAGTCCTTCCACGAACTTGCCTATCTGGGCTCGCTCCCCATCCATGCCGCCACTCGCATAGACCACCATCCTGCTGAACTCAGCATCATACCCACGTGCAGATCGGTTGCCCTGAACCAGACTCTGGAACTGCAACTCTAACTGCTCCACAACTTCTTGAGGAAAATATCTTGCATTGAACTCGCCCAAGAATTCACCCCAAGTCCACAATGTCCGCCTTCTCCTGGCCTGGACACCAGTCCACCAGAGACGAGCATTTCCTTCCAAGAACCCTACCGCTATATCAACACGGAACTCGTCGGGACATCTGAGAGAACGAAGCCTTCGCTCAACCTTCAGCCTCCACTCATGGGCTTCCTCTGGTCCCCCTCCACCCGAGAAGAACAAGGGCCCCATAAGCAGCTGCTCACTGGACATCGCTAGGTACTGCTCCCTCAGTGTCGCTACTGGAGTCTGCACTGGTACCGCACCCGGTAACCGCTCTAATATCAATGTAAGCATCTTCACCAAATGATCCCCAGGATCCTGGGCTCCACCTGCAGCAACACCCACACCTGGGCCTCTTGCCGCACCAGCTGAACTATCCGACACACTGACAGCACTTGCTGAAACATCCTGATACGTCGGCGAAACAGCCACCTGCTCTGACGACTCACTCTGAGTCTCCCACTCGAACGACGAGGACACACGACCCCGACCACGACCCTGGCCTCCACGGCCACCACCTCTGCCACCACGGCCTCTCGAAACTCTAGCCATCGCACACTGCACTTACCAAAAGCACATTCTAAGCTACTAGAATTCACAGAATAACGTCAGACAATCACATACCGTGGAATCTCTTTGAAGGCTCTGAGAGGATGATCTAAGATTTTACAACTCACAGAATCAACTAACTACTCATAGTCAATTCAACAACAGTCTCAAATAAACCAATTACTATCAGCCCTAGAACCGTAAGGGCTCTGATACCAAATGGAAACGACCAAGTTTTTTTTTTTTTTACCTAGACATTTCTAGTGTGGAAAAACATAACAATTAAACCAATAAAATAATCCATCCAATAAATAATTCCTTTAACCAAATAAATCGAGTGGTGATTTTGATTGGAGTAATAGAATCTCAAACGATACAAAAAATGTCTAGCGAACCAACCATTATGATACCACTTGGAGTAATACTCTGATAATACCTTCACTGAGAGTTGTTGGTATAATTGTCCACAACTCTGATACCAAAATCTAACACCCGAATTTTTTTTTTTTTTTGCCTAGACATTTTTACTGCGGAAAAACATAACAATTAAACCAATAAAATAATTCATTTATCAAATAAATCCTTTAAATCAATTAATTCAAAGACCAGAATTCCAGAATGAACATTTAATAAACTAGCAACCTAAAATTATTGGTTAGCTAGACTAAACAACAAAACACAATCCCTATCATCCTCTCATCCCAGCCATGATTCCACGATCTCACACTTTTTCTTTACCTACAACTCAAAGGGAAAAACAGAGTTGCGTGAGTATTATCATAAATACTCAGTGAAGCGGTCATCCCGCCTACCGATTACATAATAGGGAAAAAGCTTGCCAAAATACTACGCGACAACCAACATTTAACAGATATGCAACGATTAACAGATATGCAAATTTTCACAGTTTAATAAGTGGTGTCGATCGACACCTCTCATGAGTGTCGATCGACAATCCAATCACTATACCAAACCTCACGATCATATAAATGGGGTGTCGATCGACACTGCCACTAGGTGTCGATCGACACCTCCTACTGAAACCGAAGCCGAGTCAAAATCCTCACGCAGACTCGATTCGTTTCCTCACAAGGTCACACACGATTCAATAACCACTTATCACACGAAAACATGAATATAAATCATAACAATCACAACCCAATCCTAAATACCACAATTCAATCATTCAATTCCTAACAAACTAATCCCGTAATCGCGATCACGCACTCACCTTAGCCTCAAACGAAGGAAAGGAACGAGATGACCCCAAACAAGCGACGAACAGAGCCTCTACCCACTGGTACGGACTGATCCAAGCGATCCCCACACAAAATCACGAAGAACAATGATCACACGGCTCTTCAAACTCGAATAAACGATGTCTCGAGGATTTCTTTGCAACAATCCTCAAGAACGATCGAATTCTCTCTCAATCTCTTATGATTCTCTCTGATTTCTCTTCTCCCAAAACGCTGCCGCGGACTGCCTAAGGGCTTATATAAGCAAGCCCTAGAGTTTCTCTTTAACCGCGACGCAAACCGAGCGATTAATTCTAAAACCGAACCGAACGCAGAACATGGTGTCGATCGACACCCACCACTGGTGTCGATCGACACCCCCTTTCCAAAAACAAAAAATGGAAATGGGATGTTACAGCACTATACATGCAATTGCATAAATTATCTTTTGAGACAATCGAATTCTAAGCATTGCTACATCCCAAGCCAAAACTCTTCATTATAACCTCTTATCAACGTGTAGCTCGCACTATAGTTTAATCAGTCAAAAGTTCAACTCTATACAACTTCCCCAGAAACCTCTTTAACCACATTTTCAAATCTTACTTCAACTCGAATGAATTGCGTTTGAGGGCAAAAAATCCTATCGCTTACTCATTACTTTTCTCGCCGATTGAACATTGTCAAGCAAAATCACTTATACTTGGTCATTTTCGACCGCATTCCGACGGGACTTATCCGTCGGTTCTATCTCGTCGGAAAACCATTTCCGTCAAAAATTCGTCGATTATTTGCGACGGTTATCCGACGTTTTAACGTCGGAATAAAAAAGGAGACGGAATTCCGACGGTGCCTGAGTTCCGGTGATCATCGACAGCATTCCGACGGTACCGGAGTTCCGGCGATTATCGACGGAATTCCGACGGTACCGGAGTTCCGGCAAGAACCGACGGAATTCCGACGGTACCGGAATTCCGGCGATCAGCGACGGAATTCCGACGGAACCTTATTTTTTGGAAAAAAAAATTTTAATTAAAAATAAATTAATTTAAATTATATTAAATATAATAAAACTTTTAAAATGTATTAAAAATTAAAAAAGACAATTAAAATTGTTTTAAAAGTATTTTAAAGTTTTACAACAAATTTAAAAACTCTAAATCCGGCTATTCCAGCCTACGGGCGTTCAGGATGTCTCTCAGCTGCTGTTCCATGGCGGCAAATCGTGCATCCGCTTCCGCCTTATCCTTCTCTCTCGCAGCCTCGGCCTCTTCCTTATCCTTCTTTCTCGCTTCCTCCACTGCCCTAAGCCCTTCTCTCAGTTCTCGGTTTTCGGCCTCCAATCTGCTACTACCGCCTTGTCGCACAGACGAAACCGATGAGCAACTAGCCTCAGGAAGGCCGAATACACGGCATCTGGTCTTGGGAGTCGCCTACGATAAAAAAGAAATAAAAAGTTAGTTGTATTAAAGATTAATTTAAAATGTGTTTAAAACTGACACGGTTACTAACCTGATAGGTGAACTCGTTGATCATCTCGTATGGAACTTCGGTGGGCGCCTGAGTTCCTTCGTCCATCGGTTGCGATTGGAGGTACTCCTCCTGCCGCCTCTCCACGGTTTCCACGATTTCACGAGCAATGGGATCTTGGATTTCACCGGTCTTCTTGTTGGTGTGGGTTACTTTGAGCAAATCAAGGTTCGAAGGAAAAACACCGGTTTCCTTAAACTGTTAACATATAAAATTGTGTTAGCAAATTATTAAAAAATATGAATTATTTAAATATTTACCATTTTGTCTGCTTTCGACGCCTTGCTTGTTGCACCGAGGTTGTGGGTCGCTGGTCCCTTCCCCTTCCGGTTGCTGTTGCGGTTAGTTGAGTTTCTCTCAGAGATCTCCTTAGTTGCCTCCTTTTCCCAATGTGCAACTAGTCCTTCCCAACACGCATCTTTATATTTCATAACCCGAGGCCGCTTCCCGGTCTTGAACCACGCTTCTTTCCACTCGTTCATCTTCCACGAGTACTTCCTCCCCGCCTTTTCGTCGAATCCCTTTCGGACCAACGTAGTGAGGTGTGGATTCCACGTGAAGGTTTGCTGCAAAACACACCACAAAAATTTGCATTAGTAATTATAATTTGACTAATATACGCCATATATTTTAAACTTATAAATTAAATTACATACCGCAAATTGTCGGAACCAAGTGTCCCGCTCCTCCAATGGCATATCGTTGTATGTGGGATACGGTTTATCTAACATGGTATTCATCATGTCGTTGATAGAACCAGTAATCCCGTTTTGCGAGTATTGGAACCTATTAAAATATTTGGTTAAATATTTTACTAAAATAATTTAATCCAATACATATTTAAATAAGACTTACCAGGTCGTGTTAGGTGGCGTGTCCGGATCTAGACGAGTCAACCTATCACGTCCAGGTTGCGCCACAAACTGCTCGATGGTCAAGGATGTGGGTTGTGAATTCGCTGTAGGCGGGGGCTGAGACATGTGTGGGGCCTGTAGGTCAGGATTATTGTAGGGGATATGCGTATCACTCGCAGTCCGATCTCCCCCACTGGAAGACGCCCCTACTCTAGACTGATGAAATAGTGGATAGTCCCTACGATTTCCAATATTCTAAGAGTTTGAAATTTCGGGATTTTTGAAATTTGGAATTTATAATAATTAGGGATTTTTCGATTTTGCGATTTAGTTACTTGGAAATTTCGGATTTAGGGATATAAGGATATAGTGTTTTGAAGGGTTTTTTGAAATATAGAGATTAAAGGAATTTAGTTTTATGACATTTTGTTATTTAAAAAACTTAGGCATTCATGGGATTTTAAGATTTTTGTAATAAATGAATTTATTGAATTTTGGGATTATGTGGTTTTGGGATTAATGGACTTAGGGATTTAGGGAAATAGGAATTTTAAATTATTCTATATATGATATTTGGAAATTTAAATTTGAACATTTAAAGCATACATTATATTTTTCAATTTGAGAGAATTTGTAAATTGTAATAAATCCCCAAAAGGTAATAAATTTGCAAAATAATTATGTTTTTTTATAATAAAATAATATTATTATTGAATATTTGGCTAAATTTGTTATAACCTTTTTTTAAAATGTTTCAAAATTTCATTTAAATTTCTATAATAATTGTTTTAATTCCGGAAAACAAAACATATATAATTCTCTTACTTTATAAATTTATAAAATTACAATTATTAAAATTTATAAATCCATAATTCTCTAAATCCCTAATTTACTATATTTACTAAATTCTAATATCCCTAAAAATCCATATTTAATTTTTTCAAATCCATAACTTCTAAATTTTTAATTTTTCTACATTTCTCATATTCAATTTCCCCTAAAATCCACAAATTCACAAGAACACAATTTACAAATCCACAAATTTTACAAACTTACATTGATTTTGGAATTGGGACCGGATTTGGACGGAGTGGACGGTGGGGCGGCGCATCCGGCGAGTTTCAGGCGGTTCCGGCGACTGAACGGCGTCCCCGACGGTGGAGAAAAAAATTCCTGCTGTGGAGAGGAAGATTCCGGCGGTGGAGATGCGAAATCCGGCGGTGGCGAGGAAGAATCGGACGATTCCGGCCTAAGGAATACGATTTCCGGCGATAAATCGGGGAATCCGGCGATAGAAATTTTTTTGGATTTGTATAAGTGTCGGGGAAGAGAAAGAGTTCTGGGATTATATTCCCGATATCCCGACGGTCTTCCGACGGTTTCCGATGGTTTCCCGCTTTGACGATGAACACGAGGATGAATGGCGGCAAGTGAAAATAGGGTTTCCGTCGGAATTCCGTCTGAAATTGAGACGGAATCCCGACGGTTGTTTATTTTTTTTTAAAAAAAATTTCTTTCCTCCGATCATTAATTATAAAAAATTAAGGAATCGTCGGAATTCCGTATCAATTTCAGACGGAAATCCCGACGGTTCTTTAATTTTTTTTAAAATTATTAAATTTTAAATACTTTTTCCCAACATTAATTGTTTAAAAGAAATTTTATAAGTTCGAGATTTCTTAAAGTATGGGTTCTGTGTTTTTACGCCTTATTTTATAAATTTTATCGTGGAATTTTTACAATGTTTATAGAAAATTTAAAATTATATTACATTATACTTAATTAAAACTTGTGCCGTGGGATGTATTTTACTACTACGGAAATAGTAAAAACAACATAAAGCTTTTATCATAAAATTATAGAACATAAAAACAACATATGGATTTGAAAATAAAAACAACATAAAGGCCATTATTGAACATAAAAACAACAGAAATTAAAGCTTTTATCATTTCATTATTCTTAATCATGGACGAGTTGGATGTTTAGTCTTCATCGGAGTCTGGAACTATTTCATATTCATGCGCAGTAGTTCCTTCATCTTCCTCCTCGGTGGTAGAAACTTCCATTGGTTGGTATTTAGCAAGCATCGAATTAACACCGATTATCTATTTGAAAATTGAATTTGGTTAAGCATTCCCATTAATATTTAAAAACGTATGGTGTATCTACCTTAACAATGTTTCGCTCTGTGATGTTCAGGTACTTTGAGTTCCTGTTAAAACGGCAAACGGTAACATTTCTTAGGATGACCACCGCACCTACACCAGTGGCGAGTCGGTACTCGTCCTTGTTGAAGATGTTATGGTGCATGGTTCCCTCGATTTTTCCTGAAGGATCTTTTAAGGTTACTAGCAGATCCCCCTCGTCATTGGGGGTAAAACTAGAGAGCATAGCCACAATCTAATAATCAAATAGAATATACTTGTCAGATAACTGTATGTGCAAATGTTAATAAAATAGGTCGAAAAAGTAAACCTTTTTGACTTTCACAAATTGTAAATGCGGGGATTGAATTTCTGCAATCTGGGTCCAGAATGGTGTGCTCCTATTGTTATAGGAACCTACATGTATGAATGATAGATGTATTATTGTACCAGTAAAATTACGGGTAATTATATATATATATATATATATATAGTAGATATAATATATATATATATATATACCTTCACATATTATGTAATCCATAGTAGAAGTCCACCGAGGACTACGGAAATCATGGTCGGCCTGTGTTGGCTCATTCAAGACCTCACGAATAAAATCTTGTGTTGGGCGTGTCTGAGAACTTTCACCTCGCAGCACCTTTGCATCATGAGACCTCATGCGAAACATTCCTCGCCGTACGACTTGGCCAGGTCCCGGCATTACGGGCGTTTGGTTCTGGGATTGTTGAGTTGGATGGAGTGAAATTGTCGGTTCACCATCAGTAACATTTAAGTTATCGTAAGGAGGGCTGGAAGGAACAAGAGTTGTGTTTGGAGGGTTGTGACCGGGGCCTCGGTTTTGCATATAGTAATTCCATAGATCTCTGTTTGCCATAACGCAATTGAATATTTTTGTGTTATGATATTCTGTTGAAATTGTTTATGGAGGAATGAGAAAATGTGCAACTTATGTAGAACGGATAACCGACGGCAATCCGTCAGAAATCCGTCAACCCAGTTTGACATAAAACCCCACCAATCCCTTCGGCCACTGCAGACGAATCTTAATAATCACCAAAACTTTGCCGACATCGAAAACCGTCGGCAATCCGTCATAAATCCGTCAACCCAGTCCGACATAAAACCCCACCAATCCCTTCGGCCACTGCAGACGATTGAATAACCACTCAAACTTTGCCGACATCGACAACCGTCGGCAATCCGTCAGAACTTCGGTAATACGGACGGAATACCGACGGTATATACATATAAATTCTACTATTAATACACATGATGGAGTGTATATCTTCTACACCTCTCAATAACACAAAAAATGTCTTCGCCCTCTCCTAATGAAGACGCAGAAACAACACCCGAGCTTGATATTTTTGGATTTCCAAATATCCCAAAATTCTCGTGGGAAACCCAATCTCATTGCGACGAATCGTTTAAAGAGATGCCCACTTACTCGTGGGAATTTGATACGTGCTCACCAATCCATAAAGAAGATTCCACCTCAACAATAGTGCCTGACAGCCAGTGCTCGCCAAACATCCACCACATTCCAAATTTGTCGTGGGAATTGGCATCTCAGTGCGACAAATACACTAAAGATATAGACACACAATTGTGCGACGAAGTTTTAGATTCACCACCAAAGAAAAAAAAGGGAAAGGAAATAACTTACGGTGGAAGTCATTCAAATGAATGTAAGGATCAGTACTATGATTTGATATGCGCCCAAAGCCCAGAAAATCCACTGCCAGTCTTATATATTGATGAAGATGCAATCCAAAAATTGTGCGACGGAGTTTTAGATTCTTCACCAAAGAAAAAAAAAGGAAAAAAAATCACTAAATGGTTCTAACCAATGGTAAGTTTGGAGTGGATACAGACATCTGGTATTGATTCCTTAATATTAATTGGCTATTATGTACTTGTAAGATAACCGTTGTGTGTTTATCTTATGGAAGTCTTTACTCTACTTGTGTATGATATTAAGTTGTTTTTTGTGTTATGTCTAATTAAATGTAATGTTTTATTGGAGTTGCATAATCAAAATATATCGTTAATTAGTAACCGGAACTGGTTACATACTAGTAAATGTCAATGATATACGAGATTCGTCCGCAGATTAAAACTATATCAAACCCGAGTTCGAATCCGTGATGGTCAGCAATTTAATTGTTTTCTTATTTGTCTGTCGTACTACTCAGATTGTCTTGCACAATCGAATTTGTTAATGGGGAAAGCCAAAATATTGTAAATTATTGCTCCTAAATCATACATTTATTCACATATTATTAATCTGAATCTCCTGATCCATAATCACTAGGGATGGAGTCTGAATCATCGTCAAATTCTTCACGTGTTTCCTCTTCGTCCGAATGCACTAGATCATCCCCGATATGTGTGACATCAACGACAAGGTCAATGTGATCCATCTCATGAACAGGTGATATGCAAATGCAAATGGAAGAAGACGCTGCATCACGACATGACAATCATGACTCTTCATTCCTATAAACTTCCCTTCTGTCGAATCCACGCAATTACGTAGATTAGATGCGTAGCCGTCTGGAAATTTTACAAATTTTGAGAACCATTCAAAAAATACTGCTTTCTGCCTAGCGTCTAACCGGTACGCAGGCATCGGCAATCTACCATTAGGCAAAACATGAAGAGATGGCCTCGAACAAATCAATGGCAAGTCGAATCTAGACTTCTAGTTGTCTTTGGTCTTTCCTGGGACGTTTAATAAGGTGTTCATGATGTTGTCAAAGAAATTCTTTTCAACATGCATGACATCTAGATTATGCCGCAGTAGATGGTCTTTCCAGTAAGGCAAATCCCAGAAAATACTCTTCTTGTGCCAATTGTGATATTCCCCACAACCGTCGACGGGGTGATGGCCATTACCCCCACATTCAGGAGTCCGCTCTGCACCAAAATCTCGCAACTGTTCCAATATGCTTCGACCATCCATCTCAGGAGGTGGACCATGTAACACTTGTAAATTCTTCCTGAAATGTCTTTTAAACCGACGATATGGATGATTTGCCGGTAAAAAACACCTATGGCAATCGAACCACGAAGTCTTCATTCCGTGCTTCAATTGGAATGCTGTAGTATTGTCTTGGCAATAAGGACATGCCAATCTTCCATGCGTGGTCCATCCAGATAACATACCGTATGCAGGAAAATCGCTTATGGTCCACATAAGAACCGCACGCATGTAGAAATTCTGCTGGACCGAAACGTCATATGCCTCAACACCATGCTCCCACAACATCTGCAACTCACAGATCAATGGTTGGAGGAATATATCGAGCGACCGTCTTGGATGATCTGGCCCGGGAACTAGAATTGAGAGAAACATGAACTCTCGCTGCATGCACATAGATGGAGGAAAATTGTAAGGTGTTACGATGACCGGCCACAGTGAATATTTTCTTCCATGCTTACCAAACGGGTTGAAACCATCAGTGGATAAGCCTATGTATACATTCCGTCGTTCAGATGCAAAAGCTGGATATACGGATTGGAAGTGTTTCCACGCTTCCGCATCAGAAGGATGCGTGATATCTCCATCTTGATTATGCTCTGCATGCCATCTCATAGCCTTAGCTGTGCGGTTTGATTCGTACAGCCTCTTCAACCTCTCCGTTAAGGGTAAATACCACATCCGTTTGAATGGAATCTTCACCCTGCCGCTTGTGTCCTAGAACCGGGGTTTGTGGCAAAATTTACATTTGTTTCGGTTCTTGTCTTCTCTCCAGTATATCATACAGTTGTCGATGCACACATCTATAACCTGGTAGGGCAAACCAAGACCGGCGACAAGTTTTTGGACCTCGTAGTATGATCCTTGGGCCAGGTTATCTTCTGGCAAAACATCTTTCACGAACTCGGCGAATGCATCAACACATTCTTCGGACAAATTATAATCAGTCTTCAGGTTCATCATCCTAGTGGCAGAAGACAGCGGTGAATGACCATCCCTACAACCGCTGTATAGAGGTTGCTTTGCTGCGTCTAACATATTGAAAAACCTCCGAGATTCTAAATTAGGCTCTTCAACCCTATCACCCTCATACCCACCCGACTGCAAATCCTCTCTAAAATTATCTCTAACCATCGCCACCGTACTTACCCCAACATCTACTCCCGCTGTAGGTTCCCATACGGTATCCGTTTCCCCTACGGTATCTGGAAAAAAGGTGCATTGCTACTAGTACTACCATATTCATAATTGGTTTCTCCATGTAAATACCAAACCTTATATCCAGGCCTAAAACCATATCTATATAAGTGAGTCCAAACATTATGAATGGCGACATCAATTCTATTACAACAATTGGAACAAGGACATTTGATATCCTGACCTTTTTTGGCTGCTTCTAGATTACTGGGTAAATTCATGAACTCGCATATTCCTTGAGCGTATTCGTTCCTTAATAAGTCCGAGCCCACATCCGTCATTGGCTCGTCCATCCATGCCCGAAAATATGAACTCATCTTTGGAATTTCGTTTGTTTAAAGAAATTATGATACGATGGAATGACGAATTCGGCTACCTTATATAAAACATATTCCCGTCGGAATTCCGTCGGAAATCCGTCAATACCCCGACATCTCACCCCATAATTTCCCATCGGCCACCGGAGACGATTTGGCAACCACACAATCTTTGCCGACATCGATCACCGTAGGAATTCCGTCAGTACTTCCGACGGCATCTGGCCGTCGGGAAACAGTTCTTACACGGCGACCACTGAAAACTTTGCCGACATCGGAAAATCCGATTTCCGTCGGTAATCCGCCGGAATACCGTCGGAATATAACGACGGCGTATAACCAACCGTCGGTATTCCATCGGGTTTTACCGACGGTATTCCAACGGAATACGGACGGAGTGGGTTACCGTCGGAATGCCCTCGGGTAAATATGACGGATTGCCGACGGGATCGTTTTGGTCGGTCAACCGTCGGAAAACCGTCGGTTTTAGACGACGGAGTTCCGACGGAAAATAATGTTCCGTCGGAAAAGACGCTGTTTTCTTGTAGTGTAGTTACACATATCATCCAAGTGAAGTAACCTAATTGAAAAATGTATAATGAAGACATCTTTGGTCAAAAAAAAAAAAGACATCTTAATGACTTTCTTCCACTGTAAGCAAATTGAAATCAACAAAGCAGAAGCGTTAAAAGCAAATCTACACTTAATCTATATTAGTTCTGCACATCTTTGTTCGGATGAGCATTAGGATACTCTCACCATATCAGTTTCAAAGAAAGAAGCTGTGAAAGTGAAACACAAAAGGAATGAATGTAGCATAAAAATCCCAAGATTTCCAGTGGTAAGTAATATAATAAGATCAAATAAAATCACTTAAGCCACAATTCCCACTATGGTTATCAAAAAACCATTACAATGTCTCAGCTATTTCATCACAAAATCTTTCAAAGATTTCCGCATTAGGCTAGTTCGTTAATAATCCATCGCAGGAAATCAAAATATCAAGAAACATGCGTACAAAATCAAGCCAAAAGGTTAGAGCAAGCCCTAGTCGCCCACAAATTACTGTTAAAACCTTTGTCATCTACGCAAGCGTTGGAATTCCCCAAAAGTCAAAAACTGAGACCCTTAATTCAGATTTCAAAATCTGAAAAGCGATTCAAGAAATTCAAAATCCAATTCGCAGTAATTCGACGACTTTGCGTTCTTCGTCTGAGAAAAGAATTACTATTCCTTGTTGGGCCTAGAAAGGCTCATTAGTGTGTTTCTATGGGTTTTAAATAGTTAACTACTCACTAAAAAAATTAAACATAATTAATGTTTTGATTATTTTAGCATCATTGTCTTAGTAGTATAGTGGTAATTATTCCTGCTTGTCATGTGGGTGACCTGGGTTCGATCCCCGGCAATGGCGAATCTTTTGTTTTCGTAATTTTTTTTAGTTTTGAAAGTCAGTTATAGAATCTGTATAATCAGTGATCAATAAATATTCAAACTTGGGTTCTTTGGACCTTAGTGATGCGTCTTTCTCTAGCAAATCTGATCTTTTTTTTTTGTCGACATCTGATCTTTCTTAATTTGCAATAATTAGCACGGCCTACTTATTTACAGTAATGGTAGCCAACAAGAAACAAAAAATACAACTGAACTAATATTCTCTTCTCTAATCTTGAAAGTATTGTGTGTATATTGTTTTGTTCTAGTGTTATACTTTGATTCCTATAAATTCATTGTAAATTTTACCTTAAAACCTCATAAACTTGTATTTTGAGGAATCATTTATGTCCTCTTTTTTTTTCAGCAATCATATATGTCCTTTTTAGTTTTGAGTATTTATATAATAATAACAAGATTTTAATGATATTGTAAGTGAGCAGTGGAATTACGATTGTTTTGTTGTTCAGTTTGTATTAACATGTACGATCCGTATGGACCATATCTATCCTTTTTTTTTTTGTCGTCGGACCATATCTATCTATAACTACAATGTTAGACAAATATACTTACCTAGTATACTAAATAGTAATTCGCTTCTGTTCATCATATTTTGTTTTTCTTGATGATTTTTTTGCGGTGTTGCAAAATAATTGCATGTCAAAGATATTATACATTACATCGTAACTCAAACCCTATAACATATTGTCATCTATCAATCAATATTCTTAGGTCTCATAAATAAGAGGTAAGAAAAATAATGATTGTAGAATTTGAAAACCGCAGGTCCATAATTAATCTTGACGTCAGATGATGATGCCTTGCATGGTCTTCCAAAGAGATTTGGAGTAATCATAAATCGGACATCTCTAAAATTGAGATTTCAAAGTTGACTTCGAGTTTGCCTTGTTTTATGATATATGATTTCATTTCGGCCAACTGTATCATGATGGTTCTTGGGCTCAGTTTAAAAATTTCACACAAACACTTGAGTTCGATGCGACTTCTTTTAGTTTTCTACTTCTGTTTGTCTTACACATTTTGATATGAATTAACATACAAATGTTTATTTGGATAAAGTAGAACATACCAAATGTTACTAGTATTTGATATTTTGTATCTGCGTTTGAATCGTTCAAAACATATACACTCCATTTTCGAGTTACTTTTGCAAGTATTCGCAAAAAACTTGTCTCTTTAAGGACGCATACCCATTTTCGAGTTACTTTTGAAAGTTTACTGTAGAATACATTTGAATCACATAACATACCATTTATCTATATGTAGTCTAATTAAAATTAGAACCTAAATTTTTATTTGTTTATGTTATTTACAGGACAAAATGTTTATTTGTTATTTATAATTATAAGACAAATCTAGATGAATTTCAAAAAAAAATTCATTATTGTTTGAATCAATTCTTTTTTTTTTTGGATCATGTGTGAATCAGTATTATACACCCTTATTATCCCATATATTGATATAAGTTCCATAACTCAATACAAGTACATGTATAGTAGTAGTACTACGGGGCCAGTTCCAGTACCTCCGCCAAAAACAAACCTTACTCTACTTTGTGACTATATGTCCATTTTCTTTCTTCATGGCTTTCTTTTACTCACTCAAAAAAAAAACTCTATCGAAATACATTGACAGATTTGAGATCATCTAAAATAAATGCTACCACATACAAAATTACTAACGGTAAAATCTAAAGCAGAACATCATGGATGTGCTCTAATTTGGCATGTCCTTAATTTCAAGGTTTTATTTGTCGACCAGAATTTATTGTCAGTATAAAAAAAGTTTTAGGAAAACCCAATTACGGATGTACAATTTGAAAAATACTATAAATTGCGAAAAAAGGAGTTCTATATAGGAGGATAATTGGTTTTTTTTTTTTAAGAGTTGATGAAATGTGACGAATTGATGTTTAATAGTTTTTAGGAAGCAGGAGTAGGAAAATAAAAGTCAATAAGAGCAGAAGAAACTCGTAGTTTAATAGTTTTTCAAATGAAAAAGAATAGTCGTTTGACTAATAATTTTGTGGTGTGATGACGTCACATAGAATCCTAATGAAAAGCACCTTGTCTCATCTCTGCACAGAGACGCTTGAATATCAGCACATCATGTGCCACTTTTTCTGTTGGATTCAACAAAAGAGGGGAATTAAAAGGGGAAATCGGGCTAAGTAGCCATTAAAAAGGTTGTATCGAATGATTTTAAAACCGGATCGGACATGGGATCGGACCGGATTAAACCGCGAACCGGTTACTGATCCAATTCGGTTTAACTTAAAAATTAATTATAGTTAAACCGGATATAAAACCGAGTTGAACTGGCAAAAAAAATTAGAAATCGGTACCGCACCGGAACCGGCAACAAAAAAAAATCGTTATAGTTAAATTTTTGTTTTCCATTTTGTTTTTTTTAGTGATAAGTTTTTAGCCAAATTTTTTTTATAAAACTAATGAAATAGTAAAAAATTTCATATAAAACATTTTTAGATTATAAAACGTTTAAAGGTTTTGACCAAAATGCTTAAATTTGCTACAATTGTGTTAGTATCTATAATTTATTTTATTTTGCTATTGAATTTTTTTTTGTTTTTCAAATTTTTTAATAATTGAAATGTTTTGTTAACTATGGACATATAAATAGAAAAAATATATGACCAAATATATATAAACTAATATTTTAAAAAAAATTATTAAACCCGGTTGAACCCGGTTAAAAGTTTTTTCGGTTCGGTCGCCGGTCCGGTTTTAAAAACATTGGTTATATCTCAAAATCTAACAAAACCTCTCTTATGTGGCCAAATTATATCTATTAAAATTAGGGGTTTTTGTTATCTTTTAGAATATAATTTTTATGATGGCTATTTAGCAATTAGCCCAATCCAAAATCTATTTTCACTATTTTTCTACATTCTTAAATGTGATAATTGTTTCCCTTCTAGCATATGCTGAAAAATAATCCTATTAACGTTTGGGAAATTAACAAATATAATCCAAAAAAAAATATAACTAAAATTCTAGCAAAATACTCTAAATTATATGGTTATCATTTAGCCACATTAGAAAATTTTGGTTAGTTGCCTAATTATTTATTTTTTTGGTTACTTGACAAATTAACTCTTAAAGCTTTTAGAAAATAAATTTAACCAGTATCAGCTTTTTGCTTAGAAAATAAATTTAACCAATATATAAGGAGAATTGTATATAGGGAATAACAAATAATAGAGAGTAGCATTAGCTTTGGTCTAAATAAATATATTCTTTCAATTACAAAAAGATAGATATATTTGCCAGTCCATCTACGTTTTTACGATAGTCATATGATGTAAAATAATTAGAAAATAATAATATTCTACGTCTCAAGCATAGATAAATTTATAAATTTGCAAAAAATGTCGCAGGGAAAATTAGATATTTTAGATAATAATGTTAAACATGTTTAATGAAATGTAACTCAACTGGCTATATGATATTTTCGATATTATGATTATCCAATACGGCAATATGACCAGTGTTACGGTTAAAATAAATGATTTACGTAAAGATATGTGAAGAATATTATCAACAACTGGGTTGAACCATAATAATTAAAATGTTCAGATGCACATGGCCTAATAATTAAATCATTTCATTTAGGATGTTCGAATAAAATTTCATCACGTGACTACAATTGCTACAACATTAAGTCTACTCTAACTCTACTATACTAAAGTTGTTTTCTTCCTCATATCATCTTAATAATATACCCTGAAATTACCAAATTTAATGAAGTATAAGACCAGTTTATTTTGGTTGTGGTTATATAAATTGAATGAAATTGTTGTGGTTATAAACATTGAATGAAATTGTCCCATCCCATTGTATATGATAAACTAATGGATAGATATGCATTTGACAAAACATTTGATAAATAGAGCAAAGGTACAATGTTAGTCCAAGAATCAACCATATCCTAAAATCCCAACCCCACACGAGAAAGATCTTTAATTAACATAGAAAATAGAAACAAAAGTGACAAATATGACTGAGAAGACTAACAGAGAGATACTGTCTTCATGTAATAAAACAGAATCTTTCTTTCACATTTAAAAACTACCGGATACTACTACTATCATCTTCCTACATTACACCAAACAAAATCTAAAATCAAAAGGCTGGGTCTGGTCTTTCTACTACCAATTCAAGATCTTTTTTTTTCCCACTAACTTTCTTGATTGAAATCAAGATTGACCAGAAGCAGAGCTTGATGAACAGAAATTGTTGTCATTGTTTGATCCACCATTAGGGTTCTTAGTTTTGGAGAGTTTCTGTTTGAGTTGAAACAAAAGTTGTTGATTCTCTTGATTCAGACGCTCAGCTTTCTTCCTTAGCCTCTCGTTCTCTTTCATTATGTAAATGTTTTCCACAAACAACTTTGAATTTAGCCTCTCCATTCTTGCTTGCTTCTTTCTTCTTCAAAAAACAAAATTATTGTCAAAAATTGTAAAAATAAAAAAGGAGAAAAAGAGAATAATAATGATAATATCAAAGCTAGCTTGTGTTATGATTATTGTTCATGTTAAATCATTACAACACACATGGGTTGTGCAGCATTCACACGTCGGATGTGAATATTATTACTATTAGGGAAGAATTATTTGTAGCATTTATTTCGTTTTCGTCCTAAAAATTAGATTTTTTCCTTCTTTTTAAGAAATCAATGATCAAAGAGAGAAGAAGAGCATGATTATAAATTTGTATGGAGGATAAAAAGATAAAGCTAAGAGATACAAAATCGAAAGAAAATAAAAAGATAAAAACAAAGTAATCATGATGATATGCAGTAATTATAAATGTTTTAACCTCTCTGCTTTACTATGGACAGAGAGAGAGTAATGATTATATTTGAAACGCAACCCATCGAGCCAAAAAAACAAAGATCATGATCGTATAAATACAAACTATAAAAGAAACCAAACGAATTTCAAAACATGAAAAATAGAGAAATTTGTTTTCTTTTTTTCTTTTCTTTCGGTTGCCTCTGCTTGAAAGAAAAGGATAAAACTGAAAACTTTCCATCATTGAAAGAAAAAAAAAATTAATAATGAAAAAGGAAATAATAGATTTGTCTTCACGTTGCTTGGACGTGTGACGTTACTACCATAGCTCTTTGTTTTAACGTATGCAAGCAAAAAGCAAACGAAACAGAGCAAGAAAACGAAACAGAGGAACTAAACATAAACAGAAGCAGAGATAAGAACCCATTTTGTAATACAACGTTTTTGGGTGAGAGAAATCAGGTAAAGCTTCTAGAAAAACATTTACAGAGAGAAGAGCAAAGGTTATACCTTTTGGTAAAGAGTGTTGAGGATGCAGAGAGAGAGAGAGACGCTACTTTGTGTGTGTGGAAGGTATAGGGACAAAGAGAACAAAGTGAGACATTGTCTGTTATATAGATCCCCAAAAGCTAGAGAGAAGCTTCTTTCTCTCTCTCCTGACACAACAATCATGCATTGTGTTGTGTTTATGCATAGATGGCGGCCGCAAGAAGAGAGAGAGTGAGATTTGTGCATATATTGCGTCATGTGAATGATGATGATTTATTAAAGAGAAAGAAGTTAGGGAGAGAAGAGCTCTTCTTTCGAAATTGATCTCTAGCTAGGGGTATTTTCGTAATTTCAAAAGAACCCCCCACCTTTGACCCTCTCGGCTTCTTCATCGTATTCGTCCTCAAAACAGAACTAGCCCGAGGGTATTTTGGTAATAAGGATGGAGTGGTCGGGGATGGGTAATATCGTCATTTTAGAGGACTCATTTTAGAGGGTTATGTAGTAGAAGGCCATCGACCTCTAAAAGATTCGCAATGATGGTAAAAGATTGGTTCGAACCATCATCCTTCATGATTCTATTTCAACCGTTTTGGACCATTTTTAAATGCTCTCTTTCAGAAGCTTATTTCCCGGTTTGCTCAATACTGGTTTACTCGATATTACACTCAACCAATAATTTTAATAATTTCGATTGCAATTATTTGCTTATTCGGTAAAATATTAGTTTCTCCTTTTAAATCTAAGTTCATTTTGGTTTCTTTACATGAATTAAAAATACAACTTGTTTAAATACACATATGACCTTGGATAAACATGCGACTCTCGAAATTTGGTTACATTTCATTTAATTGTGACTAGGAATAAGCTATTAGGTATTTGGGACAAAAACAAATTATATCAAAAATTCTAAAATTACATTTATTTTAAAACTAACAAAAATTCTTTAAAAACAATACTGAGATTGTAACACCCTGACCGCCCTTACCATAGGCTTTTTCGTCCATCTCGGGCCGTGGATCCACCCTGTCTGATGGTCGTGCGTTAGTCCGAAAGGCTCGAAATTCATGTTTACTGACCCTGCAAATCACCACGCGATATTTTCCCGTGTTTTATCCTCACTCACACGGTACTGGAAATGATTTCTCAATAGGTCACTCATCCTTAAATTGCTACAACTCAAGCACACTTAACTCTGGAATTCTCTCAAGACATGTGACCGAAAAGATAAATGCACTTTTTGGTGATATAGGTAGTCAAAACAATTATTTTAAGCACCACATATATTCTAAAACCGGGTTGTGACAGAGATATTGAATGGAAATGAGTATTAATATTTTTTAAATAACGTTTTATAGTTTACATGTGATCATAGTTCACACAGAACAATTTATTTACACCGTAAAAATGAAAAATGAAACTTTAATCATCCTTTACTAAATGGTTTTTAACTTAAAATGGCTCATTCTTCTAATTTTTATTCTACAATGGCCTAAGGATAAATAACAATTTTGTTCTGATTTATTTTTAATACAAAAAGAGGTGAAATACTACCTAATCCTTAATTTGCGAAATTACAACTTTTGCCATTAGATCCGAACCCGAACTTGAACCCAAACCCAAACCCGTATTCGAACTCGGACCCGATGTAAAATCTGGATCCTTAATTCCCAAACTGGTCTGAACCAAAACTTTTATTTTCTCCAACTTTTTCTTCTTCTTCTTCTTCTCTATTGCGAAAACGATCGGATCCAACGATATCGTTGTCTCCGTCTTCTTCTCTTTCTTTCTCCGTCGAATTGGTTCCATTGTCTCCATATTCTTTTTATATGTCGTCACCAGCGTTGTCGTTGTATTTGTTCTTCGTCGTCTCACCAACGTAATCTCTTCAATTAGTTTTTGATTTGGAAGATTTTGTGGGTTTTGGGTTGGGAGATTAAAGGATCCACATGGGTTTGCTACAGATTCTATTTGTTTCTCTTTCTCTTCTTCTTGTTCTTCGTTCTTCTTTCTCTGTTTCTCTCCTATTGATTGTACTAGTAATTTGAATGGGCTTTGGGTTTGGAACAAATTGGGGAATATATGTATTTGTTTAAATCATGGGTTTTAATTTTGTTTGGAACATTTAGAATCCATGAGATTTGGGTTGCGAGATTTGGGTATCGAATTGGTTTTGTATTTTCATGTTTGATTGAATTTGAGATTAATGAATTTGGTTTGAAAGTGGATAAATAAGGGTTTCTAAAAGTTTAGTAACTGTTTTTATATGTTTTGTTCTGCATTTTTCAGAAATGAATTCTCCGATTTTTTTCCAATTTTTGTGTGTTCGTCTGTGTTCGGTTCCATATCTTATGATTGGTCAATTTAGGATTAAAATATTTTTATATAATTTTTTCTGCATTTTGCAGAAATGGATTCTAAAGAAGAGGATTCATCTACCATACGGATGCAACCTATGAGATTATTCTGAAGAATGAGGTTTTTATTCCTAATATTGAGGAACAACATGAAAAAGATATTGAAATAGAAGATCCAGAAAAAGAAGAGAAAGACACAGAAGAATAAGAGAAAGAGAATGACAGAGGAGAAGAAGAACAAGTAGAGAAAACCAAAGAAAAAGAACAAGAAGATGTTGTTGTTGAAGTAAAAAATCCAGAGAGTGCTATGGTTGTTATTGATGGTGTGGTTTATGCACCGCTTACGGTTCTCGAAGTTGAAGAAGAGAAAGAAAAGGAAACAAAAGGAAAAGAAGAAGAGGAGAAAGATGGAGAAGAGAAAGGTATGTAGCTCTCTCTGTTTTTGTTTATGCGAGAAATGTGATAAATTGAAGAGTAATTGTTATTGGTGACACTGAAAACATAAGTTGAAGAAAACGCGAAGAATGTAGAGAAGAAGAAGACTCTGAAGCCTTAAAAAGATAAGAAGCCATCTCGGTTCAAGAGAGCGCTATTTAATCTGGTGCGAGAAGAACACAAAAGGATGGAGATGCCAAACCGGTTGGACATAATAGGAAAAATACTAAAGCAATAACGAGTACAAAAAAGAACAAGAAACCAAAGAAGTGAGAGTTGGAGGTTTTTAGAATGATTTAGGTCTTAGTAAAAATCTAGGAATGAATAATTTTAATTGTTGTGCTTTTGGATTGTGGATTTAGGTACTTATATGTACATGGGATAATGTTTTTGGATTGTAGTTTTAAGAACTTAAATAACTCTATATGTTTATGTGATTTTAGGTACTTATATGTACATGGGGTAATGAATGAAAGTCTAAGGACTCGTTGTTATGTTTTACTATCTTTGGTACTATTGGTGCTAGTAAGTACTACTGTGTATTTATGCATATAACATGTGTGTAACAAAATATGAATAAAATATTAACATACTTACAACATGCGTCGTCAAAAGAATAGAAAAGTATTAAAACTTTAAACATAGTCATACTCAATTTTTTAGTATTACTGACTTTAACATAGTCATACTTTTGACTATTTTCACATATAATCAGTAGTACTTATATCAAATTATAATTTTTTTAGTAGGTCTGATTTAATTGATCCATTTAAGTATATATATACTATAGTTTTGTATATTGAAAAGTCAGATAACATAAAGTTTGTATGTTTGACATAACAATGAGTGCTTCTACTCAAACATTAATATATATATATATATATATATATATATATATATATATAAGGTGAAGTTTTGAGAAAACTTATGTTTTACCTTAATTTTTGAATTTATAATCATATGTACCTAAGTATAAAGTAGACACATATCAACTATTAAAATTATTTCATAAATAAACAAAACGTAGATATAAAAAGCACACAAAAGAAGTCTCACAAAATTACAAAAATAGATAGCATATATTCATACTTATCTAACCTAATTATACCTGGCAGAGAGAAACATCATTTTCACCTAGTTGTGTTCACCACCTAGGTACTCTTCATCTTCTTGCGAATTGAGTTCACCTCCTAGGTACTCTTATCCTAGCCGATGGATCAAAGAGATTCCCATAAGAAATTCTAGAGAATGTGCCGATTAAGATTCAAAACTACATAATCCCTACAGTTTTCGTGGTTTTGGAATACGACGATGAACCTCAAGACCCTCTAATCCTGGGAAGATCCTTTTTGGCTACTGCTAGCACTACTATCGATGTGGGGAAAAGGAAGATTAAGCTTGATCTAGGTAATATTTTCATGGACTTTGACATGGAGAACACAAGGAGAAAATCCACCATTAATGGTTAGACTTTTTCAGTGAAAATTTTAGAGGATGAAGACTCAATCCAGGAGTTGGATTCTAGTCCATCATCTGTTGCTGAACTGATAAATCCACATTTCCCATCCCACGATCCTCCCAAAGAGCAAAGGTACGAACTTCCTGAACTTAAATCTTCTGAATTTTATCAATACAGATTTTAAAGCTGAAAAAGTTGTTACGCGCTCATGGAAGCAACAAGTTTGTCGTGCAAGTCTTGGTTTTTCTTTTGATGAATATGTAGGCATTCCTAAGGAGCGTAAAAGGACTTCAAAACCTTTCGTGAAGATGCGAATCATCATTCCTCCAGAGTTCAATGATAAAGGAGAGGTGATTTTCCATGAAATGGTACAAAAGACGCATAAGTTGTTTCCTGGAATTATTCCATGGAAGAGTACAGAACCACCAAACATCTAAAATTCCTCAACACAGTCAAGCTAATGACTGAAACAAGCGCTTAGTGGGAGGCAACCCACTTGTGAGTCTAGATATTTATTTTATTTTTATTTTCTTTTTCAATTTTATGTTTGGTGTTGTTTTTGGATTTGAATTTTATGAGACAAAAATGTTCGTACGAACTTCAGGAGCCTCTGTCGAGCGACGCCAAGATCATGTCGCTCGACACTTGCAAAAAAATTCATGGGTGTCGATCGACACCCTTGACAGTATCGATCGACATCCTGACCAGGTCACATTTTATTCTTTCAATTTTCAATTCCTTTCGTTTTGTTTTTATTTCTTTCACCTACTCCAGGCTTAATAATACTGGGGACAATGTCGTTTAAGTTTGGGGGAGGTAGTTGATAATTATGTGTTTTATTTTGAGTTTATTGAGTCAGTTTTTCAAAGTTTTCGGGTCGAAACTCCCCTTTCTACTTGCTTTGAACAACACTCAAAGGACCATTACAATGTAAGTTGGATGGTTTTACAAGGTGGGTAACTGCAAGTGGATTGGTTTAACAGAACGAGTTCAGATTTCTGGAGAACGCCAGAAAAGATGTTGTAGACCCCGCCCTCAATCAACTCTAATCTCTTGTCTTGGGCGTTGAAAATCGCAAGACTTGATTCAACTTTTAAACACTAAAAAGTGAGGACGGACCACTCTGAAACTTCTTCCTAATGATGATACAACTGTCCAAGATCAAATAAAAAGCCTCATGACCCTGTCTCCACAAGAAACAACAGTAATCAGCGCTGACCTAGAGAAGTCATAGAGATGCCAAGGTAATAAAAAGTCGAGAGAAAAGTGTAGTTGAAGCAGAAAAGTGCAAGTCCAAAAATGAAAAAATCATGAGAAAAAAGCTCAAAAAGGCATGCATCTCTATGATATCCTTAAATTGATTAAACAGTTACGGAAGGAAGAGAGACGGTGAAACGCAGGAAAGTGTTAAAAGAAGTGAAATAATTTAGAAGGTCCAACTATCGATATTCCCTCGATGAGTACTTAATAAATGAAGGGGTTTGCAACTGAAAGTCTGAGATTCTCTAAATGGTTTGGAATCAATTTGGAGAACTGCTTAACTTCTAGGGACACATCAAAGTACTACCATTGACTTTGCAGGTATGTGGATCCAGAAGGAGTGAGTACAATTGTTTTGCCTAGAGACAAGCAAAAATCTAAGTTTGGGGGAGTTGGTATATCATGGTTTTTACCCGTTTTAGACCATGATATAAGTCCTTTATCTAGAATCTTTTGGTGTTTTCGATTCTTTTGTGTTTATTATTAAGTACAAGGACGTTTGGAGCTTTATTGGTGTTTACAGGAGCATTTTGGAGCATAATGGAATGAGCAGTCAAAGTCGCAAGTTCAGATTGATGATTTGAAGGCAGTATCGATCGACATTGATTATAGCATTGATCGACACCAACAATTTGGTCGTGTCGATCGACAGAGAAGATGGTGTCGCTCGACACCATCGTTTGAGCGACCAAAATTTCAGAACTAAAAGATTTCCGTTTTGCGTAAGAAAGCCCAGATGTTTGCAATCAGGACCAATACGTTTTTGTAACCTATATGTAGATGTTTTAAGCCATTGTTTAGGCTTACGCTTTATTTTACTAAGTTTAATAGATATCTTTTAATTAATAAGATGGTTTCTTCTTTGATCATGTCTGAGTAGTTACCTAGTTAGGTTTAGGGATTTTCAGAGGTGTTTGATGAATTGCTAGATTTAATTCAACTGGTAGAATAATATCATTAGAAGTTCTTCATCTTGACTTTTGTTTATTGCTGATGTTAGCCTCGCGAACTAGAATATGATCTTAGGTTAATTAATATAAACGACAGTTTTATTAATTACTTGAACTAGTTTTGATGAGCAAAATTCTTTTTCGCAAAGACATTTGGTTTAGGTTTTTGTGAACAATTGAACATGAATTTAATGCTTATTAGATTTATAGGATTTGCAATGACAGTTGGTTTTCTAGGATTTAGACATAGATAGTCTCTGCAGCGACAACTGATTGATTTTACATTTGTGTTTCAAGTTCATGAATTGTGCTTAATATTCCTATCGTTTATTTGTTATCTGCAATTATGATTCACCTGCGATTTTTCTATGCCTAGCGTTTCTTTTAATTGATTCACAATCGTTTCACTACCTGCTTTAATTACTTGTTTTTATATTCATCATATTCGGCTTAGCATAGTTCGAGCATAGAAATCTATTGTGTCATCTGATTCCCTCTGGATTCGATAACATTAAATACTACACTGATCTCTTAATTTGAGAGAGTAGTTCAAAGACATATTTGAGCATATCATCCAATATGCAAAAACCTTGTTTACAAATAAATCTCAAAAAACTAATTGTAACCCTAAACATGAAAATTGCAAAAAAAGAAAACATCACAACTTCTATTAGAAGATTCAACTGTGTAAAGACTGTATAAGGATGAAGAGAACAACCTTTTATGGAGATGAAAAAGAACAAGGACGCCGACGAGATGGAGAAGAACAAGGATGCCGACGCGATGGAGAAGAACAAGGGCGCCGACAAGAGGAAGCTTTCGTTTTCAACAAGATGGAGAAGAAAAAGGACGACGAGAAGAGAGAGAGAGAGAGAGAGAGAGAGAGAGAGAGAGAGAGAGAGAGAGAGAGAGAGAGAGAGAGAGAGAGAGAGAGAGAGAGAGAGAGAGAGAGAGGGACCTTTGTTGTTTTGTTTTGATTTCAAAACAATGCTTTGTTTTGAACCCATGAATAAGTAAGAAGAAGAAGCTGCTTAATGTTCATAAAACGTGAAAGTTTTCTATTGGTTCCCATTTTTTGGGTTGTTGAGAATTAATGGGTTATTGTTGGATTTGTGGATCCGGTTTGGGATGAATTAACGAGTGGTTTGGTTTGGATTTGCCGTGGATTTAGGTTTTTATTTAAAATTGTTTTAGAATTAAAATAAAAAGGGTAGAGATGAGAGAAAAAAAAAGAAAGGGTAGTTAGAATTAAAAAGGTCACTTTGAATTTTTTGTTCACTTTAAGCCTATAATAGGTTAATTCCCGGTTCACATTGGCAGCTCCTGAAATCCTCTTTTTTGATATTTTTTAATAATTGTTTCGCCCATAATTGTTTCAGCATTCCTTATTTAGATAAAGATATATATAATTATGATGGGAGAAAGAAAGATAACGAAGACGAAGAGTGTTTTGGACTTTGGAGCCCCAAAACCAACAAAAATAATCATGGATCATAAGTGTTGTAGAACGTGAATCATCATATAAACAGTGAGGTAGTTGTTTTTTGATGTTTTTTTTTTTTCGTATTTCACATGACTCCGCTTGCGTTTTGCCCATAATTTAAAAGAAGAAGAAGATGACTACAATTTCACGTTTATAACAACTTAACAAGCAACTTTTCCTTGTGTATATCTTGTACGGCTTCATTTAGCTTTTTTATCACGGAATAAATTTCAGTAATTGCATTTTTGTAAAACGATTTTTAAAATTTATGGTTTTAGAAGTTCAACAAAATTGAAACACAATTAGAACTTAGTAGGTGTGTCTTGAAATGGAACTAAAGAGTTGGTGGTTGCTTACACCAAAGGCAATCACATAAAATTAAAGTGAGGTGTTTCATTTCTTTTCTCAATAAGGCTGGGCATCAAATCTGAGTTTGGTATTTTGGTTTGTGTCTTTATATATGAATTTATAAACTGGTATATAATATAAGCTTTAAAAATATACCCGGTTCTTGATTTTTTTATTCATCTATAAACTAACCATTTTTCACAGGTCAATTTGCTCAATAATTATCAAAAAAATTAAAATTCATAAACTAACTAAAATAACTAAAATATACTTGGTTTTATACCTGAGAGATTATCTACGGATACTATTGTTATTGTTCAGAAGGTTGTTCACTCCATGAGGCGAAAGAAAGGTAAGAAGGGCGGGATGCTATTAACGCTGGACTTAGCGAAAGCTTATGACCGAGTTAGATGGGACTTTCTTGAAGATACGTTAATCGCGGTTGGGTTATCTGAGAGATGGATTAAGTGGATTATGCAGTGCGTTAAAGGTCCGGAGATGAGTTTATTATGGAACGGCGAGAAGACTGAATCGTTCACACCATCAAGAGGACTCCGACAAGGTGACCCAATTTCTCCGTACCTCTTTGTCTTATGTATGGAGAGATTGTGTCACTTAATTGATAGGTCGATTGAGGCAAACCATTGGAAGCCGATTTTTTTATCCAGAGGAGGCCCAAAACTCTCTCATATTTGCTTTGCCGACGATTTAATCTTATTTGCCGAAGCATCGGTTTCGCAGATTCGGGTTGTTAGAAAGGTGTTAGCTTTCTTTTATGAAGCGTCGGGGCAGAAAGTAAGCTTGGAGAAGTCGAAAATATTTTTTTTCAGAGAATGCGTCGCGGGAACTAGAGAGACAGATCAGTGTTGAAAGTGGAGTGTAGACGACGTGGGAATTGGGTAAATATCTGGGAATGCCGATTCTGCAGAAACAAATGAATAAAGAGACGTTTGGAGAGGTTTTAGAAAGAGTTGCATCGCGTTTGGCTGGCTGGAAAAGTCAAGTTCTGAGTATGGCTGGTAGAATAACTCTAACGAAGGCGGTTCTGGGCTCAATACCCGTGCATTCAATGAGTACGATCATTCTACCAAAATCAACCCTAGATAGCTTGAATAAGATATCCAAATCGTTTATTTGGGGGAGCACTCCAGAGAAAAAGAAACATCATCTGATTGGGTGGGAAAGAGTGTGTAAGCCGAAAGCCGAAGGTGGTCTAGGCATTCGATCGTCTAAGGATATGAATATGGCTATTTATGTTAGGTGTTTTAGGGGCAGGGGCATCAATTACCCTTGTCTGTTGCAGCACAAAGGGTTATCGTCTCCACAGGGAGGTTTGGTCAATGCACCAGGAATGCATGATCCTTCTTAAGCTAGAGCAATGCTTTTTACAGGTAAACAAATTATAAAACTATAAAACAAGTGAACAAGAGATGATTTAATTTACAAGTTATCGAAGAGACAAAAGTTAGGCCATGGAAATTCCTTGAATCGAAATCTAAGATATAACAATTTGTCGAGGGTTTTATTAAGCGCCGTTCTAGAACTCAAACACGAGAGTATAGCCAGCTAACTTCCGTTACAAAGGCTATCTATCTTTAAATCCTCAAATCCCAAATTCCTTTGCAAATTCATCGAATCTAAACAAGCGATTAGTACAAGTTCGATTTGTTCACAAAATCCCTAAGCCAAATTCCTTTGCGAATAGGTAATTTTGCCCATTTAGACTAGTTCAGCTTGTTAATCCCACTGTCGTGGCTAATCAACAATCCTAAGATCAAGATTCTAGATGATCAAGCTAGAATCTAGCATTAAAAACAGTCTAAATGAAGAACTAACGGATAAACCTCAATCAAATATGCGATCTTAACGATTTCTCATCAAAACCCAAGAAATCTCTAAAACCTAACAAGTGATTTACTCAGATATAGACGATGAAATCATAATAACTGAATAGAATTACATAAAAGAGTTATAGTGGAAGATACAAGAGGGTTTGTAGATGAAGAACATGGATATTCCTCAAAGATCTTCAAAATCTCTCTCTCTCTCTCTCTACGAAATAGATCTAGTTTTTAGATATTTTCTAGATAGTTTAGATATTTTTACAAAGAAAACTATTTATACAAGTGCCAAAATTAGGTCTGCAGGCCGCCTGTCGATCGACACAAAATGACTGTCGATCGACACGAGGGCGTCTGTGGAAATCTTCTGCGTCTTTAAAAACTCTGTCGATCGACAGTAAATATATTATGTCGATCGACAGGGATGTTTTAAAGTTCCCGATTCCACTTGGATCTTTTCAGCTCCAAAATGGTCCAAAATGCTCCAAATGTTTCCATTAAGCTCCAATTGATCATTTTCCTGCAAAACACTATAAAAGACACAAAAATACCAAAAATACTATACAAAACCGACTTATATCATGGTTAAAAACGGGTAAAAACCATGATATATCACTATTGTCGCGAAGGTAGGCTGGCGTATTTTAAACGATGCTGATGCTTTATGGTCACGAGTATTGCAAAGTAAATACAAAGTCAGAGACTTGAATAACCAAACATGGATTGAGGCCAAGAGTAACTGGTCTCCGGTTTGGAGAAGTGTTATTACCGGTATGAGAGAGGTGGTACTCAAAGGGCTGAGTTGGGTAATAGGTGATGGGAGTTCAATTCATTTTTGGACCGACAAATGGCTTTCGAATCAGGCTTTGGGGGCATGTGAAATAGGTGAGCTACCGGGGAATTATGAGTCACTGTTGGTAAAGGATTTATGGCTGAATGGAACGGGTTGGGTAATGGAACACATCGCTCCAACATCGGGAGTTCTTTGAGAGTGACTTGTTGGGATGGTTATATGCGAATCTGTGTGGGGAGACGGTTGTGAGCGATATTCCATGGGCCACGACCTTTGCCATGGCGTCTTGGTGGGGTTGGAAGTGGCGTTGTGATAATGTTTTTGAAGAGAACAAGTTGTGTAGAGACCGAGTCCAATTTATCAAAGACTTGGCGAAGGAAGTCGATGAAGCCTTTAGGTTGAATAGAGTTCGTGGTGTGTCAAGGGTTAGAGTGGAAAGGATGATTAGTTGGGTCCCGCCGAATGCCGATTGGTTGAAACTTAACACGGATGGTGCTTCGCAGGGTAATCCAGGACTTGCTGCTGCTGGTGGAGTCCTACGTGACGGAACGGGGCGGTGGTGTGGTGGATTTGCTCTCACTATCGGTCGTTGCTCGGCCCCTTTAGCAGAGTTGTGGGGTGTGTACTATGGCTTGTACATTGCTTGGGAGAAAAGAGTTCCCCGATTGGAATTGGAAATCGACTCGGAGGTGGTAGTTGGATTTATGAAGACGGGGATTGGTGTGTCGCACCCCTTGTCTTTCCTGGTATGCTTGTGTCATGGCTTTCTTTCAATGGACTGGATAGTCCGTATTTCACATGTTTATAGGGAAGCGAACTCTCTAGCCGATGGGTTAGCTACTTATGCTTTTGCATTACCTTTAGGACTTCATTTTTTGGAGCATGTTCCGCCTAATTTAGAGTCGTTGTTGCAAGCAGATGCCATTAGGGCTGCACGACCAAGACAAGTTATGATGTAATTGTTCTTTACTTTTTAATAAAAACTGGGAGTTTTTTCTCCCGGTCCACTACAAAAAAAAAACTAAAATACCTAAATCTAAGGGTTGTGAGTTGGCCACATATACCCATTTTTGTTAGTTTATAGATAATAGTTTTTTTTTTTTATGGTTATGCATGCTAATTTTCCTTTTTACAAACCATAAATGTAAAAAAATATCCAAAATAATCGAAGTAAACCAAGTAGAAAATCCGAACGTGTATACGATTGGTATTTGAACCTGTCTTTTATCTCAACAATTGAATGTATCTAACTCGAAAGTTTAAGTACTCTCCGTGCAGGCATTCGTAAAATTTTTGAATATCTGCAAAAATCTGTATTCCATCTCAATTATTTTAAAGTAATTTAAAGAAAATTTTAGTAAAGTTTTGAATCTGTCTATTTATTAAAAAAATAAAATATAATAAATTACTCGTATACAAAGATAAAAAAAATTATAAAATTTTAAATGTTAAATGGAAAATATTCAAATATTCGATCTCCCTATGTGTGAAATTTCATAGCGAATATCAGATCACGGTTCGGAGAAACCATAATTCAGTTTTAAGAATTTTAATTTTAAAATCATTTTTGCCCTTTTGCTAATCTAACCTTTTGTCTTTCGAACTTTATCTTGGTCTCCTCCATAAATTTTTAAAGTGCGTTGATATTCAACTGCATGCAAACATCAACATAGTATATCTAAACTTTTAACAATATATCTGAATTATTTAATAATTATAATACTATTAATTAGAATTTGTAGCTGGCGGAATTGTGGAATCTGATGGAAATTTTTTTGTTAATGTTTTAGAAAAAATTGACGGAATAACTTTGAATTCAAATGGTAATACCTGAATTGCGGAATGTATTAATTAAATTTTGAATTCAAATGGTAATAGCTAAATAAATCAAACTTATAAAAATATTAATTAAATTTATGTTTGTTGAAATAAAAAATTTAAATCTATAAAATGTTTAGCAAAATTTACAAGTATTTTTGATTATTAAGTACTAAAATTAGTAAAAACTTTTAAAATATATTCGTTTATAATATTGTAAATTATTAAAAAAAACATTTACACTTAAACATTTAAACTTAAAAGTATCACATTTACATAATTTTAAATATATATTAAAAATCACTACATCCCATAATTGTCATTTGATATTCTCTCGTATTGTCTGTTAATAGGCTCCATCATTTCTTGCAATATTTCTCAATAATATTTGCTCATTACTTTTTATCATACAAACTTAAAAATATGAAAACAAGAAAAAAATATATAATGAAGAAAAAAATTTAAAAAGAAGAAGTTAAATGTGTATAGTAGAATTCCACGTACAGTATTCCTCACTATTCCTTATGTCTAACTGGTGTATTATTGTGACGTCCGCAACCCAAAAATGTGATCGTGGAATCAAGTCAATGAGAGAGGATGATTAGGATTTCTATTTATGCTTTATTGTTGAAGTAAGAACCATGTGTTTAGGTTGCTAGCTTAAGATTGTTATGGAATTCAGATGGTTATTGAATTATCTGGTTTATTTATTTTTGTGATTTATGGAATATTTGATTAGTTCCGGTTTAAGTGTTTAATTATTTATGCGGGTTATTCTTTGGTTGGTTGATTTAATCGTTGAGAATTAGTATTTATGGAATACTTAATTCGGATTCATTTTATAAAAAAAAACAAAAAAGACGAGTTGGTTGTTTCAATTTGGTATCAGAGTCCTTTCAGTTTTAGGGCAGTTAAAATTGTTTGATTTGAGACTATGTTATTGAATTGATAAGAATTGCTTAGTCAATTCTGTGAGTTAGAGTCTTAGATCATCCTCTCGAGCCTTCAAAGAGATTCAATGGTATGTGTTCTTTGACTTCTATTTTTGTGAATTCTAATATTTTAGTCTGTATTTTTGGGAAATGTAGAGTGATGGATAATAGTGCTAGAAGTCGTGATAGAGGCTGAAACAACCAAGCTTTTTTTTTTTTAAATAATTAATCCGGAATTATTATTCCCATAAATAAAAAGCCTCAATGATTAATTCAACCTATCTCACATAAACTAACCAGCGGAAATCAACATCAACAATTAAACCATTAAAATTAATCCAACATCAGCATTTCCAATTCAACTCAGCATTTCTAGCAACCTAAACCAGGTTCTACACAATGCAACTCCAAACATATAACCTAGAGATCCTAATCATCCTCTCATCCCAGCCATGATTCCACGATCTCAAACTTTTACCTGCAACACATGGAAATAAGAGTTGAGTGAGTATTATCACAAATACTCAGTGAAGCGGTCATCGCGTCTACCGGTTATATAATAATGATAAACGGATGCCAAAAACTAAACAATCAATTCACAATTCACAACGTTCTGATTACTTCATTCCACAATTCACAACGTTCTGATTAATTTAATAAGAACAATCAAACCACAATTCACAATGTTCTAATTACCAAAATAAGAACAATTAAACCACAATTCACAACGTTCTAATTACTAAAATAAGAACAATCAATCCACAATTCACAATAGTCAACAATACGATCTACACACGAGGACGTACGAAAACAACACATAAAAGCACTATCAATATCAATTCCAAAACAATTCACCCAATTCCCTAATAAACGGTTATCCATAACCACGACCACACACTCACCTTAGTCTTAGGGATTAGGAGACTAAACATGACATAACCAGCACGAAACACAACCTCCATAAGACCCAAAAGCTACTGGTTATTCTTCTCTATCACCTAAGACTCACCAACAAGATTCGATTAAACCGAATTAGAATATTCTGAAAAAACAGAACCGACGTGCTAACTTCAAATCAACGCTGAGGACAGAGCTTACCTCGAAATAACGATCAGGAAAATGATTCGGAAACCAGACACAAAGTGATTTCCAACGATATATAAATTGTTGCCTAACTCCCCTTAGAAATCCGAAAAAACGGCCTCGAAGTGGTTTAATCACATACCCGATTCTGTACAGACCTCACTCACGAAAACAAGGATATCTCTTAGCATAAAAAATCAAATGACAAACGGATTTGCCTCACGGCTAGCTAAGAGAAAGAAGTACTTACCTAGAAAACTTCATCCTGATCCGCTATGTTCTTCAAGTCCGTTTCATCCCTCTACCAATTGAACAGAACTACCTACTTTTCACCAAGAATCAATTCTCTCTTCTCCTCCTCTCCAAAACTCTCTCAAACACCAAATATTCTGATTTTTCCTCTCAAATACTGCTGCTCACGAGCACAAGAGTCTTTATACTCAACCCTAGGGGTTTTTCTAAACCGAACCGCGACAATATAAGCTATTAAAATCGAACCGAACCGCTTCTCAAACCTTGGTGTCGATCGACATTACCCATGGTGTCGATCGACACCCCCATAAATTCACAATGTTGGCTTGCAGTCATTACAATTTTCCCCCACTACTATGGATTCATCCTCGAATCCCGGCAAACCGTTAATCATAAACAAAAACCATGACCCAAACCGATCACCAAACCTGAAATCAATACTCTCGACCTCCAAGGTTTATAACCCATCTCACTAAAGTTAACACTTCTGTCCAAAACCCGACCAGATTCGCCTGGAAATATCCTGCCCGATTGATCGCGCAACAATCAAACAAGAACATGTACGACCACATACGCTACATCCGTTACAAGGATCGTTTGAACCAAGGTTTCAAATGCAATGTCAACTCGAGACTCGATGCCCAGATACACAACCCTATCCCCACTCTGAACGAACCTCGTCTCTCTGGAGAAAACTATATCTCCTATTATCACTTAAGGAAATTCTCATCCCACTGGAGAAGTCTTCATCTCCCAAAACTTGTACTCAGAGAGAACCTCATCCCAATAAGTACACAGGGAAATCCTCATCCCTCTGGAGAAATTCTCATCTCCCGAGCCCGATATTCCCTGACTTGGAATACCCTCACACATCTGACCAAAACCTCTGGGAACTCCACCTTAGAATCTCTAACATGTAGAATCGTTACATCCCAACGACACATACATGAATCCAACCCAAACCCGATACCAAGCCATCTCTGAAACCGGTCAAACTATATAACCTCACACTGACCCAACCCGGTCAAAAACAATTCGAGATCAACTCTCCCGATCTCCGAGGCCTACATCTAGTCCCATGCGTACTTACATTTCAGAGTTATTCTTAACTCATTTCACACCCTGACACTCACATGACGCATCATATGACCTGTCAGCAAAACATACCGCTCGCACTCTTGAGACGCATCCTTTGAGCCAACGGTATCTGGGGAACTCATATCCCCGTGAGAGAACTCACATCCCCGCGAGAGAACTCACATCCCTCGCTACTTATTCTGGGAACTCACATCCCGAATAAGTATACAGGAGAACTCACACCTCTAAAAATAAATAAGTTATTCGGGACCGCAACCCCTAGAGTAATCAATTTGTAAACGCCTCTAAGCACCTATTTACTAGACCTACCTCATATGGTCCAAGGCAAAATATTCCCAAATCCGAAATATCTACAATAATAAGAACTACACATCTTATTAAACACATGAAATAAATAAGAAAACCTCCATCTTAGAAATCTTTAGAACTTAAAAATCGTGACAACAAAACGAAAAATACACAATCCAAAACATCATTAGCATAAGGCTAAAACGGTACTAGAACCACAAAGGGAGTAAGCTCATTCTGCAACTTGATTATTGAACCACTTCCGGAACTTAAACTTTATCTTTGTCTCTAGCTCCCAAGTCGCTTCTCCCGCACCAGCACCAAACACAAAACTCTAAAAAGAGAAAACTTCCTTCGATGCAACACCTTAATTCTCCTATCGAAAATCCTCAGAGGTCTCGTCGCCACCGACAAACTTGGTTGAAATTCCACCGGAAACTCAGCCAAGCACTCCCCCAAAGCACGCATGCACATCTTCAACCCCGACACATGAAAATCTCACGAATATACCTTCATACTCAGAGGTAATTCTAACCGACATGCTACCGGTCCAAATCGTTTCACTACCGGAAGCAGGCCCAAAAACCTCATACTCTATAGAATCTTCGAACTCAAATTGGTAGAACCTTACATAATGGTCATCCAAAGATACACCCGATCTCCGACTGCGAACTCTACAACCTTCTTTCTCTAATCGGCATAAATCCTCTGCCTATCCCTAAAACTCCCTCGCGTTCAGCTTCGAGACATGAATTTTCTCCGTCATCTCCTGAACAAAACTCGCACAACAAATGCTCAATTCACCCACTTGGGTTCAGCATACTTGCCTGAAACTCCAAAAATCCATCGCAATCTATATCCCACTTCTACTCTAGAATGAGCAACCCCTACATCAATCCACTCGGAAACTGATGCTTAGTATTTACTAGCTGGCTCGAATCACTCTCTGCAACTCATTAACTGGTATCACGCGGACTCACACACACACAAAACTTGAGGTCTATATCCAGTCACATGCTTATACTATGATCCAACATTGATTACTCGTACATATTCCGACACCATCACACTCTCAGGACGTCTTCTTCAAGGTAACGACATCGGCGCCACTCCACTCTCAGGACGTCTCCCTCAAGCTTTGGACATATATAGGAAAAACGCTTCCTTTAGAGTAATCAATTCATTCGTGTACAAACACCTCCTGACTAGAACTACCTCCCGCGATACCAACCTAACATTCCATACTCCGGAATATCATCTCTGCTTCAACGGAGCACCTGGCCAACCGGCCAACACTCACAAGATCCTCTCTAGACCTTTGAAACTCAATCGCCATTCTCATATTTATATGCAGGTTTCCAGACATTTATTACTCTCAACTCATTCCACACCCCTCCCACTCGCAGAACGCATCCTTTGAGCTATCGGTGTCACGTGCCCCATCTACTCTCAGGATCCATCCTTTGAGCTCCGGTTAGACATGGGAACTAATCATCCCCTCAAGAGAACTAATCATCTCTCGATACTAAAAAATGGGAACTTATCCTCCCAAAAGAGCATACAGGAGAACTAATCATCTCCTCTGAGGAACTAATCATCCCCACTGGAGAACGAATCATCTCCAAAAAAAACATGAATGAGTTATTCGAGACCGCTACCTCTAAAGTAATAAGTTATAAAACGTCTATAAACATCTATCCACTTGAACTACCTCACGTAGTTCCAAACATGATACTCCTAAACTCGGAATATCCTCACATCTTGACTAATCCTCAGGATAACTCGAACAACCCAATGCATCGGGTGTTCCCAAGAGTTCCACGAAAAAATAGACAGTCATAAAACCTCATAAACTTATGTTTTTAGATTATTTACCACTCAACACAAACTCTACACCAAGACTAAACCAGCCACAAAAATTAATAAGAAATACTCATCTAATAATTTTCAAAACTGCCATAATCGTTTCAACGCCAAACGAGAATACCTTAATCCTAAATAACATAGCAAAAGCTAAATCTCAGAAACTGAAAACAGAACAAAAAACCAGCTCAAACCTCGACCTGCTCCCTCAGGTCCTCCGCACTCTCTGCTCTGATGCAGTCTGCGCCAATACCTGCGTTGTACCCGGTTGCTCTGCCACCGACTGGACCACCACCACTGTCATCTGCTACCACTTGGGACATATCTCCCTGATATACCCCGACTCCCTACCATAATAACACACTCGCAAATCCCGAGCTTCATCCTTCTTAGGACAGCTCTCCAACTTATGGTGCATGCTCCCACACCCGTAGCATCTGCGACCACCGTAACTCAATCTCGAATCATCATCCCATTTCCACTTCTGTCCCTACGTAATCTTACCATCCTATGCTAGAAACAGAACCATAACTACTCTTCTGCTGTTATCTCCTCGGCTGAATAGCTGGAGCAACTGCTACTAGAACTACTACAGCTGCCTGACACTCAGGGCCTCCTTAATGCCTGTAGCCATCTCTACCAGCTTCGCTCTCGAGGCGTACTCTGACGCTCTATCGCGATACCTCAAATCTGCTTGAAGTCCCTTCAAGGAACCTTTGCACTTGCGTCCACTCGTCCTACTTGTCTCTAACTGCATGTACGAGTACTCGACTGAACTCGGCATCATGCTCTTTTATAAAACGATCGCCATGCACTAGCTCCAAGAACCTCGTCTCAAGACGATCTAGAGCCCCCTGAGGGAAGTATTTAGTCTTAAACTTAGCTAGAAACTCTCCCCGGATCCACACAACACCTTGCCTCCTGGCCTCTATAACTTTCCACAATAAATGAGCAAAGCCACTCAGATAGTGGACCGCCAACTCCCCTCGACAGTCCTCCAGACATCGCACCGATCGGAAGTTGTGTTCCGTACGCATACGCCACTTGTCTGCTTCCTCAGGCCCAACAACGCCCGAAAATAAAACAGCACTAAAATGCCGCACCTGACCCATCATCTCCAGATAGGTCAGACGCACCTAAGTCACCGCAGCCCTCGGCTGTACCTTCGCTACTGGAGGCACCACTTGAGCCTAAATAAGAATCGACACCGGAAAACGCTCAATCAACTGTGCCAAAAAACCCTCCATACGATCCAAATGATCCTGAGCTAGAGCTGCACCTACTCCTGGGCCCACTCCACCACCAGCTAACCCGACACCCCTCCCACCCCCCACATTACCCACACTAGCACTCACACTGGTCTCACTAACCGATCCCACAAGATGCTTAGGAGTTTCTGGCACCTGCGTAGCACTCGCAACAACCCTACTAGAGGACTCAAACACTGGCCCACAACTACGTCGTTTACTTCCAAGGCCACGACCTCTGCCTCTCCCTCGACCACTCAGAACTCTAGCCAACACACACTGCACTTCTCAAAAGTACATTCTAACATAATAGAATTCACAGAATAAAGGTCAAACGAAACACATACCGGGGAATCTCTTTGAAGGCTTGGAGAGGATGATCTAACACTCTACAACTCACATAATTAACTAACTACTCATAGTCAATTCAACCAACAGCCTCAAATCAAGCACTCAACCTACTGCCCTAAAACCGTAGGGGCTCTAATACCAGAATGAAGCAACCAAGTTTTTTTTTTTTTTTAAAATAATTAATCCATATTTATTATTCCCATAAATAAAAATCCTCAATGATTACTTCAACCTATCTCACATAAACTAACCAGCGGAAATCAACATCAACAATTAAACCATTAAAATTAATCCAACAACAGCATTTCCAATTCAACTCAGCATTTCTAGCAACCTAAACCAGGTTCTACACAATGCAACTCCAAACATATAACCTAGAGATCCTAATCATCCTCTCGTCCCAGCCATGGATCCACGATCTCAAAATTTTACCTGCAACACATGGAAATAAGAGTTGCGTGAGTATTATCACAAATACTGAGTGAAGCGGTCATCCCGTCTACCGGCTACAAAATAATAATAAACGGATGCCAAGAACTAAACAATCAAACCATAATTTGCAATGTTCTGATTACTAAAATAAGAACAATCAATCCACAACTCACAACATTCTTATTATTAAAATAAGAACAATCAATCCACAATTCTCAACGTTCTAATTACAAAAATAAGAACAATTAAACCACAATTCACAACGTTCTGATTACAAAAATAAGAACAATCAATCCACAATTCACATCGGTCAACAATACGATCCACACACGAGGACGTACAAAAACAACACATAAAAGCACTATCAATATCAATTCCATCATAATTCACCCAATTCCCTAATAAACGGTTATCCATAACCACGATCACGCACTCACCTTAGCCTTAGGGATTAGGAGACTAAACATGACATAACAAGCACGAAACACAGCCTCCCTGAGACCCAAAAGCTACTGGTTATTCTTCTCTATCACCTAAGACTCACCAACAAGATTCCATTAAACCGAATAAGAATATTCTGAAAAACAGAACCGACGTGCTAACTTCAAATCAACGCTAAGGACAGACCTTACCGCCAAATAACGATCGGGAAAATGCTTCGGAAACCAGACACAAAGTGATTTCCAACGACATATAAATTGTTGCCTAACTCGTTTTATAAATCCGGAAAAACGACCTCGAAGTGGTTTGATCATATATCTGATTCTACATAAACATCACTCACGAAAACAAGGGTATCTCTTAGCATACAAAACCAAATGACAAACGGATTTGCCTCACGGCTAGCTAGGAGAAAGGAGAACTTACCCATAAAATTTCATCCTGATCCGCTATGTTCTTCATGTTTGTTTCATCCCTATACCAAACAAAAAAAACTGCCTACTTTTCACGAAGAATCAATTATCTCTTCTCCTCCTCTCCAAAACTCTCTCAAACACCAAATATTCTGATTTTTCCTCTAAAATACGGCTGCTCACGAGCACAAGGATTTTTATACTCAACCATAGGGGTTTTCTTAAACCGAACCATGACAAAATCAGCAATTAAAATCAAACCAAACTACTTCTCAAACCTTGGTGTCGATCGACACTACCCATGGTTTCGATCGACACCACCATAAATTCCCAATGCTGGGTTGCGGTCGTTACAGAGGTAGAGGTCGGGGCCGTTGGCAAGGCCGAGGTCGTGGTCAGAGACCAGTGAGTGAGTCCGCCAAGAGTGCGGCGCAGAGTGCCGACGTGATATGCTCAAATTGAAATAAAAGCTACGCACATAGAAATTGCAGGTGAATCAGAATTGCATATATAAATAAAGATAAGAATTATGATGCACAATTCTTAAACATGACTACGAATATAAAATCACTCAGTTGTCGATGCAGAGATTATCTATGCCTAAATCCTAGAAAACCAACTGTCGTTGCGAATCCTATAAATCTAAACAAGCATTAAAGATAAAATTCAATTGTTCACAAAACCCTAAACCAGATGTCTTTACGAAAAAGAATTTTACTCATCAAATACTAGTTCAAGTAATTAATAAAACGGTCGTTTCTATTAATTAAATTAAGATAAGATTTTAGTTTGCGAGGCTAAAATCTGCAATAAACACAAGTCAAGATGAAGAACTTCTAATGATATTATCCTAACATTTTGTAAACAAATATAGCAATTCATCAAACACCTTTCAATATCCCTAAACCTAACAAAGGAAACTCCTCAGACATAATCAAAGAAGAAACCATTATATTAATTGAAATATATCTATTAAACTTATTAAAATAAAGCATGAGCCTAAATAGTGGCTGTAAAAACGTATGTATAGAGTACAAAAATGTATTAGGCCTGATTGCAAACATCTGGACTTTCTGACACAAAACAAAAATCTTCCAAAATTGGGATTTGGGCTTGATTGACCATGGTGTTGATCGACACCATTAGTGGTGTCGATCGACACCTCTTTAAATCTTTCGTGTCGAGCGACGGTCGAGAGATAGGATAGGGGCATTGCTCGACATAACTATGTGGATTCGAACTCCGAATTTGTGACTTTGATTCCTCGTTCCATTTTGCTCCATAATGCTCCAGTAAACACCAATAAAGCTCCAAACATCCTTGTACCTAATAATAAACACAAAAGACTCGAAAACACCAAAAGACTCTAGATAAAGACTTATATCATGGTTTAAAATGGGTAAAACCATGATATATCAACTCCCATAGACTTAGTTTTTTGCTTGTCCCTAAGCAAAATAGTTGTACTCACTCCTTTTGGATCCGCATACTTGCAAAGTAAATCCGATGATACTTTGATGTGTCCCTAGAAGCATAGCAGTCCCTAGAAGCATATCCAAATCCCTTAGAGAAACTCAGACTTTCAGCTGCAAACCCCTTTATTCATTTAGGTGCGGTCTCATCGAGGGAATATCGATCATTGGATCTTCTAGATTCTTTCATTTCCTTTAACACTTTCCTGCGTTTCACCCTCTCGCTTTCTTCTGTAACTGTTTATCAAATTAAGGATATCATAGAGATGCATGCTTTTTTGAACTTTTTTCTTCAAGATTTTTTTTTTAATTATTTTTCAGGCTTGCACTTTTCTACTTGAACTACACTTTTCTTTAGAATTTTTTTATTACCTTAGCATCTCTATGTCTTCTCTAGATCAACGCTCATTACTCTTGTTTCTTGTGGAAGCATGGTCATGAGGCTTTTTCTTTTTGATCTAGGACAGTTGTAATCATCATCAAGAAGAAGTTTATGAGCGGTCCATCCTCGCTGTTTAGTGTTTGAAAGCTGAATCAAGTCTTGCGATTACCAACGCCCAAGACAAGAGATTAGAGTTGATTAAGGGCGGGGTCTGCAACATCCATTCTAATGCTCTCTAGAAATCTGATCTTGCTCCGTTAAACCAACACACTTCCAATTACCCACCTTGTAAAACCAACCAACTTGTATTGTAATAGTATTTGAGTGCGGTTCAAAGCAAGTAGAAGGGAGGTTTTGACCCAAAATATTTGAAAAACGACTCATAAAACTCAAAACAAATCACAATAGTTAGTAACTACCTCCCCCAGACTTAACATCACTTTCCCAGTGTTATTAAAGCATGAGATTGGTGAAAGAAACGATAATAAAATGAATGGAATCGAAATTTAAAGAGAAAACGAAACCTGGTGGGGGTGTCGATTAACACTGTCAATTGTGTCGATCAACACCAAAGTATTTTTGCAAGTATCAAGCGATATAACAGTCGTGTCGCTCGACAGAGGCTCTTGAAGTTCATCATCACGTTTTTATCTCCTAAAAATCAAATTCAAAAGCAACACCAAGCGTAAAATGGTAAAAGAAAATAAAAGAAAACATAAATATAGGACTCACAAGTTGGTTGCCTCCCACTAGGCGCTTGTTTTCAATTTATAACTTGACTATGTTGAGGAATTTAGACATCTGACGGATCTGCACTTTTCCATGGAATGATTCCAGGAAAGAGCTTCATCGTTTTCTGCACCATCTCTTTGATAACCACTTCTCCTTTGTCTTTGAACTCGTGAAGAATGACTATTCGCATCTTCGCGAAAGGTTTTGAAGTCCTTTTGACCTCTGGCTTAGCCGAATTAACCTCTTCTTTACGCGCCTTAGTTATTCGTCTAAATTCATCAATAGAAAAACCAAGACTTCGACGAGAAACTCGATGTTTGCATGAGCATGTAACAGTTTTTTCACATTATAAATCAGAATTGACGAAATGAGGAGATTTAAGTTCAGGAAGCTTGTACCTTTACTCTTTGGGAGGATCGTGGGATGGGGGAAGTAGAATGATCTGTTCAGTAACAAATGAAGGACTGGCATCTAACTCCTTGATTGAATCTCCATCCTCTAAAACTTCCACTGAAAAAGTTTGACCATCAATGGTGGATTTTCTCCTTGTGTTCTCCATGTCAAAGTCCATGACAATGTCACATAGATCTAACTTGATCTTCCATTTCCTCACATCGATTTAAGCACCAAAAATGGCTAAGAATAATCATCCTAGGATCAGAGAATCTTCAGGTTCATCGTCATACTCCAAAACCATAAAATCTGCAGGAATTATGTATTCTTCAATCATGATTGACACATCCACTAGAACTCCTTCTGGGAATCTTCTGGATCTATCGGATAGGAGAAGAGATATCCTAGTTGGCATGAAATCTGTCATCCAAAGTCTAACAGCTACATACAATGGCATCAAGTTAATTTTGGCCCCAAATCGCAAAGAGAATGAGAAAACTCCCTTGTCGATATGGAGCAATTAAGCACAAAGGATCCTTTATCCGGTAGCTTGACTGGGATCCTGCTTTGAATCATGGAGCTAACCTCCTCGGAGACTACCATTTCCTTTTTGTTTCTTAGGCACTAGAACTATGTTCAAGAGAATCACCCTGATATCTTTAATAAGCAACGCTCCTTCATCTGGACTCACACCATTAACGACCATTCGCTAGATATACCTTTTCAAAGCTGGTGAAAGCTTAACCGCATCAACCAAAGGCATCTCGACCATGATCTTGTATATCATCCTCTTGCACAACCTCTTTAATCTCTTGTTTTGACTTCCTAGCTTTTGGGAATGGGACTTGAGCCTTGTAGACCTCTTTCTCCGCACTAGCTGATGATTTCGTGAAATCTGGGCTCATCTGGGTAAGGAGTCAATCGATACTGCCTTGCTGTCGATCGACACTTGATTTCAATGTCGAAATATGGGTCGCTATTTTAGGGGTTGTCGATTGACACACTCCCTGAGTGTCGATCGACACTTGTTCTACTATCCCAAAAAATTCACCAAACTCATCGAAATAGTTCTTTTTACCTACTAGAACGGCATTGCAGGTGTTCTTGGGGTTATCATCAGTCTTTGCAGGAAGAAATCCCTTCTTGCCTCTTGGTAGAACTAGTTGTTTGAGCGACCTCAATATTCAGCTTCTTCACATGAGTGCTCAATGCATCAAAACTCACTGTAATCTTCTGCTGTCCTTCTAGAATCTACTCAAGCATACCCTCCATCTAGTTATCTTGTTCAGGATGCTTCTAATAAGATAAAGAACCGTAGTTTCTAGTGTAGCTGCTACTCTGGAATAGCTTATAATTAGACGATCCATAGCCTTGCTGATTGTATTTCAGAAAACCAGTCCCATTAACGTAGTTTACATCTTCTTCTGCAGTCTCAATCTCTTGCGCAAAGTGAACCGACTTCTTCCAAGCTATTAGACTATGGATTGAATCGAATTTCTTGGTGACTTATGCTAGTTTATTCCTACTTATGTTCTGTCCAGACTGACTCCCCTCAAAATCCACGTTCTTCATGCTGTTGTTGTTGGCCACGTTCTCGATCAGTCTCAAGGCAGCTTCTGGCGAATTTGTATTGAAGTTCCCATTGCTCGCTGTATCCAAAGTCACTGCATATCTCAATGCATTCCCTGCGTAGAAAATTTTTAGCAGTTGAACATCAGTGAAACTGTGATGTAGACAGTCTCTCTGGTAGCCCTTGAATCTGAGCCACGCAGCCTTGTATGCCTCATAATCTCCTTGCTTGAAGGTAGCAATCTTCGCTCTAAGATCCTTGGACTTCGCATCATCAAAGAAATTGCTTAAGAAAACATTCTTTGTGTCCTCCCAATATGTAAGTAAGCCCGGTGGAAGAGTCTTTAGCCAATGCTTTGCTTCCCCATGAAGAGCTTGCAGAACATGTAGTCTTCTGAGACTTCATTCGCCTTGATGCTAGATGCCAAGTCCTCAAAATGCTCGATATGGTCCATTGGATGCTTGTGAGGAAGACCGCAGAAGGGATCTTGAGCAACTAAGCTGAAATAAGCAGACTTCAGCTCGAAATCATTCCTTTGGAATGGAGGTGGACGAATCGCATATCGATTAACATAAAGCTTCTCTGGACGGTTAAAGTCTGCAAGTGTTCGTCTTCACGCATCATCATTCCTCAACAAATTCACAGTATTCTAGGCCTTGTGTCGATCGACACCAGTAGCTATTAATCGACACCCACAATTTCATCATGTCGAGCGACATCTCCATCGCGTCGCTTGACAGGCTGCTCCAGAATCGCCTGTTCCTTGATGATCACCGTACCAGCTTCGTTGATCTGTTGTCCTTCTTCATTGTATCTCAATCCTGGCGGATTACGCATGATTCCATCTTCTCCCGGTCACAGTGTCAGATGTTCCCTAGCAGCCATCTTTGCTGCTCTTCTGTTCTCACGTTCTAACCGTGCAAGTTCCTGAAGACTGTAGCCAACTAGTTCCTAACGTAAAACAAAAGGAGACAAAAGAAACTAGCCAGAAAAGTAAAAACAAAATAAAAACCTAGACAAAACTCTAATGGTGTTGATTGCCCGACAACGGCGCCAAAATTTGATATGCTCAAATTTTTCCTTTGAACTACTTTCTCAAATTAAAAGATCATTGTAGTACTTAGAGTATCGAAATCCACAGGGAATCAAAAACACAATAGACATGATACTTTCGAATTATGCTAAGCAGAAACAATGAAAATGCAAAAGCAAGTAAATAAAGCAGTAGATGAAAATGGTTGTAAGACAATAAAAATAAAAGCTAGGCACAGGAAAATCGTAGGTGAATCAGAATTGCAAATATAAATAAAGATAGGAAATATGATGCACAGTTCTTAAACATGATCACAAATATAAAGTCAATCAGCTGTCGCTGCAGAGATTATCTATGTCTAAATCCTAGAAAACCAACTGTCGTTGCGAATCCTATAAATCTAAACAAGCATTAAAGATAAAATTCAATTGTTCACAAAACCCTAAACCAGATGTCTTTGCGAAAATAAATTTTGCTCATCAAAGACCAGTTCAAGTACTTAATAAAACTGTCGTTTCTATTAATTAACCTAAGATAAGATTTCAGTTCGGCAGGCTAAAATAAGCAATAAACACAAGTCAAGATGAATTATTTCTAATGATATTATGCTAGCTATTTAAAAACAGATCTAGCAATTCATCAAACACCTTTGAATATCCCTAAACCTAACAAAGGAAACTACTCAGACATAATTAAAGAAAAAACCATTTTATTAATTGAAAGATATCTATTAAACTTAGTAAAATAAAGCATGAGCCTAAACAATGGCTGTAAAAACGTGTATAGAGAGTACAAAAATGTATTGGGCCTGATTGCAAACATTTGGGCTTTCTGACGCAAAACGAAAATCATCCAAAACTGGAATTTAGGCTTTAAATCCTACGTGTCGAGCGACAAAATAGGGGCATCGCTCAACATAACTCTGTAGATTCCAACTCCGAATTTGTGACTTTGATTCCTCGTTCTATTTTACTCCATAATGCTCCAGTAAACACCAACAAGGCTCCAAACATCCTTGTACCTAATAATAAACACAAAAGACTCAAAAACACCAAAAGACTCTAGGTAAAGACATATATCATGGTCTAAAACGGGTAAAAACCATGATATATCACGACGCACCAGGAGGGATCTTTGGGCGAGGTTACTGCTGCGGGTAGAGCCCAAGGTCCAGATGATCGGCTCGCGCAGATGTTAGCGTTGATTTTGGCATGGTGACCAGGTATGGTGCCAGTGCAGGCTCCAGTATTACCTCCGGTGGCAGAGGTACAACTGAGGGTTGTGGTTGCTGAGCAGTGTATGTCTTATCTGGAGATGATGTGACATATGAAGAGGCTTAGTAATGTGTTCTTCTCAGGGGAGTTCAACCAGAGGGATCCGATGAGTGGCGTATGGGAATTGAACGTAATTTTCGTCCGATCAAATGTCCTGCGGAGTATCAGGTAGAGCTGGCAGTGCCTTACCTCAATGGTGATGCTCATCTCTAGTGGAGAGGTGTTGAGGCTCAGAGGAGGCAGACAGTATGGACCTGTGGTGAGTTCTTAGAAGAGTTTAATGGAAAGTTCTTTCCTTTGGAAGAAGTGGATTATTTTGAAGAGAGATTTATTGAACTTGTTCAGGGAGACCGGTCTTTTAGGGAGTATGTACTGAGTTAAGCAGGCTCTTGGTCGATGCAGGTGGAGGCATGGAGGATGAGGAGACTTGCAGATGAAGATGTTCTTGGGAGGACTTTGGCTGAGTTTAAGAATACCATGCAGAGCATCCAGGTTTGCCTCGAAGGCCGAGTTGGTTGAGGCAGCAGCTTCTTTTAAGGAGGATCTGCGTGATCAAACGGAGACAGTGGTTGTTCCGGCAGTGGTTTCTCTAGCTGTGTAGCCGTGGAGGCAGCACCAAGGTATTTCTAGTTCTGCCGAGAGGAAGTAAGGGGACACTTCTAAGTCAAGTGCGAATAGTATATGTTGCTTCGGTTGTGGGAGCATAGAGCACCATGTATCGAGAAATCCTAGGAGGGAGGGGACTCGGTATACTCGAGTACGCTTCATTGTGGGGAATCTGGGCATTTTAGGCTCAAGTGTCCAAAGTTGCAGCAGATGGCTGTGGCAGCGGTCTAGCCTGTGGCGTAGATTACAGCAGTGCAGCCGTTGGCTCAGATTGGAGGAGCGGCACATGTGTACATGTCAGTGGAGATGGGCCAGTAGAGTGCCAGGTCGATCACATGTAAAATCTTAGACTAATACTTGGTAAATTCAGTAGTTTAGTATTTTATTGTGTGTTTTTATTATTTCCTGTGATAAAGTATTGGGGTTTCTTAGCACATGAGATTTGTGCGGGGACCTTATTAGTGGGCAGTTGTGAATCCCATGTTTTGTTTGATTCTGGAGCATCGAATTATTTTATTACTCCGAGTGTGCAAAGAGCAGTGGCATTCAGAGCGAGGTTGATAAGCTGGTGGGTATGGTCAAGGTGGTTGGAGGAGGGTTTCTGGCTACGCTTGGTCAAGCGAGGGGCATTGATGTGCAGATTACTAACAATTCTATGAAAACAGACTTGGTGATTAGTCCAGTGGAGCAGTGTGATGTCATCTTTAGGATGGACGAGCTGGAGTGGTACAGTGTTTACTTGGAGTGTCATTGAGGTCATATAGTATTTGAGCGCAAGGGAGGGAGGTTGGTGTTTCAGGTGGTGAAACCGACTTCGGGGAGTCTCATGATCTCTGCTATTCAGGCGGAGCAGATGATTGATCGGGGTTATGAGGCATATCTGGCGATAATTGTAATGCTAGAGTCCGTAGGTAAGGTTATAGTGAGGGATATCAGGGTTGTTTGGGACTTCGAGGATGGTTTTTGGTTGTTGAAGGGATTACCGCCGTTTCACTTTAATCCTTTCATGATTGTGTTAGAGCTCGGGACATCGCTAATATCTAAGGTACCTTACAAGATGACTCCAGTAGAGTTAGAAGAGCTGAAGAAGCAGCTAGAGGATTTGTCGAGTAAGGGGTTTATTTGATTGAGTACTTCACCACGGGGAGCGCCGGTGTTGTTCGTGTTGAAGAAGGATGAAAGTTTATGGTTGTGTATTAATTACTAGGAACTTAACCGAGTTACTGTGAAGAACAAGTACCCTCTCCCGAGGATTGATAAGTTTTTTTATCAGTTAAGGGGTGCTACTTAGTTCTCTAAGATTGGCTTAGCGTCAGAATAATATCATATTCCGATAGATGGGGTAGATGTTCGTAACACGACTTTCAGGACGAGATACGACCACTTTGAGTTTATAATGATGTTGTTTTGGTTGATGAATTCACCAGCAACATTCATGAATTTGTTGAATGGCGTGGTCCAGGAGTATTTAGATATGTTTGTGATCATCTTTATTGATGACATTCTGGAATATTTGAGGAGTCATGAGGAGCATGAGGTGCATATGAGGTTATTTTGGAGAAACTTTGGGAGCAGAAGTTGTTTGCTAAGTTGAGGAAGTGTATTTTCTGGTAGCGAAAGATGGGATTTCTCGGTTATATTGTTTCTGCAAAGGGAGTGTCTATGGATCCAGCTGAGATTGAGGCTATCAGATATTGGCCTAGACCAATTAATGCCATTGAGATCAGGAGTTTTCATGGGTTAATAGGATATTATTGGAGATTAGTCAAAGGCTTTGCGAACAGGGCTTAGTCGATGACGAAGCTGACAGGGAAGGATGTCCCGTTATCTGGTCGTCAGAGTACGATGAGTGTTCTATGAAGCTAAAGGAGATACTGAAGAGTACACCTGTCTTTGCGTAGCCCGAGCCGGTAAGCCTTATCGTACATGGATGCATCGAGAGTTGGTTTGGGCTATGTATTGTTGCAAGAGGGCAAGGTGATTGCGTATGCTTAGAGGCACTTGAGGGTTAATGAGCGCAATTATCCCCCATGATCTTGAGTTGGGTGTGTTTGCCTTGAATATTTGGAGGTCTTATCTTTATGGCGGGAGGGTGTAGATTTTTACGGATTATAAGAATATGCATCATATCTTTACTCAGTCGTTGGTGAATTTAAGGCAGAGGCGTTGGATGGAGTTGTTGGCAGATTATGATCTTGATATTGTGTATCACCCAAGTAAGGCTAGCCTGAAGGCAGACGCTCTGAGTTGACGGAGGGTTAATTTGGGTCAGGGGTAGGACGTCGAGGTGTTAGTAAGCGAGATTAGCACTTTGCGTCTATGTGTTATTTCGCAGGAGCCTTTGGACTTAGAGGCAGCTGATGAGGCTGATCTTCTGAGTAGGATTCGAGTGGCTCAGAAGAGTGATTAAGGTTTGATTGATGCGACGAAGGTAGTCGGTGCTGATTATCAAGTCTCTGCAAATGGGACGATGTTTTTATGTGGGCGAGTTTGTGTGCATGAGGATAATTCGTTGTGGTAGGAGTACCTGAGTAAGGCTCAAGCGATCAAGTTGTCGGTTCATCTAGGAGCGACTAAGATGTATCGTGATCTGAAATGGTACTATCACTAGCTCGAGATAAAGATAGATGTGGCTAGCTTGGTCGCGGCTTGTGAGACATGCCAGTTAGTGAAGGCTGAGCATCAGGTTCCAAGTAGAATGTTGAAGAGTTTAATGATTCCAGAATGGAAGTGGGATATGATCACGATGAGTTTGGTGCTGAGATTTCCTAACTCGCGGACCTTTGATGCTATCTAGGTGATTGTGGACCATCTGACCAAGTCATCATATTTTCTGGCCATTAAGAAGTCCGATGGAGCTACAATTTTGGCTAAGACATATGTGAGGGAAATTATAATGCTGCATGGAGTGCCAGCTAGTATTATGTCAGATCGGGATCCTAAGTTCACGTCTAAGTTTTGGAGAGCGTTTCAGGCTGAGATGGGCACTAAGGTGCATATGACTACGTCCTATCATCCTCAGACGGATGGGCAGTCTAAGAGGATGATTAAGACATTGAAGGATTTACTGAGGATGTGTATCCTGGATCAGGGTGGTCATTGGGTGGATCATTTGTGCCTGGCTGAGTTTTCGTATAATAATAGCTTTCACGCGAGTATTAGACTGACTCTTTATGAGGCTTTGTATGGGAGACCGTGTCAGACAGCTCTATGCTGGACCCAAGTGGGGAAGAGGAGAAAATTTGGTGCGAGTTTTGTTCAGAAAAAGACAGAAAAGATCCGAGTTTTGAAGTTGGACATGAAAGATGCTTAAAATTGGCATATGAGTTATGCTGATAGGAAGAGAAAATAGTTGGAGTTCGCTATCGGAGATAGAGTGTATCTCAAGATGGTCTTGTTGCGAGGTACTAACAGATCGATTTCAAAGAACAAGCTGAGTCCGAGATTTATGGGTCAGTTCCGGGTTGTGGAGAGAGTTGGACCGGTGGCGTACCGGTTAGAGTTACCTCCGATTATGAAGGCATTTGATAATTTTTTACATATGTTGATGTTGAGGAAGTTCATGCATAAGTCGGAGGAGGTGGTGGCTAAGATTCTGCAAGATCATTAGCTTGATTTGTCGGTAGCAGCAAGACCTGTGTGGATTCTCGAGAGGAGAGTCAAGGTTATGCGCCGAAAGAAGATACTATTGCTGAGAGTCTTGTGGGACTGTAGCGGTGTCGAGGAGGAGACTTGGGAGCCAGAGGCAAGGATGAAGGTAAAGTTCAAGAAGTGGTTCGAGAAGCAGGTCGCAGCTTGAGCTTTATTTATCTTTATTGTTCTAGTTGTGTTGTTTAGCGTGGTGCTATGTTGTATTTGGTTCATGTATATGTTGTTTGTGTTGTAACGATTTATACATTTTTGGAGATTTATAAGATGGAGTTTTCTTATACTCTTGTGTTATTATAAGTTGAGTGGTTCTTCTTATATGTGTTTATTTAGAGTTGACCAGTGGTTGGTCATGATTGTGATGATATTCCGGGTTTGGAAATATTGTGTTCGGACCATGTGAGATCGTTTTAGTCGTTGATATTTATAGGCATTTTGGAATTTATTGCTCTAGAGCCCATGGTGTCCCCGAATAACTTATTTTCGGAGACGGTGGTTCTCCTATATACTTATTTAGGGATGGTGATTCCCAGTATAAGTAGTGAGAGATAGTGTTTTTTTTAGGGGATGGTGGCTCCATGTTTACCCATAGCTCAAATGAGTGGTTCCTGAGAGTGTGAGTGGTATGATACACCGTGGCTATGTGGTAATGAGTTAAGAGTAATAAATGTCTGAAAACGTACTTATAAGCATGAGACTCGATGTGAGCCTCTAAAGATAAAGAGTGGTGATCTCGAGTGGTATGATTCTCCGGTTTCAGAGCATATGTAGTATATGTAGGGATGTCAAAATGGGTTGCTACCCATGGGTTACCCGAACCCACCCGCAGTTTTAGTGGGTAAGGGTTATATTTTTTTACCCATATAAATAAATGGGTTTTGTTGGGTTATCCTATTGGGTTCACGGGTTTAGTGGGTAAACCCACTAGGGTTATGGGTTATCCACGGGTTAAGCACAAAATATAAAATAATATATATATATATATATATATATATTTTAATAGATTTATATAAATTAGCCTAGGGTTTTTCAGTTTTTTTACGAAAACAAAAATTAGGGTTTTCTAATACTTATATAAATAGGAGCCGTTCTCTACCTCTATTTTTATCTAATTCTCAGAGCCTTATGTAGTCTACATTTTTATCATCTAAGTCCGATCATAACCTCCTAGCATGTCGTTTCCTTCGTCCAACACTAGTTTGTATTGCTTTTCCTATATACTTTTCTTATTATTTGTAGATATTGAAAGTGATGATGAGAACAATGAACCAGACGGATCTAAGGAAGGAGAGGAACCGAAGAAAGATTGGAGTGATTTTTAAAAATAGTTTTATTGGTTTTATTGGTTTTATAGTTTTTCTGTTTTATTGGTTTTATGATTTTACTAGTTTATTTTAAGATACATTGGTTTTATGGTTTTTCTATATTATTGGTTTTATGGTTTTTTTTTTGTTTAAGTTAAAAACTTTTGTTGGATTTATAATAATTTAGGAATTATGTGTTGGGTTTTTATAAGTTTATTGTGTGATTCGATATATATATATATATATATATAGGTACCCATTTAACCCATTAAGCCAACGGGTTTCATATAAATGGGCTCGGGTATGAAAATTCTACCCATATAATAAATGGGTTTGGTTAAACCCGCCCACGAAAATCTCGAACCCATGCGGTTTTGGGTAGGGTTGGGTCGGGTTACCCATTTTGACACCCCTAAGTATATGCGGTATATGCAAAAAGGCTTAAAAGAATTGATTTGGCTACCTATATCACCAAAGTGCACTTATCTTTCCGGTCACAGGTCTTGAGAGAACTCTAGAGTTAAGCGTGGTTGATCTGGAGTAGTCTTATGATGAATGACCTACTTGGAAGTCATTTTCAGTCTTGTGTGAGCGAGGACAAAACACGGGGAGAGACCGTATGGTGATTTGCAAGGTTAGTAAACAAGACTTCCGAGCCTCCCGGACTAACGCACCGACCGTCAGACATGGTGGGCCCACAGGTCTGAGAGTGGACGGAGGCCCATGGGAGTGGCAGTCGGGATGTTATAAGTGGTATCAGAGCAAATCCTGACAACTACGTGAACAAGATTGTCGGGGGAAACGATCTTGCTATGCGCAACATGGACATTGCGATATGTTAGTTTGGGTGATTGTGACACCCCAGTTTCAACACATATGTGGTACATGCAGTATATGCAGTATATGCAAAGAGGCTTAAAAGAATTGATTTGGCTACCTATATCACAAACGTGCACTTATCTTTTCGGTCACGGGTCTTGAGAGAACTCCAGAGTTAAACGTGCTTGAGCTGGAGAAGTCTCATGATGGGTGACCTACTAGGAAGTTATTTCCAGTATCGTGTGAGTGAGGACAAAACACAGGGAGAGATTAGGTGGTGATTTGCAAGGTTAGTAAACAAGACTTCCGAGCCTCCCTAACTAATGCACCGACCGTCGGACATTGTGGGTCCACGGGCTTGAGAGAGGACGGGGGCTCATGGGAGGGGCGGTCGGGGCGTCAGGATGATGGTCTATGGTAGATGGTTGAGGGATTCGAGGTCGAATCCATTGATATTGGGGAAGAGTTGTAACGCACGCGGACTAAAAATGTGATCGTGGAATCAAGGCAATGAAAGAGGATGATTAAGTTTTCTATTTATGCTTTGTTGGAGTTAGAACCTGGTGTTTAGGTTGCTAGCTTAAGATAGTAATAGAATTCAGATGGTTATTGAATTCTCTGGTTTATTAATTTGTGTGATTTATATATTATTTGATTAGTTAAAATTAAAGTGTTTAATTATTTCTGTTGGTTATTGTTTGGTTTGTTGGTTGAATTAATCGTTGAGAATTAGTATTTATGAAATACTTAATTCAAATTAATTATATAAAAAAAATGAGTTGGTTGTTTCAATTATCAAAATAATTATGTAGAACTCATCAAAATTTTGTTGATATGAAGTTACTAGGTAGTGCCATAGTCCTTTTTGGCAACTGAAACACATACGCATTCTTGTATGATTTAAACTAATAACTAGGGGTGGGCATTCGATCATTGGTCGGATTCAGTACAGATTTTTTGGATTTTTGGATTTTCGGATTCGGGCTTACTAATACCATCCGGGTATATTTATATTACGGATCGGGATCAGTTCAGATCCTTTCGGGTTCGAGTCAGATTTGCTATTTATTTTAAGATCCAAAACTCATCCAAAGTCTTATCGGATTCGTTTCGGATCCGGTTTTATCCGAACGCAAACATAAGTATAAAGCCATTAATGATGTTAAAAATAAAGCCTAAATATATAAATAATTCACGAATTCAAATATAAGATCAAAATGAGGAAAAAATGAATCTTATCCATTTAATAAAGTTCAAACTTAAAAAAATATATAAAATGTGAAAGAATGAAAAGGAACATAAGTAAAAGATATACATTGTTTCTATATACTTGGTTTATTCGGTTATATATCCGAAACCGAACCGAAATCCAAAGTAAAACAAATTGTAAACCATTCGGTTCTGTAATAATAACCAATATAGATCTAAACCGTTTAATTTCGGTCGGGTTTGGTTTTGGATTTTGGATTCGGATAATCTGCCCATCCCTACCATTAGCACATACCTATCTACCAAATATGTTTTGTTTATGCATATTTTTTTTTTCGATTCTGTTGTGGGCTGAATCCAAATATGATGATATTACGTTTAATAAAAGATGTAGCTAATAAACGTGGAAATGATGCACGAGAGTATCTCTAACCCAACATCAACTCCTGCACCAATTTTTTTTTGGTGTAAAACCCTCCCTAATCCAACATTATTTCCTACATCAAAATGGTGTAACAACATATTTACACACTATATTTGGTATAAAAAATAGTGTTACCCCATTATGATGTTGATTTTTTTTAGTTATAAACAAATTATAAAAAACTTCAACATAAATGACAAACATATATAAATGATGGAAACTAAATCTAATAATGTTTGTGATTATTAAACCAAAATCTGTTATATTTTTTTATTTTATATGATATATTATATTTTTCTCTTCATATTTAATGTTAAATTAAAATAATTTCATAATTTATTAAACGAAAAAATATAAATGGGTTAATTTGTAAATTTTAAAAATAATAAATTGAAAATATTCATTTTAGTGTAGAAAATTGTATAATACAATAGAATAAAATTCAATAATATTTTGATGTTACACCATTTTAGTGTAAAATATGATGTAATATACTGGAGATGCTTTGAAACGATTATAAGGAGAAAGGCACCTTTACCGTTAGCTTTTTCTAGTGTATTTTTAGTTTTATTCTTCTTCTTACGTTACTAAATTAGTATTCTGTCGAGAAAAGCGAGTTAAATACGACTTTGGTCATCACCATTAATGGATGTATGTGTTGTGTATTGAAATCTATTTGTGGATGGAAATCGACGTTAACAATTCAATAAAGCATCCAAATTCCTTTGAATTTCATTCTTAAGAAAAGTGATAAGGATCTGAAAATCCAAATAAAAAGTAAAACAATTTAAACTATTTAATGACTTCAATAATATTTTTATCGGTTCTATATATAGAGCATTGCTTGGTGTCTTATTTTGATAATTGTCGATCAATACTCAAAGTACTATATATATATATATATCGGCTTCTACGCTCCACATTGATATTAAGTTTAACATAAAATCCATGATGAGTCCGAAGTCCTAACGGTAGTATTCATGAACACGAACCGAGACTATCTAAACCTGACAAGATGAATTAGTTAAGAGGCTGGTTAACCAAACCGAATCCTTTTCCACTGACACATCATCGTCGTTCCTCTGCCATTCCCAACGTGCATGAGTCGCATTCACAACCTCTAGTTGACCATGCCCGAAACTTGCTTCTCTAAACAATGATATTTCGGGTTTTGGATTTTGGTACCTATGATTCATTAATAAAATCAACATCATCAAAACCATTAAGTTGTCATTAAATTTTGTTTAAAATGCATTTTACGAAGATCTTACTTGGTAGCAAGGCCTTCTAGATTGCCACCATCCCCAATGTTAATATAAACTGGACCACATTTGTCGAACTTATCTTGGTACACCCGATTCTGCCAAACAATTAAAAAAATTAGCTATATCCAAAATAATTATTTGATTTTTCTTTACAAAAAAATGAAATTATGTAACCCTCTAGACTTACAAAACGCTCGTATGCATGGACGTGACCCGCGAAAACCACATCAACACGAGCTTTATAAAGAAGAGTTTCCATGGATTCTTTCATCCTCACACTCTCTTTTCTCCTTGGTGAGCTTCGTTGGTGTTGTACCATGGTGCGTGTATCACAGCCATCAACCATGGTGTGGTCTTGCGATCGATGTTTTTTAGATCCTTTTCTAACCATTGGTACTGATCCGTGCCAGGTTCGAAATCTGTGTATGACCCCAACATTATAAAGTGGACTCCAAAAACGTCGAAAGAATAGTACAAGTTCGAGGTCAAGCCACTCTCTTCATACGGCATGTGCCACCTGCCAAGTTTATATAAAAATATTAGCCACTAGCATAACAGTGACACATATTCACCATATCAATAAAATTATATTTTCTAACCAATTTATATATGTATATATATATATGTATTTACAAATTTTCTAAATTACCGAATCAAAGTATCACAAAAACATAACCTGAAACTAAATTTGTAAATCTGTGTGGACAAGTCTTAGTGTTGATAAATAAAATTCCAAGTGACAAACCCTATTTAGTAAAAAAGTAACACTACTTTTTCATTTGGCAAAACCATATAAGTGAATTGTTTGGTTGGGCGAATTAAAAGAATGTACCTATGATTATAGGCGGTGAAGCTTTCAGGGTGGACGAGAGGAATAAGTTCAACTTCGTGGTTTCCTTGAGTGACCATCCAAGGTCTTTGGCTCGCAAGTGGCTGCACCAAGCGACCAAAAACGTCCCACACGGGTTGAAACATGTTAGCGTATGACAGATCTCGAGGCAAGATGAAAACATCGTGATCCCATTTCGATAGATGTTCTAATGTTGATTTAGTCCATTCAGTTGTCCCAAGGTCACCTTCATTTTAGTCAATTTTCAAGATCATCAACAAACTCGAATGAGCTAAAAGTATGCTATGCTCGCTAGCTTTTGTTCGCGGATAAAATGGTGGGTCCACGAGCCATTTCATTCAATAAACCAAAAAAATTAAGGTATACACTATATTATTTGTGAAATAGCAATCTAAAGAGTTTTTTTTTAGCATAAAAAAAGAGTTATTATTTGTGTGAATAAGGAAACATGGAATGTGTACCGGCCACACCGAATTTGATGGGGAATTGAGAGGGAGGAGTCTTGAAACTAAACTCTTGAGGTGAATTTGGGCCTCCACATTTATAATAGTAAACTGTATTGGGTTTTAATGGACCTATAACAACGTCATGAATTTGGCCCGATTGATAAATCATCAAGTAGTGGTACGATGACGTCGTTCCATTAGCCGAACCTTCGTATTTTCCAGAGACTTTACCATATACAACGTTCGGTGTGATTGAGCCTTTCGTTATCCATGAAATTCTCATTTTGTCAGACCAAGCCAGATATATATGCACCTAAAATTTATATAACATAACAAATTCAATAAGAAAGTTGAAGAAAACAAAATAGCTTAAAATGTAAAAAAATATGATTTAGTAAAAGAAAATTAGGAAAGTACAAAGCGCACAAGCAAAACCGATGGGTGACGAAAGATAACAAACAACAAAAGACATAACAGATGAATTCGCCGTAATAACATGATAAATACGTCACATGTCACCCACGTGACCTTTTTATATTAATTGCATTTTAAATTATGTTTTTAACTACTGTGGAAAATCACGACAAAGGCTTGGCCAAACTTCAAATTTCAGGTCCAAGTGTTATTTAAAGCGTTGGAGCAGATAAATGAATGGAGAGTAGAGTTAGCGGTTAGAAGCTCAAATTGTAGGGCAAATTTGATAGTACAAAGTGTAATCATAAAAGGGAGGATCTATTCCTATGCAGGGCCGGTTCTCATGCTGTGCAAGTGCATAGGGCCCTACTGTGGGCCCAAATTTTCAGCTATTTTATTGTAAAAAAGGTCCTAAATTTTTAAATTATTTGTAAAAAGACCCTAAATTTTATAAAACTTACAGAAAATGTTCTAAATTTTAGCAATTTTTTTTTTGGCACGAGGCCCATATTTATTATGAGCCAGACATGTTCCTATGTTTCTATTGGTTATCCATTGTGGTTGCGGGATTTGTTCATCGCTGAAGCATCGGACTAACATGCCGTAGGCTTAATTTTTTGGATAATGCAGCTAGTATTAACATATATTCCTCTATGTTTTGGTATTTAAGTTGCCAATTTTTTGGAAGCCATAAGTGATAAGTTATTGTTCATAGCAGTATACTTATTGGGCTGGAATCTCAAACTATAGGCTTCGAGACTTATTTAATATAATTATATTAAGACGAAAAAACTATTATGGAACATAGTTTTTTCTCATATTATATATTCGCCTATTCGTATTTCAAATAACTTATCTAGAGGGATATTTCCTTAGCAAACAATTAGTATAATTTAAAACCGTCTTTTTGTATAAATTAAACTAGAAAATTACCCGCGTTATACGCGGGATAAAATGATTATCGAATAAAATCAATAGTTTTAGTTAAAAAGAAAAGACTATGAATAATAATTATACATAACCTAAGACCTAATTTATATATTTGAATTTTGCAATTATTTTGCATACAAATGTATTCCACCCGTGAAATAATTAAACCAACAAATTTCATTAATAATTATATTTTTACTTGTACGAAGGTGCATTTATGAAAAATTAAAAACATCCATTTGTCAAACAAAACAACACATGTAAAAACATATTTTTACATGCTCATATATTTTCAAAAGATAATTAATAGTTTTATTTTATTTTAAATCAATTTTTTTGGTATATATGTTAAATGTTTTGTTTACATTTAATTCTATGATTTAAATCTATAATTTTGAAATATTTTAATTTTAGCAAGTTGAAAATTTCAAAATATTTTAATTTTGGCAAGTTTAAGAAGATTTAATGTGTTTGGCAATTAGAGTTATAGTAATCAAAATAAGTATATTTGGAATTAAATGTGTTTGGTAATGAGTATAAAAGAATGAAATAAATAAATAAAAATAAAGAGGAAAAAAATTGTGGTGATGACACCTAAACAAAGTGCTCTCAAAATGCTTCTCAAATAATATGTACCATAATAATTAAGGTAATGCATTTTGTGCAAAGAGTTATTGTTTTGTAGTTTGAAAATGTCCACATAATGTCTCCATTCAACATTTCGAAATTGATAAATGTGCGAGCAGAGTAGATTTGTAATTTTTTTCTTTTTTTCAAACTTTATTTATTTGTAATTTGGGTTAAGAGATTTAACAGATCTGCTAAATCAACAATTTTCTATAATAACTTCCTTTATCACCCTAAGAAAAAAATCAAAGATAATTATTGTACGTTTAAGGAAAAGACAAAATAAACATAAATAATACTACTGCATATCTCCGTAATATCATTGGTGTTTGATGGAAAATTTTAAATCTTTTGCTTCTGTTTCGAATATTGCTTTTGAGTATGAACACACATCAAAAGAATAAAAGATAACAAGTCTTGAAACTTGTTATGTCAAAATTCTAGTACATATAACGATCTATATAAACGATTTAGAAAGTTGTATAGAGTTGATTGAAAATACTTGTTCGGGGAACATATGATCGTCGTCGTTAGACGGAAGCATCACTATATTTTTCCAAGGGCCCGGCCGATCGTAAGAGGACACATTTGGGGCCAAAACAATAAGAACTATCGCCATTAAACCCCAAAACTTCATCATCCTTGCGATGGAGCGAGAAAGATGATAGAGAGAGAAAGATATATAGAGATCTTAAGGGTTTGTCATGAACAAAGAATTAATGGAAACGGTGTTTTATATATAGCAATCCCTTTACTTTTTTTGTTTTGGATTTTTTTTTCAATTTTAAATGGGAGATGTTTTAATTTTAATTTGACTAAAAACAATATTAAATAATGTATATGTGGATATGGACTAAAAATAATAATGTGAAAGCAGATTTTGTGAATAAAGTTAAAGTCATTTGTTAGAAATAATTATGCATGCATCAGAATATTTGAGGGAATACTCAATCCTCACATTTTGGCAAAAAAATCAAAGAAAAAAATTATTTGTGTTCAATGTTTTCTTAGATTATCAAATTCAGTGACTAATGCCTTGCCTATGATAAGATTTTTTTCTTAAAATATTTAGATTGATTTTAATTATATAATTACTAAGGGGAAAGAGAATGAAATTAATTTTCTTGTATTTGTGTATATTACACCATATTTATGAATAACATATCCAGCAAAGCATTTATTTTCATACTTAATACAAAATTATCCTTTTGTATATTGTTCACTTAAAAAAAAAAATTTTTAAAATATCAGAAGTTTATACAAACTCTAAAATATATAAAATTGCCTTTTATTTCATATAGTTTATCTGCATTACATTTTTTCTTTCTTTTTCAACCCATTCCATTATTAATCATAAATGCCTACCCTAATACATTTTAAGCAATGTTCAAGATTGCGCTGTGCGTGAATCAAGCGTCGATATGGGCCTAGCGAATTTAAAAGAAATCGGATATAAATCGGGGATTGGCGAAGAATAGTTTTTTTGCATCATTTAATATTTTATAAAACATTTCTATAATTTAATCCAGATGTAGTACATATATTATATTTGGAGAAATTCTTTTGTAAAGTTACGTGGTCCATTGGTTATCTTTCCCCAAACTCGCTATTCAGAAAGCCCAGGTTATGAGTTCAAACCACTCCATATGTGTTTTTTACATTTCGTTTAATGATATTTAAAAAGACTCTTTTACCCCCCATCTTCTTTCCTGTGATATTTAAAAAGACTCTTTCGTTTAGTGTTTTCATGATTTTTTCTTACTTTTTCGTTGTTTTACTTCAAAATATATTAGATTTTTGATCAAATATAACTATCGATATATTACTTAAATCAAATAAAATTTTTAAATTTTTTCAAATTTTCAATTTTTGTAGCGAGTTGGGTAAAATACCGACGGTAGGGAGCTGCCGAACGAATCACCGCCGCAAAATCAGCTGTCGGCGGCACGTTTTTGAATATGGATTTTAAGGTTCATCTTGGCGAAATTATCAGTTACATAATTATATTCTCTAGAGACATAGTGAAACACATCAGTTCGAATTTTTGCTGCACATGCAGTAATGTGGGCGAGGATTCCATGGAGTTCTGATATCGGAGATTTGAGGGTGATTGCATGAAGCGAATTAGATTGGAAGATCATGTTTAGAAATTGCAAAGTACTTGCGTGAAGAAGAGCTGATTGCATCACTAAACACTTGACAACAAGAGTAGAGGAAATGTTAGAGAACAAAGTAGAGTGTTTCGTTATGGGAGCTGAGCTAGACTCAAAAGTCTAGCGATTCCCGATTCAACAGTCCATACCACATCAGTGAAACAATTGATTAATGCGTACATAAGGGAGATTGGATTTTGTGAGTGATTTGATTTCATCGAAGCCATTAAGCAAGGATGGGTCGATTGAGCCGAAATCCATTTCCGAGCATCGAGAAGGGATTTAATGATGATTTCCTCCACCATGAAGTCTCTATGACCACATAGTTTCTACTTTATAGAGATCCAAATAGCCCCACAAATCTACGGGGTGAGGTTCCTTTATCCAGGCCAAAAAGGGGCAACGAGAAGAGGTTCTGACTCCAGCAAGGCCTGACGCAACATCAGTAATATGGGAGGAGTCAAAAGATTATGCATTTGTCTTCAGCTAAACCTCTCTAGCAAAAAGGCACATGAAGAGGAGATCAAGTATCGATTAAGAGCCCTCAGATCTACAACATGTTGTACTAGTTACAACACTTCTCACTAGCAGTTGTTAACCCACTAGTAAGGTTCCATGAAGATATTTCCTTAGGAATTGCTTGATCTTTGGTGAGGCTTTCATCTTCAAGACCTCAATATTTCACTCTACTGTCTAGATATGATAGTTCTATGCCTCTCATCCTTTTCTTCTTATCATATTTTTGTAGAGTAGTCTCTAGATGGGGTTTAAGCCATACTCTCTTAGCTCTAACACCTAATAGACTAGGTCTCAAAGAGAGTATCATATGTTTGTAATTGGTAGCACCTGATTAATCTTATCTATGTTCCCGGAGGACTTATGAGGATGAATCAAATCACTAACTTTCAGCTGTTGGGCTTCTTGTACATATCCCATTGGTTGCAATCTCTTCTTTAGGGACAACTAAACATCACTCCACATGTTAATCTCTGATCTATTTTCAACAGCCCTTCCCATTTGTTTTGTTAGTAGATCTCTACCAATGATCAAACTTCGCAATCCCCCCACCCCCCTTGTAAGAATTAATGTCTTTTATATCACTATAAGACTTGATTATAATTTGTTTTGGATTAGGATTCGACTAGATGAGCAAGCTTACCTCTTATTTCTACATATTTCGATGTCTCGATAATAACAAACCTCGCAATACTTGAGATTGCAAAGTCTTTCCAAGTCTATCTTAAAAACCATATATTATTTTATATTAAATAAATCAACTAACCTGAAAATGACCTTGTAACAACACTTATCTCACTTGTAACAATCTTAAAGACAATATCTCGTTTGGTTATGACAAATTATTTGGACGTATTACATGATATATACCACACTTTGTCAGAAAATGGGAAGTTATTACCTCGTTTTACCTGACAAAGATGACGTATTGTCACGTAACATATTGTGACCGGCTTATTAGACCTTCCATAAATAGTGTAGCGCCAAGTCAAATGTTCTAACCAGCACTAACCAAGGTTAACCATGTAGTAAAATTATTTTTTCCCAACAGTTTGTCCCTTACTCTTCAATTTATTATTTAGAACTTGAAGAGTAGTTAATTTAGAGCTTGCTTTGATGGTCAACGTCTGGCGACGTATCACGTAGATTTGTTGAATTGCGATTTTTCGCGCTATGCACATGTACATATTATTCTTATCTTTTGTATATGCATATATACATGAAAACCTTATTTTTATCATTCTCGACTTGGAGAGGTATATGACATACATGAAACACGTTGGAGATTATTAAAATTTCCATTTTCTTCTTCTTGTGTTCATGTTCCATGTACTCACTTATGAAAATTTTTGTCCTCTTATCATGAGAATAAAGGTAGGATGCACACGAATATTGGCATGAAGGCTTAAGAAATGATTAATACTATTTTATAAGTCCAACATATTGTCTTGATAAGCCCATCTAATTGCTTCCCTTTCCTTTTTGTCGTCACATATTCCACATGGAGAGAAAGATGAAATTGTAAATGGTCCAACACACCAAATTCTGCCCACTTCATTTTTCATTTCATATGCCTTATCTTCTTCTTCATGAGATTTCTGCTTTACGAATAATTCAAAAGAGGTTGGGTTATTGGTTGAATTTTGATTTCTGCTTTGCAATAGGTTTGTATATCACAACTCCATAGTTTATTCGGTAGATGATTTAATGTTCTACCTTCTCTAATAGATGGTTTAATGTTATACCTTGTCCCCCCCCCCCCCCCCCCCCCCCCTCTCCAACTGGAGTAGATGTGTTCTCACTTTCATTCCTTTTTTACGTGTGAGAGAAATTTCGTAATCGTTGGTCATTTACTTTCTAGAACCACATTTTTTAATCCATGTTTAGGTTCTTTTTCCATTTCTCAACCAAGCATTTTTAGTCACCATTTTCTTGAATCTTTGCCTTAGGCGTCCCTAATAGCACATTGCATTATTCTGCAGGTACACCACGTTCACAATATCGTCGAAGGAGGTCTTTTATGTGATTACTTGCTGTGATTCCCGCATAACTTATTTTAGGTGTGCGCGCAAAGCCTATGCTTTCTCGTTTGAGTTTTGTACCATTACTGGTAGCTCAGGTCAGATGATAAATCAATTTTTGATGAATTCTGATTCGAGTGATGTCGTGAGTGCTTACGAGAATGAATATTAAGAGAAATATAAACCTTTTGTCTACGCTGTTGAATCATCTCCAACGAATCTTAGAGGTGGCTTTGGACCTGCCTCTGATGACATTTGGATGTCCGAGAATCATAACTCGGATCTTTCGAGCCAACCTTTGATGCTCTGCGTCCCATCTCCTTTAATAGTCCATGTTCCATTTTGATTGAAGAAGATATTGACATGATTATGAATGCTTAAATATTTCTGAGGCAATAGAAACATAATTCCTTTGGAGAACGAAAGACCTGATAGCAATAGGCGCGATGAGGTTGTAGCTTATGAAGCTTTCTTTGCACTAGGTTGATGTGACTCAATTGTAATATAGGCACCCACGTCAAGCAACAATATATTCATCATTACATCTCAGAATAATAAAAATTGTAATAGTAATTAAAACAGTGACGACTAATTTAATAAAAACAGTAATTCTAGGAGCTCAAGAAGTCAGAGTCGTCTTATACACCTCGAAGTCCTTAAAGGAAATGGTGTTCTTGTTTTCAATGGATTTTGTTGTTGTTTTGTGTACTCTTCTTCTCATAGTTGTTGTTGTTCTAGATTTGTTGTATTCACTAAATTGGTTATCAAGTAAAAATAAAAGTTCGACGACGGCTACTGTTAAACCGGCGGTGGTTCTCACAATGACTAACAACGACTATTCAACCCCTCCGACCACATTCCGGCGAAATCCGTTGTCCTCTCCTCTATCTTTGGCAACTTCCCGAAGAAATCCATCGTCAATGCCTTTCTTAGTTGCAAAGACGTTGAATTTTCTTGGCGTTTTACCTAACCAATTTATTCCGCATAGCTAAAGAGTGTTGATTGCCATCAAAGTGTTTGGAGAGTTTTACTCTATGAGTTTGGGAATGGAGGAGGTTCTCTTTGGTAACTTATTTAAGTGTTATGATCATGTTAATGGTCGATGCATGATCTAAAGTAGAATCTCTTGTCCAGATCCTTTGATGACAGGTATAAGACCCTATATGAGAAACAGTGGCAGAAGAAATAGCCCCTTATGCGAGTGGGTCATGATCCTTGTTATCTAGTCACTTGGTTCCCTAGAGGTAGATTAAGAATGATTTTGTGGACTACTTCATCATTTTTTGACTACTCTCATGATTTTTTTTTGTTGCAGTTATCGAGTGTGACAAATCACCAAGAGGACTAGATGGTATCTCACAAGTGTTTAGTTTCTCTAAACAGAAGCTTTCAGTTCCCTTTTTGACTAGCAGCTTTGCGTTTTAGAAAATTTCCATTTGGGTAAATCAACTCGTTAGACATCATGTGTCATTATTACTTGTCTGTTTTGATAGTAATGACTCTTTTTTGCAGGTTACAAAATGTCGATCACTGATGCAATCGCACGAAATGGATCGATTGGAGATGATATCATGGTGCTCTTCTGTGAGTCTATGTTTACTACTCCAGACAGCGTCGATGCACCATTGTTGCAAATAGCTACTCCCACAACTTGACCCAAAGCGTACAACATCAGCTAGCTTACCTCGCCAACTTGTCATGTCTGCAAAGAGAAAGTCTGATGCTCTTCTGGATAGTGGCTTATTGGTTGTGAGCGATTACTTTGTCATGTTTTGTAGTCTAAACAAACAATCCTTTTAAGCGATCGTATAAAAGGATTTCCTAAAAGCCTTTTACAACCAAAGGGCATAAAAACCCATTATAGAGAATCATAAGTCTTACTCATATTAGTCACTATAGCCAAAGAGCATCTTTGACTTCCAGCAAATATTTTTAGGAAGTGTAACACCTCATGAGTGATTAGGACATTGTCTGAAATAACCCTCTTTGAAAGAAACGAAGATTGATTTTCTGATATAATCTCTTACTTGATAGGTTGCATTCTTCTAGCCAGTAGCTTTGAGATTACGTTCTAGTATACATTACACAACGCAATTGGTCTATAGCCAGTCACTTTTTTTGGGGATAGTGAGGTTAGAAATCATTGTGATGTGAGTCTCATTTATGGTGCTTGACATTCTTCATGTTTGAAAGAAGTTCTTAAACTTTAAAAATAGCATCTTCTCCCACAATCTCCCAATTAGATTGGAAAAACATGTTCAAATGAGATTGTTTTGATTGATTGAGAACACTGTAAGGTTTTTGCTCTCCATCCAAGTCTTAGCCACTAGCTTCTTAACATCCTCGTTTTGTATTAGTCTCCTATCATATCTGAACATACATGTCCTCTAATCTCTTTTAGGATCAAGGAAGGTAAGGATAAGTTGGTGGTCCCATGCTTTAAATCTCATGTATTCACACCTCCCTGGTGGAAATAGTTCATCCCATGAATTGTTAGATATTGCTCTATCTAGTCTAGTCTTTATGTTAAAATCACTATGTAAACTTTTGTAGAAAAAAGAGTAGCATGTGTTGAAGATCATAAAGATCGTCTTCAGAGAAGAAAGTTCTAAAGTCCCCAAAGGAGCTTACAAGACGAGTTCGGCCACCTTCTTTCTCAGCATTTTCCAAATTGTCATTAAAGTATGTTAATAAGAAAAAGAGAATTTGAGACCATGCTAAACCAATAAGGTAATCCCACATTTGTTTTCTGTGAGCATTGACAAGATGCCTATATACAAATGTAGCATGAAATTTTTTTCCTTCATATGATATGTGTATCAAAGTATAGTTGTCAAAAGATGATATCACTTCAAGATGAATCTCTTGTTTCCATAGTAGAATTAGTCCACCCCATTCAAGGCCATGAGTTGGTAGAATATGGTGGTGACTAAAGCCTAAGTCTTTAACTTTCTGCAAGACAAAGTTGTTGGGACTTTTTGTCTGCAATAGATTGAAGATATCAGGGTCCACTCTTGTTTGATTTTATGGAAACGATCAACTCTCTTGGGGTTTCCTAACCATTTACAGTTCCAGCTGGCTATTTTTAAGAAAGAGGAGAAGACGGATCCTGAAAATTCATCTTCTTCTATGGCTTCTGGTGGTGCTCATTAGTATGCTTTGGGGATTTTAGTATATGTAAACCACCTCTGTGAGGGTCACTATATTTGAAGAAATCTAACCCTTCCTGAGAAAAGAGCAATTTTCTTCGCAGTTCTTTTCTCCTCTTTTCCATCCAAATAGGCTTCTGAGATAGAGTTTCATTTCTCTTCTAAGACTCATTGTAGGATCCTCTAGACTGAGATGAACCATAAAATCTTGTTATACTTGGATTGTGGGAGTATCTGCAAGTGATATTTTTATTTGGAAATTTTCATTAAAAAGTTATTATTCTAGTTCATGATTAAAAGTCTTTCATTTCACTTGTAATTTTAATCTTAAACCATGTTTAAAAGTCTCTTAACTTCATCAAATAAAGTTGTTTCTTCTTAAAACCATATAGATACTCCAAATGGGTAAATTTATTGCATGGTCCAAACCTTAAATATACTATAGAAATTCTTTAAATCTAATGCTAGGGTAGTATGGGCTATCTCTCTTATACCAGCTCCTCCAAGAGGTCAGTGGTCTAACTCCCTTTACACAAATTTCCATTGGGTAATCACTGAGAAAAAAAAGCTAATGAGGAATCTAATTGATGAAGACCCAACTCCATGGATAATATGAAGGCTATAGAAGAGCATAAACAACTTGATGTATAAGGGTGTTAAGTATCAAGCTCATGAGACTGTTGAAACGGTAAGCGAGGATGTGGATGAATGTGCAAGAGGAATGGGCAAGAAGAGAAGAGAGCCATTGTAAACCAATCCCAAGGAAAGAACAAAAAATGGCATCCACCTACGTTGAGTACCCTTAAATGCAATGTTCATGGAGTATGGAGAAAAGATGGTACTCAAAGAATGATAGGCTGGATATCAAGAGATCAGATACACATGGTCAAATGGTTCGGAGCATAGAGATATTTGCGGTTGAGAAGACCTTTGGACACAGAGGTTGATGCCCTTATATGGGCTTTGGTGATGCTCATGTGACTTGGTTATGACAAAGTGGTATTTGAAACAAATTCTTAGAGTTTGATGAAAGCAATGCATATATAATCGTGGAAATGGCCACGATGTGACTTATCTCCTAAATTTCTTCGGAAAAGCTAAGATAATGTTTAATGTTAGAGAATGTGATAGAGTGGCGGATAGAATAGCAAAAGAGGTTCTTTCTCATGAGAATGATGTACCTAAGCTCTATTTTTAATGCCAAAATGGATTAAAAATGATGTGGAAAAAGAACTTGTGTAAAAAAAAATTGTTGAGGAATAATATAATTGAAGTTGAGCCAAAAAAGAAAAACAAATTCCAATAATGTTCAAAGTTACATATGTAATGTCTATATTTTAAATCTAACACTCATTTGTTGACAAAAGCCAAAACTCTATATAAAAAGTTATTTATATATTGTGATACCCTAAACTCTAAAATCCAAACATTCATTTATTCATAAAAGGTCAAACCTTCTCACAATTACTTATGTATTATTATGATACATTAAACCAGAAAATTCAAAATTTAAACCCTATATCCAATAACGAAATATCCATATTTCACTAAAAACCAAAATCCTATATCACAAGTTATGTATGTATTAATAGAATGATAAAAGACTCGAAATCACTCTGGCTTAAGATCACTCGATTATGGCAACAAAATTGGATTTAAGGTAGAGATGGAAATGAGGAAGCGATTGCCTCTCAAAAATATTAATGGCAAACCAAAGTTGTTTGAATCAAACAAACAATCTTAAATCCGTGAATCTATAGATAAGAAGTGCCTCACACACTTAAAACCGAAAAAGAACAAAAGATTGAAGGAACCCACATAAGACTCTAATGAACAACACAAAAGAAAAGACATTTGTAAATTGAATAATACTTTTTCATTTCTAATGAAATGGTCATTTACAACAATGAAAGAAAACAAGAGCTTATATAATGCTCAGTACATAAGAAAGCTAACGGGAATAAAACTGTTCAAGGAAAAAATAATATGCATTTAAACAATATAACCATTGGAGAGGATTTGCTTAGCCATGTAAGGGAAATCGTGGGATCCCGTATCTTGACATCTTCTTCTATTAATCTTGTGATATGTACCAAATCAGAACATAGTCGTTGGTCATTCTCTTTTAATTCTTCCAGCACCAAATAAAGGAAGTCTTGGGGGGTATGAATGAGCAAGATTGAATGCACCTTCTTGGATGCCAAATATATGACTGAACACTCTCTAACCCAAAAAGTTCCACATAAGGCAAGTCTGGAATCCTCTGCTTTAAAAAATTGAATAACTTTTACGTATGAACCGTGATTGACATGAATCAAAAAATTTCTTCGCTTTTATTTTGAATCAAGATTATAGAAAAAGTTGTCTTGTCATTTAATTTCTTCTGGTTTGGTATGAATCCTCCAAATAGTGCACATATATCCAAATCGAGTAAGTCCAAAAAATACTCGATTTGCAAACTGAATATCTCTTCCACCACAACTTTGATTAGGTTGATTTAAAGTTGTGTTGTGCTGTAGGTGAGTTGAAAATGATTTCCAAGTGGTTTCATTATTTGAATCTTCATGATTTATTTGGTATGCATGTGTCGTGGTCGATTCCTATGTGGCTTTTGTGGCACATTCGATGGAGTTTTGTCTCAACTACTGGTTTAATAACCACATCATATCCTTCCTCTTCAAAAATATTTGTCCTCAAAACTGATCGGTTCTTGGTTTACAAATTGCTTCCTTGGAAGCGTAATGGCGCATCTGGTGGTTCTTCCTCAATCAACAAGGACATTATGATTCTTCTCCCCTGCTCCTAGACTGTTAATTTGAGCTTCAAGTGGTTGGAATCTCCTTGTGTTGGTTTTTCAATCTAGTTTGTTCTCCATTGTATGATTTCTGTAAAAAAAAAAAATCATTTCTCCATTGTTGAAGCTTCTTCTTGTCGCGTAATGATATCCTTAGCTCATGAAACTTTCTCAACACTTTTGACAAGAAACAAGTGTGGTAAGGCAATCATGGTATCATCATAAGCAGGTGAATCAGTTCGAGCCATTTCCTTTTTATGAAGTGCAACAAATTATCGTCTCACTTTAACTTGCAGTTTAAGACTCGAAATTGGTTATATAGCTTTATTTAATGAACCAAAAATTTTCTCACACTCGTCAAGGCTTAACAAGTTCATAATCACATCATTTGAATGAATAGAAATAAATCTAAGAAATATGTTACTTACTTGACTTAGATAATCTATGAGTGTATCATTTGAATGACTAGTCTGGTGATTTCTAGTGGCTGGTGTGTCAAACACAAGATCTAAAACACCTCATCATTCAATATTGTCGACTCAAGCTTTATGTGTAAAAGCAAAATCAATTTCTTGACCGCATTGATTTCTTGTGATAGTTTGAGGTTGTGCTTGTGATTGCATTTCACAAGTTATATCTCTTTTTCTTTATCCACAATTGTGCTCTCCATAGCTGGATCTGCATCAACATCTCTTTCCAAAGACAAGCATAATGTACCACAACTAAATTTCAGAATTTGTCATAACTACATTTACTCGATTTTAATTCTAATGAAGTCAAATTGAATAATGGTCTTTGAAGACAAGTTTCTACAAAATGTCATTTCCTTTGACACCTATAACAAGTTACTTTTTTTTTTTTTCAAAGGTTAGAGGCTTACCTTGAACCAGTGACCTCTTGTGAATGTAGATTTTGTTGTGAGATTTTTGTACAAACTCCTTGTACATACACTACTAGAAAATAGCAGTCTTGTGACTCTTTTATTTGTCGCTAATTTTTGTGACGCTTTAGTGATAAAGTTGCAACGCGTTTGCGACCCCAATGTAATCAGACACAACATCGTCGCAAATTAACAACTGAACATAAGCGTCATTGGGTTGTCGTAATATTGCGATACTTGTACAACCCTGTCAAAGAGGTCACAGAAGTGTGACTCTTATTCAAACCAGAAAACTTTGTCACTAAGTAGTGGAAAATATAGGTTTTCCGTTTTTGGATTTGATGATATGGTAATATAAAGTAATTCGTAATTAAGAAAACAATTATCTGTAACAAGTCAGTCGGTTGCAATAGTAATGGCAGGCCCGGTTTAAGGCCTGTGCAGGCTGTGCTTATGCACTGGGCCCTGCAGTAAACCCAATAATTTTGGTTCATTTTTTTTTGCAAAAAGGCCCTATATTTCTAATTATTTTGTTAAAAGGGCCCCAAATTTCCGGAACTTTGCAAAAAAACCCTAACATTCTATAATTTTTGGAAAAACAATTTTGGTAGCACAAGGCCCATTCTATAAATGAGCCGGGCATGAGTAATGGACTCTTATATAAAAGTCACGAGTTTGAAAACAAGATTTCACAATTTGGGTCATAGCATTAGTTTTTCACTCATTTTTTCAATTTTACATTTGGTCACAAAAGCGTGAGTAATTGCCTACAAATTTGCAACTTCGTTGTGACACAATAATTTATTTGTGACCAAATTGTTTCTACTTAGTGACGAATTTGTGTTATTTTCAAAAATACAAGAAATGATAACTTAATTTATCTCAACTTTGTACATAGATTTGTACTTGATACACGATATACAACATGATAATTCATAAAATGTATACTTTTTGTAATTACATATATGTTCATCACATACTTAAAATGTGAATGCATGAATCTATATTAAAAACCATAAAAATAATGATTGGTTAAGCTTGTAGATCCCTTTTTTAGTGCAAATAGTTTACGGTTTAGGGTATAGGTGTATGACTCTCTAAAAGAGTCATAAACCAGTCAGTAATTGGGATACATTTGCAACATTTTTTGTGACATATTTATATCCACTTAGCAACGTATTTGTGTTATTTTGAAAATGCAAGAAAGGGGAAGTGATAACTTATGTATTTCAACTTTGTACATAGATGATAGATTTGTACTTGTGTACACATTATAGAACATGATAATTCATAAAATGTAAAATTTGTAAAAATTACATATATGTTCATCTCACATACTTAAGACGTGTATGCAAAAACTACATATATATCTTTTACAAAGTTTGTAGAATGAATTTTAATTTTTTTTTTCTTAATTTGTGTTACTTGACTATATAGGATAAAAAAACTACTTAAGAACCATAAAAAGATGTACTAGCTAAGCTTGTAGATCCCATTTTTAGTGAAAATAGTTTAAGGCTTAGGGTATAGATATGTGACTCTCTAAAAGCGTCACAAAACTGTTAGTAATTGTGGCACTTTTGCAACGGAGTTGGGACACATTTGAAAGAAATATTTTAAATTTGGATTTGGTGGGTAAATATTTGGGCCGTACAATTGTGGGCCTTTTGGGTGCGTAATTTTCTCCAACAATATTTAGGACTTAAGCCTTTGCGACGCGTTTTCAACACTTTCATTAAACAGAGAAAACATAAAATTCCTAATTCTCTTTATTTCACAAAAACCTAATTTTGCCGTAATCGATTTTTCTCTCAATTCTCTTCGATTCTCTTCAAAATTATCTCCAAAAATCCTAGATCTTCCTCTCTTTTGCTATTTTTCTTTGATTCCACTTGATTTCTTTTCGATTATCTCTTCTTGCATATCCTCTAATCCTTCAGTGATGGTTGGAGGAAACAAATCTTGTGGAGGTAGATCTGCGAATGTTGGTAAATCAGCTGGTGTTTGCGGTGGTGAAAATCCTAACCCATTGGGTAGGGCTCCAGTCGGAGGTCAAAACCCTAACTCTTCAGCGGGTAAAGCTCTAGTCGGAGGTCAAAACCCTAACCCTTTGGTAGGTAAATATCTAGTCAGAAGTCGAAACCCTAACCATTCTTCGGGTAAAGGTCTAGTCAGAGGTGAAGAAGCCGACGACTTCACTGAAGCATCCTTAGTCGAAATCTTGCAATCTAAGGATATAAACGGAGCATGATCAGGTGTAGGGAGCAAAGGTAAAGGTGTATATCTTTTGCCGTGAACCAGAGGTGGTAGATCCAACGGCGGCTCCTCTTCTCATTCATTGAACCCGTCGTCTCAGGTAATAATCTCTGTTTCTAGGCTGTCTATTCTATCCTAATATCACATGCCACAGCAACAACCACCGTCTTATCAACCACCACCTTATTAGATCCTTCAGCAACAACCACCGTCTTATCAGATGGCACATCAACAACCAACATCTTATAGGATTCCCAATGAGGTTCAACCTTATCATAATCCCCAAGGAGAAGAAGATGACGAAGAAGACTAAGCAAAGGATGATCCGCAAGGAGAAGAAAACAAAGACTACAAGTAGATGTTGAATAATTTTTTGCTAACCCTGGCAGAGATCACCTACCTCTCTTGAGTCCTCATCCAATTCCTGGAAGGAAGTCCATATGGTATGTTAATTTGCTCTTCCTTGTAGTTGTAGATAGACTTGATTACATGTCTTAGGATTACATGATTATGGGATTACTTGTTTGTTTCTGTTCTAAATTAGACTTGATTAATATAGATGTATATGTGTAAATTGATGTATATAGATATTGATTAATATAGATATGGTATGTATATGTCTTGGGATTACATGATTGTTTTTATTCTAATATAGATGTATATGTTTCTGTTCTAATATTTCTTTAAACCAGGACACAACTCTGCTAGCATCTTTCAATTAGCATCTCTGCTAGTAAGTTGAATTAGCATCTCTGCTAGTATCTTTGAATTCAATCAGGTTGCATTTTTTGCTTTTGCTTGCATCTTTTCTTGCATATGTAATATAGAGGTTTTTGCTTGCATCTCTCCTTTCCTTACATATTTTTTATGTTCTAATATAGATGTTTATATATGTAATAGGTTTATCCGGGACAAAAGAAAGTTGGCGCGTGTGATTGCACAATCATTCGTCGTAAGTTTGATGGGCCTTTCTACACTTGGAAGAAAACGCATGTCGACAAATTAGAAAGATACTTCAGAATATTGGCGGTAATGGTTTAAAGCTTTAGTTTATTATATGTTTTAGTTGTAGTGTCTCACTATCCTCTTACTTACAATTCTTGTAATGTGTAACCGAAGTACAATTGGGAAGTTGGTATCACAGAGCTTGTGAGGGAATAATTCATGATGATTGCAAAGAAGTGGATGAGGGAAATAGTGAGCCATGCAAAGACTGGTAATGAGAGACCTGTTTGGATTGGAGAGACGTTATGGGCACAAATGGGGAAGCATTTGGACACTCCTGAGGCCCATGCAAAGAGATTTTCTATTTCAAAATCTCGTACTTCTGATCGTGGCGGTTTAGGGATGTACAAGCACGTTGGCGGCCAAAACTTTGTCTTGCAGATTCAACAAGAAATGGTAAGAGTATTAACATTGTTTTGTATCATGACAAGAATACTATTAACTTTGTTTTGTATTATGACATGTTGGGGAGTATGGACGTCATGTTTCTTGGGTGAAACTGTTTATGAGGACACATACAAGAAATGATGATACCTTTATTGATCTAAAGGCCAAGAACATTGCTAAAGCTTATGAGAAGACCATAGTTGATGTCATGGAGTAGCAAGCTGCCGATGGTGTAGAAAACTCTGACAACCCCTCTGAACACTCTACTCAAAGGACCATCACCATTGTTGAAAAGAATGCAATCTTCCTTAAGGTATCCTATGTCCTCTATCTGGTTTCTTTCATACCATTGTAACTGTTTCATTACTTCAATAAGCTGTCTGGTTTCTGTTTCATATTTTTTTAAGTTTCTCTTTGGCAGTGTACTGAAACAAATCAGAAATGGAACCCATGTAGACTTGGTTAGCTTATTGAAACCATTGACAATGGTAAAAGTAAAGAAAGCTTTTCGGAAGCTGCTACTTAAGACGCTATCCAGATGCAGGAACAACTTAAAGAACAACGACATAAGATAGAGAGACATGACGCGGAGAATGCTCGGCGCGATGCAAAGCAACAAGGAAATAAAGCTCGCATTGCGGAGATGGAGAACTTTATCGCGTCCATGAAGGCCACTAGTGCATCTTACATTAGTGAACCAATGATCGATCCAACTGGTGCAGCTCACGTCAATGAACCAGTGATCGAACCAACTGGTACACCCACCTCACCGGTGACGACGCAACTTAAACTTAGACCTTTTCTCTCTTCTCTAAACTCATCTCTCTTCTCTAATCTAAACTTATGTGTTTGAAACTATCACTCTCCCTCAACAAACTTATTTCTTATGTGTATGAACTGATTTTATCTTTTGGCTTTGTAATCTTTTGGATTTTTACGTTATGATTAAGACTTATTTTCAATTGCTATTATTTTTAACTACTAAATTCGAAGCTGATTATATACAAATTTTTCTACCTAAAATAGTTGTGAAACTATTGTAAATATACAACAACAAATATCGTTACAAACCAATCTCAAAACTACAACTCCCACACATGGTCATAAAGTACTTGGTAATACACGACACTTATTAGTTGTGACTATAGTGAAGGGAATCTGACACGACATTTTGTTGTATCAAAACCATTGTATATTTGTGACAACTTGGCGACGCTTTTAATTAGCGACGAAAGTTTTGCGATACATTTTTTTAGTCTTTAAATTGTCGCAATTGCGACTTAGCAACCACTTTTTGACGCTTTCGGTTGTCACAAAACTGCTGTTTTCTAGTAGTGATATGCTGCTTGAGATCACCCCAACTGATGATTGGAATATGATAGTAGGCCCGAGCTTTTTCTTGTCTCCACCATATAGAAACTTCTCCAATTAGCGTGTCAATGGCATATAATAGTTCTTTTCCTTTGGGATGTTGTGGGATCGTAGCCAATGCTCCATATTCTTCTCCCAAAATAAGTAAGATAGGGTCTTTGTTTATGACCTAAAAAAGAGATGCAATGTAGTTATGGTTTCTTATCTTCAATCTCTTTTTCATAACCAAAGCAATATTTTGTTGCAGCCTCGTTGTTCCATGGTTCTTCATTGAACGGATTAATTTATCCTAAACTAATTTCAGATTATGCTTCTTCATACCATGGTTTGTTCTTACAGCAAAGATCAATCTATGCCTCATGTGTGTAAGACTTCACAAACTGATCTTATTCTATTTCTTGACTGAAATCTCTATATTATGGTTCATGTGCATACCTTTCTTCCTCTAGGCTTAATTGAGACTATTATCTTCACTCAATGATTCACCTTCATAGGTTTCTCTGGCATCATCTTACTCAGCATAAAAACATTTGTGGGTGACGTCATCTTCCTCATAGTCGGGTGGCTTTGGTTCAGGCTCGTCTTCTTCTACTTCATCTTCATACATGCATGGTCTTGGGATTTATGAGGTACAATACGAAATAAAAGAAATGGAGCCCTATGAAAAATATAAAGCATAATGTCTGAAGATAAAAAAAAAACCCACAATACCAAAAGCAAATAACTCAACTGCTAAAGATCTCAGACAAAGCCAAGAGGTCGCTGGTTCAAGTGGCTCTTGGGAAGAAAATAATATTACATGTTGTTGTTTCGGCCTGGAGGGATTGCGAACTTCGGCCCACAACCTTCGGAATAAGAGGAAAGATTATGAAAAGTAGGTTGTGAATTATGCTTGGTCTAGCAAACTTTAAAAGCAAAGAAGATGTTGAGATGCTAAGTAGGAGATGCGTTGTTATCATTATGTTTAATGAGCAAAGTGTTCCTAAGACGATTGGTGCATTGGATTTGATTGTTAGAGACATATTGTGGCTAAATTTAGTTAGTGTCTCTGCTTTGGCGGTGAGTTCACGTTTGAATCTGAAAAATGATATGCGATAAAAAGAAAAACAAAATAAATACTCTGGATCCAAAGTGTATTTGATTTTATTTTGATTTTTAGTTTTGAATCCATTTATAAATTTCAAACTTTTATCCTCTGTATTTTTTTAGTGGAGAGATTAGGGAACAATGGTTTTTAGAAAAAATAAAGTTTGGTGAAAGAGGAAGAAGATGACGAACATTTATAAGGAAAAAAAATAATCATTATTACTCAAAACACTGTTGTTTTGGATTTTTTTTTTTTTTTTTGTTGATACATAACCAAAACAATCTTATTGCCAATAAAGTATTGTCTAATTAATTTTACATCCATGTTAGAAATTACTAACAGAAATCAGTGAAAGTATGTTAAAGCTGAAATACGAAAGTGAGGGTCTGAAATTTAACTTTAATTTTTTGTACTGTATATGTATTCGGCTATTCGCACATACCTTTCATACATGACCGTAACAGAACCGTGTAGTACTGTTAAGAGGTATGAATCAATCTTTTTTCTTTTTAGTGGGTTCACGGAGAAAAATGCTAAACAAAACCAAAAATCTTTTATTCGATGAAAAACCTCCAAAGAATTTTGTGGTGATAGTTAAAACCCAACCTTTTAATTTAACGCAAATTAAACTCCAATATTTTAATTTAACACAAATTAGTTTCAAATAGTTTAATTTATTGCAAACTAACCCTCAACAATTTAATTTAACGCAAATTATACCTTATAATTATGTAATGTTAAACTATATATTAATAAATTTAAAGGATATTTAGCGGTTTAGGAAAATAAAAGAACTAGCAATTTATAATTTTGTTTAACAACAAGGTAACACTTAAGAATTTATCATAAATTTGAGTAGATGATATGATTTTTTTAAAGGTCTGAAATAAAATTAATAATCATAAAAGGTTTTACCAAGTTAAAAAAATCAAAATAACGAACCAAGAAACACAAAAGAGCATCACAAACCTAATATAAAAAATGTTTCACAAATAATCAATAGGCTTCTCGAACAATATGATCATAGAGCCAAATCGGATCTTCTAACATGAGATATGAAAGCGTTCATCACGGGTAATACTCTCGTCTATATCCTATGCAAAAGCTGTGTTAATTTTAACTGGAAATTAATTTGAGTATTGCACGCTTGAGTACTTAAATTAAAATTTGGGCTTTAATTTTCTTTTAAGTAAAATGGTTGAATTATTGTCACTTTTATTAAAGGGAGAATTGCCAAAATACCCTACATTTAGTGGCAAAATGTCTCAATATACCTTTAAAAATTATTTCCCATAATTCCCTTAATTTAATTGAAAATAATTTAAATATAATGTATTTTAAATTATAAAAATTCTGATAATTATAAACGTATGAAGCATAGTACTTTTTGTGAAAACATTTTTTTTAAAAAAATTAAACATCGTTTAATAAATGATTTGAGTTTTTCCTTCTATCACTGGCAGATAGTAGATTATGCCAATGACTGTTAATCTATCAGGTGTAGAACATTATTTCTACCTAATTATCAGTATTCTACGAGAGCTAGAATATGAATTCTACAATTTTACAGTTATCTATCGCTAGCAGATTCTAAATTCTATAATTTTACTACGTTCTGCCGCGGCCGGTTTGTCGATTGTACCACCTCTCTCTAGCAATATAGCTTCTATCTGCCAATTTGTAGAATATACATTCTTCCAAGTGGTTACCACTTCCATAAATGTAGGAGTAAATTTAGGAACGAATATTCAATTTCCTAAAATGTAATATTATAAATATATTTAAATTTCGTTTTTGATGTTTTTAATTTTTAATATTGTTTGTGCAACATTTAACCGGATTGAAAGGACATAGTACTACGGAATGACGAAAAGAGGTTAGCTTTATTGATCAATGAGTTTCCATAAAATTACAAAGAATCAATAGGGAAGCCGTAAAGGGAAGATTGTGTCGATCGTCCGTCCCTCGTTGCAAGCAAAGACGGTACTTGTCTCTTTTATGTGTTTGCAATTGAACCTTTATAAGGCTGCCTATGTACCTAAGGAAGGATCAAATCGATCGTAGTTCATAGGTGTTTTCGAAGGTCTGATTAGCATGAATCAGAGCTTTTTAGGTGTTGTTGAAGGGACAAAGCTTATCGCTTGTCGTAAACGGAAAGACCGAGCTTGTCGCTCTGGCACAGACGGGACTTGTCTCTCATTGTAGGGAATGACTGAGCTCGTCGCTTATCTTAGGCACTAATAGTGCTCTGGCACGGACGGGACTTGTCTCTCGTAGTAGGGAAGAACTGAGCTCGTCGCTCGTCTTAGGCACTAACAGTGCTCTGGCACGGATGGGACTTGTCTCTCGTCGTAGGGAAGGACTGAGCTCGTCGCTCGTCTTAGGCACTAATGGTGCTCTGGCATGGACGGGACTTGTCTCTCATCGTAGGGAAGGACTGAGCTCGTTGCTCGTCTTAGGCACTAATGGTGCTCTGGCATGGACGGCACTTGTCTCTCGTCGTAGGGAAGGACCGAGCTCGTCGCTTATCTTAGGCACTAATGGTGCTTTGGCACGGACGGGACTTGTCTCTCGTCGTAGAGAAGAACTGAGCTCGTCGCTCGTCTTAGAGAGAAGACGAGAGTTTTTGTGCCTAGGGTTTATGTTTGTAGGTTATCCCCCCCGTCCTTGTCTTGGAACTTCCAATATATAGACTTCGTAAACCCTAATCTTTAGTGGATTGGGCTTGTCGCAGGTCCTAGTTATTTTAGGAGATGGATGTCATGTCGGTCCTTTACGCGTTTCCCTTAGGAACAAGAACCGGCAGGTCGGTGACCTTGCTAAACCGGTGTTTGTTAATGAACCCATGTTAAGGTCACCGGTTGGTCAATAAACCGGACCTCGACGCTGGTATACTGTTGGGAAGTGCCAACATTTTTGACCTTCATGACTGCAGTGACATGGTCAGTACCATGAACTGTGACATGGTCAATGGCATGACTTGTGACTTCATAGTCAATCCCTGAGACTACCTAATTCTTTTTATAGCAGGGAATGAGCAGGATCCTATTGAGCATGTCATTAACCTGCCTAACGTAGGCACTTCCAAAACCTCTTTGAAGCATATAATTAGTAGCAACAGACGATCCAGGTCATGAACCTGCCTAATTCTTAACCCATGAACTAAGTTATAGTGATGACATGCAGGTGAATTTATTTCACCCAACAGTTTGCCCCCTACTCTGCAATTTATAAATTATAATTTGTAGATTATTAAACGTTGACGAATGTACCTGTGTAGAGTCGTAACCTCGCCAATTCATATTTCGTCGACGTTCGAACGTTACTTTGCAAATAGCGAAGGTCGTAACCTAGATAATTCTTATTTCGTTGACATTCGAATGCTATTTTGCAAATAGCATGCGAATAGCAAAGGCTGTAACCTCGCTAATTCTTATTATATCGATGTTCGAACGTTACTTTGCGAATAACGAAGGTCGTAACCTCACGAATTCTTATTCGGATGACGTTCGAACGTTGCTTTGCGAATGGCGAAGGTCGTAATCTTGCTAATTCTTATTCTATCGACGTTAAAACGTTACTTTGTAAATAGTAAAAGTCGTAACCTTGCCAATTCTTATTTCGTCGACGTTTGAACATTAATTTGCTAATAGCAAATGTCCTAACCTTATCTATTCTTGTTTCGTCGACCTTTGAACATTAATTTGCGAATAGCGAAGGTCGTAACCTTGCCAATTCTTTTTATTTTCTAGCTAAACAGAGATAATGTAGCAAGACAAATATTTTGTCTTTCTCTTCTTGCGGCGGCAAGTCCATGACATGCCTCCGTGATTTATTGCACACTTTGCAACTTCCACGATGTTGCTTTTTTCTAATTAGTGTGAAACCAATGAGAAATTACGTGGTGGAGGAGAGAATTATTTTGTGTGGTACATAAATGAGCGAGGTACTTTATGGTAATACCAACAAAGGAATCGGCAGGTCATTACCTTGCCTATTTCTCTCCTTCGTGACCTGGTTATGTTTTTTTTAGAGATAAAATGTAGGTTCCACTAGTATTCTCCTCATCTTATGGCACTTCGTGAAGTTCCTTCTCTTTTAATCTTCTTTCGTTATTATTTTGCCTCTTGCTATTTATTCGCATGAGCTCAGATGCAAAGATAATATTTTTTCTATTAGTGGAGATCCATGACCTTGCCACCTATGTGATCTTCCTCTCTTCATAGTTGTTGATCATTGTCGAATGATATTGTTCAGTACTATGACTGTGTCGGTCTTAGCCGTGACGTGCATCTTTTGTGATGTGTCTCTCTTTTTATTTGCATTCCTATTATTTGGTATTAAATAAATAACATGGGTGTGACATACCTTACTTTCCTTGTAGTTTTTTTATATGTTTTTGTGAAACATAAAAAGCAAAGCAAAGCATGCGTGACCTTGCTCTTTATTTTTTTATTCCTTCTCTCCCAAGTTCATGACTTGCAACTTTTGTTGTTGCTCATTTTTGTTTTGTTTTTTTTGTGGTGGGACCATGAAGACTAGCACCAAAACGTGGACGGAGAAGCATCATGCGTCTTCATTTTAATTTTCTTTCTTGTTTGGGTTATATGGCGAAATGGACATATCATGAGTTTTTTTTTCACTCTCCACTTGTAGTTTTTTCTGTTATTTTGTTCGATGGAGGTCAGAAGCTTGTCTCTTCCTCTTTTTATACTGATTTTTTTTTTCTGACGTAGTGAATGGCAGGTTATGAACATGTCTTCTTTTCTTTGCACTTCATGTCTTTGTGCCAAATATGGTTTGATTGTGGTCATAGTATGCAATAGTTTTACCATTTTCTTTTGTAGTAACGGCAGCTGTATATGAAGGTCATGCCCCCGACTTATGTATATGAAGGTCATGCCCCCGACTTATTTATATGAAGGTCATGCCGCTGACTTATTTTATTTGTCATAATTTAAGACACATGATCATAATGTGCAATGCCTTTGGCATCGTCTTAATTAATAATAGCATTCGTCAATGCTACGTATGTGGAGGTTATGCCTCTGTCTACTTTTGAGTTGACTTACACTTGTCATTGTGCAATGGTTTTGCCATTGTCTCACTTAGCAACTTCAGTTGCCGCTTTTGTGTAGGATTTGACCTCGGTCATCATATGCAATGTATTTTCCATTGTCTTGTTTGATATTGGCAGATATCGTTGTTCTGTAGTAGGAGATCATGCTCCTGCGTATTGGGAGATGTCGTTGCTCTTTAGTGGGAGGTCATGCTCCTGAATATTTGTAGTGTGATTGTCACTTAACAGTGTTCACATTTAGGGTTTTCCTCTTGCATGTTTTGTAGTGTCAAACAATGCGAAGTATGAGAGCCTTATCAAAATTGTTTATGAATAAGATTATTCATTAAAGCGCTTGTCCGTAGACATGGCGCAACATTATTGTCAAAAGAATATGAAAGCATTGACGTCTCTTGGATCACCGTAAAGTGTAAAGGGTAAATCGAGAGATAAAAATACGAGGACATAAATATTGAGTAAACCTGGAAGTAGTAGTTCCAGTTGTTTGGTTGATTATTGCATTTCTTGTCTCGCATCATGTACGCTTTTGGCCTGTGCACCTCTGTTACCTTGTAAGGATGTTTTTTTTTTTTTTTTTTTTGCAATTGCGGCTATCAACATTCGCTGCTTGTATTGAGCGATGTGATTGTGAAGGTCTATCGTTATGTCGTACAATAACATCGATAGAATTGTGAACTTCTTAGGCATCTCCACAAACGCGATCTCGTCCATGAATGGAGTATCAACGTAGCAGCTCGGTGCGCTTTTGGCTAATGGTGGGGCAACGCTAGGAAGTCGCTTAAGCATCGCTTTCATCTCTGCTATATGTTTCAAGACAAGATCCATGTTGTCAGGCGATGGGTTTGTCGCTGATTCCTCATGGTAAAGCAAGGTCAATGCACATTCTAACGACATCTGCGTTACGAGCACCAGCTCGTTGTAGTAGCATCGTCCTGTCTGTGGAAGGTGTAGATCCATCTAGGACGCATTGCTGAATTTGGCTTTGAGTGTTAATCTTTAAGTTTCTTCCCCAGTAAGGAGAGAAGCGTTTTCAGTTCTCAAGGTCGTGTTCTCTGCTTCGAGTAGCTTCAAACGTTCTTTGTTTTTCCTTTATCAGGGTAGTGTGTTCTGCAAATTGAGCAGCGGGATCCTGCGTGTTAACACTCCTGCTTGAACGTTCGTGTTCTCTCCTTCTGTCATATCTCACGTAGTTGAAATTGTACCCTCCTTCTATCGCCAAACTGTTTGTGCAAAATTTAACCGGATTGAAAGGACACAGTACTACAGAATGACGAGAAGAGGTTAGCTTTATTGATCAATGAGTTTCCATAAAATTACAAAGAATCAATAGGGAAGCCGTAAAGGGAAGATCGTGTCGATCGTCCGTCCCTCGTTGCAGGCAAAGACGGTACTTGTCTCTTTTATGTGTTTGTAATTGCACCTTTATAAGGCTGCCTACGTACCTAAGGAAAGATCAAATCGCTCGTAGTTCATAGGTGTTTTCAGGATCCGTGAGAAAGGACGTCAAAGGTCAACTTCGAACTATGGTATTTCGGCGCAATCCGGTGATACCATGTACTATGGGATTTTAAAAGAAATCTTGGAAATCCACTATCCAGGAATGTTGGACTTGAGGTGCATTGTGTTTATGTGCGATTGGTATGACCCATCCAATGGTCGAGGGGTTCGAGTTGACCCTCTTGGTGTTATTTCGATAAATTAAAGCCCGAAACTACAGTATTACGATCCATTTATCCTTGCGTCTCAAGCAGACCAGGTATCAATACACTAATATGTTTACCTACGTACTCATAGTTAAGATTTCTTGTTCATGTATATCAACAATATCCACTAATTATTAATAGGTATGCTACATTCCATATCCTCGAGTTGCCTACCGTACAGATCCGTGGATCACAGTAACTCCAATAAACCTGAGAGGAAAAATCTATGGAGTTCCAGAACATGATGCTCTACAACCATCGAGAAGTGTACAAATGTCACCTGTTGAGGAGATGGATAACATTGACCTTGTCGTTGATGTCACACATGTCGGGGATGATCTAGTGCATTCGGACGAAGAGGAAACACGTGGAGAATTTGACGACGATTCAGACTCCATCCCTAGTGAAGGTTCCTCCGGAGATTCAGAATAATAATTTGTGAATAAATGTTTGCTTATTCATGTTGTTCTCTCACATTTTTGTGTTCCCTATAATATAGTGTACTGCATAGTATACAAAAATTTACAATATTTTGGCTTTGCTCATTAGCAAATCCGATTGTGGAAGACAATCTGAGTATTACGACAGACAAATAAGAAAACAATAAAATTGCACACCACCCCGGATTCGAACTCGGGTTTGATATAGATTTAAAGGAAGCATAACCATTTAAGCTGCAGACGAATCTTGTATATCATTGATATTTAATAGTACATAATCAATTTCGGTTACTAATTTTGATAATGCAACTCCAATAAAATTTAATGAAACATAAAATTTAAAACAACTTAATACACAGGTAGAGTAAAGACTTGCAAATATTAAACACACAACGCTTATGGTACAAGCACATAATAGACAATATTTATTTACACACCATATGTCTGTATCCACTCCAAACTTACCATTGGTTAGAACCATTTAGTGATTTTCTTTCCCTTTTTTTTTTTTTTGGTGGAGAGTCTAAAAATTGGTCGCACAGTTCACTTTTCATTGCATCAACATCTATATTTAAGTTTGGCTTTTCTGGGCTTTGGGGGAATTCAAAATCATAGTACTGATCCTTACATTCATTTGAAGTACTTCCACCGTAAGTATATGACGGTTCAGTGAATTGATTTGGTTGGACGGCTTTGACAACCCGCTTCTGGTCAGGACATTCTGCCTGGTTATCGTATTTGTGATTAGGAAAACCGAACCCATCTTCATTTTTTGGAGTGCATGAATCATCTTCCCACGAGTATGTGGGTATATCTTTAGTGTATTTGTCGCACTGAGATGCCGATTTCAGGACAATTTTGGAATGTGGTGGATGTTTGGCGAGCACTGGCTGTTAGACACTATTGTTGATGTGGAATCTTCTTTATGGATTGGTGAGCACGTATCAAATTCTCACGAGTAAGTGGGAATCTCTTGAGTGAGTTCGTCGCAATGACCAGGGGTTTCCCACGAGTATTTTGGAATATAAAAAAAATTAGCCTCGGATGTTGTTTTTGCGTCTTCATTAGGAGAGCTAGAAGACATTTTTTGTGTTGTTGAGAGGTGTAGAAGATATACACTCCATCAGGTGTATTTATAGTAGAAGATATACACTCCAACAGAATTCAGACTACACGATGTCGGCAAAGTTTGATTGGTCAGCTGTACCCAGGTTTTGGAATGTGGTGAAACTTCTCAAACACGCCCAACACAAGATTTTATTCGTGAGCTCATGAATGAGCCACCACAGGCCGACCATGATTTTAGTAGTCCTCGGTGGACTTCTACTATGGATTATATAATCCGTGAAGGTATATATATATATATATATATATAATTATCGCTTTTACTTTTACTATAATGATTGTAGCTGACAACTACTAAATCTACCATTCATACATGTAGGTTCTTATAACAGTAGGAGCACTGTAGGGGTCGGATCCCCCCTTAGAAGAGTCGATAGCCTAAACGACGTCGTTTTCACCAAATCAGCCCATCAAGTTAAAGCCCAGAAGGCAGAAGCCCATTAGCAGCCTTTTACTGTTCACCCAAACCGAGTTGTATTTTCTGTAAATAAGCATGTACCCCCTCACATGTGAAAGGGGAAAAGATCTTTAAAAAAGCTCTGATCTTGATGAATAAGAACCCTAATTCATAATCTAATTCTAAATCTTTCTAAGTGTTTGAAACCCTAAAGAAGCTCTACTTCACAAGAATCTTCACAAATTCGATTGTGTGAATTTCCAGCATGCACAATTTGGCGCTAGAAGGAGGGGAAATTCACTCGCAACACTAGCTTCATACACGAAACAAACGCTTAGACGAACCCGTTACTCGCAATATGTCAATAACGAACCCGCAGTCTCCAGTGACCGAAGATTCAGGTCCAAGCGAGCCCATTGTGGCTGGGCTAATCAACCAGTCCGCATTGGTGGCGGAAGCAGGCAGACCTGTCCCGACAGAGAACCAGGCAACCGCCAATACAAACTTGGCCGACCCGTCCACACCAGGAGATTTCGGTCAACTTAAAGCAATGCTCGAACAGTTGCTCGAGCAGTCGCAAAAGCAGGAAACGATCAACAGCAACCTGACTGCTGAAATCAGGGCCTTGTCGACAACTCGTCAGTCTCGAGGGCTACCTCAAGGTAACGTGCTTCGCGTCACCCCGCTCGCTCTTAACTTCTCCCAGGCGGCATCGCCTTCGGCTCGTGGCACTCGCAAAGATCATACGCCAACACCTCTCAGAGACGGAACCGTCCTCGTCGCAGGTGCTCCCGGCGGCATAGCTGCAATCGCAAACTATTCAGAAGGACGTGAATTCGGAGCAGCTCGGCCCAGTCGACCGACTAGTCGTATCAAGAGTTGGGACGAGGGCGAAATCGCAGAAAATACGCGATGGATGGAACAAGCCGAAGCCCCAACCACTCGTAAAACTGTCGCTTCGCAGTGAACGGAAATGGACGAGCTCAAAGCCGTCTTGCAGCAGACCACTCGCGATCTCAAGGATATGAGATCACAGGTCCATCGCGCAACCAGCAAGGCGTCCGAGCTCGACCGTGTTCTTGAAGAAGCCCACACTACTCCTTTTACCGAGCGGATAACAAAGGCGTGTTTATCCGACCCAAGGAAGGTCAAGATTCCTATCTACGAGGGAAAGGGGACCCCACGGAGCATATCAGAGCATTCTCAATCGCGATGGGGCGAGCGAATTTCCGGCTCGACGAAATCGATGTTGGTTGCTGCCTCCTCTTCGTGGAGCACCTCCAAGGGGCAGCCCTCTATTGGTTTACGAGAATGAAAAGGAACTCTATCGATAGCTTCGCCCAGCTCTCCGAATCTTTCCTAAAGCAGTACTCCGTCCTAATCAAACGCAGGTCGTCGGAGGCGGACCTTTATACTATAACGCAAGCGGCCGGCGAACCCTTGGAAGTCTTCATCGAACGCTTCAAAGCGATGCTTATTCAAGTAAAAGGGATTGATGACCAATCCGCCCTAAGTGCCCTGCGAAAAGCTCTGTGGTACAACTCGGATTTCCGGAAGGAGATGACAATCAACGAGCCCTCTTCCATTCAGGACGCGCTCCATCGCGCGAATAACTTCGCAAGAAGTGAAGAGGAAACGCGGGTTTTGGACCAGAAGTATGGAAAGATCAAAAGTCCTAAACCGCAAGAAGCCCCGCCTACGAAAAAGAAGAGGCAAAATGACTTCGTGCGACACAAAGAAGGTTTTAGAGGTGCTCATAACTACCAGGTGGACTCGCCCAGTTACGGCCGAGGAAGAGGGCGAGGCCGCGGAAACAGCGTTCCTAGCCGCGGAAGCGGCACTCCGGGTCGCAGTAATGGCAACACTTGGACAAGGAACCTGCAGTATGACGAATCCGCATATTGCGACTTGCATAAGATGGACGGACATTCGACAGCTAATTGCAGAGTGCTCGGAATGCGACTCGCAGCAAAGCTAGCCATCGGCGAACTCAGAGGAAACATAAGTGTTAATTATTTTCAGCTCGAGCAGTTCGACGATGCAAGAGAAGGAGACGGTCCGTCCGGAGGCAATACCAGGAATAACAAGCGAGACAGACGGAATGACGACCAGGTCAACCTCGACAAGCAAAACAATAACGAAGGCCGGGGCGACTCAAAGCAAAAAATCTGCAACATGATAATGGGCAGCTCGTGCTATTGTTCAAACACCGTCTCGTCGATCAAAGCTTATCAGAGGCGAGCCGAGGTAGGAGCAAACAAACCCAGTCCATCCAAGTTTCCAAACAAAGTCATCCGATTTGAAGAAAATGAGATTGATGACATTGACAAACCGCACGACAACCCACTCATCATCCGACTCTCCGTCGCAGGTTGGGACACGGGTCGTGTTTTAATCGATACAGGTAGCACAGTCGACATTATTTTCATAGACGCTCTTAAGCGTATGGAAATCGATCTCGCCCAAGTCGAATCCTATCCTAAACCTTTGACCGGATTTAATGGCGAGACGACAATGACTCTTGGAACGATCAAACTTCCTGTGTGTGCGGAAGGAATAACGAAAATAGTAGAGTTCGCGGTATCGGACACCCGGCAATTTACAACGTGATAATAGGAACCCCTTGGCTCAATTCAATGCGTGCAGTCGCCTCGACATACCATCTATACCTTAAGTTTCCTACGAAAAGCGGGGTCAGAACGATCAGAGGGAGTCAGGCAGAGTCGCGATCTTGCTTCATGGCCGCACATAAACTGCAAAGTCACTCGACAATGCCGATTCCGAGCGAGCCGCGAAAAAAGATTAAGACAGACAGGGAGCCCGTTAAAGAAATCTCAGACCTGTTATAGCAACTACAGATCGCAGAATCCATAGAAGAGGAAGGGGCGGATCCAGCATGCGAACCCGTCTTGTCGGTCTGCATAAGCGATGAGTCGCCAGAAAAATGTGTCAAGATCGGCGCGACACTCGATAAAGCCGTGAGGCTTGACCTCGTCGAATTTCGCATGGTCCGCAGAAGACATGCCCGGGATCGATATCGGCATCATCAGTCACGAGTTAAATGTGGACTCGACCTACAAACCTATAAAGCAAAAGCGAAGGTGACTAGGTCCTGATAGGGCTCAAGCGGTAAATGACAAAGTAGACAAACTCTTGCAAGCCGGCTTGATCTCTGAGGTCAGATATCCGGAATGGCTTGCGAACCCAGTCATCGTGAAGAAGAAAAGTGGCAAGTGGCGAGTCTGTGTAGACTTCACGGATTTGAATAAGGCATGCCCAAAAGACAGTTTCCCTCTTCTTCACATCGACCGCCTCGTCGAGGCGACATCTGGTAACAAGTTGTTGTCATTTATGGACGCCTTCTCTGGCTATAATCAGATCTTCATGCACCCCGGCGATCGTGACAAAACGTCTTTCATCACAGACCGCGGAATCTATTGCTACAAAGTCATGCCCTTTGGACTTAAGAATGCTGGGGCCACTTATCAACGATTGGTGAATAAAATGTTCGCGAACTTACTCGGCAAAACGATGGAGGTTTACATTGACGACATGCTCGTCAAATCACTCGAGGAAAAGGACCACATCGGCCACCTCGCAGAGTGCTTTGCGCTATTAAACAAGTATAACATGAAGCTAAATCCGGCTAAGTGTCGCTTCGGTGTAATGTCCGCCGAGTTCCTAGGCAACATGGTTACTCGTCGCGGGATCGAGGCAAATCCAGATGCCTTCGCCTAAAACGAAAAGAGAAGTCCAGCGACTAAACGACAGAGTCGCGGCCTTGAACCGATTCATCTCGCGCTCTACTGATAAGTGCTTGCCTTTTTATGAAACGCTCAAGGATAAGAAGGGAGCAGCTCGACAAACTTTCGAGTGGACTGAAAAATGTGAAGAAGCCTTCCAGAAGTTGAAGCAGTATCTCGCGACTCCACCTGTTTTGACAAAGCCGATAGCTGGCGAACCGCTCTATCATTATATTGCGGTCTAAACCTCGGCAGTTAGTGGAGTTCTGATTCGTGAAGAAGGCACCGAGCAAAAGCCCGTTTTCTACATCAGCAAGTCGCTAACCGATGTAGAAACGAGATATCCTCTGACAGAAAAATTGGCGCTCGCGGTTATTACGTCGGCTCGCAAGCTTCGACCTTATTTCCAATCCCACTCAATCGTAGTACTAAGTACCTTTCCCTTGTGAACTGTACTCCATAGTCCTACACAATTCGGGCGACTCGCTAAGTGGGCCATCGAATTAAGCGAATTCGATATCGAGTACCGCAGTAGGATCACGATCAAAGCTCAAGTGTTAGCCGATTTTCTATTTCAAGCTACCGGAATCAACAGCCTCGTCCGAAATCGAAGACACACTCGCGGACAGTTCTTCATCCCAAATCTGGCAATTGCATGTCGACGGCTCGTCATCTAAACATGGGTCGGGAGTAGGCATTCGACTGTCTTCAGACGAAAAATCTCTAGAACAATCGTTCCGCCTTGGCTTCAAAGCATCAAACAATGAGGCAGAATACGAGGCCCTACTCGCAGGTCTTCGATTGGCTAAAGCGTTGAAAATAACAAGGATAAAAGCTTTTTGCGACTCTCAGCTCGTCATGAATCAGTTCAACGGCAAATACGCGATTAGGACGAGCGCATGGAAGCATACCTCGCTCTCGTCAAAACTTTAACAGCTGAATTCGAGCTGTTCACTTTGACAAGAATTCCAAGGTCAGAAAACTCTCAAGCGGATGCCCTCGCATCACTCGGCTCGACCGCGAAGCCAGATAAAGATCTTCAAAGAATTGTCAAGGTCGAATTCATTGAAGAACCGAGTATCGCAATCGCAAAAGCAGTCAATGTCCTAACGAGATCTCATGCAGCAAAGCGAAAAGCAGGTCTAAGCAATGGCTCGACCGCTCGCTCCACTGCAGACCCGATGGACCTCGACCAAACCAAAGATAACGTCGAACCAGATCCGTTGGATCCCAATCAATCCGAACCGGTCGGCACAGATGAAACAACGGATGTGATGGCAAAAGATAACGAGCTCGACCCGAATAACACAGCTTTTGACCGTGGCCTTCTCCCCGAACAACTTGAGGAATCCCCAGAGGATGCTTACCCGTGTAGCGAGGAGCCTCCACCTGAGCATGAAGTCGTCGACATTCCCATTGACAACGAGACCACAGTCTATGGATGCGACACCAAGTGGATGGCCGACATTCGCGTTTATCTCGCAGACGGCGAGATGCCAACCGACAAATGGGCGGCGCGCAAGTTAAAGTCACAGTCGTCTCATAACGTTTTACTTGATGAAAATATTTTCAAATGGCGATTGTTCGGGCCACTCCTCGCCTGTGTCGAGGGGGAGGAGGCTCGCGAGATAATGCACGAGGTTCACGGCGGATCCTGCGGTAACCACTCGGGAGGTAGCTCACTCGCCATCTGAATCAAAAGGCACGGATATTTTTGGCCAACCATGATAAAAGACTGCGAGCTGTTCGCAGCAAAGTGCGAGAAGTGTCAACGACATGGTCCGTTCATCCATCAACCGACGGAGTTCTTAAGCTCGGTCAGCTCGCCCTACCCGTTTATGCGATGGGGAATGGATATAGTCGGACCGCTTCATCCGTCTTGGCAGAAATGATACCTCTTAATCCTAAATGATTATTTTTCCAAGTGGATTGAGGCGGAAGCATTCAGATCGATCAAGGATAAGCAGGTCGAAAACTTCGTCTGGAAGAATATCATCTGTCGGCACGGCGTACCCTACGAGATTGTGACAGATAACGGTTCGCAATTCATATCAAAACGATTCGAGTTTTTCTGCGATAAGTGGAAAATCAGAGTCAGCAAGTCAACGCCTCGTTGCCCGCAAGGCAACGGCCAGGCGGAGTCGTCAAACAAAACACTTATTCACGGACTAAAGACTCGACTCGACGCTAAGAAGGGCCGTTGGGCAGACGAACTTGAAGGCGTTTTGTGGTCCTATCGAACAACGCCGCGACGCACTACGGGCGAGACGCCTTTCGTCCTCGTCTACGGAACAGAATGTGTGATTCCTCCTGAAGTCTATTTTCCAAGAGTTCGCCGACGATTGCTTCCAGAGCAGGAAGGTCTCAATCATCTCCTCATGCTTGACGAACTCGACCTTATCAACGAAAGGCGCGACCAAGCACTTATAAAGATTACCGAATATCTAATTGCGGCATCCAAGTATTACAACTCCAAAGTGCGAGTTTGGCGTTTTTACGAAGGATACCTCGTCCTTTGCGCTGTATTTCAGAATACTGCCGAGACCAATGCCGGCAAGCTCGGCGCTCACTGGGAAGGACCTTATCAGATCACGAAAGTAGTTCGCTCAGGCATCTACGAAATCGCCAACATGAAAGGCGAGATGATCCCGCGTTCCTGGAATGCGCGACATCTGAAGAAATATCATTGCTAAAAATACTAAGTCATTAGACTTAAACTACGACGCGACTTGATCCCTTCATTGGGTACATAGGCAGCTTGTTTTCGGACGAGTTCAGTTGCCCCCTTATTCAAAAAAGGGGGGAGTGGGTACGTATATTCATACTCCCACTCGCAGTATGTAACGACTTAAGGTTTTAACCAAGTCTTGTTACAATTCGTTCAGCTCGCAAACGACTTCGGTCTAAACGTGACAAGTCGACTCGCAAACGACTTCGGTCTAACTGCGATGATCGATAACAACTTAAGGTTTTAACCAAGTCTTGTTATAATTCGTTCAGCTCGCAAACGACTTCGGTCTAAATGCGACAAGTCGATTCGCAAACGACTTCGGTCTAAACGCGAAAAGTCGACTCGCCAACGATTTCGGTCTAAACGCGACAAGTTGACTCGCCAACGACTTTGGTCTCAACGCGACAAGTCGACTCGCTAAACGATTCTGGTCTAAACGCGACAATCGAGTCGCAATAAGCTAAGGTTTTAACCAAGTCTTATTACGACTCGTTCAGCCCGCTAAACGACTTAGATGTCTAAACGCGCAAACTCGGATAAAGCGCGCTATATAAATTTAGAGTTCATTACTGGGATAGACATATTCAGTGCGAGTATGTCCGTTAGCCGGGGTGTCCATCTCGCGAGTCCATCTCGGGATAGACACATTCAGTAGAATGTGTCCGTTAGCCAGGATGTTTGACTCGCAAACCCAGTTTTTACTTAACAAACTGGTCTAACTTGGCAAATATAAATCAGGTACACTATATACTGAATTTGCTTTAAGTAACAAACTAAAACAGGCCTAGCTGACGAGCTATAACAGGCCTCGCCAAACATGGCAAATATCTAAGCGTCTTAAAACCGCATCGCCTCTAAGCGTCTTAAAAACCGCATCGCTAAAACAAGCTCTGACACGTCTCGTCAAAAAACATCGAATTTAAAACAGTTATGAAATTGCTTGAAGGCATTCATATAAACCTGCTCGACCAACTCGGCATAAAAGTAATGTCACAATTGGATAAAGCCATCCAGGCACAAAACAAAAATCGAGTCTTAAAACCTTAAGCAAAAACAAAAGAAAATCCTAAGTAACTATTACAAATTTTAAAATCAAGCGACAGAATCGCCTCCTTCGGCTTGATTATCTCCGACAATAGGTTCGCCAGCTTCGACCTCCTTTTTTTCCGCGACCAGCTCGCCTTCTTCGATACCTCCAGCTTCGGCTGGAACAGCAATGACAACCGAGCTCGCAGCCTCGCTGGTCTTCGGGTCCTGATCTAAGGGAGCGGACTCGCGTTGAGTTTCAGTCTCTGCGGCCGGGGTCGGATCGGCAGCATAGACAACCCCATCAGACTCGCTGGACTCGCGGTCACTCGAATCTTGGCTCTCATTTGGCAGGCGCAGACCCAAGGAGCCGTCGTTGGACCCAGAAGCTGCATTAATACCAACAGACTTAGCGCTGACCTCGACTCGCGGAGAAAAAGCTATGTCCCTTAAGTTAATGGGAACCACGTAGTTCTTACCTAGCGTCTTCCCTAGCTCAAGGACCATCGCGTCAAAGATCTCGTCGGCTTTTGCATATCGTCAAGAAGCTGAAGGTTGGCATCCGCTTGTGCAAGATAGACCATCTTCTTAAGCGGCTTCTTCATCATCTGATGAAACAGCTCGTAAGCCCGATTAAGCTGGCCTTGCACTTCGGCGGCCGCAGATCGCCTCGCGGAAGAGACAGCCTCTTCAAGATCCTGCTCACGACTCGCCTTCAGAACAAATAACTCTTCCACCAGCTCGGCGTTCTTCTCTTCGGCCTTCTCCTTCTCCTTGCCGACTCTGTGAAGGAGCGCGAACAGGTCGTCAGAACTCTTCTTATACATATCTCGCTCATCAGCGAGTAGTTTCATCTGTGCCCCAACCTGTTCCCTCTCGTCCTCTTCTTTCTGCCTGGCCTCACTTATAAAGAGCTTCTTAGACCTCGAGTCTTGATCATACGACACGATCAGCCTATTGAAATGGGTGATGGCCTGCGAAGGAGTCAACGGTATGAGAAATGAAGCAAAATGAAAAAGAAAGAATAAAGTGTGAAATTACCTTAGCCTGACGAGACGCGGACTCTTTATAGAGCTCGCTCTTGACCAGCCTTTCCGGGATCGGCATACGATCACCCGGATATGTAACCTTAGCCATCAAGGCAGCTGCGGCTAAGGGATCGTTGTAAAGCTCGTCAGAACTTCCAGATCGCGGACCTGGAGGAATAGACTGTCCTGGGGACAGAGTCGGCAGCTCGCGACGAGATTTTTTCTTCTCGCCAACTTTGCCTTTGCCCTTCTTAGAGGCGGAGCGTTTTCTCTTCCGATGCAATTGCTCCTCTGGCTCAACGGGCTCATCAGTAATGGCAGTTGGCTGTGAAGTAATAACAGCCAACGCCCCACTGGCGGCTACAGCAGCCGCATCGTTGCCCTCTGCGACAGGAGTATCCGCCTTGTCGACGCTCCGCTCAGACGTCTCGACAATAGAGGTGATGGCCTTTGGGTCGGCCTTTCTCTTAGCCTTCTCGGCTTTCTTCTTGGCGAGATCACGGAAAGTAAGCTTGGGCGGCATTATCTCCAGATCGTCGGACTCGCTCTGTTCGATCTCTTCCTCTTCGTCATTTAAAATAGACTCGGGAGCTAGAATAACTCTTCAGAGATTGAAATGACGATTCCAAAGACACTTCCGAGCCTTCAACTTATTGACCAAATCGTCGATGTCGGCAGCGGGAGTGAATAGCAGTCTGTTAGCTGTGAAAACAAATTGGCAGAAAAGTTAGTATAAGCATAGGGAAGCAGTTCGCGCGATGAACATTCGAAAAAATCTACCAAGTGTTCCCCACTTTGCCACCACCAAATGTTCGTCTTCAACCGACGCGGCCGATATCGGCACGAAGAAAAAACGTTTTCTCCAACTGTGGTCTTTGTTCGGGAAGTCGTCCAGAATCTTGTACAGAGATCGACTCGCCAAATTATAATATTTTTTGCCACTCGGGTTGGATTGCTTGCGGAACTCAAGAAGGTTGTGTAGATGGCGAACTCCGATGGGCTCGCGACATTTGGTTGCTCGCGTCGTAATTCCCACCAATTGGCGAATTCCTCTCGAATTGATCTGCGCAAGCGCGATTTTATGAACTCGCGAAAACCAGAGAATCAGCGCTGGGATGGGGAATGTGAGGAAGCAATCTTTGAACCAACACGCGTAGGCGGTAAATGTGCCGGCAGTGGGATCGTCTTCTCGCTGCTCGACTGAGGGCGCGATCATCTCGACCGAGTCGGGAATTCGGCACTCTAAGCGATAGTCTTCCAAAAATTCCTCGTCGCACCATGAGGAACCTGGAGGAGGGCGTTTCTTTCGCCTCGACTTCGTTTTCTTCTGGACCACCTCGGCCAGCCCGCACGCAGCCCAAGCTTCCAGTCTCTCTTTTTCTACCAAAGAGTTGTACGACCAATTTCCTTCTTCGATCTTTACTTGGAGAGGCAGCTCGGCAGGACTAAGGGACTCGTCGCGGAGTTGTGGGATTTCCACAACTAGTCTTCGCTTGTCAGTAGTGGAGGTCTCGCAAATTTGCGAAGGATGCGAAGTCCCAACTCCTTCTTCAAAGCCAGTCCGTTCGGCTCGCATAAACGAAGCAGACTCCCCCGTCTCGCGACTTTGTCTTAAGACGGGAGTGGGATAAGAAAACAGCTCGGCAAGAGGGGAATGGCCTCCAGCTCGATCTTCTCGACTAATAGGGCTTGCCTCCTCGCGGCCTGAAGGACTCGCTTCCTCTTGTCCACGGAGTCAACCACAGCTCGAGCTCGCGTCTACAATCGATTCGCTATTGGGAGAGTACTCCCAGATTGGCCTTCCCTTCTCAGGGAGCTCGGTAGATTTCGCGGATACGAAAGAGCTCGTTGAAGACATCGTATATTCGGATCAAAACATAGAAGTTTTTCAGATTCTCTGAAGAACACTGCGGCGGCAATAATGAACACTGCGGCGGCGAAGTGATGGAACGGTAAAATTCCTATCTATTACTCGAAAGAAAAACGAGAGAAAAGGGAGAGAGAGCGAACCTGTTTTTTCGGAGGAATGAGAATAATGAGAAGTATCAAGGGAGTGTTGCCTCTTATAAAGATATTTTTGGAGGTTCGACTTTCGAGGTGGGCCTCATTTCTAAATGGGCCCAAAAATTTGGGCTCAGGAGATCAATTTCAAGGAATTTTAACCCAAGTTCATAATTCCTCGGTTTTCATCTGGCTCGAGACGCGACTCCGTGAGCTCCTCCTTGATTTATTTCGCGACTTCATAGTTTCGATATTCTCAGGAGTTTGATCTTCAAAGAATGGCACGACCTCGCGACTTTACTTACGAATAAATCTGCAACTTCAGGATTTCGCTTTCTCGAAACTTCGAATCCCGGCTTTTACCGTGACCCCATAGTATTTGTGAAATAAGTCAAAATCACATCCTTATAACTTGGTGAACTTGGCCTTTCCATGAAAAGCAACTCGCAGCTCGCGACTTTCTCTCCATAGAAATCAACTCGCGAGTCCATCTCAATGGATCAGCTCGCGACTTTCTCCCCATAGAAATCAACTCGCGACTCCATCTCAATGGATCAGCTCGCAACTTTCTTTCCATGAAAAGCATCTCGCAGCTCGCGACTTTCTCTCCATAGAAATCAACTCGCGAGTCCATCTCAATGGATCAGCTCGCGACTTTCTCTCCATAGAAATCAACTCGCGACTCCATCTCAATGGATCAGCTCGCGACTTTCTTTCCATGAAAAGCAACTCGCAGCTCGCGACTTTCTCTCCATAGAAATCAACTCGCGAGTCCATCTCAATGGATCAGCTCGCGACTTTCTCTCCATAGAAATCAACTCGTGACTCCATCTCAATGGATCAGTTCGCGACTTTCTTTCCATGAAAAGCAACTCGCAGCTCGCGACTTTCTCTCCATAGAAATCAACTCGCGAGTCCATCTCAATGGATCAGCTCGCGACTTTCTCTCCATAGAAATCAACTCGCAACTCCATCTCAATGGATCAGCTCGCGACTTTCTTTCCATGAAAAGCAACTCGCAGCTCGCGACTTTCTCTCCATAGAAATCACTCGCGAGTCCATCTCAATGGATCAGCTCGCTTTCTTTCCATCTGATCAAATCACCTCGCGACTCGAACGAGTGTGTGACTTGTGCTCTTTTTCCCTTGATCTTATTTTCCCCCTCTGGGTTTTCTAGACAAGGTTTTTACCAAGGCTCGTTCACACACTTATACATCTTTGTCTCGTCGCCTCACACCTCCAATTGCTCACAAAGTTGCAAACACGATCGACTCGCAACTTCAACTCCTGATCGTCTCGACATTTCGCATCTTCGAGCGATTCGCGGATTTAGAACAAACTCAGCTCGTCACCCTGCGCATATCGAGCGACTGACAGATCTGTGATTAGTCCATCTCACCACCCCGTGTCATCAACAATTCGTAAGTTACGAGTAAGGTTGGCTCGCAAACTCGCCTCTTAGTCGTCTCGACGACTCGCGCCTTCTCAGAGCAGCTCGCAGATCTCGACGTCAATTAGCTCGTGACTTCACCGAATCGGAGTCGACTTACTTGCAGCATCACACTCGGCCGGCTCGCCGAAATGGGGCACACATCAAACCATCTGGGCTCGACATTATCTTCAACACGTAAACCGTCTAAAACAGAAAACGACTCTTCACTTGGACACCCTTAGTTCAACTCTTTTATGAATAAAACTGTTGAACTGGGGGGCTAACTATAGGGGTCGGATCCCCCTGAGAAGAGTCGATAGCCTAAACGACGTCGTTTTCACCAAATCAACCCATCAAGTTAAAGCCCAGAAGGCAGAAGCCCATTAGCAGCCTTTTACTGTTCACCCAAACCGACTTGTATTTTCTATAAATAAGCATGTACCCCCTCACATGTGAAGGGGGAAAAAATCTTTAAAAAAACTCTGATCTTGATGAATAAGAACCCTAATTCATAATCTAATTCTAAATCTTTCTAAGTGTTTGAAACCCTAAAGAAGCTCTACTTCACAAGAATCTTCACAAATTCGATTGTGTGAATTTCCAGCACGCACAAGCACACCATTCTGGACCCAGGTTGCAGAAATTCAATCCCCGCATTCACAATTTGTGAAAGTCAAAAATGTTTACATTTTCAACCTATTTTATTAACATTTAGATATACAATTTATCTGATAAGTATATTCTATTTCATTATCATATTGTGGCTATGGCCTCTAGTTTGACCCCCAATGACCAGGGTGATCTGCTTGTAACCTTAAAAGATCCGTTGGGAAAAATCGAGGGAACCATGCACCATAACATCTTCAAGAATGACGAGTACAGACTCACGACTGGTGTAGGTGCGGTGGTCATCTTGAAGAATGTTACCGTTTGCCGTTTTGATAGGAACCCAAAGTACCTAAACATCACAGAGCGGAACATTGTTAAGGTAGATACACCATACGTTTATAAAATTTTATGAGAATGGTTAACTAAATTCTGTTTTCAAACAGATAATCGGTGGTAATTCGATGATTGCTGAATACCACCCAACGGAAGTATGCACCATCGAGGAGGAAGATGAAGGAACTACTGGGTACGATTATGAAACAGTTCCAGACTCCGATGAAGAATAAATACCTAACTCGTCCGTAATTAAGAATAATGTTATGATTACGTCTTTATGTTGCTTTTATGTTAAATAATTTCCTAATATCTATTGTACAAGTTTATCCGGATAATGTTGTTATGTGTAATATTTACTATTTTGGTATTTAAATTCATATTGTATGTCTAAGGTAAGATTTATGAAAACCAATGCAACATAGATAGAACTTGTGGGATTCACGGGGTTGAAACTTCGATTGGCAGGACGATTAAAGCCAATTTTGATTTGTGGATTTTTTTCTATATAGTTAAAAGTCACCAAATCAAAATTGCCTTTAATCGTTCTGCCAATCGAAGAGCCAAGCCCGTGAAACTCACAAGTTCTATCTATGTTATTTTGATTTTAATAAATCTCTAACTCGTTCACATTGTCGACGAAATTTTATTTCTAGTATTTATTACCGCTAGAAAAATTAAATACATGTAATAAAATTCACCATCCGTCTAAATTCCGTCTTAATTTCCGACGGATGTATAATTTTATTACCAAATTTATTTAATAAACAATTTATTTCGGCGTTAAAAATTAAATATATGTAATAAAACTCAACATCCATCGGAATTCCGCCTTAATTTTCGACGGAATTCTGACGGATGTTTAATTTTATTAAAAAAATTATGATATAAACAATATATTTCGGCGGAAATATATAATAAAAATAAACAATTTATTTTTTTAAATAATTTCCGTCAGAATTCCGTCAATATTGCCGACGGATTACCGACGGAAACCCTAATTTGACTTGCCGCCAAACAACTTCGTGATCATCGTCAAAGCGGGAAAAACCGCCGGAATTTCCGTCGGAGTTTTTGGTTCCATTGGAATTCCGTCTTAATTTCGTCGGCCACTCTATTAAATCCACAGTCTACGTCTTTCCCGCAGACAAAGCCGAAATTTTTTTTTTCTCCAAAAATTCTCCGTCTCGCCGCCGATCCGTTGCCGAGTATCCGCCGATTTCACGCCGTGTAAGCCCTTCATCAGATGTTGGTTTATCAATTCTCACATTCCTTCCCCAAATCAAAAGTCAATGTAAGTTTTACATAATTTTTTTTGGGTTTGCGAAATTGTTCTTCAATTTTTAGGTTAGTAAATTGGGATTGGTTAAATGCGGAATTACAAAGATTGTTCAACATGGTTTCCTATTGCTTATGAGAATTTTACTAAATCAGGAATTAACGAATTTAGGAATTAAGCAAGTTAGGGTTCATGAGGATTTTAGAAATTTAAGAAATTAGGTTTGTAGATAAATTTTTGAATTTAGGAATTTTGGGGAATTTAAGGATTTAGAGATTAAGAGATTTAGGTATTTTGATAATTTTAGGAATTTACCAATTTAGGGATTTTTAGATAATGCAAATTTTATAAATATTTCCAATTTTAAGATTAAGATTTTCATAAGTTTTTGTGATTTTTAGGGATTTTTGAAAATTTATTCTATGATTAATCTGTAAATTTTTTAATTTTTGAAAATCCTAAATACAAAATTTTAAGAAAATCATTTAAAATCCTTAAAATTAAAAAAATTTATAACATTTATAAAACATTTTAAACCTTTAAAATTTCAAAACTACTCTAAATCTTTTTTTATTTTTTTCAAATTATAAATATTAATTTCCCTACAAAACATACATCCATAAACTTCGGTTTTTGAATATACAATATACAAAAAAGCCCTAATTATTTAAATTACAAAATGCCAATTTCCCTAAATCACTAAGTCCCTAAATCCCAAAACCACATTATCCCAAATTCAATAAATTCATTTATTACAAAAATCTCAAATTCCCAGCAATCCTTAAACCCCTAAATCCCTAAGTCACTAAATAACAAAATCTCCGAAAAATAAATTCCTTAAATTTGAAAATTCCAAAAAACCCAAATTCCCAATATCCTTAAATCCAAAATCCTAAATTTCCAAATAACTAAATCCCAAAATCTGAAAATCCCAAATTCCTATAAATTCCAAATTCCATAAATCCCGAAATCTCAAAATCTTAGAATTTTGGAAATCGTAGGGACTATCCGCGATATCATAATTCTAGGATTTCCAGTACGGGAGGTCGGAGTGCGAGTCAGACGCATATCCCCGACAATAATGTCGGATTAGAGACCCCACACATGTCTCAGCCCACGGGTACAGGCGCCTCAGCTCCCACGATCATGAGCATCGAGGAGTTTGTGTCGCAACCCGAACGTGATAGGTTGACTCATCTAGATCCAGACATTCCACCTAACACGACCTGGTAAGTCTTATTTAAATATGTAGTGGATTAAATTAGTTTATTAAAATATTTAACTAAATATTATAATAGGTTCCAATACTAGGGAAACGGGATTACGAGTTCTATCAATGCAATGATGAACTGCTTGGTAACTAAACCGTATCCCACATGTGACAGTGGAGGACCGGGACACTTGGTTCCGACAATTTTCTGTATGATTTTATTTTCTAATTTTAAAATATATTTCTTATATGACTCACATTTTAATTACTAATGCGGGAATGTGGTTTTTCAGCAAGAATTTTCGTGGGACCCACCGCTCACTCTGTTGGTCCGTAAGAAATTTGACGAAAAGGCTGGGAGGAAGTACTCGATGAAGATGAACGAGTGGAAGGAGTCGTGGTACAAATACGGGAAGGTGCCTCGGGTTTTGAAACAAAAAGAAACATTATGGGATGGACTTCTTGCACATTGGGAACGGGATGAAACTCGGGCGGCCTCGGAGAAAAACTCAACTAACCGCAATAGCAACCAGAAGGGGAAGGGGCGGGCGACCCACAACCTTGGATCAACGAGTAAGGCGTCAGTTGCTGATAAAATGGTAAATTTTTAAATAATTCATAGTTTTTTTAATTCGCTAACGAAATTGTATATGTTAACAGTTTCACGAGACCAGTGTGTTTCCTTCGCATCTTGATTTGTTCAAAGCTACGCACACCAACAAGAAGACCGGTGAAATTCAAGATCTGATTGCTCGTGAAATCGTGGAAAGCGTGGAGAGGCGGCAGGAGCAGTACCTCCAATCGCAACCGATCGAGGAAGGAACTCCGGCGCCCACCGAAGTTCCAGTCGAGAAGATCAACGAGTTCACCTACGAGGTTAGTAACCGTGTCACTTTTAAACAAATTTCAAATTAACTTTTAATACAACTAAGTTATAAGATTTAATTTCTTTTTGATCGTAGGTAACTCCCAAGACCAGAGGCCGTATATACGGCCTCCCTGAAGATAGTTGCTCATCCGTTTCGTCGGTTCGATATGGCGGTGGTAGCCGTTTGGTGGCAGAAAACCGAGAGCTGACCGAGCGGCATAGGGCAGTGGAGGAAGGGAGAGAGAGATAGGGCGGAGGCCGACGAACGATTTCGAGTGTTGGAACAGAAGATGAACGAGCTCTTCAATACCCATATGCCGGAATAGGCCTTTTGAAGTTTTAAAATTTAATGTAAAACTTTAAAATATTTTTAAAACAATTTTAATTTAATCAGTTTTTATTTAAAAATTTTAATTTATTGTTAAATGTTTTATTATATTTTATTTATTTTAAATTATTTAATTATTATTAATTTTTTTTTTAAAATAACGAATTCCGTCGGTGCTTTTGTCCGTCGGCATTCCGTCGGTTCCTTTGTCCCTCGCTATTCCGTCTGATTTCCCGGTTCGTCGGAAATCCGTCGGAAACCGCCGGATGTCCGAAACCGTCGGAATTCCGTCGCCAATTGAACTTCTGACGTTTTATCGACCAAAGGTCGACGGAATCCGGCTATCCGTTTTCCGTCTGAAATCCGTCGCAGCTGGTCGACGGATTGCCGACGGATTGTAATTTTCGACGAGATAGAAACGACGGACCAATCCCGTCGGAAAAGGGTCAATTCCGACGAAATTCAGACGATTTAGGCCGTCGGAATATCGCATGTTTTTTTGTAGTGATAGAGGAATGTGGTGCAACCTACTTTCGCCTATGCTTGATAGTTCTCCTCAATTGCAAATGCTCAAGCTGATTGACGTAAGCAATTTCAGTGCTTTTTTTTCCCCATACATCCAGTTTGTGCTATTTTGATGATCTAATATTATATCAATAGCGTTGGTCTGAGCGACGCTTGTGGGATAGACAAGCTTGGGAACAACCGAAATGGGTACCGCAATGTTTGTTGTTCCATCTTGAGATATTTGTGTGGACAAGATACGAATGGCAACGAGAAGATGAGAAAGAAGTGGATACTAAAGAACGCAAGACGCTTGAAGAAAGCAACACTCTCCACAAAACCCATCCACACGCTAGAGCTCAAAAAGTTGGAAAAGAGACGTGAGATGGTGCTAAACGAGTTAGCTAGTGTTGTCAGGGCTTCAGATTCATGTGACCTCGCCTTCGAATCTCTCCCGTTCGAGTCCTAATCAAAATGGTCTCTTGAATTTTTACTAAACTGTTTTGGCCATTGCGAAATATTAAATTCTCAACTTTATCAGTCAATTAGGTGACATGTTGAGGTGCGTATTTGTGCATATGCACAAGTCCTATGTATTTTGTTGCAGTAGAAACAAAATCTTTAAGCAATTACATCTCCAGTTGATTTTCTTAAATGATAATTAGTCATACTATAAGTTCTATACATGTGAAAGAACAAAATTGTTTCTCAAAAGAAATTTTATTCGGGTTTGGATGGTTGTCCAGTTAGGGATCTGGTTATGTATTGATAAACCCCTAAGAAAAGGCCAAAACCCTGAGAAGGTCGTTTCCTGTGGATTGCTATGGTTTTTGCTTGGTGCATTCGTAGGTCAGCTTCGAGTTTGGCTTCAGTTTGTGGTCGAGTGGCTCAACCCCAGGCCGGCTCCGTCGTGGTTAACCATTGGTCTCTTGTTTCAAAGCCATCTCTGGTTCGTCCTTTCTTCGTCTCTCGTGGCTCTCTTTTTAATTCGACGGCCACTGAGGGGTACGCTTCTCCAGGTGATTGATTCAGAAATCAACGACGCTTTTGAAGCCGATGATCTTGATCTGGTAAACCCTCGTTTTGTCTTGTTTCTTTACTTTGCAGAGAGTTGGATGAGAATTTGGGCAAGTCGTTCCACGCGTTTCTGGAGAACATAGGGATAAAAGCAAACGCAACAGGTTTCTTGTACGATATCAAAGAGTACTTACTTTGGTTGAAGAATCTCAAGAACTTTATCCAAGAATGAAGACACAATAGGAAGAGTAACAAGAAGATAATTTTTTATGGTTACAGGTTTTTTTTTTAATGACTTTAGTTCACATTGGGTTTTGAATGTGAAATTCGAACTGAATCATTGACAATAATCCATAGATTGAAAAAAAACATAAATGAAAACATATGACTTATTCTGCACGGTAAATTAAAGGCTGTGTCACTTATAAGGAGTTTTTGACATGAAGTGAAGCTACTAAACACTTTACTATTATCAAAGACCACATAGGTGGAGAAATCTTCTTATGTTACAAGCATCAAGGAACACTAAATCCTAATTTAAACGGAAACAACTTGAATCATAATAGTAAAATAAAACCCATTTTCCATAATCTCTGTCCTTTTCACACTTCATAATCATACGTACATCAAAAAAACCGAAGCTGAATTCATAATACTTTATACATTAATCAAGAACCAACTGAGATTATGTAAAAGAAGGAGAGATTCTTACGAGTAAACCAGGGAAAATATCATCATGATCATGAATATGAGGATTCCCTTCAACGATGTATGAATCTCCACACTTTTCACTTATTGTCTGCAACGTCTCTCCTTCTTTCACTTCATATATCTCATCGCAAGGCCTACGACTGGAATATCCGGCGATCATCATCGACGGCTGTTGCTGATTCACGATCTCCGTGGGACCCTCTTCGGCCACGTGGCAGAAATTTATTAGAAGCAGCATGGCGGCAAACACTGCACAGTACGATGAGAACTTCTCTGCTACTACCATGGTAGCAGAATAAGAAGAACACTTAGCCATTATACAAATCTGTTTAGGGTTTAATTTGGTTGATTATAGGAAAAGGTTTTTGTGGTTTTATATACGTGTAGTGTTTATGTGTGTGTATGGATTAAGTTGATGTAAAAGATGATGATGATGTTTTTTTGTTGGAGTTGGTGTGAATATTAGCGGGAGTTGAAACGGTTGTAATGTTGCAGGTTCTTTTTGTGTTAGGTCACTTGTCTTTGAATCGTTGCCATTTCATTCTTTAACTATTAGAAGAAAACCAAAATACTGGAATACATATTTAAATAAGTTGACCAAAGGGTTATAAAAAATAATCATTTTTTTAAGCCTTGAAGTTGTTCAATTTAAGCTTTGATTTAATATCTATTCTAGCACTTTATATATCCATGGGAAATAAGGCGCTAATATGTTTCCAAACGATCTTAAGGCCACTTCCATCGGAGGATTTTAAGTGAGTATCTTATATAAAAAAAGGGAAAGTTACTCAAACAACTTTGAAAAGTTGATTTTGAACAAAAACAATCTTCCTCTTAAAAAGTTGTGTTTTTGAGAATTTTTACTCGTTTTACCCTTATTTGTTTTGATAACAAAAAAACGTATTTACGAAACTGCCATTAATGAATTGGCGGGAACTTCCAAAGAAAATAAATCTACCATTCTGGGATGGTAGATTTATTTGAAGTCCGTATACTTATTTTTTGAGCGGTAGATTTATATACGAACGGTAGACTTATTGTGTCCCATTGATGGTAGAGATGTTTCCGAATGGTAGTCTTACTAGAGTGATTGGTAGAGTTATTATTTTCAATTTTAAATTTATTTTGGAGCAGTAGACTTATTTGGTGATTGGTAGATTTATTTCCGAAGATTGGTAAATTTGTTTTCTTTAACGGTAGAGTTAAATTGGCGTGGTAGATTTATTTTTGTGATTGGTAGACTTATTATAGTGGTGGTAGATTTATAATAGTGGACTATAGTAGTAGACTTATTATAGTGGTGGTAGATTTATAATTAGTGGTAGATTTAATACTTTTGACGGTAGATTTATTCAATCTTTTTCCCGTTTACTAGAACAACTTCCCGAAAAACATCGGTATAGTTGTTTTTTCTGTTTACCTTATGGTAGATATGTTTTTCGGATGATAGACTTGTTATCCGAAGAAGCTTGTTCTATTGTTATGGTAGACTTACTATCTGAAGATGGTTGTCATAGAGTTGTGGTAAACTTGTTATCTGACCTAGGTTATTCAAACAACAATGTTGTGGTAGACTTGTTATCTAACCTAGGTTATTCAAACAACCATGTGGTGGTAGACTTGTTATGTGACTTAGGTTATTCAAACAACAATGTTGTGGTAGACTTGTTATGTGACTTAGGTTTTTCAAACAACAATGTCGTGGTAGACTTGTTATCTGACTTAGGTTCTTTAAACAACAATATTGCGGTAGACTTGTTATCTGATTTTGGCTCTTAAACAATGTAATGGTAGATTTGTTATCTGACTTTGGCTCTTTAAACAATGTAGTGGTATATTTGTTATCTGACTTAGCTTCTTTAAACACTGTTGTTATAGACTTGTTATCTGACTTAGATTCTTTAAACAATGTAGCGGTAGAGTTATTATTTGACTTAGGTTCTTTGAATAATACGATCATAATCATACCACTAGTGAAGCTTAAATATGTGTCTATTATTATGTGTGTCTTTTTGAGTTTTAACTTGTTTTTCATGTTTTAATGTTAAAGTAATTGATGCTAAAGGCATTTGGAAACATATTATATAGCGAGAAAATTTCTAGAGGACATAAATTCTGCTAATTCATTACATTGAACAAAGAATAAATCTACCATCAAAGAAAAACAAATCTACCATACCATTGAACAGAGAATAAATCTACCATCAAACATAAATTTGTAAGTTATCCACGACCTCTGCATCTTCCACCACCACCACCTCTGAAGCCTCCATGTCTACCAAATGAACAACCATCAGCGGCAGTTCCTTGAATCTACCATTTGGTATGTCTCGACATCGTAAAATGTCAAAATAAATCTACCATTACAGAATAATAAATCTACCATTACAGAACAATAAATCTACCATGACAAAACAAACTTCCTACCAAATTAAACAACAATTACCAACGCCGAGTCCAACAGATCCACAACCTCCGCCTCTTCCGCCACCACCTCCGAAGCTTCCACGTCTACCAGAATAAATCTACCAACAAAGGAAAACAACACTACCATCAGACTAGAATAAATCTACCATTAGGGAACAATAAATCTACCATGACATAACAAACTTTCTACCAAATCAAACTACAAAAGCACCACCGCCGAATCCAACAGATCCACGACCTCCGCTTCTTTCGTCACCACCTCCGAAACCTTCACGTTCACCAGAATAAATCTACCATCAAAGAAAAAAAAATCTACCATCAAAGAAAAATAAATCTACCATCAAGAGTAAGAACCCGGAAATCGAATCGAAACAAAACAACTGAAACACAGCCAAAATTGTAATTATCTGTCGTTGAATGCATCGGAACTTTCGAAAAGCGCACAAGAACAAAAATAAACCCAGAAATCGCCAGAATGTCAAAACTCCACAAGAACACGGTTGAGAGAAGAGAAACGAAGAGAAGAAAAGAAGAAACAAAGATAAGAGAAGTTGAGAGAAGCCCGAAACTTACCTTTGGAGTCGCCGGAGACGAGGAAATCGCCGAGAAGATGAAGAGACGCGGTTGTCATCGAGTTGCCGACGTTTTTTTTTTTGTGCCGTCGAAATTATGAAATAAAAAAGAGAAGAAAAAGTGTTTATTATCAAAAACCAAATTTCTTTTTCAGTGACAATCTTGTAATTAAAAGAATAGCACAAGGTTTATAAGACTTTTTATGTGTTCACATCTCTACAAGGTTGTTTGAGTTATTAAGTGACTTTTCAAGGTTGTTTGAGTTATTATCCCATAAAAAAATTATAAAAATAGGGGAAAGTAAAAAAAAGAACAAGATGTGTGGCTTATTGGAGAAATTAAGCAACTCTTTTTGAGAAACCCATGTGATAAATGTCATCATGCAATTGACTGAAATCTTTTTATAATTTAAATTTAATTACACAAAATAAATAATTCAACATATAAGTACTTTTTTTTATGAATCACCGGGGAACAATTTCTTCGAAGTATTTTACCGATAGAGATGGCCTATGTGATGAGACCATGACCGACCCGGACCAAGGAACTACGGAACCGCTTGTAGCCGAGGAGCAACTTGGAGACATTGAGGTTCTTGAAGATGCTAAGGCATTAGAAATCCCGAATGGACAACTCAACCAAGCCGTCTCTATGCTTGTGTTGAGACTAAACGGCCAACTTCCTTTAGTTGCTCATCAAACCGCATTGGTTGTGATCCGAGCCAAGGAAGGATGATAATGAGAGGTATGTGGACTCGTACTCTTTTTCCCTACCTTCGGTTTTGTCCCAATGGGTTTTCCGAAGTAGGTTTTTAATGAGGCAAGCCCACATACTTCACCATTTCCTCATTATCATACTTAGGCTAATTTTTGGACTTTTTGGAAGCCCATCAAAGGCCCATCACGTTTTTATGAGATCTTGGAGTTAAAATTCATCATTTCCTATGTGTTTTGCATGCATCTTTCATTTATTAGTCAAACCTTTAATTATGTTATTTTTTTCAAGAGAGTGTGCATGTACACTTCTCTTTTCCTATATAAGTGGCTTGCCACTTCTCATTTCAATCATCAAACATTTTCAATCATAAGTCTTTTCTTAAACTCGTTTGATCATCCTCTTGAACCCGAAATTTGGATCTTCATCCCATTTCACTCAAGAGCCGAAAGTCTAAGGATCTCTTCACATCCCTTGGAAGTTTCACATCAATCCCCCTCTTGTTCATGGTGTTTGGATCTTTATCCTTCACAAAGTGCAAGCTTTGTAGTCTTAGAGATCGTTCAAATCTCTCGGAAGTACGCATCGATCCATTTATCTCTTCATCCTTCACATTCAAACCGTTCATCTTCTCTTTCGAAATTCATCCATCATCATCATTCCACATCCTTAAAACCGTTCAAAAATATCTTCGGGCATAGATCCTCACGAGGAGTCTATCAAGTGGTATCAGAGCTACTTTGAACAAGGTTTTATCTTTCTAAAACTCATTTCTAGATTTTCCAGATTTCGGATCTGTCTTGCAAACATTTTCATACATCACTAGATTGTTCAAAAATTGTGAATTCAACTGTTTCAGAACCTAGAAAGAGTGTACTTAATTTTAAAAATAATTTGGGAATTGTTGAACGTGTTTTCATAATTTATTTTGACCGATCTAATCATTGTGTCAGATCTGGATGTTCATCTTCTAGTTTTATATTTGTTTAGAATTTCAAGAGATCATTTTACTTGTTAGTTCTTCTTGAATTTTCAGGTACCATGGCGAGTTTGGAGGAAGAATCATCCGCTTCTAGTGCGAGGAAAAAGAAAAAGTTGTTGAATTCATTTACGACTATCATGGCGACAATGCTCGATGAAAAGTTGGGTGCTTTACAACTAAATCGAGTCATTCCGAAACTTATTCCGAATCAGCATCAAGAGCTTACTCCAAAGCTTCCTGACCCCACACTCAAATCAACTCGGAGCAGCCCACATAAAATCTCTCACGCTCTCGAATCTAAAGTTTCTTTGTATTCTGATATTGAACGTGCTAATAGACTTTATCTCCATGAATTTTCAGGAAAAAGAAATTATCTGGAATGGGAAAGAAGCATGGAAGAATGGTTTTACTACAAGTGCATCGACAAGGACAACATGATGTCTTGTGCAATTGGCCAGCTCAAAGGAGATTCTTATAAATGGTGGTGTCAAGAAGTTGATAAACGGTGGTACAACAAGGAGCGTACTATCACCTCGTGGAGAAAGCTTAAAGAATTATTGAGGAAGAAGTATGCACCCAACGGTTTAGTACTAAATGAACCAAACCAGCCTTCACCAGTCCATCAAAAGTCCATGAACGAGAAAGAAAACGTTAAAAGCAGCTCCACAACGAAATAGCAACTAGAGAACGTGCTACTTGAGCTTTCCAATTCTTACAAAAACTCTGTGAAAGCTAAATGTGCTCTTCCTTCTAAATCTTTTAAAGAGTGTGATTTTCCTTCTAATAAATTTGATTTTGTGCTTGAGAAACTAACCCCTTTGGAACCGGAGCAACCGAGTATTATTGTTTCTTTTTCACAGGTTCTTGAAGAAAAATTACCACAACTATTACCAAGGAGTTTGCCATTCATTGATAACTTTGAGTATCCGACCAGCCTTGTCCCTGAATCAATCCTTGAGCCAATTCCTTGTGTCTACACAAAAAAAGCACTGTAAGGAAATTAATTTGGTTAAAACAGAGCCTAATTTTTTTGTGATGATTTCTGCTCAAGATGAAAAACGTTTTGGTTTGGAAAAAGTGAAAGAACTTCGTGTTTCAAATTCTGTTTTTGATAAAATGATTCCAACTTTTGAAACACTAACACCTAAAAAGTTCTTTAAGCAAAATTGTTTATCATTTGAAGAATTTGGTGAATTTCAACATTCTTTGAGAATTTCTTTGTTTAGCAACAATTTTGAATTGATTAAAACTAAGGCAGAGTTTGTAATGGTTAGAAATTTCTCTAAGTTTAGACAAAACGTTTTAAAACCATTTAATGAAATTTGCAAACTAGCCTTAAACGATCCTTTAGTCTATGATCACACAGATATGAATCACTTTTCTTTGTCAAAAGAGCCAAATACAGGTTTTAGAGGAGTCTTGAAACACATGGGAAGTACAGAAAAGAGAGAGGAAGACAAACGATTCAAGCCACCTGATCAAGATCGAAGTACTGAGAAGAGAGAGGAAGACAATCGGTTTAAACCACCTGATTTGGACCAGGATAAACACCAAGACGTCAATAGCTTCATGTTGATCAAAGAAGCACCTCCTGATGCAAAGCCGAGCCAAAACAAATTTGAAGGTATTGCCTTAATCCGTTATGAATACGTTTCTTACTTTCTCCCTTATTTTGCAGATGATGCGGATTTGAGGTCAAATCCTTTTCAAGTGGGAGAGGATGATGAGACCATGACCGACCCGGACCAAGGAACTACGGAACCGCTTGTAGCCGAGGAGCAACTTGGAGACATTGAGGTTCTTGAAGACGCTAAGGCATTAGAAATCCCGAATGGACCAATGACGAGGTCACGTACAAGACAACTCAACCAATCCGTCTCTATGCTTGTGTTGAGACTAAACGGCCAACTTCCTTTAGTTGCTCATCAAACCGCATTGGTTGTGATCCGAGCCAAGGAAGGATGATAATGAGAGGTATGTGGACTCGTACTCTTTTTCCCTACCTTCGGTTTTGTTCCAATGGGTTTTCCGAAGTAGGTTTTTAATGAGGCAAGCCCACATACTTCACCATTTCCTCATTATCATACTTAGGCTAATTTTTGGACTTTTTGGAAGCCCATCAAAGGCCCATTACGTTTTTATGAGATCTTGGAGTCAAAATTCATCATTTCCTATGTGTTTTGCATGCATTTTTCATTTATTAGTCAAACCTTTAATTATGTTGTTTTTTTCAAGAGAGTGTGCATGTACACTTCTCTTTTCCTATATAAGTGGCTTGCCACTTCTCATTTCAATCATCAAACATTTTAAATCATAAGTCTTTTCTTAAACTCGTTTGATCATCCTCTTGAACCCGAAATTTGGATCTTCATCCCATTTCACTCAAGAGCCGAAAGTCTAAGGATCTCTTCACATCCTTTGGAAGTTTCACATCAATCTCCCTCTTGTTCATCGTGTTTGGATCTTTATCCTTCAAAAAGGGCAAGCTTTGTAGTCTTAGAGATCGTTCAAATCTCTCGGAAGTACGCATCGATCCATTTATCTCTTCATCCTTCACATTCAAACCGTTCATCTTCTCTTTCGAAATTCATCCATCATCATCATTCCGCATCCTTAAAACCGTTCAAAGAGATCTTCGGGCATAGATCCTCACGAGGAGTCTATCACTATGAACACCCCCAATGAAAATCTCTCATGTTTTTTCACTAACAAAATAACATTAAATATTATAAAAACAAGAGAGATGTGAGAGATGGTTAGAGACCATGTGTGTCTCTCAAATATATTTAAATTAGTTTCAATTAATTTAGTTATTTATTTAAAACAATAAATCATTTAAAAGGTTGTATCCAATTGTTTGGCGACATGTGGCAAGAAGTCTCTACAAATATTGAGAAACATTTCTTGTTTCAAAAACGTTTCACCCTCTGTCTTTTTTTTTTTTTTTAGTTTTTTAGTAGGTGTAAATTATATAAGAAACCCCATTGGACTTGCTCCGAAAAATGGTTTTCTTAGAGCATCTCCATCAATAAGAGACTTAAAAGAGTATCTCAATAATATAAATATTATTATTTTTAATATTGTGTACTTATTTAATTAAATTTAAAGTACAAATATAATTCTAGCTAATAATATGAAGACATGTGGCAGATGATTGTGAAGAGTTTCTAAAGTCTCTCAAATGAGAAACTCTCTTCCTTTTATTATACTTTAATGTTGTTTTAGTCTATGAGACTCCTTGCAAAACTCCTAATGGAGGTGCTCTAAAATTTAAGAACCTTAGTTTCCACATGTTACCATTATATTAGTTCATTAATTTTTCTAATAATATAATATTAATATCAAAATTGATAATTTAAATATGTAAATTTTTCAATATCAAAATTGTTAATTATCAAAAAATGAAGAAGTTAAAATGGGAAAAAACATAAAGTAATTTTACAAATTGCAAAAAACCTATATAAGAATAGTTATATAAGAGATTTAGTTTAAAATAATTAATATAAATAAATTTAATATAAAACAAAAATTAGAAGAAAAAAAACTATGTAATTAAAAATAGAAACAACCATGTTTGTATTGTTATATATATGCAGAGGTTTAACACAAAATAATTGACCACGGATAAAAAGAGGACTATATCAAGAAGAACAAGCAAACAAAAAAGAATTTTGGTTAGGTATTTTTTTCATGTGTAAAGTTTACGAAATATCATCAAAGAAGGATCGTCTAAACATGTAAAAATAATTTAGTTATTATATCATATAGTTTAATGATTCAAACCATAATTACATATATCAAGCGTATATACTTTATTGATTTCCAAATTCTTCAAATTGTATATATAATTAAAAATAGAATCGACCATGTTTCTATCATTATATGTAGGCAAAGGTTTAACATATTTGAATATATATATGGAGAACACAAAATAATTGATCATTGATAAACGGAGAGCTATATCAAGAAGAATAAGCAAAAATAAAAAAAATTGGTTAGTAGAATTTTTTTCATGTATAAAGTTTACAATATATCATCAAAAAAAGATTGTCAAAACATAAAAGAGATTTAGTTTGTGACCAAAAAAATTAAATTAAAAATGAGTTAGCTATTATATAAAATAGTTTAATGATTCAAACCATATTTACATATATCATGCGTATATACTTTATTGATTTCCAAATTCTTCAAATCATATGAGATATGAGACTATATTTTTTAAAATTACATATGAACCTATAACTTTAATCACTACATTATCTAATTTGGGGTTTCAATTAAGAATATAGTATACTTCTCCTCCAAACATTCGTTAAACATAACTATTTACTATAAATCAAATAATCATTGCATCGCGAGGGTCTTATTCTAGTTATAAGATAAGAATCATATATATAGTTAGGAAATTCTTTCTCTATAAAGGGTGTCCACATCATAAAAAAAATGTTATATTAAATATTCATTTAATTCATGCTTTTTATATTTAATGTTATTTATAATTACTAAATAAATATAGTATAGGAAGGTGAATCAAAAGTATATGTACGGAGACACGAATGTGTATCAAAAGATGATGAAAGAAATGTTAGTGAATAAAATGTTCGAAGAAAATTTAACTAAACTTCGGAAAGATACATGCACAAAACTAACATAATTCTTTTTTTTAATCGTCTAAATTATCATATAGATATTGCAATCATCTTTAGACTAATTTGATATATTTGATCTAATCATATTACGATGATACTCAACTACATGTTTATACGATTAGGGTGAACAACTTCTACATAGACCTCCATGATGCAGCGGTTCTCCATGTACGACATCTCTCATGTAGGATAAGTTCTCCCTGACGAACGGCTCATGCATGTACGATATCTCTCATGATGGACATGCTCTCCCCGAGTAACGGCTCTGCATGTACGGCATCCCAACGATGGACATGGTCTCCCTAAACGACTCTAAAAATTCTAAAAAGCACCTTCCATTAATCAAAAAGAATTTGTATTGTCTGGAATTCGAACCCCAGACTTGGTGTAGAAGTCTTTAAACTCTTGACCACTGGGGCAAAGGGCTTCCAGCATAAAATATTTTAGATCACATTTAGTGTATGAAATAATTAGGTTCATAAAATACATGACATATGTTATTGGATCAAGTTTTTAATTAAAAATCTTGTGTAACACGAGAGGTATAAATCTAGAGTATATTTATATTTTGTAAAGAACTGGAAAAATTAATAATATTTGTAAACCATAACTTATTAGTACACACATTTATTTATGGGGCAATTACAAATATGCCACACAAGGCCAAAATTTAATCAAATATGTCACTGTTCCAAAATTCACTACGAGCGTGCCACTTTTTAGTTGGCAAAAGACAAAACTGTTAATTTCTCCCTCTTTCTCTCTTATTGATCCATATCTGAATTTTTATTTTGGATTTTTGTTTCTCTCATTTTTTCTCCGAAATCTCTTTTTTCTCTCTATTCCTCTCTCTTTCTCTACAAACCAAAACTTTGATTTTCAAATTCTTTCTCTCTCAAAACTAAACTTTTTTTTATGTGGCAATCAAAACCCCAACAATGACGCAAAAATACACCAAACGCAGTCAATCCACACATTTCCACTTCTTTGCATTGTGTATGTGCTCTTCCTTTACATGTAGTAAGGAAATATTATGGTCGTGCTTCAACACTTCACTCCAGAATCCATTATCCTAAATATATTCATGAAAGTTGGTATTCTCATCTTTGTTGTAGTTCAGCCCAATCACTGCGTAAAACTCTTGCAAAGAAAACCTAAGAGGCCTCCTAGCGAACACAAACCATAACTCATGCAGCTTGGCAGTATCAATATGTCTACACAATATGATGTGTATCAATTTCCCCGAGTATCCAAGTCCATTTGTGTGGAGACCAATGATATGAGAAAAGACATGTTCTACCTTGACTGCCTTGTATTCATTTGGCAAAACGTTCTTCATTAAGTCTAAAATCGATAATCTGCAGTTGTTATTGATCTTCACAACTTCAGGTTTTTCTTTTTCTTTAAAAATTCTTTTAGGCAACTTTGGATCAATACCTACAGAAAACAGATCAACAAATTCAACACACACATTAATCTAATATAAAATGATTTCAATGAAGTCAAAATCTCTAAGAATAATCTGCAACAATGCTAAAAATCTTAGAGATTCCAGTTGCATATGAACCATTAGACAAGGAGCAAGAACCATATAACTTTACCAAAACAAAATTTACAATCTTTGAAAAAGAATTAACCATGAGATCAGAATTAAGAACTCTACCAGCACAGAAAGCATCATTCACATTCTAACTACCACTAAAATCCACAACTTAACACCAAGCAATTCATACAAGAAAACAGAAAAAAGCATAATGAATTTCATAATTAGACAGAATTACAATTATTTGCAATACAAAACAAACATAAGTAGACCGAAATGGAAAAAAGACAGCTTTACCAAAACTGTAACATCCCGAAACCAAGTGTAGTGTTGATCGACACCAGTGATTCAGAATTGTTTCCGGTTTGATTTTAATCGCTTAGTTTGGTTCGGTTTGGGTGCGGAACCCTAGGTCGCGATAAATAAAAAGGCTTTGGCCGTATTTTTCAAGGGAGAGGTCGTGACTTTGAACAAAATTAGAGAGAATTGTGAGTGAATTTGAAAGTTTTTATTGTTCTTAAGCTTGATTACTGGCTTATAGAGCAAATTTTGGTATCGTGGTGTTGTTCTTTGCGATTTGATAGAGAGAATCAGAGTTTTCGTGTTGTTAACGAGTCTGATTTCGTAATTAATTCTGTTTCATTCCTTTCAATCCTTGTCGAGGTGAGTGCGTGATCGTGGTTATGGATAATCGAGTATTAAGTTATCGATGATTGAGTTTTGATGGAATTGTTATGGATTATTGTTTATTTCGTGGTTATTGTGTGCTTTTTTATGTGTGTATCATACTGTTCCCATTGAGAATGGCTCGCTTGATGGAAAAGAATCTAGTCGTGTGAGGATTTGGCTCTATATAGGTTTATGCGAGGAGTGTCGATCGACACCTAGATGAAGTGTCGATCGACACCCATTTTTGCTATTGCGATGATTGTGTTTGGGAATTGTGTGTCGATCGACACCTGGTAGTTGTGTCGATCGATACCCAGTTGTGTTTCCTGTGTTTCATGTTATTGTGTCGATCGACACCATGGTGGTGCGTCGATCGACACCGTCTTCTGAATTGATGATTTGTGTCGACTGTTCTTATTATGGTAATTGGAATGTTGTAAATTGCTGGTTGATTGCATAGTTTGGCATTCAATATCTTTAATATGTAACCGGTAGACGGGATGACCGTCTCACTGAGTATTTATGATAATACTCACGCAACTCATTTTTAAATGTGTTGCATGTAAAGATAAAGTGTGATCGTGGAATCAAGGCAATGAGAGAGGATCATAGAGTTTTATTATTGTTTTATGTTAGAGTTTCTAGAACCTAATGTTTAGGTTGCCAAATGATATTGGAATTGGAATTGTGACTTATTATGGTTTTATTGGTTTAATGAATTTAATTGGATTATCTAGTTTAGTTGATATATCTATTTTCCGCTGATTTGCTTGTTGTTGAATTAATCATTGAGGATTATTATTTATGGGAATAATAATCATGATTAATTAATTAATAATTTTTTTTTAAAAAGTTGGTTGTTTCATTTTGGTATCAGAGCCTTTACGGGTTAAGGGCAGTTAGAATTGGTGAATGAGACTATGTGTTTTAATTGATTAGAAGTGGTTAGTCAATTCTATGCGTTGAGTCTTAGATCATCCTCTTGAGCTTTCAATAAGATTCCAGGGTATGAGTTTATGTGACCATTATTTGTGATTTCTGGTATCTTAGTTTGCGTTTTTGGGAAATGCAAAGTGATGGATACTGGTGCTAGAGGTCGAGGTAGAGGTAGAGGCCATGGTATGGGCTGACGTCGTGGTCGGGGACCAGTGGTTGAGTCTTTTGTGAGTATGGCGCCGAGTGCGACGCAAGTGGCAGATTCACAGACGCAAGTGGCAGATTCACAGACGCATCATGAGGAGTCCGTGAGCGAGACCACTGCGAGTATCAGCGTTAGTGATGTTGATGTTGGGAGGGGTACTGAGTTAGCTGGTGGTGTAGAAGCCCCAGGTATGGGTGATGCTGCAGCACAGGGCCGAGAGGATCCTTTTGTGGGTTTGCTGGCGGTGGCTCCAGTTCAGGCTTCAGTAGTGCCTCCAGTGGTGGAGGTGCAGCAGAGGGCTGCGGGTGTTGAGTTGCGTCCAACTTATCGGGAGATGATGAGTCAGATGCACAATCTTAGTATGGCTTTCTTTTCGGGCGGTGTTGAGCCTGAGGAGGCAGATGAGTGGCGCATGAGGGTGGAGCGCAACTTCCGTTCGATCAAATGTCTGGTGGATTATCAGGTAGAGCTGATAGTTCATTATCTCAGTGGAGATAGGGATCTCTGGTGGAGAGGTGTAGAGGCTAGGAGGCCAAGTGCAGTGTGGACATGGGAAAAATTCTTAGCTGAGTTCAATGATAATTATTTTCCTCAGAAGGCTTTGGCTCACCTCGGGACAAGGTTTGTAGATCTAGTTTAGGGTTACTGGACAGTGCGTGAGTACGACGCAGAGTTCAACACGTTGCTTGTGTATGCTGATCGTGGTATGGAGGACGAGCAGACACAGGTGAAGAGGTTCCTGAGGTTACTTTAGGCTAATTTGAGGACACGCTGTAGAGTATTAGAGTTCGCTCTGAGAGCAAGATTGGTTGAGGTTGCGACAACTATTGAGGAGGATCTGAGGGGTCAGGCAGCTGCAATGATTACAGGTTGTTCCTACTGTTCAGCCAAGGAGGCAGCATCATCATGGTGGTTTTGGTTCTGGCAAAGGCGGTAAGCCTTCACAGGGTCAGAAGAAGAAGTAGGAGGATACTTCCAAGTCAAGTTATGGTGGTCGTGGTTGCTTCCAAGTCTACGCTTCTAAGAATAACTAATAGACCACAACACAACAAATAAAATTTACCCTGCAACGCCTTCTACAAATCACATCAAACTAGAAATCATTGTTAAGAAAAATTAACTATTAACATCCAAACTCTAAGACGTAAAATCAAAACAACCACACATATACCTGAATATATTCCAATCACATCAGACTAGACATCATTAATACTATAACGCCCCGACCGCCCCTCCCTTGGGCCCCCGTCCACTCTCAGGCCCGTGGGCCAACCATGTCCGACGATCGGTGCGTTAGTCCGAGAGGTTCGAAAGTCTTGTTTACTAACCTTGCAAATCACCATGCGGTCTCTCTCTATGTTTTGTCCTCACTCACACCATACTGTAAATAACTTTCGAGTAGGTCACCCATCATGAGACTACTCCAGCTCAAGCACGTTTAACTTTGGAGTTCTCTTAAGACCTGTGACCGAAAAGATAAGTGCACTTTGGTGATATAGATAGGTAGGCAAATCAATTTTTTAAGTCTCTCCGCATATATCTCATATTCTCTGAAAATGGGGTGTCACAATCACCTCCACTAACAGATCGCAACGTCCTCATTGCGTATACCAAAATCGTTATCCTGACTGTCTGACTCACATAGTTGTTAGGATTCGCTCTGATACCACTTATTATGCCCCGACCCCCCCCCCCCCCTATGGGTCCCCCGTCCACTCTCAGGCCCGTCAGCCAACCATGTTCGACGGTCGGTGCGTTAGTCCGGGAGGTTCGAAAGTCTTGTTTACTAACCCTGCAAATCACCACGCGATCTCTCCTGTGTTTTTTCCTCACTCACATGATATTGGAAATGACTTCTCAGTAGGTCACCCATCATGAGACTACTCCAGCTCAAGCACACTTAACTCTGGAGTTCTCTTAAGACCTATAACCAAAAATATAAGTGCACTTTAGTGATATAGGTAGCCAAATCAATTCTTTTAAGCTTCTCCGCATATATCTCATATGTCCTGAAATTGGGTTGTCACAATCACCCCAATTAACAGATCTCAACGTCCCCATTGCGCATACCAAGATCGTTACCTTGATAGTCTGACTCACACATTTGTCAGGATTCGCTCTGATACCACTTATAACGCCCCGACCGCCCCTCCTAAGAGCCTTCATTCACTCTCAGGCCCGTGGGCCAACCATATCCAACGGTCGGTGCGTTAGTCCGGGATGTTCGAAAGTCTTGTTTACTTACCCTGCAAATCACCACGCGGTCTTTCTCTATGTTTTGTCCTCACTCACACCATACAGTAAATGACTTTCCAGTAGATCACCCATCATGAGGCTACTCCAGCTCAAACACGCTTAACTCTAGAGTTCTCTCAAGATCTGTAACCGAAAATATAAGTGCACTTCGGTGATATAGGTAGCCAAATCAATTCTTTTAAGCTTCTCCGCATATACCTCATATGTCCTAAAATTGGGTTGTCACAATCACCCCAACCAACAGATCGCAACGTCTTCATTGCGCATACCAAGATCGTTACCCTGATAGTCTGACTCACACAGTTGTCAGGATTCGCTGTGATACCACTTATAACACCCCGACCGCCCCTCCCATTGGCCCTCGTTCACTCTCAGGCCCGTAGGCCAACCATGTCCGACGGTCGGTGTGTTAGTCCGAGAGGTTCGAAAGTCTTGTTTACGAACCCTGTAAATCACCACGCGGTCTCTCTCTATGTTTTGTCCTCACTCACACCATACTGTAAATGACTTTCCAGTAGGTCAGCCATCATGAGATTACTCCAGCTCAAACACGCTTAACTCTGGAGTTTTCTCAAGACCTGTGACCGAAAAGATAAATGCACTTTGATGATATAGGCAGTCAAATCAAATTTTTAAGTTTTTTCTGCATATACCTCATATTCCCTGAAACCGGGGTGTCACATAATCTCTTCGAATCACATCAGAAAAGGATAGTTTTTCACCATATCTCAACAAAAACCAAAAACAAACCGAGTTATCTCAACAACCATTCTATACACAGTTCAAGAAGTTTCAGTTTCAGTTTCAGTTTCAGCAGATTATACAAGCATTCTAATAGAAACTCTTATTCTATACTAAATTTTGTATAAGAAGTTTACTAAAAGGAAAGATAACACATCTGACACTATGATGACATTCCTAAGAACATTTCATCAGGGGCGTCTATTTAGGTGTGCAAGTAGTGCGGTCGAACAGGGCCCATAATTTAGAAGGGCCCAAAAATATTTTTTTATATAAGTATATGTTATTAAAAATATTTGAGTTTGTTAACCATGAAAGATTTTTAAAAAAATCATTCTATTTAGACAACCAAATAAAAAAAACTAAATTAAGGATTACTTACCTTTGATATATATAATTAACATAGGAAAATGATGTAGAAATTAATATCAATTGTTAATATTAAAGGAAAAGGGCTTTTGATTATTAATTAGGTAAAAGTTTTTTACTTACAACATTTAAATATTTTTTATTAATTATATTTGGTATATATATTAAAAATCAAACAAATTCTTCGTCAATTCTCTAAAAAAGAGTTTTTGCAAACACTTTCATAACAAAGCTATGAGTAATTTTGATTTGAGTTTCACAATTTGTCGTCTTTAATCATTCATGACAACATCTTAAAGTACTTTCATGTTTTTATTTATTTACTTAGTGATATGTTGTCTATGATGTCTAATATACTAAACATTCTTTTTATTATATTTCTAAGTAAATTTATTCTTCAAGTTACAAACTAAAACTAAAAAAAACTCGACGTGATTCTTCTTTGATCGATAAGTAGAATAACTTTGTTTAAATATAATTTTTTATTTGTAATTGTATGAATGAAACAATTTTGAGTAATAAAATTTTATTCGTTGTAAAAAAAATAAGAAAAAGAATATTTTTGATTATAAACTATTCGTTACGATAAGTTATAGGTAATTATTTTTATAATTAATGTTTAAAAACTAAAAATATTTAGGGCCTAATTTTGATATTTGAACAGGGCCTCTATAAAATTTGAGACGCCCTGCATTTCATGGTTTTCGTGTACCAAAAGAAACAAGCAAAACATCAACATTTCATTCGGGAAAATATAAACTCCAACTAACATGAAAAACCTAATTGTCCTATTGTCATATTTATATGGCGGAACCAATGGTAATAACTTAAAGAAACGAAAAAACAATTAATCAAAACAAACATGAGTCCATAAACGAAAATTAATCATGAAAATAGCATAAAAAAAAACAATTACCCGAATAACACATTAGACCAGAAGATTCAATTTATAAGAAAACGAAATCGTATATGACAATCTCAAAACGGTAGACAAGCACTGAACCAATAACAAACCAATTGTAGTGAAAACGAATTGAACGCTTTAATATCTTATTCATGTTTGAAAGAACAAATTGCACAAGAAATAAGATGAAGGAATAAAAAGAAAAAATCGAATCAAACATGCAACCACAACATTCAATAGATAACGAAACATGTAACATATTGGATTCGTGACAAGAGAGACGATTAGGAGAAGAAATTATCGATGACAAAGACAGATCGCCGTTGGAGAGGACACTGTGAAAAGATTAGCGGCGGTGAGGAGTAATCGCCGGTGGAGAGTACGGAGGAAACGGAGAAGAAAGAGAACCGATGAGAAGATATCGCCGGTGGAAAGTACGGAAGAGATGGAGAAGAAGAAGAAGAAATTTAGGTTCTAATCAATTGAGATTTTCCCCAATTTGGTCGTGGGAAATAATAGGATTCTTAATATTCATTTATTATTATGTATTATTATTATTATAGGGTAATTAGCATGTATAATAACTTTTGTCTATATAACATTTAGCACTATATAAATTATATTTAGTTATCTAACATTTAACCTATCTAGATTTTGGATTTTACTTTGTTCCAATTATACAACTTTTTACATTAAAAACAAATAAAAATCTAGTATTAATTCATAAGTTTTTTAATATTTTCATCTTCTTCTTCTTTCCTCCTCATCCTCTTTGCCCACTACTTTCTTCTTCCTTTTTTTTTTTGTTTTTTTTCCTTTTCTTAGCTCCTTCTTCTCTTCTCTTTTTCTTATTTCTTTTTTTTATATTTTATTACTTTGTCTTGCCTCGTCGTCATAAATCTAAATCTTTAATTATAAATAAGATGGTATTTCTTCTCTTCTATTAAAATTTCCATCGTCATCAATCTTTTGATCAAATTGAGTGCCCGCTTACGACATAGTGAACTCTACTCGAATCAAAAATCAGTATATGTAATTATGTTTTTGACAATAGTTTATTATGTGTGTTATTTAACTATAATACTTAAGTATTTTTCTCAAAAATAGTTAACCATGTTTTAAATTGATTACTATTTTTCTGAACACATTTAACTATATATGTTTTTAGATAGTTAATGTGATGTATTAACTATGTTATTAAATCGATTGAATTCGTAGTTCGATGAAAATAGTTAACTATAGTTTTAGATAGTTATATAATGTAGTTGACTATGTTTTAAGATGATAACTTTTGAAAAAATAGTCAACTATATATGTTTTTATATAGTTAATGTGATGTATTAACTATGTTCCGATGTGTAATTGGATGAAAATAGTGAAATATGTTTTTAGATAGTTACAAATATGATGTAGTTAACTATGTTATTAATAAAATAGTTGACTATGTTATTAAATAGTTAACTATTATATTATATTTGTTTTTTTTTTGTCATATTCTCAGTTCTTCTTTTTTGGAAATGTTGTGCAAAATATAGAATAACATTTTGCAGAAATTAATCGTAGAAGCAATTAAGAAAACATTTTAAGAGATTTTTTATTTATTATATTTAGAGAAAAGAGTTTTAGGGATTTTAACTAATTTTTATTAAATATCTATGTTATTAAATAGTTTACTATTACATTATATTCGTTTTTATTGTCATATTCTCACTTCTTCTTTTTTGGAAATGTTGTGCAAAATATAGATTAACATTTTGGAGAAAGTAATCGTATAAGCAATTAAGGAAAGATTTTAAGAGATTTTTTATTCATTATATTTAGAGAAAAGAGTTTTAGAGATTTTAACTAAATTTTATTAAATATCTCATTAATGTTATTTTAGTTATTTTTTATTTAGTGGGTGTTACTCATCTAATTTTCAATTAGAGCATGTTATACACCAAATTAAAGGTCTCCAACCTATTATACACCTAATTAACCCAAACAAAAATCACAAATATTTTATTGATTGAGATTTATTACATTGTTTTTTTAGTAGAAAAACAAATAATACATAAAAACATAAATATGAATATAAATGTAAATCCTAGAACCAATCGACCACTCTTAGACATAATATAGAGACTGTTTTCGTATGTCGGGTCCGTCTGGACTATTAGCCCGTTTCCCTTAAAATAACACGTGTGGGGCTTTTTCCCGTTCTTTTTTAATAGTATTCATTCATGCCTAGGGAAGCATGATTTAGCAGTGTATCAGAAAAAAAAGACGGATCTTTTTGGTTTTTTCCTGGACACTCTATCTTTTGACAGTCATAATCCAATATGTTATGCAACTCAATGAGATAATGTCAACGGTTTCGCCACACACCATGTGAGTACCGCGATATCAATGTGCGAAGTTGCTGGAACATCTGAAAATTGTTTCCAGTTAGAAATAAGATGAATAATAGAAAAAAAAACAAACAAGCGACTGATTTGTCATAACTGGTATATGAGTTTCATCAAGAGCTCCGATAAATCCACTGAAATAAGGCCACTACCGTTTATCACCTTGTAAACTATTGGATATTGCTTCAAACTCATAGGCCGTTCTTGGCCGTAAATAGTCAACTGCCAATTGTACCATTGCTTCAAGGACAGAATGAAACTTTCTACATATAGTCTCCTGTGCATGGCCAAATCTTAAACCGATGTCATGTTGAGTGTCATTTTGGTCACAAAGAATCAAGAAAATCGCGACACTCTCATCGACTTGAACATTATGCGACTCTTGTAATTTGTATTTTCTCTGAAGAACTTCACATAAACGGGTGAACGCTTCTGGACTCATGCGGATAAGAGTACGACACGATACTTCATTCTTGTATATTTGCTCCCGTATGATTTTCCAACCATTTCCCGACTCTTCGTTCATTGGTTCCTTACAAAATTTCTTTCTGTAGTACTCTAATATAGGATGCATGTACCGTTGTATAAATTCTTCTTCTTCCAATAAAAATAGCTCCACCAACCCATCTTCATCTAAATTTTCAATTCCACGTGACCTTAGTTGTATAATACGAAAGTCCTGCAAATATTTTATATGAAAACTATTATTAATCTAAACTTTAGAAGAAAAAAAATATCAAGCTTTTATAAATAAAAATCCATATAATAGTAAACTCTAAAGTCCAACACGTGAATCAAAATCTAGCAAATACCAAAGCTCCAAAACACTTATAAAATAAATAAAAAAGGTCTAGCAAATAGTGAAATCCCATGACACTCAAGTGAGCTTATCACCATCGACTCCATCATCAAGTATAGTGACTATATTTGATGCTTTTCCTGTTGATTCTTCTAATCCAGAGGAATGCTCCAACAAGCTCATGAAATCAGTTCTAACATTTTCAGTTCCCATTGAACCACTTCCAATCATTCCAGTAGTTTGAAAGAGGTTTTGACTTGTCAATAACAGATCGACAAAATTGCATGGATTCCCGTATCTATCAGTGCCGAGTAAATTCTCTAGATATTTGATCTTAATTTCTTCACTCTCCAATTTCATAAAGGCTTCACGGACATCAACATCGTTCTTAAGTAGCTTATTTGCTGCCCACCAAAATACTCCAAGTTGTTCAATTGGTAGTTTCTCTATATGTTAGTTTCTGATTTTTTCGCGAGCGCAGTTCTTCCAAAAAATCTTAACGCGTATCTATTACACGCTGAAATCCACTCTCAACCTGCGTTTCAAAGTTAGCTCTTCTTCTTGGAGGACGACGGTTTGATGTGCTTTGAATTGGCTGTAGGGATAGTTGATCATTAATATTAGCCACATCCAGAATTGGTTCAACACTTTGATCTTCTTCCTGATCGGTTGCCACACTATCATTGCCAGCTAAAGCAGGTTGAATCTGCTGGAGATGTAGACCAAGCATATGCGGAGAATAACGTTCATCTTGATCGACATCGTGTTCACCAAAAATTTGGTCCAACAAATCTTTGAACGGTAAAGGCTTCTTTTGCAAAATACGAACAAATTTTCCTTTATTTCCATATTCCTGTGAAGAACAAAAATTAGTAACTTGAAAAAATTATAAACAAGAACATATGCAATCATATGATATAGATAGAGAATTACCGCAATACAATCGGCCCACCAGGTTTGCATCATATCTATTTGTCCAGTAGATGGATTAACAGCAACACCAGTTCGGTTTATCAATTGACTGTTAATAATCCAGAGTTTACGCAAATAACCAATCTTGCTATTTATCTCTGGTTCCCAAGAAATCTTTTCTCCCGTCAGTTCAGAGTATTTGGTTTCAATTCTTTTTCTAGCAGCAACATCCGGCATTCTACTACGGTAATCATCTACTTTTAGCTCTTCAATGACGAGTGATACGGGCTCAAATTCACCCTAACTACTCTCTCAAATTAAGAGATCGTATTAGTATTTAGGGATCGAATCCACAGGGAATTGAATACACAATCAATCTCAGTGTTCAAATTATGCTAAGTAAAAAGAAGTAATTGTAATCACAATTCATAAAACAAGTAAACAAGAGATGGCTTAATTTCAAGTTCTCAAAGAGACGAAAGCTAGGCCATGGAGATTTCTTCAGCTAATGAATCAAAATCAAAGATATAACAACTGTCGAGGTTCAATTAAGCACCGTTCTAGAATTCAAACACGAGAGTATAGCCAGCTAACTTCCGTTACAAAGGCTATCTATCCTTAAATCCTCAAATCCCAAATTCCTTTGCGAATACATCGAATCTAAACAAGCAATTAGTACAAGTTCGATTTGTTCACAAAATCCCTAAGCCAAATTCCTTTGCGAATAGGTAATTTTGCCCATCTAGACTAGTTCAGGTTATTAATCTCACTTCCGTGACTAATCAACAATCCTAAGATCAAGATTCTAAGTGATCAAGATAGATTCTAGCATTAGAAACAGTCTAGATGAAGAACTAATGGATAAACCTCAACAGATCTGCGATCTTAAAAATTTCTCATCAAAACCCAAGAAATCCCCAAAACCTAACAAGTGATTTACTCAGAAATAGATGATGAAATCATAATAACTGAATAGATTTGCATAAAAGAGTAAGAGTAGAAGATACAAAAGGGTTTGTAGGTAGTGGATATCAAGAACATGTGATTTCCCTCAAAGTTATGGAAAATGGGTTTTATTTTACTATTATGATTCAAGTTGTTTCCGTTTAAATTAGGATTTAGTGTTCCTTGATGCTTGTAACATAAGAAGATTTCTCCACCTATGTGGTCTTTGATAATAGTAAAGTGTTTAGTAGCTTCACTTCATGTCAAAAACTCCTTATAAGTGACACAGCCTTTAATTTACCGTGCAGAATCCGACTTATATCATGGTTAAAAGCGGGTAAAAACCATGATATATCAACTCCCCCAGACTTAGCATTTGCTTGGCCTCAAGCAAAACATACACCAAGAATGTGAAAGAGGTTTGAAAACACAGAACATACCCTCCCTTAATGCAGCGAATTGACCTTTCCAGTTAGTGAACCACATGATTCATAACCAACCAAAACTAGACCGCCATGTACTTCTCCGCAGACATTCTTGGCCTTCCAAATTCATCGCCCACTTCTCAGCATAATCTGTTAGTCTTCATCGCTTCGTCTCAGTATTCTCAAAGCCATGAACCTTCTAGACTCATTCCCATACTGTACCGTGACAAATCAACCTATACAACACTTGGTACTCTTTCTCTCCCCCAGACTTTTTTTTTTTTTTATATATGATTGTTGAACTCTTAGCAGTGCATATTTCACTAGTGTTGTTCCTTGTTAGGAGACAGGGTCGTGACTCACCAGAGCTCTTCCTTGTGAGGAAACAGTTACGTGAGAGTGCTCGTCTTCAACATCCGTTTCACGGGACTCAGACTGCTGCTTTTGAGCTGGGTGATCAACTCGAGTTCAGATTGACTGGATTTATTCCTCATCTTGTACTCGAGAACTATCATTTCACCCCAATCCTAGTACATATATATATTTTTATATGGGGAGAGGAGTACCATTACTTTCAACAGAGGGTTGCATTTATCAGGAACGAATGAGGAGTCAAGCTCAATGGACATCGATCCCAGAGAGAATCGTGCAGTAGCTCTGACTTGGCGGATTATACTGGAAGTAGTTGACGTTTTCGGTCAACTGGGCAATTCTCTGGATTTTTCATTAGTCTAGCTCTGAACTGGTCAACTGGAAGAATGGTCACACGCTGAAAAAGAAGCTCCACTGAACCAAAAGAAGGGTTGTTTCAACTAGTTTTGACTCAATAAAAATTTTTGTTTACTCACAAAAACAAACAAAAACAAACACAAAAACAAACAAAAACAAAACTATGTTAGCAACGACCTCCCTCAAACTTAAACAACACTGGCCCCAGTGTTATCAAGCTTGAAATTGGCAAAATAAATCAAACAAAACGTGAACTTGATCGAAAAAGTGTAGAAAATACCCCTTTGGAGATCGTGTCGATCGACAGGAACATCGTGTCGATCGACACGATAAGGTTCTGTTTTAAACCGTTGAGCTGTTGAAAATTCGAAATTTTACATCCCGTGTCGATCGACAGAGATTCATGTCGATCGACAGATGAGGTTCTGCCCAAATTGCATATTCGTCGGTTTTTGTTCGCAAGGTGTTTGGTTCAATGTTCCAAACCTGCATCTACAGATATTTAACAAACGATCAACGGGAAAAACACACTGCAATCAAGTTCACTAATCGTTTCAAATTCCAACTAAAAATCCGAAATCAAAGTACAAATTTTTAAAATTCCACAAATGCAAAGTAACTAAAACACACATAAAAATGTCTGAAAAGGGAAAAATATAAAATAGAGATAAAGCAGAACGGAGGAAGGGAACTAGTCCTCCTCTTCATCGGGATGGTGCTCTGATGGTGGTGAGTTCCGTGGAGACGGTGTGCGGGGGCGAATACAACTGGATTTGCACGACATCGCATCCCATGTCGCTTTCAGAGCCTTAGCGATCCAGTTGAAGCGCTGGTCCTCATCGAGTGGTCCATCGGGGAGTCTTGGGAAACGATGCTCATGATCAGGCTTCTGCTGCATCTGCTCTGGCGTTTCATGCGAGGTGCTAGCTCCCCGTGTTGTGAGTTTCCTAGTCGGCTCTACTGGCTTAAGCAATTCCGCCAGTGGATCGAAGAAGATAAGCGAATAGTCATTAGTGACCCGCAAAAACTCTACAACACTCCTAATTTCCACCCTTCTCTTTTGGTCTCTCGCAATCGGGAAAATCCAGTGGATAGGATGTCAGTCGTGATCCAATGAGCATTCTTCATGTGCTACATGTCCACATATGCACTCTTACTCTCTACCGTATATCCGCTCTTGGAAACTTTGCATCGCTCGAAGATCGGAGTGAGGATGCTCCCCACAGGTAATTGCTTCTTACCTGGGTTAGTAAGAGAAAGCGGAGTGTGCTTGAGCGAGTAAAGGTACTCCATCAATCCCAACCCCATGTTCGGAGTCGTAGTGTCCCAAGTATCATTATGCACGATGCTCCTCAAAGCATATGAAAGCAGGACCAACTCGTGACTCCTAACCTTAACTGGCTCCATCTTGCATATGATGGTGGAGGAAATCAAGCGAAGCAGGTAGCGGGCTACAGGATGACGCACATCAGCCTATGCAGTACCCCCCACCTGATAAGGACCAGTACCAATCATATCCCACAGTGTATGTACGCCTCCAGCAATGTCTCTCGCTAAACCCACAAGTGGAACCTCAGGAAATCCAAAAGTCCTGCAAACAGTTGCATCATTCATCTTGTATAGCTTCCAAGTTAGCCATGAAGCTCATGGAGAAATTCCTCGGATCTAGCTTCTCCTCTGGAGTTGTCCCGCTGCTAGATAACTTCAAGGTGGCAAAGAATTGGCGGACAAGGTCAGGATACATTTCTGATCTTCCGGTCACCAATTGTGTCAAACCCATCTCGTCAACCAATTGCTTCACCTCGTCCTTGATTTTCATAAGACCAAGTGACAGTTCATGGACGAACTTGGTGGTCGCTATTGGGACCTTGAGCCACTCGTTGTAGAGGAGGGAGTCATATTCGTCCCAGACGGGTAGTTCCTCCCTCTTCTCAATCTCATCACTGGTCAATACTGTCCTCAGCGTTACTCCCGGCTTCAGGGACTCAAAGTCAACCTGCATCCTCGTGTTTTTCTCTCTTGGCCACTTCGGTCTAGCACCACGATGGATAGTGTAAGTAGGTGGTGGAGGTTGAGAACTTGAGGCATCATCAGGTCGTTCACGTCTCTTTGTGCCCTGTTTTGGTGACATCTGCAAAGGAAATCAGAAACAAAAACACGCAGACGAAATCATAAACGAAGAAATAAAATGCCTTTCCTGTCGATCGACATATGTATCTGTCGATCGACAGAGAGGGCTCTGTCCCAATTCTTCATTCGACCAAATACAACACAAAACTTCGACCAAATCATACTTATCACCACTCCTAGCATCTCTATTAAGCCCGAAATTCTACAAATCAAACACGATTTACACCAATTCAAACCACATCCCAAAACCCCCAAATTTTAAAGCTCAAACCCTAATAATCAAGAACAACAGAATTTTGGCACAAAATCGGTTCGAAATTACTCTAAAAGTGTAAAGGAAGTATTAACAACACAAGATTCGAACCAATTTAACCCCAAAACTCATCACTTTTCTTCACAAAAACGGAATGAAAAATCGTGAAAAGGGAAGCATACCTTGTTCGATTGTGAAAACGAGTGGGAGAATCGAATAGAAGAGGAAAATCCAAGTGGATTAGGCTCAAAAATCGATTGGTTTGGTCAAGTTTTCGAAAATCTAAAGTTTGGGGAAAATGAAGTGGTTGTCGATCGATGGAGAAGAAGAAGTGAAAAAGTGGAAAAATTTGGTTAAATCCACTTACCTCGTGTGGTTCGCTGCCCGTGTCGATCGACATAGTATAGCTGTCGATCGACACGACGCTCTCTGCCATAACATTTTCAGTTCGTGTCGATCGATAGATATCTATTAAAGATTTCTGTCGATCGACAGACGCCAAAACCAGAAAACCACAACTAAAAACCAAAGCTAAAAACCAAAGTTAGTAAAATGGAAAATTATATACATACTTACAAATGAGTTGCCTCCCATTTAGCGCTTGTTTTTAGTCGTTAGCTTGACTGTGTTGAAGCTTGAAGCTCAGGCTTCAGGTGCATCATCCAAGGGTACCATGTGTCCCTCCGGAATCTTGGCTTCCGCCCAGTAATGTTTCACCCTCTGACCATTTACCATGAATTCCCTTCCGTCCTTTGTGATTAACACAACAACTCCATGTGGTCTAACCTCCTTGATTGTGAAAGGACCTGACCAACGAGAACGCAATTTACCAGGAAAAAGCTGTAAACGCGAGTTATAGAGCAATACCTGGTCGTTCGGTTCGAAGCACCTGGAGATTATCTTCTTGTCATGGTATGCCTTTGTCCTCTCCTTGTACAACTTGGAGTTTTCGTAGGCATGAAGTCTGATCTCATCCAGTTCGTTCATCTGGATCAATCTCCGTTCTGCAGCAAGCTTGATGTCGAAATTGAAACGCTTCACCGCCCATGCTTCCTTGTGCTCAAGTTCCACCGGAAGATGACATGCTTTCCTATAAGCCCAGAGTGCATCGTCTAGTTTCGTAGACCAATCCTTCCTCGTGACACTAACTGTCTTCTCAAGGATTTCTTTGATCTGCCTATTTGAAACTTCCACTTGACCACTCGTTTGTGGGTGATAAGAACTCGCCACGCGATGATGAACACCGTACTTCTCTAAGAGTTTAAAGAATATCTTGTTGATGAAGTGTGTTCCACCATCACTGATGACTACTCGTGGTACTCCAAATCGTGGGAAGATGATGGTCTTAAACAGCTTAATGACTACCGCGGCATCATTCTTCGGACTAGCAATCGCCTCCACCCATTTGGAGACATAGTCCACAGCGACTAGTATATACTCATTCCCATTAGAAGATGGAAATGGACCCATGAAATCGATGCCCCAACAATCAAAGACTTCAACCTCTAGGATGAAGTTTTGCGGCATCTTATGTCGCTTACTAATCTTTCCTCTCCTCTGACAAGCATCGCACTTCATAATAAACGCATTAGCATCTTTAAACATCGAGGGCCACCAGAAACCCGCCTGAAGAACCTTGGACACTGTCTTGAATGTGGCAAAGTGCCCTGCATATTCAGAATCGTGACAGTGATGAAGCACATCTCGAGCTTTGCTTTCCGTAATGCATCTTCTATAGAGCCCATCTGAACAATGTCGGTATAGATAAGGCTCGTCCCAATAGTACCTCCGAAGTTCTCTCATGAATTTCTTCTTCTCATAGCCCTTAAGATCATCCGGTGTAGTCTCTGCAGCAAGTTAATTGGCTATGTCGCTGAACCAAGGTCTATCGCTTTTCGAAACTGCGTTTGACTCGTGAAGTTCCATCTGAGCATACTGTGTCGATCGACATAGTTTGTTCGTGTCGATCGACATAGGATGTTCAGCACAATGGTGTTCGGACAGTAAGCACTCTGTCGATCGACATAGGTCTCCGTCGATCGACGGTGTAGTCTTTGTCTCAACACTTAGCCGATTTCCCTCTTTGGTCGCTTGGGATCCAATCTCTATAAAGTGGACACTTTCCTCTGGGAAGTAATCATCGATTGGTACACTATATTCTATCCGAATGCATGAGAGATGATCCGCTACACCATTCTCTACTCCCTTTTTGTCCTTCACCTTAATGTCAAATTCTTGTAGGAGGAGGATCCATCTTAACAACCTCGGTTTAGCGTCTTTCTTTTGCATCAAGTACTTTAGTGCGGAATGATCCGTGTGCACTGTCACCTTGGCTCCAATCAAGTAAGAACGAAACTTCTTGAAGGCGAAAACGACTGCTAACAACTCCTTTTCAGTAGTTGCGTAGTTCCTTTGAGCCTCGTCTAGCGTTCTACTAGCATAGTAGATGGCATGAAGTTTCTTGTTCTTCTTTTGTCCTAACACCGCCCCAACTGCATAGTCATTAGCATCGCACATCACCTCGAAAGGTAAATCCCAGTCAGGAAGTTGCACTATCGAAGCACTCACCAAAGCCTGTTTGATATGTACAAAAGCGGTTAAACAATTAGCATCAAAATCAAATTTGATGTCCTTACAGAGCAATGTGGTGAGTGGTCGAGCAATCTTCGAGAAGTCCTTGATGAATCGCCGGTAAAAACCCGCGTGCCCAAGGAAACTACGAATTTCCCTGACCGTAGTTGGCGGTTGAAGGCTCGTCATAACTTCAATCTTCGCACGGTCCACCTAGATTCCATCAGCTGAAACTCTATGGCCAAGTACAATCCCATCTTGCACCATGAAGTGGCATTTCTCCCAATTAAGAACCAAGTGCTTCTCCACACATCGAGCAAGCACTTTCTCTAAGTTGTCAAGGCAGTCCTTGAACGAATCACCGTGGACTGAGAAGTCATCCATGAAGACCTCCATATATTTCTCAATCATGTCGGTGAAGATGGAAATCATACACCGTTGGAATGTCGCTGGAGCATTACAAAGTCCAAAGGGCATTGTACGGTATGCAAAAGTGCCATAAGGACAAGTAAATGTCGTCTTCTCCTGGTCATCCGGATGGATGGGGATTTGGAAGAATCCAGAATACCCATCGAGGAAGTAGTAGTAGGGATGCCTTGCTAAACGCTCAAGCATCTGGTCAATGAAGGGCAATGGGAAGTGGTCCTTCCTTGTGGCCGCGTTTAGCTTCCTATAATCTTTGCACATCCGATGTCCAGTGACAGTTCTCATCGGAATTAGCTCATTCTTCTCATTCTTTACCACTGTGACGCCTCCTTTCTTTGGTACCACATGAACAGGGCTAATCCAAATACTGTCAGAAATGGGATAGATGATCCCAGCCTCTAGGAGTTTCAAGATCTCCTTCTTGACAACTTCCTGCAAATTTGGATTAAGCCGCCTTTGATGCTCAACTGATGATTTGCTCTCATCCTCAAGGTGGATCCTATGCATACACAAGTCCGAAGAGATACCTGCAATATCATCAGGAGAATAACCGAGAGCTGGGCGAAATTTCCTCAGCTTGCTCAGCAGTAAGGCGAGCTCTGGATTGTTCAAAGAAGCATTAACAATCATAGGGTAAGTAGAATTTTGACCAAGAAAGGCGTACCTTAGTCCTGCGGGAAGTGGTTTGAGCTCAAGCTTTGGAGCTTTTTGTTCACTCCAATCACTAACTCGTGGAGTTTTCACTGAAGCTTCCCCCAAACTCGCACTAGTAACCAATTGCTTCCATTCCCTGCTAGCATCCATCATCCTAGCATAAACCCTTGCATCATCATCAAATTGTCCTTCCTCTTGCACAGAGTTCACCAAGGTCCTTTCCAAGGGAACAATGGGATGTATCTCATTGAAAACTTCCTGCGCGAGGTCGGTAAGTGTGTCCACGTAGAAGGTGTGCCCATCTATGGTAGGTCTCTTAATAAGCTTGTCCATTTTGAACTTCATCTCGAGACCTCCTACTCTCAAAGTCATACTGCCTCCTTGACAGTCAATCATAGCACCGGCCGTGGCCAAGAAAGGTCTACCCAGGATAAGAGGATCCTTGGGTTCCTCGTTGTAATGCAAAACAACAAAGTCAGTAGAAATCAAACAATTCCCAACCTTGATTGGGACATCTTCCAATACTCCTTCTGGAATCCTTACTGACCTATCCGCTAGGATAAGAGAAATCCTAGTGGATTGGTAATCTGTCATCCCAAGACTAATGGCAACTGAATGTGGCATGAGGTTGACTCCAGAACCTAGATCACAGAGAGACCTTGGAAATCTATCCTTGAAGATCAAACAATCCAAAACAAAGCTTCCTGGATCCGTTAGTTTCTCTGGAATCCTGTTCTGAATCACTGCACTCACTTGTTCAGAAATCATAGCCACTCCTTCCTCAATGCCCAAACTCTTGGTGACCATCTTCTTTACATACCGTCGTATCACAGGACTAAGTCTAACGGCATCAACAAAAGGAAGTTCTACCACTAGCTTGTCTATGATGGTCTTGCATCTTGCATCTTCAAGCTCTTGCTTAGACTTCTTCTGACTCTTTGGATAAGGTACTTTGGGTTTGTACACTCTCTCGACTGCACTATCTGACAGTTTTGAAGGAGAAGTCGGACAGGGGCCCTCCTGTCGATCGACAGCGATAGGTCCTATCGATCGACAAGTATCTGGTTTCAACGTATCGACCTCTTTCTTCCCTCTGTCGATCGTCACAGGAGTCTCTGCCAAAACTTTCTCTGTTTGTGTCGATCGACAGTAAGGCGTGTCGATCGACGGAGGAGCCTCTGTCTGAATTTCATCTTCATCAAACTCTCCAAATTCATCAAAATTTTCTGTACCAAGTCATTTCTTCAACACAGGCTCTTGGGTTACCTTTCCACTCCTCGTTGTGATGGCAGCAACGGTATGCTTCGGGTTAGCATCCGTTCTAGATGGAAGAAATCCTTCTTGTCTCCTAGAATTCTCGGCGGTTTGAGCAACTTGAGTGTCTAGCTTCTTCACGTGAAGATTGAGAGACTCAATCTTTCCATTCAGGTCAGTGTACAAGGCATCGATTTTGCCATTGAAATTCACCGTCATCTTCTGCTGGCCTTCTAGAATTTGTTCTAGCATCGAATCTGTCTTGTTATCTGACGTCTTAGGAGGAGGGGTTTGGTAAGAAGAAGAACCATAGTTCCTAGTGAAGCTGCTCTGATAGGGTTTCTGATAGTCCGTATTCTGGAATTGCGGTTTGGTGTAGCTAGGTGTGGCTTGATTTTCAGTGAATGTAGATCTCTGATTGTTTCCACTGTAGTTTCTGTTACCCTGCTGATTACCAAACCTCTGTCCCTGAAAAGCATTACCACCAACGTAGTTGCAGTCCTCTTCATCCTCTTCTTCCTTTGGAATGAAGGTTTCTACCTCCTGAGCAAACTGCACCTGCTTCTTTCCCACTAACAAGTTGTGCACCGAGTCTAGCTTGGCCTCCATCTTAGCCATATTTCCTCCATATGCGCTCTTGCCAAGCTGCTTCCTCTCGAAGTCTATGTTCTTGGTGCTACTACTTGAAGCCATGTTCTCAATGAGCGCCAACGCATCACTTGGAACATTGGTGTTGAAGTTCCCCCTACTTGCTGAATCTAAAAACATCTAATGTCTCCAATCGATTCCTCTGAAGAAGATTCCTAACAGCTGCACATCACTAAAACCATGATGAGGACAATCTCTCTGGTAGGATTTGAATCTTACCCAGGCATCCTTGAATGCTTCAGTTGGTCCTTGTCTGAATGTCGAAATCTTCATCCTTAGATCCTCAGACCTTGTCTCATCGAAAAAGTTGATGAGGAAAGCATTCTTCGTGTCCTCCCAAGAAGTTAAAGAACCGGGTGCTAACTGCTTAAGCCAGTAAGCTGCTTCTCCGCTGAGAGAATACGGGAAGAGCTTACAGAAAAGGTAGTCTTCAGGAACTCCATTGGCTTTGATGCTGGACGCTAAGTCCTCAAACATCTCGATGTGGTCCATGGGATGTTCTGAAGGAAGACCATGGAAAGGGTGTTGAGCCACCAAAGAGAAGTAAGCGGGCTTCAGCTCAAAGTCATTCCTAGGAAAGGAAGGAGGTCTAATAGCAGCCCTGTTGGAGTAGAACTCCTGAGGCCTGTAGTGCTCTCTTAAAGTACGCACATGCTCAGCTGGCTCGACCTGTTCCTCTGGTATCACAGTTCCATCGTCTTCAGTACGCTGACCTTGAACAATGTACTTCCGTCCTTGGTGGTCCGTGATGATTCCATCTGCACCGCAGAGTAAGATTACTCTGTTGTTGGCCATATTGGCTGCTCTCGTTGCTGCTCGGTTTGCTCGCTCTAACTTTCCAATCTCAGGATTGAGATCGACTAGCTCTTCGTTTCGATTGCTTCTGGTTGGGCGATTAGGCATAAACCTGAAACACACAAATACCAAGAGAAAAGAGCAAGTTAGTATTAAAACAAAAATAAATACTTAGACAAAATCTTAGTAACTTGAATTGAATGGTAAATTCAACTCCCCGGCAACGGCGCCAAAATTTGATACGGGCTCAAATTCACCCTAACTACTCTCTCAAATTAAGAGATCGTAGTAGTATTTAGGGATCGAATCCACAGGGAATTGAATACACAATCAATCTCAGTGTTCAAATTATGCTAAGTAAAAAGAAGTAATTGTAATCACAATTCATAAAACAAGTAAACAAGAGATGGCTTAATTTCAAGTTCTCAAAGAGACGAAAGCTAGGCCATGGAGATTTCTTCAGGTAATGAATCGAAATCAAAGATATAACAACTGTCGAGGTTCAATTAAGCACCGTTCTAGAACTCAAACACGAGAGTATAGCCAGCTAACTTCCGTTACAAAGGCTATCTATCCTTAAATCCTCAAATCCCAAATTCCTTTGCGAATTCATCGAATCTAAACAAGCAATTAGTACAAGTTCGATTTGTTCACAAAATTCCTAAGCCAAATTCCTTTGCGAATAGGTAATTTTGCCCATCTAGACTAGTTCAGGTTATTAATCTCACTTCCGTGACTAATCAACAATCCTAAGATCAAGATTCTAAGTGATCAAGATAGATTCTAGCATTAGAAACAGTCTAGATGAAGAACTAACGGATAAACCTCAACAGATCTGCGATCTTAAAACATTCTCATCAAAACCCAAGAAATCCCCAAAACCTGACAAGTGATTTACTCAGAAATAGATGATGAAATCATAATAACTGAATAGATTTGCATAAAAGAGTAAGAGTAGAAGATACAAAAGGGTTTGTAGGTAGTGGATATCAAGAACATGTGATTTCCCTCAAAGCTCTTCAAAATCTCTTCTTTTCTCTATGTCCCACGAAAAACCAGATAAAATGTGGGGACAACCTAAATAACCTATTTATACAAGTGCCAAAATTAGGTCTAAAAACAGATATTTTTGGCTTTTGCAGACCGCGTGTCGATCGACATAGGTCTCTGTCGATCGACACGAGACTCTCTGCCTTAACATCATCCGATCGACATAGGACTCTGTGGATCTTTTCAGCTCCAAAATGCTCCAAAATGATCCAAATGTTTCCATTAAGCTCCAATTGGTCATTTTCCTGCAAAACACTATAAAAGATACACAAATACCAAAAATACTATACAAAACCGACTTATATCATGGTTAAAAACGGGTAAAAACCATGATATATCAATGAGTTCAAGCATAACTTGGAAATTTCTATCCTTCCACACATACTAAAGCATATATTCCCTAATAGTTAATTGATGTTTCATATTACCACATCAATATGTTTGAATAAAACAAGTTAAAATAAATAAATACCTGCCCTTCACGAGTTGTTCGGCCATCACTTGTGGTTCTTGCCTCATCATTTGATTGACGTCCACGCCGTGGTGCACTTTTATTTCTTGAAGTTGACATGTTACCTGTAACAAATAATCATGATCATATACCATATACAAAAATGTTTGATACAAAGAATCATCGTTATTTGTATTAGTCATCATGTTCTTTGATCTTATTGTCTTAGGAAAAAAAGGATCGTGTATCTATTATCAAAAAGAAAGAAGAAGGATGATTTGTGTACCTCTTGTTCTTGGTCGGCGTATTAGGTTAGAGCATAGCAAAATCTCTGTCTCATATAAAATGTATATATACGTATGAAGACAACCTAATTGAGTGTTGCAGGGTTCACGTCAAAATGTCAAACTTCTATAAATTTATTTCTAATATTTACAGAAAAATATGTTTTTACCAATTTTTATTGTTTTCCTTTTTGTTCCTTATCAAATTTGGTGAGGAATAGATTTGCTCTATAATTCCTTATAAGAGGAGGAATGAAGAGGAATGGTAAGTAACAAATATTACTTTCAAATGGTAAAAAAAAATGAGGAATGATGAGGAATTACATGTTCCTTCTCATTCCTTTCCTCAAAAGTGGTCACCATTTGGACCCTTAGTCTCTATGTAGATGTAAGTCAAGCCGAGATCCCCAAAAACAATTAATATTTGGATAAAAAATATTAGTTAAAATTCATGAAGACCCACTTGTTATTTATTATACACTATGAAGAAATAGTATTTACTTTTACTTTTTAGTGAAGTTATTAATATATGAAAATGGAAACAATAGAGAAAATAAAACATCCTCTTTTGAAAAAATAGTCAACTATATATGTTTTTATATAGTTAATGTGTTGTAGTTAACTATGTCCCGATGTGTAATTGGATGAAAATAGTGAAATATGTTTTTAGATAGTTACAAATATGATGCAGTTAACTATGTTATTAATAAAATAGTTAACTATTACATTTTATATATATATATATATATTTTTTTTTTTCATATTCTCACTTTTTCTTTTTTGGAAATGTTGTGCAAAATATAGATTAACATTTTGCAGAAATTAATCGTAGAAGTGATTAAGAAAATATTTTAAGAGATTTTTGTATTTATTATATTTAGAGAAAAGAGTTTTAGGGATTTTAACTAATTTTTATTAAATACTAGATGAGAATTACTTTTTTGAAGATACTAATGTTGTTAGTGATTGAGTTATAGATAACAAAATGTTTTTCTTGGATTCTAAACGGTTAAAGCTTTTGTTTTTCCCTTCTTCTTGAGAAGTTGAAAACCTTCTTGTTTATAAAGTTTGATGAGTTCTTCTTCTTCTTTCTTCTGGCTCATTACTTCTTTTTTCTTTCTCTTTTCTCCTTTTGAAAGAGATACTCGAGCAAGGACAAATGCTAACATTTGCATCCATTTGAACAATAAGAAAGACAGAGACAATAGCCACAAAAGAAATGTATCGGTAACTCCATTGATGTTTTGAATCTAATGCTTGACTGTATCTAATCCTTAACTGTGAAATTAATCTTTGAAACTGCCACATTACTAAGACTCTCTTGCTCTCAAAAATAGATCAATAGAGACCAAATGATAAAAATAGCAAAATACACACACACACACACACACAACGACATTTATTTAACTTAATGCATTTTCCGCCGAGCAATTGATTGGCAAAATTATCTAGGAGACAATACGAAGTTCTTATGAACTTCTAAATAGCCACTTTCATTCACAATCTCGTGATTTTTTACCAATCTTATTACAAAGAAAGACACGTACGCCGTTTGGATACAAATTATATGGATTAAGTAGAAATTTTCTTAGCTCAGGTGATGACTGTGAATCCAAAGAAGGTTAACGTATGAAATTCTTCAATCTGAATTTCCAAGTTTCTAGAAAAGCTATCTTTTGATGAATACATATATTAGTGTTTCATTTGTTATCAGATCTTTCAGCCAATATCGGTGTGAGGTGTAGCTTCTTGAGTCTTTTGTATAGCAACCCGAGAAGCCGTAGTCGCAAATATCTATAACTCAATCACTAACAACATTAGTATCTTCAAAAAAGTAAATCTCATCTAGTATGTAATAAAAATTACTACAAGAAAACACCCCCATTTGCAACGGCGGATTTCGTGGCAAAATCGTTGCAAATGGATATTTGCGACGGTTTTGCAACGAATTGTCGTTCGTCGCAACTAGCTCGTCGCAAACAAAAAATCATCGCAAAATCGTCGCAAATATATCGATAGTCGCAAAACCGTCGCTAATTTTGCGACGTTTTTGCGACTTACTCTTGTGCGACGAATTTGCGAGTATCGAAAAATTTGCGACGCTTTTGCGACACTTACTGTTCACCGCAGATTTGCAACGATTTTGCGACGTAATTACGGCGAATAGGTTTGCGAAGGTTTTGCGACGAATAGTTTTGCAACGGTTTTGCAACGTAATTAGGGCGAATAGTTTTGCGATGGTTTTGCGACGAATAGTTTTGCAACGGTATTGCGGCTTTATTTTGCGACGGTTTTGCGACGTTTTTCAATGTGATTTATTAAAAAAATAAAACAAGAAAAAAATTAATTTATAATTTAAAAAAAAAAAATTCAAAAATATTTAAAATTTAATATAAAACATAAAATAAAGTTTTACATAAATCTAATCGAAATCGATATCATCGACCGGATCCCTGGTCGATGTGTCATGTCCATCGCCTTGTGGCCTCGAACTCGATGTGCCTCCTCCATCGCCTTGTGGCCTCGAAGTCGATGTGCCAACCAAGTCGGCTTGTTTGCTGCTCAGAAATTCGGCAAGCCCGGGGTTTTGCGTCGCTAAGAACACGAACATTTCATCATGGGCAGCAGTCCTCTTCTTCGTTTCTTCGAGCTCCTTCCGCAATTCCGGATCAGAAGCAAATCTCGTAACGGGACAAAATGGCACTCCCTGATCATCCATCCGGATAGATCCTGTAAATGTCATCTTTCCCTTACGGTTTCGAGGAGCCAACTACAAGATAAAATGAAAAGTTTACAATTTTCCATAAAAAATAGTAATGTAATTTTGTTTTTTAAAATGTTAATAGTATACTAAATATTTAAAATTGTTAATAAAATTAAGAAGGAAATTAAGTTTTTACCTGTGCTGCGATTTGGTTGATCGCCATCGGTGTCAACTGAGTAGGTTGACCATCGGGAGTAGGCTGGGTTGAGAGTTCTTCGACTCGCTCAATGACATCGTCGTGGACCTTGTGGACACGTTCATCAACCCATGTCCCGTCCGGCCTGCGGTGGGTCTTCTCCCAAACCTCTGGGATCGTTGCGGGAACTCCTTTTTCCACGGCCTGACAATGAAAACATTAGAAGTTGAGATTTTTGTGACCGTAAAAATTTAAAGTAAAAAAAATTAATAACTTACAATGTCATAGCCACGCTGCTCAAAAGAAATCTGTCCCGAAACGTGTTTTGAAGGGTGGTCACTACCGCCAACCTTCGTCAATCGGGCAGACGAGCACTGCACAGCCTTCTCCTTAGATGTCTCCAACTCCCAGAAGGCGACAAGGCCAGCCCAAATATTGGGATTGAAGAAAGATGGCATACATACCTTCGGATCCGGATTTTTTTGCCACTTCGCCTTCCACCGTCCTATTTGGTTGTTGAGACGGTTCTTCGCTTTCTCCTCAAACGCCTCACGAACTAAAGCATTATGAACGGGGTCCCAATAGTATTTTTGCTGCAAATTGTCATAAATTATAACATAAATTAAAAATTACAAAAATGAATAAATAAATAAAAGTTTTAAAAAATAATAAAAAAATTTACCGCGAATTGTTTGAACCACCGATCCTTGATCTCCGGGGTAACAAACTTCCAACTCGTGTGGCACATCTTGAAATCCCGCTCTATGATCTTTCTAACATCCTTGCCGACCAAATTTTTCCAAAACCTAAAAATTTTATAAATATATTAATAATTATAAAAAAAAATTAAATTAAAACTATAAAAAATTAATTACTTACCATACAGCAGTGCCCCGGGATTTAGGATCTAAATGGGGAAGATCCTCCCGTCCTGGAGTAACGAGAAGCTGCCCCAAAGTCATGTCATCCCATAAAAGAACTGCTCCAGGGTTTGGCTGAGGAGGTGGCGTCGGCTGAGGAGGTGGCGTCGGTTGGGAATCAGGAATTCCGGAGCCCTGCGAGAGATGTGTACGCCGTCCTGGTCCTGACTGACAAGCAGTGGACGCTACGTACTGGGTATACTCGTTCTCCATCTAAATAAATTTGATAATTTTTCAAATTAGTAATTGCATATTTAAAAAATATTTAGTCTAATATTAATTTTAACAATTTTAATGATAACCTTTTAAAATAATGTAATCAACATTAAACATCAAAATAATTTAACAAAATTAGTAAATTTAAAATTTTAACTATTATAATATCCTCAATTCCCAAATACAATTCGTTTCCTAATTACTTATTTCTAACCATTTTCCTATAAACCGCAATTAACTAATAATTATATACGAAATAAAAAATTAACATTAATAAAAAGAAAGAAAAGTTTAGAGATTTACCTTAAAAGGTCGGGATAGATTGGAAAAGTCGAGGGAAGCTTTTTTTAGAGAGAGAAACATTTTTTTTTTTGAGAGAGAAGAGGGTTGTGAGGAATGTGTGTTGGTTGTGGTTGTATATATAGGGAAAACTATCCCTCGCAATTCCGTTGCAAATATTAAACAAATCGTCGCAATTCCCTCGCTAATTGGGCCGAATATTTCGCCCAATGCATGATTGCCGCAACGTCTTTTCGTTTCCCGCCCACAAAGCGTCGCAAATGCCTCGCAAATATTCAACAAAACGTCGCAAAAACCTCGCAATATGTAAATCCCAATGTCATTGACCGAACAATTAATGGGATTATGGTCGCAATAGCGTAGCAAAATTAGCTTGGGAATTGCGACGAAAACGTCGCTAATGCCTCGCAAATACTATATTGCTACGCATTTGCGACGTTTTCGTCGCAATTCCCATGCAAATGAGATTTAGGGTATACTTAGGGGTTTGGATGTTTTAGACCAAAATTACGATTCCTAAAAGGTAAATATACACTTGTTTAGGTCCTTAGTGCATGTATGAAGCAAAGTTAGACTACTAATTGAAGTTTTTTGTAAAATCGGCAAAAATGATAGATTGATCATATTCTAAGTATAAGTACATGTATTTGATACTTCGTTATATATGTTTCTCGATAATGTTTTGGTAAGTTTTATTTGAATAATTATAGAGGGATTGTTATTTATTAGACGACTCATACTTTTATATTCGAAGAAGATCCAATTTAAACGGTGTAAATAATGAATTGGTTATAGTTTAGGGTATAGGCATTTGCAACGGTTTTGCGAGAAACCCGTTGCAAAAACGTCGCAAATGGTCAGACTTGCAACGATTTTGCAACGGGTATCTCGCAAAACCGTTGCAAATGCCTATACCCTAAACTCTAACCAATTCATTATTTACACCGTCTAAATTGGATCTTCTTCGAATATAAAAACATATCATAGAGGCCCTAGTGTTTTTTACCTATTCCTATTACTTGGACATTGATGCAAATAATTTTATATATTACTTAGGGCCTCTATGATATGTTTTTATATTCGAAGAAGATCCAATTTAGACGGTGTAAATAATGTATTGGTTAGAGTTTAGGGTATAGGAATTTGCAACGATTTTGCGAGACACCCGTTACAAAAACGTCGCAAATGGTAAGACTTGCAACGATTTTGCAACGGGTATCTCGCAAAACCGTTGCAAATGCCTATACCCTAAACCTTAGTGTTTTTTACCTATTCCTATTACTTGGACATTGATGCAAATAATTTTATATATTACTTAGGGCCTCTATGATATGTTTTTATATTCGAAGAAGATCCAATTTAGACGGTGTAAATAATGAATTGGTTAGAGTTTAGGGTATAGGCATTTGCAATGGTTTTGCGAGACAACCGTTGCAAAAACGTCGCAAATGGTCAGACTTGCAACGATTTTGCAACGGGTATCTCGCAAAACCGTTGCAAATGCCTATACCCTAAACCTTAGTGTTTTTTACCTATTCCTATTACTTGGACATTGATGCAAATAATTTTATATATTACTTAGGGCCTCTATGATATGTTTTTATATTCGAAGAAGATCCAATTTAGACGGTGTAAATAATGTATTGGTTAGAGTTTAGGGTATAGGAATTTGCAACGGTTTTGCGAGACACCCGTTGCAAAAACGTCGCAAATGGTAAGACTTGCAACGATTTTGCAACGGGTATCTCGCAAAACCGTTGCAAATGCCTATACCCTAAACCTTAGTGTTTTTTACCTATTCCTATTACTTGGACATTGATGCAAATAATTTTATATATTACTTAGGGCCTCTATGATATGTTTTTATATTCGAAGAAGATCCAATTTAGACGGTGTAAATAATGTATTGGTTAGAGTTTAGGGTATAGGAATTTGCAACGGTTTTGCGAGAAACCCGTTGCAAAAACGTCGCAAATGGTAAGACTTGCAACGATTTTGCAACGGGTATCTCGCAAAACCGTTGCAAATGCCTATACCCTAAACCTTAGTGTTTTTTACCTATTCCTATTACTTGGACATTGATGCAAATAATTTTATATATTACTTAGGGCCTCTATGATATGTTTTTATATTCGAAGAAGAGCCAATTTAAACGATATAAATAATATCTTGTTTAAAATAATTTTTTTTACACCACACTCGAAATTAAATACACACTTAATTAATATATACACATAATTAATATTAAATTTATTAATCTTCTTCACCATGATCAGAAATAGAACGTTCTACTCCGCCATCTTCGTCATCATTGTCGTCCTCATCTTCCTCTTCGTCTTCATCAAACTCATCTTCGTTTCCTTCTGAATCCTCGAATATCACATCAAGACCACTATGAAGTGGGTCAATTCTTGTCAAATCGGTGGTTACCTCTGTAGGGATCGAAACTTCTTCGGTTCTTACAGGTTGCACTGGGGGTTGATCATCATCAGCTTCAGCTGCTAACCCCCCGACAATTCGACCCCTTGAGTTAACTTTAATCACGGATAGCCAATCTTGATCCCGTCGTCCACGAGTACGAGGGTAAGGAATGAAGACTACTTGCTCTGCTTGGGATGCTAAAACAAATGGCTCAAACTTGTCAGTGTAGCTCCTATTTCCTTTTACATCAACAACTCCAAATTTGCTGGTTCTAACCCCGAGACCATTGGATGGATCAAACCAATCACAACGAAATAGAACACTTTTCAAGTTCAACACACCAGCATACTCAATCTCAATGATTTCTTTCAAAATACCATAGAAGTTTGTATCGCCCGGGACATGAATACCATAATTTGCAGTGGCTTTATCTTGTCCATGTTGAAATGTGTGAAAAATAAAGCCGCGAGTACAATACATCTTACTCGTTTTTATGCTTGCAATGGGCCCCAAAACAAACTCATGTACCCATAAAGGCCAACTTTGTCGAGATTTCTTCGCCACCTATATATTGTCAAATTGAAATAATTAGTATATATATATATATATATATATATATATGTAATACTAATACAACTCATGCATGGTTCTCACCTTCTCCTGCATCCAGCCAGCAAAATCACGTTCTAAGTAAAATTAAACTTCTTCATCATTTAGTTCAGGAAATGCTTCTCGTATTTGGCCTTCTAACATTCTGTACAACCGTTAATTAGTTGTATATATATTCATAATTAATATATATAAATTTATACATATATATACGTATATACCTCTCATATGGCTGGAAATAGTTACAATTTAGCATTATATACGTATGGGCAGCTTGCATATGCTTGAAGTCACACCAAGTTGTTTCCTTCACTGTTCCACCCATCCGACCTACATCACAGAAAACATCTGGTACACCCTTCAAGTGATATGTTCGGCCAACCCCACCATCGTCGTATCGCACACGACGGGTTTTCTTAGTTTTCACAGTTTTGCTAAAGTAGTAAGTAGAGAAGTTTGATGTCTCCTCTGTCAAACTTCCAGCAATGATTGATCCCTCTACTCTTGCGAGATTTTTCGCCTTCATCTTCAAATGTTTGAAGAACCTTTCGAAGGGGTACATCCATCGAAATTGGACAGGACCACCCAAATCTAACTCATGTGGTAAGTGTACAACCAAATGTTCCATCACATCAAAAAATGAAGGTGGAAATATCTTCTCTAAGTTGCAAATCCTTAGTGGAATGTCTGAATTCAACTTCGAGATTTCGTCCTTCATAAAGGTTCTGGCACATATGTCTCTGAAAAATGCTCCAATACCTAAAACGCCAATCCGGTCCGAAGTAAGTTAATTAATACAGTTACAAAATACATGTATGTATATATTAATAACCATAGATAAACGTAACACCTGCAATTGCCTCGTGTACATCCTTCGGTAAAAGCTCTTGAAAGGCAAAAGGGAGTAGTCGCTGCATGAACACATGACAATCGTGGCTCTTCATCCCAGAAAATTTCCCCCCTTGCTCAACACACCTTGAAAAAGTTGACACGTAGCCATCAGGGAACTTCACCCACTCCTTAACCCAGTTAATCAAAGCATTCTTCGCAGCAGGTGATAGTCGGAAATTGGGAATAGGTGCCCTACCATCTTCTGTTAGATGCAACTCAGGCCTTATGCATAAAGCCGCGAGGTCCAGACGAGATTTCCGATTGTCTTTTGTTTTCCCTGCAACATTCAACAATGTGTGTATAATATTCTCAAAGAAATTTTTCTCCACATGCATGACATCCAAGTTGTGCCTCAGCAGATGGTCCTTCCAGTAAGGCAATTCCCAAAATATACTTTTCTTATGCCAGTTATGGTATACCCCATACCCAACAGGCATATTTGCTGGATTACTTTGCCAATTACCTCCAACTTTTACAGTTTCTTCCGCACCATATCCATCCATTTGTTCTTCTAACTCCTCACCTGAGAGGTAAACCAAGGGGGAGGTTTTAACAACTCGATTTCGAAATAACGTCCTACTCTTTCTATAAGGATGATCCCTTGGAAGAAAACGACGATGGCAGTCAAACCAGCAAGCTTTCCCTCCTGCTGACAATTGAAATGATTCAGTCTTATCTAAACAATAAGGACATGATAACTTTCCGTGCGTTGTCCATCCAGATAGCATACCATACGCCGGAAAGTCGCTTATCGTCCACATGAGGACAGCCTTCATGTTGAAGTTCCTACGGCTCGACGAATCAAATGTGCGTATACCAACATGCCACAACTGCTTTAGTTCCTGGATAAGAGGTTGTAGGAAGACATCAAGTGATCTTTTTGGATGCTTTGACCCTGGAACCAAAATGCTGAGAAATAAGAATTCTTGATGCATACAAATCCACGGTGGGAGATTATATGGCGTCACTATGACTGGCCACAACGAATATTGCCTACCCGACATCCCAAAAGGACTAAACCCATCAGTGCAAAGACCCAAATACACATTTCTATGTTCTACAGCAAAGTCTGGATGTACCGTGTGAAAGTGTTTCCACGCCTTTGCATCTGATGGATGGGCGACCACCCCGTCCTCACAATCGTGTTCTGCGTGCCACCTCATTGACCCTGCTGTCTGCTCTGATTGGTATAATCGCTGCAACCTATCTGTTATTGGAAGGTACCACATACGCTTGAATGGGACTTTGGTGCGACCACTAGTCTTCTTATATCTTGGATGAGAGCAAAAACGACATTCCTGCAGCTGAGCATCATCTTTTCCAAAAAATCATACAATTATCAATGCAGACATCAATCATCTCAGACGGTAATCCAAGACTTGCTACCAATCTTTGTATCTCATAGTAACTCTCTGCAGAGTTATTACCCTCTGGCAAATACTCTTTAAACAATTCACCCCATTTATCCATGCAATTTTCACTAAGGTTATCTTCGCTTTTAATTGTAATCATCCTAGAAGCTAACGACAATTTTGAAAGCCCATCTCTACATCCTTCGTAGATAGGTTCGTTAGCAGCATCTAACATATCATAAAAAATTTTAGCACTCGGGTTTGGTTCTTCAAAAGTATTATCACTAAACGAAGCAGTAGTGTCTTGAAATGCATCATTGACCATATCATTAAACCTAATATTCCCATCTGTATTTCCATATGCAGATTCATTAAAATTATCATGACCATACTGATAATTACTATCCTCATAATTACTACCACCTTCTACATTGCCACGATTATAACTCGTACTTGAACTACCCGGAACATTAACAACAAAATCCTCCCCATGCGAAAACCAAACATAGTAGTTAGGTAAAAACCCCCTCGTATATAAATGTTTATAAACAGTTTGCGTATCACGTGGAGCAAAGTTTTTGCATTTCACACAAGGACAGAAAATTTTCACGTTACCGTCCTTGGTATATCCTGCGACAGCCCCTGGGTTGTTTATCGCCTGGGTCAAAAACTGGTCAAGCCCTTCTCTAAATTCTCTAGACACTTCGCCATTTTCTGGATCTTTGCGGTTGTACATCCATGCTCGAACCACGTAGACCTCATGATGCGAAGACATCTTCGATAAATTATCAAATTAATTATACTCTTTAAGAAATATTTGGAAAGAAAATTTTTGTCTCGGATTGTTTTTAGATTATGATTTGAATGTTTTTGTTGTGAATTCGTTCATCACACATTCGAGGTTTTTATAGAAAATTGGTTTTTTTTGCTACAAATTTGCGACTCTTTTGCTTCTCTTTTGCGACACGTTTGCGACCAGAAATATTGCACCCATAGACCAGTAAGCATCATAAACACGTGTTGTAATAAATTCGTTAAAAAATATCTTACCACGCATAATCCTCGCCATATTTGCGACGTTTTAGAACCGTAAAGAGTCGCAATTTCGTCGCAAAATGTGCGACGGTTTTGCGTCGTACGTACAATTCGACGCAAAATCGTCGCAAATGTGTATTTATAGTTTGGTACGTTAAGATTTAATTTGGACTTTTTTGTTATTAGTATTAATGTGTTAGGGTTACAAGTAAATTTTTCGAAACTTTATATTAATATATAAAATTTATATATTAACATTAATTAACATCGATGTTTAATTATAAACGTACATACAATCCATATATATATAGTACGTGCAAGTACTACAAAAACGTAATCATATGATTCCTTAAAAACGTAATACAAATAAACTGCAAACATATATAAACAATTTAATTTATTTATTTTAATTTCTTTTATTGATGAGGTAATGTTTTTACTCATCATCAATTTCTTCACCATCATCCGTCGTCGACCCGTCGTCATTTGCCTGGGATAGCCAATTGTTTGGATTTCGATGAACACGACTGCTACTACCTTCTTCTATGAACGTTGTAGCCATGTTTTCTTTCGATATTACCTGTCAAATAAAAACTTCATTTACTTGTAAGGAAACAAAATTAATACAATATTGCATGTAATTAACTTACATTGCTTATGTTCTGAAGAATAATGTTAAGATATGGTGTCGCCCTATCAAACTTAACAACTACAACCTCCTTTAGAACCAATACCGAACCCTCCTTTATGTGCGGCCCATATTTGTTATCAGATATGGCGGACCTATGAATGCTCGTTTGTACAGTCCCGGTAGGATCCTTCAAGGAAAACAAATAACACATATTTATCGATTACTAAATATATATTCTAACATGGTAAAAACATCTTTTCTTATTACTTAATTATATATATACATTTTACCTTTAGTATGACCATTGCGTCCCCCAATCCATTAGGTTCTATTTTATGAATCACTGCTACCACATGGTACGTGACGCATTAATTGTGCTGCTTTTAATTTATGCAACTCTTTTACCAGTGTCCACCCACGTGTGTGTCCACCTGTATATAGTTAACGTAGAATAAGTAAAATATAATTAAATGACAATTAAACAATATACAAATTTTCACATATATATAATTATTTATTTTTCTTACTAATATATATATATAGTAATTAATAATAATAGCATTTCATTATACCTGTTAATTTGTTGACATTTGCAATTGTCGTCTTCCACAGGACATCGGTCAACGATGGATCTTCTGCCTCAACAACACAGTTAACCATCTGTACATGTCTCTCATAAGAATTGCATTCTTCCAACATCGATTCTTCAAGTTTTTTCCTTGCCCGTTCTTCTGCTTGTCTCACACCAGCCGGACCCGGAATCAATGATCGATTGTTATCCATATATATTTGTTGAATTATAGAATGTGAGATAATATAATGTGAATTATAGAATGTGAGATGATATGATATATAATATATGAGGATAAATCCGGATTTTATAGAATTTTCATTTCAATTTGCGACAAATTTACAACCATTTTCAAATACTTTTGCGACTGATTTGCGGCTAAAAATTTCACTTATAAACAAGTAAGAATCGATTAAAACGTGTTTAACCAACTTCCGTCGCAAATGCCTCGCAACTTTTCAATCGTTGCAATTTCGACGCACATTTTGCAACGATTTTGCGTGTAAACGTACAACGCCACGCAAAACCGTTGCAAATAATAATTCGACGCAAAACCGTCGCAAAATTTGCGGCGACTTTGCGTCCAAATGTACAAGTCGACGCAAATTCGTCGCCAATTTGCGACGCTTTTGCATCGTCAAGTTCCTACGCAAATTTGCGACGAGTTTGCGGCGACGTTTACATTTTGGACGCAAAATCGTCGCAAATCGGAGGCAAATTTACGACGATTTAATTCCGTTGCAAATTTCCGTTGCAAATGCTTTGGTTTTCTTGTAGTGTACAACAATGGAATATTCTTTAAGCTTTGGTTTATAGAAAATAACTTAAAACTTTTTTAAGAGAAGCACCATAGTTAACTCCATAAACTTCCACCACGTTGATCTGTAACAACAATAGACACAAACTATTGATAGTATATTAATAGGTTTTCTCTTTTTGAAATGCGATTATGAGTTGTTGAGTTTAAAGTTGATAAAAAAATATAAAATTAATGTGGATAATATAAAGACAGAGAGGATGCTTACTTTGAACTTGGAGATCGATTTTGTTGAAGATGCTTAATAGATTAAGTAAGCATTCCGTTAGAGGAATCCTAACAAAAAACTTACAACAAACAAGATTTACCAGGATCACAAAATCTAATTGGTTTCCAAAAATAAGACTTTTCCTTTCATTCTTCTCAAGGTAATCACTAATCTTTGGTTCTCATTATAAACTTGAATGCATGATGCTATTTATTTGAGAAGAATGAAAGGAAAAATAAACAAGAGAGTTTTAGGCTGAAATGAGAGACCTTAAAGCCAGTTAGATCAGAGGCAATGTGGTTTGGCAATTTATGTGGTTGCACATGCATCAAATATTGTACCTTTTTGGCGTGGAAATCAGTAGGTTTGCATTGATTCTCTTTGTAGAAGTCTCTATGGGCAAAATGATTGGGACCAGCTTCTTCGCTTGCTATCTTTGGTAAATATCTATACATGATTCGATGAATAATAATTCATATATATACAAAAATCGATCATGGAAACGCTTAAACGAAACCATATCCGATTAAATTCGAAAGTGATCATACACAAAGAAACAAAAACCGAGAAGTTTTTAGTCGATTTTAACCAAACTTTGGAGGTTTAAAAAAAAATAATAATAAAAATATGAATTTATGGACCTATAGTGTAAGAAATGTAATGTGAATGAACATTGTTCTGTAAAGTTCGCCACAAAAGGGATCTTGATAAAAGACAGAAAGGGATACCTGAAAAGAGTCTTTTCAAAAGGCAGAGAGAGGACGATGATAGGGGGAGTGGGAGAGGGAGAGGAGAGGGATAGAGAGGCCATAAATTGCCTGAGGAAATTTCGCTATTGTCGATGTCGTCTTCTTTTTCTCTCTGAATTTTGAGAACCGATCTTTTCTGGGCATTAGTATAGGGAGGTTCTCTCGAGAAATTGATTGAATGGTCCAATCATAAGCTTCTGAATTTTAAACACAGTTGATAGGATTATTGAAGTCGGAGTTGAAACGGTGAAGATGAAAAGGCAACGAGAAGGAATGGGAATAGACGGGAACCGAAGAGACGACAAGAGAATCTATGAAGTGTTTTGATTTTTAATTATGTTTTTTATTTGTGGACATGTGTCAGATAGATAGAAGGTCACGTGGCAGTTTCTGGAGAGTGCTGGCAAAGTGTTATATAGTAGATCTATGTTATTAAATAGTTAACTATGACATTATATATATATATTTTTTTTTTGGTCATATTTCACTTCTCCTTTTTTGGAAATGTTGTGCAAAGTATAGATTAACATTTTGCAGAAATGAAGCGTAGAAGCAAATAAAGAAAGATTTTAAGAGATTTTTTATTTATTATATCTAGAGAAAAGATTTTTAGGGATTTTAAATAATTTTTATTAAATAGCTCATTAATGTTATTTTATTTATTTTTTAGTGGGTGCTAGACATCTAATTTTCAATTAGGGCATGTTATACACTTAATTAAAGGTCTCCAACCTATTATACATCTAATTAATCCATTATTATATCTAATAAAGGAAAATAATTAATTCCTATTTTGAATTCAGTTTTTAAAATTTAATTTAAAATTTATTTAATCATTTAAAATCATATTTTCTTTATTTTGAATTTTAATATTTCGGAAATTAGAATTATATATATATATATATAAATCAAAATTAAGGGTAATTTTGGATTATTAAAAAATAAAAAACTAATGGGACAAAGTTATATTATTAAAAATGTAATAGGACAAAGACAAGTTGAAAGTGTACTAATTTTACAAATTTCTCTAGTTTAATAACAATATGATTTGCTTTGGATCACATATGGACCCATGAGGCTCTTGCAACAAATCAAGCCTCCATATTGGATAAACCACCATCCTCAAAACTCATGGGCCAAACCAAATCAAGCTTATAGGCGGAAACTTGTTGTTGACTTGATATGTACTTGAGTCTTGCAATGCTCACTTGAAGATGTGGACATACATCCCACTTCTCTTTAGAGATAGCAACAAAATAAATTTCAAAATTAATTGAGATCTCTTGGTCTATACTTGGAGATCTACCATTGTTCCCTCAAAGGTATTTTTAAATACTTGGGAGAGCTTAGAAATAATCCGTCATAGGGAATTTTGACCATTCTTTCTCACATCATTGTCGGGTTCTTCTTATGTACCAATCACTTAACAAACAAGACTTTGCTCACAATTTTCTAAAATTCTTACAACTCCCTCATTCAATATGCATTCATTAATCTTCTTCTTATTTTTTGAGATTTTACCGAACAACTTGTGTGCACTCATTCTTTGCCACATAAATTGATATAAATTACATCTAGTCACATCCATATCAAACGTTCAGACCCAAATCAATCTTATCCCATGATTCCAGAACAAATCCAAGCACGTTACTAATCATATGTTCCCTTTCTTAAGCCAAGGGCGTCTATTTAGGTGTGCAAGTAGTGCGGTCGAACATGGCCCATAATTTAGAAGGGCCCAAAAATATTTTTTTATATAAGTATATGTTATTAAAAATATTTGAGTTTGTTAACCATGAAAGATTTTTAAAAAAATCATTCTATTTAGACAACCAAATAAAAAAAACTAAATTAAGGATTACTTACCTTTGATATATATAATTAACATAGGAAAATGATGTAGAAATTAATATCAATTGTTAATATTAAAGGAAAAGGGCTTTTGATTATTAATTAGGTAAAAGTTTTTTACTTACAACATTTAAATATTTTTTATTAATTATATTTGGTATATATATTAAAAATCAAACAAATTCTTCGCCAATTCTCTAAAAAAGAGTTTTTGCAAACACTTTCATAACAAAGCTATGAGTAATTTTGATTTGAGTTTCACAATTTGTCGTCTTTAATCATTCATGACAACATCTTAAAGTACTTTCATGTTTTTATTTATTTACTTAGTGATATGTTGTCTATGATGTCTAATATACTAAACATTCTTTTTATTATATTTCTAAGTAAATTTATTCTTCAAGTTACAAACTAAAACTAAAAAAGACTCGACGTGATTCTTCTTTGATCGATAAGTAGAATGACTTTGTTTAAATATAATTTTTTATTTGTAATTGTATGAATGAAACAATTTTGAGTAATAAAATTTTATTCGTTGTAAAAAAATAAGAAAAAGAATATTTTTGATTATAAACTATTCGTTACGATAAATTATAGGTAATTATTTTTATAATTAATGTTTAAAAACTAAAAATATTTAGGGCCTAATTTTGATATTTGAACAGGGCCTCTATAAAGTTTGAGACGGCCCTGTCTTAAGCCATCACAAACCATTATCTTCTTTTTAATTCCATGTTGTGCCTCAAATTAAAGTACAAAAACATTACCATGGCTATGAGAATAGAGAAGCATGATATTTTGTATTGTTTGACAAACCAGAAGTAGATGCTGGATGATTTTCACTCGCTACGTCGTTCTTCCTCTCCAAGCTTCTGTATTTCCTTCTGTAGACCGTACACTCAAATCACTTTTCACGTAGATAATAAGTTTCCTTATGTACACTTATTCCTTATCTACAGAAATAAGTGTACGGTCTACATCCTGGATAACATATCTCAAATAGCGCCATACCATATTTTTCCAACAAAGAATCGAACCTAGAACCAGGGGCAGATCCAATTAAGGTAAGGGATTAATTTTTTTATATTTAATGTAATTTCCTGAAACACTAAATTAATGCCCTCGTTGCTTTTTCGAAACCACAGACCTTAGCAAATAATTAAAATAAATGCTCATTTTAATGTATTCTCACAGTTGAAAAAAACCCTAGCCGTCAAGAGAGAAAGAGAGAAAAATGTGATTTTTGTTTACAGCTTCTCCGATGTCTGGTGCTTTTTACCAGCATCGTGAGAGGGTTGTAAACTAATAGATTCGACGATGAGCATGGAGTCTAGAGGGTGTAATGGAGTTTTTGTCAGAACGATGCAATGATTTTTGTCGTTTGATTTTTATGAGTTTTTATTATTCCCTTGTTTGGATTCAGTTTTTCTTCGAGGGTGAAGTATAAGATCTTTCGTTTGCTTTACCTCTTTAGTTTCTAGTCAATTTTGGCTATCTATCTGATTTAGGTTTTGAAATTCAAATTTGTTCAACGACGGCTTCACTGAAGCTAACTTGGAACAAAATTGACAAAGACTGAAACAACCATGCTTTTTTTTTTAAAACCTAACAATTCTACTGCGGAAATCAATAATTCATGTAACTCCAACAAAACAATCAAACTCAATAACAAATAATAAATCCATAAGTTCAGCGAGATATGATGTAATTGATTTTAAATCTTTTTCAATAAAATAAAGTGTTAAAAAAATGTATTCTCTTAATTATCAATGCTTATTCTAATGTAATCTCATTAAAACCAATGCTCATTTTCACAATTATAATTATTTCATTCGGAATTTCCATTCAGAACTTAAATATCTTATTATATAAAACTTAATTCGTCAAATATAATAATTATATAATCGTGACACGTGTTAGTTAGTCGATAGGATTTTGATACATGTTAAAAAAAATCTATTAGCTTTTGCCACATGTCAAACCATTTTCTTCTAAGTAAGAAACTAATATATTTGTATTTATCAACAATTATAAAAATCTATATATAAAAAAAATTAACTAAGTTCTAATTAATAATATATCAAAATAATTAGTTGATAAGCATGATCTATTCCTTTAAATTTTGTCTTTATTATATGTCTTGGTTTTGATTTTCTCCTTTACATGTTTAGATGAAATAGATTTTAAGATTTTTTCGTAAGAATATTAATGAGAATTTTCATGATATGTCATTCTTGACATACTACTTTATAGTTATGCCATTTTTTTTTTTGAACTTAATTTCAATATTTTTTGGATTTGGGTTTCTTTTTTTTTTTTTTTGTCAACAGTGTAATAAAATATATCACCATCAATTGGTGATCTAATTAGGTGGTTGCGAGCTTACAAAAGAAACATTATAATCAACTATTTGTGCACAATTCGCTAGCATGCCGGCCTGTGAATTACGTGTGTGCGAGATTAATGACAACGTGAAATATTGAAACTTGGTCCTCAACTTATGTATCTTGTCAAGATGAATTGTGAACGCCGGCCACTCCCTCAGTGTAGACACCATCTTCACCAGATGAGAACAATCTGTTGCAAAAGCTACCTTCGTCTTCTGCTCTTGGAAGTTGATGATTTAGAATATAGTTTTGGGTGTAGACTTTAGGGTTTGATTTTTGAGAGAGAGAGTAAAAAAAGGGGGCAATTGCAAATATGCCACACATGCAAAAATTTAATAAAATATGCCACTGTTCACAAAATTATTACGAGCATGCCACTATTCACTGACTAAATAAAAAAAAAACAGATCTCACTTTCTCTCTCATCTCTCTCACGCTATCATCTCCCAGATCCAAATTTTTTTCTCTCACAAAATTCTCTTCTTTAAAATTGCAAATCGGATTTGGGTTATGGATCTAGAGTATTCGATTCTCTCTCTGACTTCATTGGATGCAAACGCAGCGAGGATAGATCGAAGATTTTCGATTCTCTTTCGTCCATGTAAATCTCTATAAATTCCTTAAATCGATTTTGATTTCCTGAATTGGAAGAAGAAGAAGAAGACGACGAAGAAGAAGACGAGAAAGGAAGAAGAAGAATAGGTTTAATCCATGAATTTTGTTTTTTTTAAGTTCAATTTTGTTTACAAATTTGAATTTTTGATTGGATTTTGGTTACGAATCTAAGCTTTTTATTCGATTTGGGTTACAAATTTGAGCTTTTGATTCGATTTTTGTTCAGATCTGGGTTTTGGTTTTTTTTTTGTCAGGTTTGAGTATTGGTTGTTTTTATGGTCAAATATGGGTTTTGGTTATTTTTAGGGTTTTCCCGTTTTTATAAAGTTTTTAAACAGTTTTATAAGACTTTTTTCCTCCTCCTCCTTCTCCTCTCGCGAACAAAGATCAGAGATACTGAAATTAGAGATGATGAAATTAGAGATGACGAGAATCAAATTCAGTGACAGTAAAATCCGATCTCATGATGGCGATCTGGTAGAGAGAGAGAGAGAGAGAGAGAGAGAGAGAGAAAGAGAGAAAAACGAAATTTGGATGAGAAAAAAAATTTGGATCTAGGAGATGAGCGTGAGCGAGAGAAGAGAGAAAGTGAGATCTGTTTTTTTTTTTCAATTAGTCAGTGAAAGTGGCACGCTGGTAATGATTTTAAAACAGTGGTATGCCAATAGTGGCATAACTCAAAATTTCTCTAAAAAAAGTTGATGATTTTTTTTTATATAAAAGGTGGCATGTTTGCAATAAGTTTTCAAGGGTGGCATATTTTTAAAAAATATTTTCAAAAGTAGCATGTTTGTAATTCCCCCATAAAAAATGTAATTATTTTGAAAATACGTGATCCGGTTTTATTTGGAAATCAAATAAGGAAAAAATCAACATAAAATAAGTAATTGTTAAATTTATTTGATATCATCATTAATTTTATGAGTGATTTAATTTTTTTCTTTTTCTACATTTTTCGTGCTTGTCTTTTTACGGGTTATAAAATACTCTATCTAATAATTTTTTATTATTAACCTCCATAAACACGAGTTCTTTACCTAGTATCATAAAACATAATACCATGAAAAATAATGTATACAAACTTGTTAGAGAATTTTCATGATATGCCACTATTGGCATGCCACTTTACAGTTATGCTACGTTTGAAAATCTTTGCAAGAATGCTATTTTTTAACTTAACTTTTAATTTTTTTGTGTTTGGGTTAACTATTTTATATTTAGGGTATAGTTGTTTGGGGTATAGTTTAGGGTTTGGGTTTTGAGAAAGAGAATTTTTTTTAATGATTTTGTTTTTTATATGAAAAGTGGCATGTTTGCAATAAATTTTCAGGGGTGATATATTTGAAAAAAATATTTTCAAAATTGGCATGTTCGTAATTCCCCCAATTTGTTATGGATATATTTTGTTGCCCATAAGGAAAAAAATACGACACGTGATATATAGTTAAGGGTGGGCATTCAGTTCGGTTATTCGGTTTTAGTTAAAATGAGCCCATATGTAAACCGAATGAAATATGGATCGGTTCAGTTCGGTTTTACTTCGGTTTCGGTTCACATTTTAAGGTCCATAATGAAACCGAATGCCTTCTGTTTCGGTTCAGTTTTGAATTTTAACTTAATAACCGAATTAAAACCTATAAAAGTCAATTGCACAATAACAAATGAAACACAAAAAAACATCATATTCAATAGGGGTAGGCAAAATACAAAGTTTTAAAAGTTCTTGTATTTAACAAATTAACAAAAGACACACACGACGCACAAACAACACCAAATCTTTCAATACCAAGAACAAAAACAGAGATGGACATTAACATGTCTTCAAGACCAAATCCAATCCGACCAAAGCAATTCATAAACGAAACAAGAACACAAGGATGAGTAAATGAAATTGAGATCGAACGATAGAGGATGATGATGGTGGAGGATGTCGAATTGATGAGTGAGAGGAATTGGGGATTAGGGATTTTGAAATAAGATTAGCCAGCTTAGGTTTTGAAAAATGAAAGTAAGCGTCGGGTAGGGGAAGATCAAAAGTCGGCTAGGTTATTATACATTAGGTTACAACTCGGTTTCATTTGATTTTTCGGTTTAGTTGATCCAGTAGGTATAATCCGAATACCCGAACCCGAACCGATACCTATGTTTTCGGTTTGGGTCGGTTCGGTTTTTCAGTTATGGATAACCGAAATCTATGGACTATATTTTGCTTGATCCAGTAGGTATAATCCGAATATCCAAACCCGAATATCGGTTTGGGTTCAGTTCGGTTTTTCGGTTATGGGTATTTTTGCCCACCCCTAATATGGTTATTGAATACTAAAAAATATCGAAAGATAAAGATGCGAGTACTATTGGGATAAGGGAAAAGGCTGGAGTTCCATTTCGGCTCCTCTTCCACTTCCAGCCTGTTATTTCCATATCTTTCTCTTTAACCGTATTTGTTTAGCTATCTAATTACTTTAGATTATTAAATAACTGACATCACGTAAAAAACGAGTCATGTTTGATAAAATATTCGATGCCATTTGTAGATCTGCATTTCAAAATATACAACACTAAAAAATTAAACGATCACAAACAAATGTTATATAGTGTTTTGGAAACGTTGACAAAAAATGATTTTGAAACTTTCTGCAATCCTTTCTATTTGACTCAGTAGTAGAAATATGATATATGTTTGGGATTATTGCATGAAATATACATTTTTTCATTTTTAATGCAAAATTACACATCTATTGTGAAAACTTGCAAAACTATTCTAAAGGGGTAGTGAAATTACAGTTAGGGCTTTAATGAACAAACAATAAAACTGCAGCCGCAATGACCGTTTTATCGTTTTGGAAGTCTTCGTTGGAAATTTACACCAGAAGTCTGCAGAAAAATATGGAAGTCTACATCGTAATTATTTAGTAAATTTAAATCTATAAATACATAAAAAAAAAAATTGACCATAAAATCTTTTGGATAATTAAAGTAAAGGCAATTGTGATGTTTTAAAAATAAAAGTTCACCAAATTAGCATAAATTAAAATAAAAAGACAAATTGGAATGAAAAAGTCTACATTTTGGAAGTCTGCAACAAAATATGGAAGTCTACATCGTAATTATTAAGTAAATTTAAATCTATAAATACATAAAAAATAATTTGACCATAAAATCTTTTGGATAATTAAACTAAATGCAATTGTGATGTTTGAAAAATAAAATTTTACCAAATTAGCATAAAGTAAAAAAAAAAAAGACAAATTGGAATGAAAATGAATGAATAAACTACATACTATCCTTTTGGAAATACTATATTTCATCACATTAAATTGAGAAGTTTTGTGACAATGTTGGGACATGGTATTAGTAATTGTTTTGTAATATGTATGTATAGTCTTTTATGATTGTATGATTGTATGATTGTATGATTGTAATAGATTAACGTTTTAGGGATTTGTGTTACATGATCCATAGTTTATAATGAACAACTTATAAGAATTTTCAATGTAGGGTTTGATTATGAGAAGTTGAATTCACTAGGATGGGATGTAAAATCTTTATTATGAGTCATGTATGTCATTTACATTAGTTTGTGGGTTTGTGTGTTAAAAATATGGGAAATGGATCGACAGTACAATTTGAAAACATATTTTTACGTTTAGGGTTTCATTTAAAGTTCATAATTTCAAGATTTGAAATGTCAAATTTGGAAAAAAATCTAAAATTATGAAGATATTAAATGTTTGGATGATCAATAATATCTTTAATTAACAGTTATGAATAATGTAAAGGAAAAAATCGAGTTTGGTTTTGAACTGTAGATTTCCATTGTAGCATATTTCACATATGCAGACTTCCAATGTAGACTTCCATTCGAGTTAGTGTTTGAATTGCAGACTTCCATTGCGTTTAGGATTTTATTTTAGAGTATAAGGTTTCGTAGACATCCACATGGAAGTCTACTTAACCGGAAAATTATTAACCGAACCGAATATTAAACCAATAATTATTAACCTAACCAAAAATATTTTGTCTCCATATAAATAAATCAAATTTGTAACCCTAAACAAATCTTTTATAATCTCTCTCTCTCTCTCTCTCTCTCTCTCTCTCTCTCTCTCTCTCTCTCTCTCTCTCTCTCTCTCTCTCTCTCTCTCTCTCTCTCTCTCTCTCTCCAGGGGCGCTCAACCTTTATCCCCTTTTCATCGTCTTCTTCAATTTCCGATCTGCTTCTTTCAGATCTCGGATTCCTTACTCCACGCCTCTTGCTGCCCGTTGCAATTCTTGGTGGGGCTTCGATTCGACACAGAAACGTCTGAGTTATGGCAACACCGAAGGGATTCGAGCTTTTCACTGATCTCCTTCGCTCTTCTACATATCTGCACATGACCACCGTTCTGAAATAGTTTCCACCTCCGTCGATCCCTCACCACAGCATTTACCAAGGTTAGCTACTAGCATCTCATTGTGTCCTTTTCGTAATCTGCCTCTTTATGTCTCTAAATCTTTCTTTCTTTATGTCGGTTCCTCAGATTCTTACCAGATCTTGGTTGTTTTATGATTGGGCTTCAGATCGAAGGTTCACAACAAACACAGTTTGTCTTTAGGTTTGTCTTATTCTTTTCTCAAAAATTCTCTCTGTGGTGCTTCTAATTGAGTTTTTTCCTTGCCAGAGTCGAGGCATCTCACTGAAGAACAATAAATATGAAAATAGAGTGTCTTTTTCTGACTCGTGAGACAACATAACTACTAGCAAAGTTTAAAAGGTTTGTGTTTTTTAGTTGTTTTATAAGAATTTTGGTTTTGATTTTGTGAAGTTAAAAGTTTTGAACTTGTGTGAAAAACAGCAAAAAGCATGTGCTTGACAAAGATAGAAGAGGAGATTATCTTTGAAAGACTGTCCAGGTAATTTAAAAAAACACAAGAAGTTGTTATATGTAGAACAACTGTTCGATGAAATTCCTCTGAAAGAGAGATTTTTTTTTTTTTTTTTAGGTTTGTTCCTCACATCACTGATGCAATTCAAGAATGGATCGAACGTGCGGCGAGGAGTCCTGAGTCCAGTTGATTGACAGTCAGGTCCAGCTGATGTTTGTGTCGTAGAACTTGGATGAACAATAGGTACTTTAATAGATTTTCTCTTCATAAAGATTTTATCTTAGTGTCAGGTTTAAGAATATGGAGATACTCTTTGTATTTTGCAGGAGATATAGAGTTTATACATGTCATTGAAGATCTTGAGCAGTTCTCGTATCGCGTTGGTAAGATATGGTCTTGTGTGTATAACAGTGAGAGTTTTCTTAAGACGTCAAGATTTAACCTTTTTTTGGCAGGTTCTGAAAACTTTTGTTTCATACATGTCAGTCTTCTGCATGTGTTGAATGTTGTTGGTGAGGAGGCAAGTTTCTTGATTATTCAATATTTTTGTGCAATCTATTTGGTTTTCCTCTGGAGTTGTTGTGCTTACAAAGCCTAATTGCTTACAGAAGACAAACCAACACAACATACCGTTGGAAAATTGAGGGGTCTTGGAAAATTGAGTGTTTCGGGTTTATGAAAGGCCATCATTTATTGGTTTGTCCAATCGTGGGAGATGGTTATAGTCTTGTTGTTTCAAGTTGTCAATGTCTCAGTAATGGCATGGGGAAACTGTTACATTTATTCCCGTACCCTTTATTGGAACCATCATCTACCTTGTTATAATAATTATATATTTTCATTCAAGTTGTTACTTCAAATTAAATTTCAAAGATCTAATGTATATCCGGTTGTCTCTTAAACATTTCAAAGATCAAGTTGTTATTAAAGTAGTAATAAGTTTATAAAAATTTGTAAAAATGTTGCGCTAAACTGGACTTGTGGAATTATAATTAAATTAGAGTTGAAAACAGCAACTGAGAAGACGCGGCAATTTACAATAATTAAATTTGGCGGCAATTGAAAAGAGGTAACCCTTTAAATTAGGTTTAATGGAAGTCTACTCTCGAAGTCTACTCTCGAAGTCTACTCGAAAAGTCTACAGTAAACACAATAACCGCTGTAGTGTACATAATAACCACTGTTTTAACCGCTGTAATAACTGTGGGTTCTGAACCATCAAACTTAACCAACATATTTAAACTCGGGTAAGAATTTTTGTGAAAAAACTGTAAATTTTCCTCCACCGCCCACGAAGAAGACCGACGACGCCTTCCACCGACACTTCCGCCATATCCGGTGGTCTCTCTTCCTTTTCCTTCCTTCTGTTACTCTCTTCCTCTTTCTTTCAATTTAACTCTTACTCTCCCTTCTCTTCTCTTATCAGTTTTTAGATTCGGCGACTTCTCCAGATCCACCCGTAGAAGAAGATTTTTTGGTAAATCTAGTTATGGTTCAACTTTTGTAAAGAAGTCGCAGACTTCCGTAGCAAACTTCAATTTTATATTGCTTTGTTGTGTTTTTCAGGCTGATAATGAGTGACAGACGCTTTCCATAACGACTCGATACTGAAGGGTCTGAGCCAGAACCAGGAAAAAGCTGCGGCTATTATTGTGGTAACATAGAGCTGTTTGATCTACTTCTCAGAACTGAGAAGACCCTTCCTGCTCTACAGCCAGATAAACTTGCACAAATTAGGGCGTCGAGTGTGAGAGTTATTCTAAAGTTCCATGAATTAAAATTTTTGTGGTCCGCAGGCGTGGTCCACCATATGCTGAGCCTTCAGTTAGTGTGCGATAAGCCGAATGAAATATGGAGTCTCATTGGGGTAAATCCCGTAAGGTTGTCGTTGGTAGAGTTTGCGGATATTACAGGTCTTGAGTGTCTTCCCGTTGACAATTTGATGACACCTAAGACCGAAGTTACCGAAGCGACGAAAGATTTATGGAGACTTCTTGGAGTGAACCAAGAAATGGGTCCATCTATTAAAGACCTAATTGCTGCTGCCAAAAAATGTCAGTCATGGGCTCGGGTAGATCGTATAAGGTTGGGATATCTTGCCTTATATGTTGGATACATTGTTAACTTGGCGCCTAAAGAGTTTGGCGAGGCTGGTTATAGATGAAAAAGCATTTCTGGCGTATCCATGGGGAAGAGTTGCTTGCAAGAATCTGATCAAGTCTGTGAAGGATACAGACTTGTGGAAGAATCAATATTACATAGCGGGTTTTGTGCAAGTGCTCCAAGTCTGGATATACATGTCTCTACCAGACCTTGGTACAGAAATCGGAAAGCCTTTACAAACCCTTCAGGAACTCCACCGATCCTTCGGTTTAAAGGATCCAGATATCGCAAGAATGTAAAGGATAAAGTCCAAAACCAGGTATGTACTTGTCTTGTGGACTTCCATAGTAAACATCTGTAGTAAACTTCCGTTGTAAACATCCGTTGTGAACTTTTGTTGTAGACTTCAGTAGTAGACTTCTGACAAAAACTTATGAATTAGATTAATTCAATATTTTGTATTTTCTTTGACGACATGTTCCCTGTCTAGTTGTAGACCTGACTATTAGGTTAACTCAATATTTTGTATTTTCTTTGTAGTCAAATGTTATAAAGTACATCCGCACGGCTTCTGTTGACGACATGTTCAGTGTCTAGGATGATGATGTTGACGATCCTTTGATCACAAACATTATCATTTCATCCTATGGAGGTAATTGGGAATTTGAGAAACTTCACTGGCCTGCAGATAGTAAGATTACAAGTGTTGTGGAAGATGACACTGGTGTGGCAGATGAGAAAGGTACGTATTCTGATTATTGACTGTCGTTGTATACTTCTAGAGTAGACTTCTGTAGTATACCTTTACTGAATAAACATTATAAGACTTGTACACTTCTCTTATTAACTTTGTTTTGTGATTATGTCTTAAACAGACGCTATCAATGCTGTACCTACTAGGCAAATAGGTGGAAAGAGCGGTGGACAGAGCAGGAAGAGAAAGAGATCCACTAACACTGTTGCTGGTTCTGGTGGAGATCCATTGGTCCTCGTGGTTCAGAAGTTCCAAGCCGCCTTTGAGGCTTCCCTTACCAAGTTGACAAAGCAGGTCGACCATCTATTTGATCAGGTTGAGAAGCTATCTTATAAGGTTGACCACCATTTAGCGGGTGGTAAAGCTGTTTGCATGGAGATGGTGGTGAGCAATGCAGCTGAGAACAACCAAGAGGGCAAAAACCAAGAGGGCAACAACGAAGAGGAAAACAACCAAGAGGCCAAGGTCTAGAACACATCTTCTCCACCTGCTGATCATGGGGTTAGTACCAAACCCTCCCCTCCCAAACATAACATAATTCGTAAAAGCACAAGGGTGAGAAAGCCGCCATCATACCCAAAGCAATAAGATGTTCATCCATTTACGGTTTCTCTGAAAGTCTAAACAAACATTGTACACTGTTATTAAACAACTTATAAGGTTTGTCCTTCACGCAGTTGTCCTTTGCCGAAGGTTTAACTTTCCTTTCAATAACCATGCAGAGTTGTAGGAGTGTCAATTGTACTCCTCCAGAAATCTTAGAAGATAAAAAACCTAAACCAGAGACAGAGGATAAAGAACCAAAACCAGTCAAACTGTTGTCAACAATTAAAGTCGAACAAAAATCAAAAAAGGTTGTAGAGGAGCCAAGTTTGGTGGAAGTTAAAGGTGTAGAAGATATTGAGCATGTTAAAGTTGCTCACTCTAAGATTATTAAGTTAAAGTTGAACCAAAGTGAATGTTGCTAGGGGTAAGAGTGAAAGAGTGTTGGCAAAGCCGCCCACACTGGAATCACCTTGCCAAGGGTATGAATTACGGTCAATCCAAAAAGGGAAAGGATATGACCCTTTTGGTCATGTTGATGCGAAGAAGATGAAGTTGTTACTAGCTTCTTTGAAAGTCGAATCGTATGTTATTTAAATGGGGGATTTATTTTTTAATGACTTCTTGCATTGGCAATTTAACATACTATGTTTACTATGTACAAGAGAACAAATCTAAAGGTTATTAACAGCCGCGCTAATTGGTTTCATACACTACGTGCCAGAAGAGAATGGCTGAAGGACTCCGTAAGCAGACTTATTGTGTATTCACGTGTAAACCTGTTGTGTAGACTTCCTGTGTAGACTTCTGCTGTAGTCTTCTTATGTAGGCTACTTTACTTATTTTTGTTTTTTATTGTTGTAGCACTTGTTAAGATGCCATGAACCTGCTTAGACATTGTTTTCATAACCATCCACAGTGGTTTAGGAGCAACCGAATATGCTTCCTTGATACGATGTTTACCCTCTTGTGGTCAACAAAATACCAAAACTATGTGGACAACCATGAAAATCCTGATGGGTCTGGTAAGGCATTACCTCCTGGAGCCATTGATTACTACACAGGTGAATTACCTGCGTTTTGTAGATCATACAAGGTTTGGGAGAGTGAGGTACATGACATCTAAATTATCATGAACATCAACAACTATCACTGGATTGCTCTGTGGATATCTATTCCAAATCGCATGGTTGTAGTGTGGGATAGTTTGTTTAGTGCCAAGTCGGTTGATCAGACGAAGAAGATGGTGGAGCCTTTTGCGGTGATGGTTCCAAATACTATTCGGGAGTTGTGTCCTGAGCAGGATAGGCCGAAGTATAGTAGAGATGCGTATACGATCGAGGTGCATGAAGCTCCACAACAGGCTGATGGTGTGAGTTGTGGAGTATTTGCTTTCAAATTTGTCGAATGCCATGCTCTAGGGTTTCCTTTTATTGTCATGGCCAACATGGACATCCAGGCATATAGGGATAAGCTTGCGGTCGATATATGGGACAAGATAAAGCAAGATGGCCCACAACCCCGAGATTGGTCTCACTTTGATGTGTATGAACCGTAATGCTCCTCTACATAATATCTTGTGGTAGCCCGAACTAAACTTTTAGGATTGTTGCATATATTTTGTACATCTCTTTGACAAACTCATATCCTAATTTTATCGGGATCAGTTAGTCCTTGTGATATTTTGTGAACTTTGAAAATAGACTTCTATTGTAGACTTGTACTCTGGAAGTCTGTTGTACTAATATAGACTTCTATTGTAGACTTCTACTGTACAGTTCAGATGGAATTGTCCTTAATATAATATGTTTTGTTTGTTGGCCTAATTTTTTAATACTGCTCTTTAGTACCTCTTTTATAAGTTACTTGTACAATGCAACATAACAATTGTAAAATGTAACTTCTCAGTTACTATACAATAATGAAAGTCCTAGGAATATATAAATGTGTAAGTCGCACATTTCGAATATCATCCTATGGCATTTTGGTTAGATACAGAGCCATTATTACGCAGTAATTATAAATTGTTCTGGTTCGAAACAATGTGGTGACAAATTATTTTTTTAGATTTTGTCCTAATGGAAGTCTACGATGGAAGTTTACAATGGAAGTTTACGACAGAAGGGTACCTGAAAAGTATACCGACACGAGTCATATTGATAGCGTAACTGCTTTTAGTGTAGAATTCATGTGCACAAAAGTGTAGACTTCCCTGCAAGTCTAGTACACGTGTCTCGAAGACCTTTTCAATCCAAGTAGGTCTTAAATGGGTAGTGAATACGGTTTGATGTTAACTTACCTCGTTTTTATAAAAATTTTCAAAGACATTAATCAAGTCACGTCTTATCGTTTTACTTTTTGTCAAAAGACACATTCTTTCGTATATTGGTATATATATATATATATATATATATATATATATATATATATATATATGTATTTCCGTAAACACATCTCTACATCTTTCATCTCTAAAACATTCATTTCTTCTTCTAAACATTCTCACCAAAACAATGGATCCGGTTAGGGCAAGGAAGATTCGATATCGTTCGAATATGAAGAGACTAACGCAAGAGTACCCTAATTTGAGGATCGTCGAAGAAGATAATATTAAATGACTTGAAGGCTTTCATGTCGTATTTGGGTATGAAAAATCTAATATGTTAATCGATGATACAGGTTACCATGTGGAGGTTCCTCTAAATGGACCAGAGGATACTCTTTATGCGGGATGAGTGTTTTGGCTTTCCTACACATTTCCGATTCACTATCCACTTGGCCCACCAAGGATGTTTTTCCGTACCAAAATATACCATCCCAACATCGATGAAACCGGGTCCATCTACCATGATATGCTTAGAACTCAATGGAGTCATGCGCTCCGCCCGGACGAGGTTGTGAACGAAATCCTCCAACTCATGGCTTCACCGAACTTGGCCTCAGAGCCTTTGGTGGCTGAACCGGCCGAAACGTACCTAAATGACAAGGATAAGTTCGATGAAATTGCTCGGCGGTGGACGGGGGAGCATGCTATGGAGTGAGGGGGTGGATCTGAAGAGAAGATTTAAGAAAAATGTGTTTTTGTTTTGTTTTAATTTGATTTTAGTTTTTATGTTATTTCCTGTGTTTATTTTATGTTGTAGAACTTTTTTTATTTTCAGTTGTTGCTACTTATATTCTTGGTGAACCTAATAAAGACTCCTTCTCTACATATACAAATGTTTATTAGTTTGGTAGTGAAATAACTCATATTATACAACCGAAGTCTACATACGAAGTATACATTGGAAGTCTAATTAATGAATACTGCGGTCAAATTTAACCAACATACTGTATAGGGCCCTATTGTATAACCTAATTCGTCAAAGTTGAATCCTTACTGTACCCGAAGTGTACAACAAAAGTCTACACACGAAGTTTACGATGGAAGTTTACTGATAGAGCCAACAACTTTCATAGTGTAGAGTCTAGGGTCAGTGAACAACATGAACCAATATCAACTGTCCACTTCACTACTATCGAAGTCCTTTTACTCCCCTACGAATTCTTATAATATTCGTGAACCTAATAATAACTCATACTGTATTATACAACTGAAGTCTACATACGAAGTATACATTGAAAGTCTAATTAATGAATATTGAGGTCAAATTTAACCAACATATTGTATAGGGCCCTATTGTATAACCTAATTCGTCAAAGTAGAATCCTTACTGTACTCGAAGTGTACAACAAATGTCTACACACGAAGTCTACGATGGAAGTTTACAGATAGCGCCAACAACTTTCATAGTGTAGAGTCTAGGGTCAGTACACAACAGGAGCCAATGTCAACTATCTACTTCACTACTATCGAAGTCCTTTTACTCCCCTACTAATTCTTATATTCGTGAACCTAATAATAACTCATTTTATACAACCGAAGTCTACATTGGAAGTCTAATTAATGAATATTGAGGTCCACATCACTACTATCGAAGTCCTTATTCTCCCCTACTCATTCTTAAATGGGTAATAATTTGAATTGACCCTGCTACATGAGTAAATTGTGAGTTTTTATATTAAATTATGAGTGACAACAATTCACTTAGATTGTGTATATCAAGTGCAATGGTACATACATGTTTTGTGTTCTTAAGATAGTTTTTATTAATAAACAAAGATTATGATTAGTTAAGAACATGATTTGCGTTCTTCACTTTCAATGGTAAAACTTTGTGAAGTGTTCTTAACAAAATACAAAAAAAGGATTAAAAATTTTAATTTTTTGAAACACACCATTAACTGAATGACACATGTCTGCTAAGAACACTCTGAAATTGCTCTTAACTAATATGTGTTTCAACTTAACAAAACTATTTCTCATTTAATTTTAATCAGTTTAATGCTAAGAACATGGTTTAAGAGCAACCATTATACAACCATTAAACGTTTGAACGACATTTAATAAAAATTGTTCACTTCATATTATGTCACGGCTTTTCGTTTTACTTTTTGAAAAGGGCAACGTATCGTAAAAGAGACGTTTTTTCGTCTATTCGTATCTATATATTTGTATTTCGGTAAATACATCTCTACATCTTTCATCTCTAAAACTTCCATTTCTTCTTCCAAACATTCAGACCAATACAATGTATCCGATTAGGGCAAGGAAGATTCGATTTCGTATGGATATGAAGGGACTAACGAAAGAGTACCCTACTTTGAGGATCGTCGAAGAAGGTAATATTAAATGATTTGAAGGTTTCCATCTCGTATTTGGTGTGAAGAATCTAATATGTTAATCAATGATACAGGTTACCATGTGGAGTTTCCTATAAACGGACCAGAGGTTACTCCTTATGTTTTAGAAGTTCTTTTCATTTTAAAATGTTCAACGTTAATCGTTAATAAGAAACTTTCCTTCTCTAAATCTACAAGTGTTTATAGCTTGGAGAAGCATACAACCGAAGTGTACATACGAAGTCTACATTGAAAGTCTACTTTATAAGTTGTGTTAGCCTTAGTTGTTAAATAACCTAATTTCCAAGGACAATCATCAGAGGAATGAACCATGAATTAACCTGGAGTTAACCATGTATTAACCATGAATTCACCAGGAATTATCCAACAAACAAGTTCCACTTCTGAGTTTTAACAAGGTTTACTATAATACAACATCCAAAACAACGAAATTTTACTTTTCCTGACCAAACATCACATAAAAATCACAATGGTGAGCAAGCTTAGCAAAAAAAAACACAATTTGAAGCACAATCTCAACTTTCTGATTTCCTTTTCGCGCATCTTTGCTTCTTCTTGCAGTTCTTGTATCGTGACATTTGATTCGTTTGCCTCACATTTGGCCTTCCTTATCTCATTGTCTATGCTTGCAATTCTTGCTAAAGCATCTTGAACTTCTTCAAGAACACCATCCTCCACCCACTTAAACAAATGTCCCTAATGCACAACACAATAAGACATTTTTTACATCTCTTTTCAACGCAACCACCACATAATAATTTTCAACTAATTTGAACGCAACCAAGCTCTACTTTGAACATGAACAACAATGTACTTACATCTCTTATGTTTGTCCACGATTTGGCATCACGTTTGATGTTGCAACGGAAGAATGGTCTTCCAGGATTCTCAGGCGTCTTAGAAGTAAAGATCGTCACTCTTAAGCTAAAAACACACTTTAACGGTAACCCACGGTGTCTGACAACACCCGATGACACAGAGCTTGAAGAACTCATCGGAGGAATGCGAAAATTCAGAACATTTCCAAGATAGATTTCGAATGTACAAATTTGAGACACGAAATTGACAGAATTGAGAATTATGGGAATTTAGGGATCTGAGTAATTTTCAAATTTGGGAATTAGGGATTGAATACCGATTTGGGGAGGAAAACAATGTCGTTTAAGGGAGCAGTAAAACGGTTTCGTTTTTATTAAACGGATATATGTTACGGTGCTTTAACCCTGTGTAATGATTTTATGCCGAAGTATAAAACCGAAGTTTACATTGGAAGTCTACTTACTAAATATTGATTGTCAAATTTAACGCTTAAGGTCCGTTAGCCTTGTTGGTTAACTAGTCACCCATACTTACATGGTACAACTCTATCTATTGGGTTCGAATTGAAGTGAAAACAAAGTTTTTTTTTTTAACACAAGTTTGAACATGAGAATAACCTAGATTGAGCACAAGTCCGGACACAAGTTTCAAATATAATTTATATTTTTGTTCACAAATTTTAACCCAAAGTTTGACATAATAATAACTCTAGACCGGACATGATAGTAGCTTACTTTTGAACACACGTTTGGACACGGTAGAAACAAAATAAAAGTCCTTAGTACAACGAAGTCTACAACGGAAGTGTATAACTGATGTTTACAACCGAAGTCTACCTTACACTTCTCTCATTTTTCACATCTAAGTTTAGTATGACCTGGTTGTCCGCAGTTCGTACAGTTGTATGTGGGGTTCATCTTCTGCGGTTTAGTCCCTTTCCTCTAGGTGATTTCAAGCCAAGTTTGCCATCTAGACTTCTTCTTCTGACCTTTTTACGACCAACTTGAGGAGGTAAGCATAATACCTCCTCTTTGGGAAATTTGTCGGCTTTCTCGGCTCGGAAAATGCTGCCGGCGTAGCTCGCGTATAAATAATGTCTCTCGTAAGAAGGACAAATAACCGTAGACACATCTTAACGGCACTCGATTAAAACCGCGTAAACGTGTGAGCAAGGGATCCTCTCGATTTGAAAGACACCACATGTACACGCACCTTGGCCCATATCAACAAGGAAATTACGGTTTCCTCCTCTGACGTAGAAGTGGACATCATTGATGCGTTCCGTCGTCATGAAAATCGTGTAATACTCACGTATATTCAACAATTAGTCAACACCTCGACTATAGCGTGTTGGTAAACTCAACGCATCCTCTCGCCTTTTAAAAAACCATCTTTCTAGTTTTGATCGGATAAAGTCCAGAAGAAATGCTATTGGAAATCCTCGAGCTACCTTTAGTGCCGCATTTATTGATTCGGCCATGTTACTCGTCTTGATGTTGTACCTTATTCCCGGAAAGTGCACACGTGACCATAACTTTGGGTCAGCCTCCTCCAAGTATGTTGCAAGATCCGGCTTTGCAGATCATAACGCCTCCATATATCGGTCATAATCTTCTTCCGTATATGCGTACGCTGCACCTTTGACCAAGTACATGAGATCTTTCCCCCTAAATGTTTTTACTATATTGCATTAAAGGTGGTAATAACAAATGCCACGTGTTGCCTTCGGGAAAACCTTTTCAATCGCGTTCTTTATCGCGATCTCCCTATCCGAAACCATCACCAAATTTCCTTGTTCCGAGACACAATCACTCAATTTGGTAAAAAACCACTCCCACGAAGCATTACTCTCACTGTCCACAATCCCAAAAGCCAAAGGGAAAATTTGAAAATTAGCATCTTGTGCACATGCAACTAACAAAACTCCCTCGTACTTCCCAGTTAAATGCGTCCCGTCAACGACGATGACACGTCAGAGATACTTCAAATCCTTGATTGAGGCTCCAAACGCTAAGAAAAGGTAATTAAATCAGTTTTCTACATCGACCTCAAGAGCGGTGATTGTTCCCGGATTCGCTTCCTTGATTTGATGGAGATACGATGGGAGACTCTCGTATCCATTTTCCCAAGTTCCCCGCACTATTACACGTGCATAACATAATGCCCTATATGAAGTAGTATAATCCAATATCATGCCATACATTTGTTTCATAGCATCTTTGATGTGTTGCGGCGTAATTCCATTAATTATTCCAATACGCTCGTAGAAAAGTCTTCCAATGTATTTGGCGGTAGCACGTTTGCGGTGCTTCACTCAGTCATCACGTGAACATGTATGGACATTGATATACTTTGTCACCCAAAACCGGTTTGCTTCATTCTTTACAACCGCTCTTAACCTCCACTGGCATCCTTCCACACAATAAATGGCCACAAATAGCTTTGGTTCAGACTTGAGTACCTTGTATGCAAATCACAGCATAACACAAGTTAATTGCGATTCTCGAACTAGCTCTGCCTTGCTACCAAAACTTTGCGACACGAATATGTTATCGGACCATGTAAACATACTCGAACGACCAGCTTGAACGTCGAAGGAGATATCCTCTCCATCTTCGTCTTTGACTTTTCCATACTCACTATAATCATCATCAATATTTTCTCCATACTCTTCTTTAACAGCCTCTTCTTTCACTTCATCTTCTTTCATTCCTCTTCTTTCACTTCTCCATCATTACACTCATCCTCATCCTCATCGTTTTGTGGATTTTCATCTTCATCATTATTTTCATCCTCGTCTGAATTTGCATCTCTGTTGATGTCGGTTTCCGTCTCAAATCGAGTTGATATATAAAGACGTATCATACAGGTTCTACGTAGCTCCATCAAACTATGGACTTGTCTATCATTTGTGATGTGCATCGGAGGTGTGTCATGAGGCATTTGTTCAACCATTGAACTAGGTAATGAATAAGTTAGCTCCACAACCTCCATTTTTTGTAACTTATAATCATCTCGAGCCATTTCAACAAGTTCCCTATGTGTAAAACCATCGCCCAAGATGCCATGGAACAAGCTCCCTCCTTTACGGGTATCCACCTCAAAATGCCACGTACCATCTTTCATAATCCAATCTCCATAAACAACAGGTATTTGAACAACCATCTGTCAATAAAAAACATATGAAGCTTAGTTAGCAATAATCGAAATTTTTGGATAGTAGACTTCCCGTGTAGACTTCCTATCAGTCGTTGGAAGTCTACGTTTAATGAGCTAACTAGTCACCAAATGAAAAAAATTAGATTTAGCCCATAAATATTAGTCTAAAACATGTCAAACTAACACAGATGATAGAGACATAGGTACCACACATGTGAGAACAAAAAAATTAAGAAATCTCTAACTAGAATGACTTATAATTAGGTTTAAAAAAAGACTGTGTATTGTAGACTTCCTCTGTACACTTCCATTTTTGGATACTAGACTTCCCGTGTAGACTTCCCGTGTAGACTTCCTATCACTCGCTGGAAGTCTACGTTGAATGAGCTAACTAGTCACTAAATGAAAAAAAATTAGATTTAGCCTATAAATATTAATCTTAAACATGTCAAACTAACACAGATGATAGAGACATAGGTACCACACATGTGAGAACAAAAAACTAAGAAATCTCTTACTCGAATGACATATAATTAGGTTTTAAAAAAGACTGTGCGACGTAGACTTCCTCTATACATTTCCATTTTTGGATAGTAGACTTCCCGTGTAGACTTCCGATCACTCGCTGGAAGTTTACGTTGAATGAGCTAACTAGTTACCAAATGAAAAAATTAGATTTACCCCATAAATATTAGTCTTAAACTTGTCAAACTAACACGGATGATAGAGACATAGGTACCACACATGTGAGAACAAAAAAACCAAGAAATCTCTTAATAGAATGACATATAATTAGGTTTTAAAAAAGACTGTGTATTGTAGACTTCCTCTGTACACTTCCATTTTGGATAGTAGACTTCCCGTGTAGACTTCCAATCACTCGCTGGAAGTCTACGTTGAATGAGCTAACTAGTCACCAAATGAAAAAAATTAGATTTACCCCATAAATATTAGTCTTAAACTTGTCAAACTAACACAGATGATAGAGACATAGGTACCACACATGTGAGAACAAAATAACCATGAAATCTCTTAATAGAATGACATATAATTAGGTTTTAAAAAAGATTGTGTATTGTAGACTTCCTCTGTACACTTCCATTTTTGGATAGTAGACTTCCCGTGAACACTTCCGATCACTCGCTGGAAGTCTACAGGGGGTACTTTCGCATTTTAGGCAGACGCTTTGCAGACTTCCAAGGAAGTCTTCACAACCGTAGACTTTCCTGGAAGTCTGCAAAGGGTAGTTTTGCATTTGACTAGAGGTTTGACATTTTTGTGCAGACTTCCCTGGAAGCCTGCACAAAAAGAGGGGAAAGTTTTGCATTTGACCAAATTTTGACTTTCTCCAGGGAAGTCTGCAAATAAAAGTAGACTTCCTTGGAAGTCTACAGCATTTGTAGACATCCGTACAGGGCAGTTTTGCAATTGCGAATTTATTCCCGAAGTCCGCAAATGGAATGTGAACTTCCTAAGAAGTCTGCAAAAAAAAAAAGGGGAAGTCTACACTATTTATCTACACTTTCTGGAAGTCTGCAAATATTGGTCAACGTTTTATTTTTTGGTCAAATGCAAAACTGCCTCTTTTTGTGTGTGCAGACTTTCCTGGAAGTCTACTTTCTAATCCCAAATGCAAAATTACCCTTACGTTTTTGCAGACTTCCATGGAAGTCTGCACAAAAAAGTCAAACATCTGGTCAAATGCAAAACTAACTCCGTCTACGTGGCACTATTTTTTTGTTTCCAAAGGAATCATGCAGACTTCCTTGGAAGTCTACTTCGTATTTTTCACATAAATAGTTAAATGCAAATATACCCTCTTCGTTGACTTTTGGAAGTCTACACATAAAGTCTACGAATTTCAGATCTGAAATTTTGAAATTTTTTTGTTTTGATTACCTTTTCACACATTGAGCTCATGTTTTGCTTCCTCCACCCCCGGAACTTAGAATTCTAACCGATTTTGGTGTCGTAAAGCAAGATTTTCGAGAAATCAACCCGTTTTTATAAATTATTTTCAAAACTAAACTTAGCAATATTTATGGATGAAAATGTAGAGGAGAAGAAAAGAAAGATGTTATAAGGATTAAATCAGACCATTAGTACTCGAAAATCAGTTGTTGAGTCATTAAGAGCTCGAAATTGGTTGTTCATGGTGGTTGGAAAATTGATGAAGATTGCATTTTGGTAAATAAGTTGATTTATGTGGGATTATTCAGACTTTTCATCTTTGCTTGGAAGTCTACGAAACACAAAAGGAAGTCTACGTAATGGCAGTTTTGTAATTAAATGGATAGTTTAGTGGCAAAGCCTCAAAAAATAGAAGAGAGAGAAAGAGGGGTGTAGTTTTGCATTTGACCAAGAAAAATGGTGTAGTTCAGAAAAGATCCCTATATGTTTTTCATAAAAATAACTTTATTAAAATGGGATGATAATTTATTTATATTTTTACACAAGAACGATAATTTGCAACATTTAGTGTTTACAGATTGTAAATAATTCAATCAGATAAAATAATAATTTTTACCACGATCATAAAGTCGGACGAGTGAGATTCACACGTGACGACTTTCCTCTCAACCCTAGCCGAACTCGACCTCCGACTCATTTTTGCTCGCCTCTCTGGTGCCCCGCTTTGACTAGTGGCGTCTGAGGGCAATCATCCACTCTTTCTGTTCTTGGTTCTTCGGCGCTTGATTAAACCTAATTTTTTAGAGTTGCCTTGTTTCTTGCGGTGAGTAGATTAGAGAAACGTTTGTGCGTGACGGCCACGCCTAGGTGTTGGGTTATATCCGCCGTGACTTCCCCTACCCGACAGCGATTGTCTCCAATGAGGTCTTGCTACCACCCGTCACTTGCCTCACGCAGCTGGAGAGACATGGATCTACTTTGTAGATATCTCTTCTTCCTTGCGATTCCAGTGGCGGAGCAAGCTTTCGGTGGAGCGGCGTTTGTTGGTCGATGCCTCGATTCTCCGCCTTATGTGGTTTCGTCTTTCTTCCAAACTTCTTTAGAAGCTCCACAACACCTCGTTTCTTCACGTGGTTTGAGAACTCTCTATCAGATTTTTATGCACGAGGACGGTTGCAATCCCTGAGGAGATTCGTCTCTATCTTCACTTGGAAGTTTGTTGATGTATTTTGGGTTTGTGATTTGCTCAGATTTTCAGTGGTGGAAACAGAGTGGCTTCGCCGCTATGATTATAGATTTTCTATTTCTCTTAGTTAGAGCCTCGATCTCTCTATCATTCCCTTCTGGACTTCAATTCAGGGCAATGCTTCTTTCAAGGTACTTTCTAGTTTCATCAATGACGATTAGGCCTAATGAATTAGCTTTTTCTCGGTTGGTTTTGGTGATATGCTCAAATTAGACCTAGAGCTACTCTCTCAAATTAAGAGATCAGAAGTAATACTTTAGGGTCAAATCCACAGGGAATCAGAAACACAATAGATTTAAATGTTCGAATTAAACTAAGCAGGATATGATGAATGATAAAAACAAGTAAACAAAAGCAAGCAGTGAACGGTTGTAAAAATCAGTTAAAAAGAAGCTAGGCACATCGAAATCTCAGGTGAATCAGATATGCAGATGATAAATCAAAGATAGGATTATGAAGCTCAGTTCCTAAACATGAACACGAATGTAAAACCAATCAGCTGTCGCTGCAAAGATTATCTATGCTTAAATCCTAGAAAGCCAACTGTCGTTACGAATCCTATGAATCTAAACAAGCAATAAATTCATGCTCAATTGTTCATAAAACCCTAAACTAAATGTTTTTGCAAAAAGGAATTTTGCTCATCGAAAACTAGTTCAAGCAATTTATAAAACTATCGTTTCTATTAATTAACCCTAGATCAGATTTCAGTTCGCGAGGCTAAAATCAGCAATAAGAAAAAAGTTAAGATGAAGAACTTCTAAAGATATTAATCTTATGCAATTCAGATCAGATCTAGCAAATCATCAAGCACTTTTGAATAACCCTAAACCTAACAAAAGAACTACTCAGACATGATCATAGAAGAAAACATGGTTTTATTAAAAGATATGTCTAAGTAATCAAGTAAAAGAAAGCATAAGCCTAAACAATGGCTACAAAAACGTATATATAGAGGTACAAAACTGACAAGAAACTTAAAAGTAAACATCTAGAACTTTCGGGCTTCGAACGGACTTCTTCTGATTAAGTTTTGGGCTTGTTCGACATGGGTCTCGATCGACACCATCTTGAAAATCAGATTCTTCACTTTGGTTTTTGCCACTTCATTCCGCAATGCTCCAAAACTTCCAGTAAACATCTTTTAAGCTCTAATCGTCCAAGTACCTATAAAGACTCTAAAATACTAGAAAAACACTAAAAGACTCTAGATAAAAGGACTTATATCATGGTCTAAAATGGGTAAAACCATGATATATCAACTCCCCCAGACTTAGCTTTTTGCTTGTCCCTAAGCAAAACAGTGTACTCACTCCTTTAAGAACCACATACCTTGCAAAGCTAATCCGGTAATATTTTGATGTGTCCCTCAAAGCTTAGCAGTCCTCCAGATTGTTCCAAACCTCTTAGAGAATCTTAGATTCTTCAGTCGCAAACCCCTTTCATTTATTAAGGGCGGTCTCATCGAGGGAATATCGATCGCAGGACTTTATAGATTCTTTCCCTTACTAAAACACTTTTCTGCACTGCTCCCTTTCTCGTTTCCCTTAGTTTATTTTGTTCATTTGCATGGTTCCATAGGATTCAGCTTATCACTATGTTTGCTTAGAATAGACTCATTACTGTTGTTTCTAGTGAGAAGACAGGGTCACGAGTATCTTTACGCTTTTTTATCTAAGACTTTGTTCTCAACTTTTCTGATTTTTGATTAGACGTTTCTACTCTGTGAAGGGAAAACTAAGGGAGCTTATCCTCACCTTGCTAGTGCTGAAAGAGGAATCAAGTCCCGCGATTACCAACGCCCAAGACGAGAAATTAGAGTTCGTTAGGAGCGGGGTCTGCAACATCGTTTCTGGCATTCTCCAGAAATCTGAACTCGCTCCGTTAAACCGATGTACCTCCAGTTGCCCACCTTAGTAAAACAAGTTAACTTGCATTGGTAATGGTCCTTGAGTGCTGTTCAAAGCAAGTGGAAAGGGGAGTTTCGACCCGAATAAAGCAAATTTTTTTGAAAACACCATAAAAACTCAAAAGAAAACACAATGTTAGCAACTACCTCACCCAGACTTAAACGACACTGTCCCCAGTGTTATTAAGCCTGAAGAAGGTGACTAAAATAGATAGAAAACAAAATAAACTGAAAAATAAATAAATTTGTTACCTATTGAGGGTGGTGTCGATCGACACTGACAAGGGTGTCGATCGACACCCATGATTTTCACCCGATCGACCATATGGTCGATCTACTATTCATCCGCAATTTTTATTTTTATTTTTATTTTTTATTTTTTATTTTTTTTAAAGATCTGAAACACTTAAACTAAACTGAAAGTTTGTAATAAAAGAAATTTTAAAACGAAATAAAATACTTACTAGTGGGTTGCCTCCCACTGAGTGCTTCTTTTTAGTCCATTAGCTTGATTGTTTTGAGGAACTTAGATGTCTGAAGGATCTGTACTTTTCCATGGAATGATTCCAGGAAACAGTTTCTGCGTCTTCTGCAGCATCTCTTGAACGAGTGCATCGTCTTTCTCTTTTAGTGCTTGAGGAATAATTATTCGCATTTTCGCGAACGGCCTAGAAGTCTTTTTACGCTCCTTAGAAATTCATGCAAAATCATTTAAAAAAAAACCAAGACTTGTACGAGAAACTCGTTGCTTGCATAAGCGTGTAACATCTTATGGGCAGTCGGTGGCGGGGTTGTTTCTTCGTCTCTCCGTCGCTCTGGGCAGTCGGCGAGGCAAAGCGATGATTCCTCCGAGGGAGATCACCTTCCGATTAACGACAGGAGGAAAAATTCTGAGATGCAAGGTGACCTGAAGACTACTCGGGCAAAGAAAGAACAGGCCGAGAAGGAGAAGAAGAAACAGGCCGAGAGAGAAAGAAAGGCAAAGCGCAAGGAGCAGGAATCGGTTCCCGTTTTTAGCTTTGGTCCCGGTCTTTGTTCTCACATCGTGCTAAACCTTCATGACAACAAACCGTTGACCTCCTTGGCCGACAATGTTATTCAGTGCGGTAGCAGAAAGAACTAGCCCTTAATAAATTTTGTCATCCCCGGCTCAGAGCAGGTCGTGGTCTCCTACCGAGGGCCACATATGTGTTTACGAATGCTTCTTTGATCAAGGCGGGCTTGGTTTTCCGATCCCCCTGGTGATTCTGGAGTATTGTGCTCATCGCAGGGTCTCTATATCTCAATTAACCCATGAGAGCTTTTGGAACTTAATGTTGATTCTAACACTGAGTTACGAGGCTCGTCGGGTGGTCACGTGTGACCACTTTGAGGAAGCTTGTGAGATTTCTCGCGTGAACACTTTTGATTTTGGTCATTTCCAAGTAAAAATGAAGAGCGGGCTTGTTTTGGTAGATAACTTCAAGACCAAGCTCGAAGGTAACTGGCAGGAGAATTATTTCTTCGTTAAGATAAACAAAGCATTAATAGGGAGCTACAACAGGAAAATCTGAATAGGCTGGAACAAGCAAATTGGTACGATTTCCTTCTCGCCTTCTCATCATGACTGATCGTTGATATTTTTCTTTTTCTCCGCAAACACCACGATGCAAAGCTTCCGGATAGGTCTTCCAGTTGTGTGGTCGGACTACTGTAACGGTACCCACCTCAGGACTGGCCATCTTTTCTTAACGTTCGGATTCGCCAAGCGTATAATCAGATTTTTTCAGGTTTATCTGTAATCGGGGTAGTCTTTCCTCTGCCTTTCCCGATCAATCTCTCAGTTCTTGCATCTTGTTTCTCAGGTAACCCCAGTCTCGGTTACGACGTTTCTAGGCGCGTTGCTCATAAATCTGATAAAGGGAGGATGGCAAAGTTGAATCTGGCCCAGACTGGGGACGAATAAACTGGCCGCTTCAGGAGTGAAAAGCTTGCTGACGCGGGGACGGGCAAATCTGTTGCTCGAGGAGTGAGCAAATAAGCCGCTCCGGGTCGCACGAGTGAGACTGTGAGCAAGGCTCGGAAGGATCCAGTTGCCCGGGAAACGACTGAGACCACTTCAAAGAAGCGATCAAGGGACGAAAGCGTCCTAGTCGTTGTCAAGCATGGTGCCGGAAAAGACGTCGCTGCCATGTTCGCTCATAAACTTGCGCGTCGGGACGCCAAAGGATGCTCACGAGATCTTAAAGACTTGGTTGGAGATGCCAATGATGACAACGTCATTGTCGAGAAGGAGAGGCGCGATGTTAACATCGTGGGCATTGGTCATGATGCCGAGTTGAGCGTCGACATTGAGGATAACCAGCTCGTTCTCCGTGGTCCTGATAATTTTGACTCTTTTGACGACTTTCTGTTAGAATGACTTGGCTTATGTTCATATGACACTTTTGCATACTATAGTTGATTTCAACTCGGTTTGGGGGCAATTCGATGCCACTCTAAGGAGGGAGCATAGAAGCGGCTCGTATAGAACTGCTCACCGAGGAGAAAAAATCACTAAAATCTCGAGGCATGATGAAATTGCTTAAAAATTTGAGAAAATACTCCGAGGGGCGGGCAAAGATGTTGATGGATGTCTCCAAGCAGTATGAGAATGAGAGGAAGGAGAGGAGGCATGCGGAGGTGAGGTTTAACGAAGTCAGAGAGCGCCTAAAGAGAGTCGGACGGGTAAATACTGCATTGATCGAGCATGTCCGGGTGCAAGTGTCCCGTCAGAAGGCTTTGAGGAGAGAGCACGGTATATCATGTGCGAGGTTAGCTGCTGAACAGGTTCGTACCGAGCAGGTCGATCAAGCGCAGTCCTCGCTTAACCAATCCCGTGAGAACTGTACTGAACGATCGAAGTATATGCGTACTTAATTGCCTAGCTAGCAAGGTTAAAACTCAACTTGATATAATAACGGAGTACGGGATTGAGATTGACCCTGAGGAGATTCGAGCTAGTTTTGTAGACTACAAGGGGAAAATCAAGGCGATGCAGCTGATGGGCTTCTCCGATCAAGACTACGAATTTTCTCCTAGTTTAAGCGTTCTCTCAGAGAGCTATGATGAGGGTCGTGCCCTGTCTCCGCTCGGGGAAGACTTTGGAATAGAGCGCGGTTGGACCTTCGAACCCTACGCGAGCGTTGAGATTGAGGGTACCAATGATAACGAGAATGCTGCTCAGGATGACGATCGGGTCGCCCAATCCGAGCAGGATTCGGAGACTATACTCGCGGCCGCAACCTCAAATCCTCCAAGGTTAGTTAAACTTGTCGAGCAGTTCGTATCCTGTTTTATTTTGAAAGTTGCCGAGGATTTAATGGATGAAATCGCGGACAGGGTTCTAGCTGAGTCTGCCGCTGTCGACCAGACTATGGCCGAGGTTTTGGCGAAAGACCCGAAGACCGGTGAGGACCTCCTGCCCCTCTATGCTCCAACTCCTTCAATTCTGATGCCGAATTATCAAAATTGAGGACTGCCTCCTTTATGTATTTTTTTTTGTTTTGTGTATGACCAGGCCGGGTGTGGCGGTTGAACTTTTTAGATTGTATCAGTGAAACCTCCCCGGGCTGATGGAGTCCGGGTTAACTCTGCTTGTTTTGTCCGAGAAATAGATTATTGGGTTCTTTTAATGGAATTCTAGTTTCTTCCGTGCGGTTAAGTTTTTTAGCTTAAGCATTTTTGTATGTACTTGATGCGGCTAAGTTTTAGAGCTTAGGCATAGCATGCTCGAGGAGGGTGTCCTCGATTTCGCTTTGTTAAAATTTTGATTTTATTTTTGATACGGCTGTTTTTGAGCTTAGGCATTGATTTACGCATCCAGGGAACAGATCCTTGGGTTGTGATGGTTTTGATCCGATCGAGCTCTCGCGGTGAATTGGCCGGATCGGGTTGCATGCAGGTCGGAACCTGGCTTACGACTGAAATCCGTCTAATGCTTAAATGTACGAGAAGTGTTCAGCTTAAAATACTTACACATTTTTAGGAAATCATGCTGGACAGGGCCTAGCTTTTGATCCTATTCGGGAGAGTTGTGATGGACTTCCCGAGTTTGGTTTATAGATTATTTTGCTACTGCATCTATAAGAGATGCGTATTAGGATCTTGCTCGGGTTAAACTATGGTAGGCCTCCCGAGTGTGATCTATTGATCGAGTACTTGATCAGAGTATCGATGTGAACGAGCTCGGAGCTGTTTAGGCAGAAACCGATTGAGTTGGTAGTAGTGAACATGTTTGTTTTCATTAATTATTGATGGACAACCGAGGAAGCTGCCTACATACCCGTTAAATAAGGATCAAGCCGAACGTAGTTCAAATTACAAAGCAAAAGTTAGACAAGTCGTTTGGAAACGAGCGAGAATAAATCGTTCGAAAACGAGTAGAAGTATAGTTTTTTTTTTTGTTTTTTTTTTAGTCTGGACCTCCGGGGAGGCTGCCTACGTACCTTAGTGCTCGGGCAAGGATCAATTCGGTCGTAGTTCGAGTAGATCCGTGATGAAGCATAGAAAACTAGTGATGAGCTTGGAAACGAATTTTAAGCGATACGTTGGGGTGATGTAGGGCGAGCTAGCCCGTTTTGTTATCTTGTAGAGCTTGGACTGACACCACTCGCGTTGCTTGCGGATTGAGTAGAGGGAGGAATTAGCTTGGGACTTGCCAGGCCGAGAAGGTATTGTGCCGCGAGTTCTGGTTCTTGCTCTGTGAAGTTCGTCTCCTCCGGGGAGCTAATGCAGAGATTTACCGAGCGGAGCTGTTTTTCCGCGATGAAGCATGTCCGGGCCATCTTTTGATTTCTACAGATTGTAAAGACTCCAACCGGGGTCGGGAACTTAAGGCATTGATGGTACGTTGACGAGACGGCTCGAAGAGAGAGAATAGCCATGGGATTCCCATGATCACGTTGTACACAACCGATTTATCTACTACCATAAACTTGACGTTTCGAGAGATTCCCTCAGCGTGCAGCATCAGTTTGATCTATCCAAACGTTATTGTTGTGATACCATCGAAGCTGGTGAGAAGCCTAATGCCCGGCTTGAAACGGTCGTCGGGTATCCCCATTTTTTGTAGTTTTTTTCAAGATCAGATCAATCGAGCTCCCCGTATCGACCAGAATCTTGGTTACCTTATAATCTTTGATTTTAAGCTCGACTACGAGCGGGTCATTATGGGGCATGGCCAGATTCCTCGTATCAGCTTCCGTGTAGATCATCGGCATGTCGACCTCAGACCAATTGGGGCAACCTTTGTCGGTGGTTGCCTTCTTTTCGTATTGCTTGAGGGACCGGACCGAATCATAGGTCAAGCTGAATCCTCCCATGATCATCAATACTCTCTTGGCTTGATTTTGTTTGCCTGCATGACCCTTGTCGGCTTGAGCACGCTTGAGAGGAAGGGGCGAGTCGGCATTTCCAGTCGGCCTCTGCTCATTCCTATCCGATTCCTCTTCGGGTTTTCTTTTCTCCCCCCGGTCGACCAGAGGTACAACTTGGACCGCTCCTTTTTGGTATTGTGCGAGCAATTTTTCCTTCAGTTGGCGGTATTGCGAGGTTGAATGCCAGTACATTTGATGGTAGTCGCAGTACGACTCTCCACCAGAGGGTTCTTGGACCTCTTGAGGTCGCTGATACTTGTTCCGTTGCTTCGGGGGATGGCTTAATGAGCTATTGACGATGTTGGTGGCCAATTTCTTTTTATACTCGTAATTGTAATGCTGCCGAGGTTCCTGATACAGTTCCTCGACCGCGTCTTTCGTCTTAATCTTCACCGCAGGGGGTTTGGTCATAAAGTTCTTCTTTGCTTGCCAGGCCCGATCCTTTTTGAGCCTAACAAAATTGACTGAGCGGTGCATAACTTCCTCGATGGTCTTGAGGATCATCTCCTTTTGGAATTTGGACGATGGCCACAAGCCCTGCTTAAGAGCCGCTATGGCGGAGGTATCACTCGCTGTGACTCGCGAGATGATAGCCCTGAAGCGGTCTATGAACTTCTCGACGGACTCCTTCTCTCCTTGAATCATGGTTCATAAGTCGGCATCGGAAGTTCCATCTTCGATGTAGATGGCGTAGTGCTTGAGGAAAGCAATTGATAGTTGCTGGAAAGAGTCGATGGAGCGGGATTATAATCTGGAGAACCAGTCCAGGGCCGCACCTGATAAGTATTCGATGAAGTACTGGCAGTGGCCCGAGTCGTATTCCTCGTGAGAGAAATGCACTCGTCCCATTGCAATAAAGAAAGTTGTGAGGTCCTGCTTCAGGTCAGAGTCTCCAGAGTATGGTTGGAGCCAAAGTTTAGCCGTGTTCCTGATCAGGATAGATGTTATCGGATCAGAGAAAGGGTTCGCTGAGTCTCTGCTAGAACTCGGTCGATCTCCGGGGCCGAACTGAGGGCTTGATCCATTCGAGAGTTCATCTCCCGGAGCTGGTTTCTCATATCCTCGAGCTTAGTGCATTGAGCGGGACTAGTTTTCTGATCGGGGGCTTGCTCTTGTCGGGCGGTGAGCGTTTGCCGTAGGTCCGCGATCCGACCAAGTCTTCCAAAGACTGAAGGAGAAAGCTTGCTCGAATTGTTGGCGACTCAAATATTGCTCATCGTTGGGTTGCCTCGCTACACTTCAGGGAGCCCCTCGCGATGCGAACAAGCTGTCGAGTCTGATGTTTGTCTGTCGCGCTTGCTCTTCCTGCTCATCGAAGCGGTGCATAAGCGTCCTGAGGATCCGGATGTGATTTAGCTGGGACCACTGCTCGGGCGGAACGCTTGTCTGGACTGGGTTGTTTTTGGTGGTTTCCGGTCGGGCTACCATCGTTTGTCTCAAGTCTGCTGAGTTATTGAGTGTTTGTCAGAGGTCGGTGGGTTCTTGTATCCTATGGAACACAGATATCGGGGTTGTCGGATGCTCGATTCTTTCGAAGATAGAGGTGGGAGTGTGTGGCTGTTCGACCCTCTCGGAGGCCAAGGCAGAATTGGAGGGCTGATCATGCCTTTCGGAGATGAGGACAAGAGTGTTCGCGTCCATGAGATTGGGATTTTCTTGCTCGGGAACAAGAGCCGCTTCTCGGGCCACCGGAGTGTTATCGCCCAGGGCGCTTGTTCCGGCGGAGTGCGTTCGCGTGCTCGCTTCTTTGTTGAGATCCATGTTGTTGTTGTTTTTTTTTTTGTTTTTTGCGTAAAAAGATATCTTCTGTATAGAAATAATCCCCCTACCTGGCGCGCCAAATGTTGAACTCGGTTTGAGATCAACACTAAAATTTGTAATAGGTTCGGAGATTATTTGACAAATAGATAAGAGGGTTGAGAGAAGAACTGTGATCCTGCTCGGATGAACAGTAACCGAGTAGGATATTTCGGATTTAGGGAGATTAGTTGGATTAACAAAAAGGAATAAAGTGGCTTGCTCAAAAAGTATAATGTATTCAGCCTTGGTTGTACAAAAAATGATGTACAACCTTTTTATAGTACAAGGATTTTAGGGCTTTAGGCACATATGGTTACATTCTAACCATATGTTTCCATAAAGTAACTCATGGTAATTATAAAGTAACTATACTAAAAATAAGGTGGTTATTACTTAGTCAGCAAGATAATGAGTTGGGTCTTTTCGCTTGATGGGCTGAGAGCAGGATTTTGCCTAGGACTAAATTCATGGTGTAACAAACACCAACAAATCTTGATTTCTTCACAAGTCTCATGTGTTCCCTACTGCTCTACAAGGTGATGTCGAGGATACAGTTCAAAGAAACTCGAAGAAATTGTAGAAATTGCGATCCTATGATGAAATTCTACGTTTTTGTGAACTTTTTTGTGTTAGTATTATAAATATTTTTTATTTTCCAAATTCAAAGTATCTTAGAAGGTTTAGACGCCTTGGATTTGCAATTTAATCCCAAATTATTTATTATTGATCGCAACTTAATTCAGCATGTGCAACGCACAAACCTTAACACAGTGTATCATATACATTCCGATATCCTATGGGGGATTCACCTTGTGAAAACAATTCAAATTGAAATCTAATTCGAAATTATTGTTCCCAACTAATAAACTTTCCAAACAATATCTTTGAATCATTTAATTATAAACCAACCCAATCAACAGTTTTTGCGTGCATCATTTGCCCCCTCCAAGCATCAACTTGATCATTATTAGAGGTTTAGGAAATTCCTAACTTTATATCAATACATATCTCTCTATTAAATATTACTTTGGACCGTCCAAAGTTTTCTTTGAACAAAAAAATAAATAAAATCTAATAAAAATGAGTGGTTGATTCGAACCCAAGTTGACCAAAAAAGAAAGATCCCAATTGGTTCTTCCGAGGTATCAACACGGCATGAATTTTTTATTTTTTTTACTCACACGGTGTGAACTTTGACCCATCTAATGAGCTTTTCTCTTTTTCTTTTTTGGTAAGGCAAGGATTTTATTTTTTGTAAGAAAATAAAAATAAAAATCAACCATTTAAATTCTATAGATGAATCAATAAGTGACACCACCATGACGACATGATTTAAGCAACTATGTAAAGATTTGATCGTGGAATAGTGCATTACGTGTGTACATTTCCAGAATTTTCATGTAGCCAATTATGTCGTTAACTGAATTTATCAAAATGAATTGATTTATAATTTGTATTTAATTTTGAGTATTCGTCATCTCTGTTTCGTCGTCGTTTCCTTTCTCTTTCCTCTTTCGCTCTGTATATATAATTTCTCTTCCCAATTCTTCGTTTTTTGGACAAAAATCAGAAATCAGTGAATCTTCTTCCTTCATCTTCTCTCAAGAACAGGTAAACACAATCTCTCTCCTCCACTCCTTCTTTTTCTCCTCTCTTCTCTGGTTTATCTTCTTTTAATAAACTTTTCTTTTCCATTTCTGTTTTCTTACCTTTCGTTTGGTTGCCGAGAAACCGGAGGAACAAAATCTTTTTGTTTTCTCGGTGACCAGAAACAAGTTGGGTTTTTTTTTCTCTCTTAATTCTGCAGATTTAATTCGTTACCTTGTCTTAATCAATCGTATGTTTCTTTGGCCAGATTTCCTACAAGCTTGATCGATCAGAAAAATTTCTTATGGCGGAGGAGCATCGATGTCAGACACCGGAAGGTCACCGTCTCTGTGCGAACAACTGCGGTTTCTTAGGAAGTTCAGCGACCATGAATCTATGTTCAAATTGCTACGGCGATCTCTGTCTTAAACAACAACAACAAACCTCCATGAAATCCACCGTCGAATCTTCTCTCTCCGCCGTATCTCCTCCGTCATCGGAGATCGCCTCCGTTTCTTCTCCGATAATCCCACCTCTCATCCAAAACCCATCAGCCGAGCTAAAAGTTCCGGCAAAGAACGTGATTCCGCCGCCGGAGAAGACGACGGAGCAACGGCCGAATCGGTGCACGACGTGTCGGAAACGAGTCGGGTTAACCGGATTTAAGTGTCGGTGCGGGACGACTTTTTGCGGGACCCACAGGTACCCGGAGATTCACGGATGCACTTTCGATTTCAAATCGGCCGGTCGTGAAGAAATCGCGAAAGCGAATCCGTTGGTTAAAGCGGCGAAGCTACAGAAGATTTGATCGGCGAAAGTTTCGATTTACGTTGACTTTTGCTGGTCGTCGTTGTCGTCTTCTTCGTTTTTTACGCGTCCGTGTTCTCCTCCTCCGACGAGAGATAAGGATGGTGTAAGATTTGATCTCAGCCGTTCATCATGTTTATATAAAAGATATGTATTTATCAAAGGGACACGTGTTCTTATCGTGGTGTTTTAGGATGGAGACGCTTTTCTTCGTATTTCCCAAATTAATATTTTTCTTTTCCACAGAAGAAATAAGATTATTCGCGTTGGCTTTTTTTTCTTCATTTTTTTCCCCGTAATTATTGTTTGGCTTTTGCGTGTACAAAGCTATTGAGAAAAGAAAAAAAATGAAGTCTGTTTAAAATTTGAATATGGTTGGATTTTAAGTATATTGTCAATCAGTTTAGGCGCGTTTTCGATGGTTTTATTTTTCTAAGAACATGGATTTAAAAATTTCTACGAGATTTCATGATTTTTTAATCAATCTTATTTCAAGTTTGATGGTTTTCCTTAAAAATAAAAAAATTGCTACCTAAACATTGTATGACATTCAAGGGTTGTGTTCTTATCATGTATCTTCGTAACATTAATCCTACAAAGAATTGATTTGTTTCTACTTAGACATGTATTCTCTCATGAACAACTATAGGTTGTCTTATCAACGGTAAAATTTAGGACTAATAAAATCATAATCATTGTGTAAGCGTTATGCAACATTTTCAATCTAAATTTTTATGCTACGATATATATTAGATTTTCATAATTTATAATTAATAATATCTTCAATATTTAAATTAACCACGTGATAAAGTATTGTTCACACCCGCACACGGTGCGGGTAAATCACGTAGTTTCTATTAAATGGAAAGTTGTTTAAGTTATAGATGATTAGGTGTTTTAATTTTATTTGTCTATTCTTAAAAAAATGATGACTTGGAATGGTGAAAAAGATGACATGGCTTATTAAAATTTATGGTATCTAAATTAATTAAAACAATTCAAATTCTTTTAAAAACAATTTAAAAAAAAAAATTTAATCATAATAAAAAAACAGAAAAATAATGGTATCTTATTTATTATCACTTAAACAACTTTTAAAAAATAATCATTCCTTCATGTGCGCAGTGTAACATATTTTTTAAGAATAATCGTTTTTTATTTATTATATCTTATTTATTATAATTTCATCATTTATTTTCGTGATTTGGTCATGTTATTGGTCAGGTTGCTTGAATAAATATAAATAAATGTTAATAAATCAAAAATAAATATACTTAAACAGGAAAGATATTCCAAAATATACTCTGAATCTCAAACAAAAACATAACAAAATACACCTATATATCTTACAGTTTTGGTTTCTTTTTGGGATATTCCAAAATATACTCTAAATATCTAATAAACTCAAACAAAATATTACGGTTTAAATATACTCTAAGTATCTTACGGTTTTGTTTGTTTGACTCAAAAAATATCAACACTCTTCTAACTCTCTATATATACGATTTAGCTAAACAAATGATTCCACACATCAGAAACTCACTCCATCTGTTCTCACCTATTATCATAATATCTATCATACTAAAACAAAACTCTCCTTTCGTACTCTTTGAAAATCTTTTGTCAAGTTCAGAAAAACAAAAAATCAAAGCTCAAATCATTGTTTTGTGGAAATCTTTCAAGTCCACATGAAATTTCATTGAGATGGTATTGGTAGATGAAGAGGTTAGTTATTAGTATGACAATTTACTGACTTTATTGTCACCATATACCCAATTCGTTCGCTTACAAAAAAGTTTATTTCTCTTTCAATATATGGAACAAGAATTCATGCAACCATCGAAGACGATATGCTTAAAAAGCATCATAATGTTCTTAAATACTTAATACCTTCTCCAATGGTTTACTTTATTTTTTACTCTAAAAGTAAAGTTCTTTAAAAATAGAGGAGAGGTTTACTCCAATAGTTGCCTCTATTTTTTTGTTTATCATTAAAATATTATATATATATATATATATATATATATATTCTATTTTTATTTTCTTATTAATTTCTCTTAAACCCCTTTATTTTTCAAATTTACTAATTCTATCCATATATTTTATTTGTAATAATAGTATTGTAGGAGTCGTAACTCACACAATTGAATTTGTAAGGGTTTTAGAGGAGGTGATAGACTTCTGAGTGAATCAAAGTGCAGAAAAGTAGAGAAGACTGTCGCTATAGCTGTTAAGTGAGCTTTATTATTGATGTTGTTGTCTGAAAAGTTCTGAGCCCCCTTTCTGGGTGAATACAATGAGCTATATATAGCTTTTTAAACTAGGGTTAATAATATATTTGGGTCTGGCCCATTAAGCAATAAATAGGTTTTAGGCCCATAATATCATTAAACCAATTTTAAATATGGATCTAACTCTATTATGAGCTTAATTACAAATTGGGCCCTTGTAAACCTATTTCGGATTTCTTCTCGACTTGGCAAAATTCTTCTTGTTTTTGCATCGTTCTCGCATGTGTGGAATCCGACCCCTACAGTTAGCCCCCCAGCTTGGCAGTGTCAAGTATGATAGTGTCAAGGTTGAAGAAGTAGCAAGTGAGATCGATGCTTCAAGAAGATGCGTCGCAGACGTTGCCATTACCCTCCAAGATATGTTTTGACGAGATGAAATCGTAAAGCTTTGTTCCATCGATTTATAAATGTTGCCGAGTTCGACGTGTTTCTGTAAACGCTTAGCTCGGCAGAGATTCCTTGTAGACTCATGTTTTGGAATAGCTTGTCGTCAATGAGGAAAGCGTGTAAGTGTGTGAGCAAGCCTCGGTAAAAATCTTGTCTAGAAAACCTTGTGGAAAAAACCAAATCAAGGGAAAAAGAGCACAAGTCACACACTTCTCATTGGAGTTATAGTTATCGCCGCCGTGTTCCCATGTTTCTGTGAATGTTCAACTAGGCGGATAAGATTCGACTCGTTGTAGTTTACTTTCTTTGAAAGGTTTTTATTTTTCCGAGCTCCCATGTTTCAGTCAATGTTCAGCTCGGTCAATAGAGAATTTGTCATTGTCGGCGAGTTCCCATGTTTGAGTTAATGTTCAGCTTTTGTAATCAACCAATGGAGATTATTATAGATGTCGCCGAGCTCCCATGTTTCAGTTAATATTCAGCTCGGCGATGGAGATTATTGTTGATGTCGCCGAGCTCCCATGTTTCAGTTAACGTTCTGCTTGGCGGACGGGTTTCTGATACCTTCATCTCGTTCTGGAATGATACCGTCTCCTAAGATGACGAAGATGTGCTCTTTAGCGAGACTGTGCTGATGTGTTTTAGAAAATTGTCAAGATAGATAAGTCGGCGAACTTGAAATTCAGATGAGGTTTGACTTGCTTCGTCGCCGAGGTAGAATACTGAAGTTGTTTTTGTCGTTACATCAATCTCATAGGGGTGGAATCCGACCCCTACAGTTAATTAGCTCCCCAGCTTTGTATTATCGAGTTAGATGATGCCAAGGTATAAGCTCTTGTAGTTTGAGATTGATGTGATGGACTTTGAAGTAGCTAGGCGTTGACGTCTTGTCATCGAACTCGGGAAGTTTCAGATATTCCATGTCGAGTTGATGCTACCATGTTTTCCTGCCTTACTTCTTTTGTTAAGAATAAGTTTAGTAGGCTGCATCTTGAATTGAAATCGTGAAGCAGCCATGCGTTGGCGTATGACCATCGATTTCAGGAAGTTGTAGTTATTCCATGTTGAGTTGATGTTACCGTGTTTTACTGGACGTGCTTGCATTGTTAGAGATGAGGTTAATAGACTGAAAAGACTATTGGGCTCATTCAACTAGACTTTAAAGCCCATTATGAGAGTTTCTGGATATTTTCCTGAAAAACCCTAAGGATTTTAGGAAATCCTTCTGGTATAAATAGGCCTCCTAGACAGTCTTTTTTTTTTACCGAGCGCTTTATCCGCAGTAAAAGAAATAAAAATTTCAGAATCCTTTTTTCCAATTTTTTTTGTCCTGTAGTGCGAAAAATAGGTTTTCTGATTTTTTTCCTTTGTTTTTCGTCTTTTTCTGACTTCTTCTTCTCCACCTCCAATTTGCTGCGCCGCCGTCTGGTCGCCGGAGTTGTCGTACCGCCGCAGGATTGCTTCGCCGTAATCATTGACAGATTACGCCGTCACCACCGTCTCCGTGGGGAAAGAGTCTCCACTGCATCGTCACTATCTTCACCGGATCTGGATCGTCGTTGAGATCCAGCCACCATCGCTTTCGTCACTGGAGCTTCACTTATTCGTCACTCTGCGTCATCGCTGTCGCTGGAGATCATATATGCGCTATTGTCGTGGGAGACTCGCCGTCACGGGAGCTGCAAATCCACCACAGATTCGCCACAGGAGCTTCGTCGCAGCCGTGGAGGAAACGAACTCTACTCGTGGAGCTTCGACATTAGATGGAGCCGCAGCTTCGGCGTCATCAGGTGGAGCTTCGACAGATTCGGCGCATGGAGATGAGAGCTTCCCAGATCTTCACGGATCTGCTCTTGGTTGCTCGGTGGAGAGGAGAGCATCGCAGATCTTCACGGCAGAGGAGAGATTCGTGGTGGAAAGGAGCTTCACGGAATCGACGGAGAGCTTTAGATCTGGTGGTGGTTGCTCGCGGTGGCTCAGTGGTGGCAGTAGAGCAACATCCCGGTCAACAGGGCGAAACCGGTCAACCCAAGTTAACATTCCGGTTCGGTTAGGTCAACAGAATTCACATCCGGTTTGGTCAACAGAATAGGCATCCGGTTTGGTCAACAGAAGTCAACATTATGGTTTGGTCAACAGAGGTCAACAGTCAACAAAAGTCAACATAAATCTTCTGGTCAACTGGTCAACTAATCAATAGAAGTCAACAAGTCAACATTTCTCGTTTCGATTTTGAATTTGGAGTTTTAGCTCAGTATCTAGACTTTCATCGTAGTAATGGCGTAATTTGAAGGGAATGACTTCGGAGAATTGCGATTTGACTTTTTGATTTCGCTTATTGTCTTGCAGTTCTAGAGTTCGTGCAAAACTCAGATCGTACACCGTCTGAAGATCGAAATCCAGTCGTCGATCTTCACGCGTCTTCATCTTTATTGACGGAGAAGAAGTATCACATCGCCTCCGCGTGAAGATCGAAATCCAACCGTCGATCTTCACGCATCTTTCTGCCACCGTCTAAAGATTGAAATCCAGCCGTCGATCTTCACGCGACTCCATCTTCATTGATGGAGGAGGAGCACCACATCGCCACAGCCTGAAGATCGAAATCCAGCCGTCAATCTTCATGCGTCTTTCTGCTACCGCCTAAAGAACGAAATCTAGCCGTCGATCTTCACGAGTATTCCCATCACCACCACCGATCTGCCTTCGTCAACATCAAGATCTTCCATCGTGAATAATTAAGAATTACTGCACGCATCTTCATTGTCGTCGTGGTTTGTGGCTGCTACAAACAGACCCTCGTCCGGCCATGAACCAGACGGAGGAGTAGATTCGTCTTCACTGCAGTGGCTCTGCTCATGAATCGTGACCATCGGAGGAGCTTCAAGAATCTTTGCCAATCGCTGGAAATTCGAATTGGCACCGCAAAACGTTTTGAAAAGTATGGAGATCTAATTTTAATCTTCGTTGATGGTGACGTTGGATTGAAGATGTTGAGGATGGCGAAGATCCAAAGATCCGATTTCAATCTTTGTCGACATTGAAGATGTTTAAGTAAGAGACCTCCTGCTTGAGATAAGAGCGATGATCCGTGAAAAGAGCGACTCCTTCGTTGGAATGAGCTTGTTCCTGCTTGAGAGGAGCATCAACCCACTTGAAAGGAGTGCAATTCTGCTTGAGAGGAGCATCAGCCTACTTGAGAGAAGCGACTGCCAGCTAGAGATAGGAGCGACTGCCTGCGTGAGAGCAGCGACTGCGTGCTAGAGATAGGAGTGACTGCGAGATAGGAGCAACTGCGAGATAGGAGCGACTACTTGCGTGAGAGGAGCGACTGCCAGCTAGAGATAGAAGCGACTACCTGCGTGAGTGGAGCTACTGCGAGATAGTGGTGACTGCATGTTGGAGATGAGTATGACGATCCGTGAGAGGAACGACTGCCTGCTTGAGAGGAGCGCGAGTCTGCTTGAGAGGAGCGAGTGCATGCTGGAGATAAGAACGACGATCCGTGAGAGGAGTGACTGCGTGGTTTGAAGAATCAGGAGGCGGGCTTGTTGTTTGTAGATGAAGGCAGACCTCTTGTTTGTAGATGAAATGTTTTAGAAGTACATCTGCAAGCTTGAAGAAATCCTTGGAGGTTCGCGAGCTGGTGCAACTGAAGTTTTAGCTGGTGAGTTTGGCGCTCCTGTTGGCGGTGTTAGACGACTTTGGTTTAGAGAAAATGCCATCATTTAACAATTTCGCTCCAAAAGAGTGAATGTTTTTCTTGCGTTTTGACCAACGTTTCAGATAGTTGGATTTTTTAATAAACACTCTGGTTTACAGCTACGTTACTTTCAACATGTCTGCTCCAGTAGTGAGTATGTTTCTTTTGTTAAGACCAACGTTTCAGATAATTGGATTTTGTAATAAACACTGCAGTTTACAGCTTTGTTACTTTCAACATGTCTGCTCCAGAAGTGAATATTGTTCAGCGAAGATACCAACGCTTATGCTAGTTGGGGTTTGACATAAGCATTTGGGTTTGCAGATGTGTTTTACTCTAACACACCGACTTCTGTAATGAACATGTTATCGCATTACGACCAACGATTCAGTGAGTTGGGTTTAGAGTGGACATTTGGGTTTACAAACATGTTCTCGAGAACACGTCCGCTCCTGTAATAATCAATTTTAACGATGCAACCAACGTTTTGTCTGTTGGGTTTTGAAATGAACATTTGGGTTTACGCATACGTTTTCCTCTAACGCACACTCTCCTGTAATGAACATTATACATTTGTATAGCGCTCTGTTTAATCCTGCAAAGGATGTAATAGTTAGATCTGAAGCTTGTGAAGTAGACCATCGATGTGGCCAGCAGCGAGGTTGAATGTCTGTTTTTGATAAGATTTAAATTTATCCACGGAGGATGTAAATGCGAATTGTTTTGAATGAAGTCTACTTTTGTTAAGACTTAGATTTTACAAGCAAAACTGTTTCAGAGAAGTTTGCTTGTTTTGATTTTCGCGAAAAAGTCATGTAAGAGAGGTAGAGTATACGAGTATATGTACCCTACTCCCCTCTTTTTTAAGGAGAAGGGCAGTTGAACCCGTGCAAATATGAGCTGCCTACGTACCCTTTGCAGGGATCAAGCCGCCTCGTAGTTCAAGTAAGTACTTTGAATGATCTATATAGGATGTAACTGATATGTCTGTTCAGATAGGACTTTGAATGATCCGTAAAAGATGTAAGTGATATGTCTGTTCAGATAAGACTTTGAATTATCCGTAAAGGATATAAGTGATATGTCTATTCAGATAAGAGTTTGAATGATTCGTAAAGGATGTAAGTGATATGTCTGTTCAGATAAGACTTTGAATTATCCGTAATATATGTAAGTGATATGTCTGTTCATATAAGACTTTGAATGATCCGTAAAGGATGTAAGTGATATGTCTGTCAATGTAGGACGATAAGCGTATGTGTTATGTGGTGAACTAGGAGAGCCGGTAAGCGAGTTTGCGAGCCAGGCGGCTAGGAGAACTAGTATGCGAGACAGCTAGGCAACGAGTGAGCTAGGCAGCTAGGAGTGTTGGTAAGCAAATAAGCTTGACATTTGACGAGCCGGTAAGTGACGAGCTTGTAAGTGATGAGATGGTGAGCTAGTGAGCCAGGCAGGTAGAAGAGCAAGTAAACGAAGAGTTAGGCAAGTCAGCCATGTAGTAGACGAGCTAAGCAACTCAGCAATAATTAAGTAGATAAGTTAGCCAGCAGACGAGCTAGGTTGCTAGGAGAGTCGGTAAGCGAGTTAGCGAGAGTAGTGAGGGTCTGTTTGCGAGTGTAGCAATAATCTGTTTGCGAGAGGAGCGGAGATCTGCTTGAGAGAGGAGCGTTATTTTTACTTGGAAGAAGAGCAGTGATTCATTTGTGAGAGAAGCAACGATGCGTGTGAGAGAGGAGCGAAGTTTTGCTTCGAAGAAGAGCAACGATCCGTTTGCGAGAGGAAGTGACAATCCTCTTATGAGAAGAGTGACGATGTGTTTGAGAGAATATTGTTCTTGCTTTGTGTTAACGCTGCTTCATTCAACTATACTTGCTATGTTCCCAGCATGTGCGTTCTTTTTAGTGCGCTCAACCCTAGGTTTCTGCGCAGTAGTCGCGGTAGTCGCTGTGACGTTTGTCTGTTGGTTTTTGATGGTGCAATCCACGCTGCACTGCTAGTCACTGATGGGGCTATTGATGATAAATTGCTGATCGCCGCTGATTCTGTGGAGTTGCGCTCATGGTCACCATTGTTGTTGTCGACGCTGGTGCGATCCACGTTGCGTTGCTGGTCACAGCAGGTGCTGTCGATATTGCGATGTTGGTCGCCGCTGTTGCGAACAACGTTGCGCTGCTGGTCACCGCCGGTGGTGTCGACATTGCGATGCTGGTCGCCGCTGTTGCGGTCCATGTTGCGTTGTTGGTCACTGCTTATGTAGCTTGCGCGATGATTCTTTTGAGTAAGAACGTCTCACGTGTCCCCTTAGTCGGCGCCAAATTGTAGGAGTCGTAACTCACACAATTGAATTTGTAAGGGTTTTAGAGGAGGTGCGAGACTTCTGAGTGAATCAAAGTGCAGAAAAGTAGAGAAGATTGTCGCTATAGCTGTTAAGTGAGCTTTATTATTGATGTTGTTGTCTGAAAAGTTCTGAACCCCTTTTCTGGGTGAATACAATGAGCTATATATAGCTTTTTAAACTAGGGTTAATAATATATTTGGGCCTAGCCCATTAAGCAATAAATAGGTTTTAGGCCCATAATATCATTAAACCGATTTTAAATATGGATCTAACTCTATTATGAGCTTAATTACAAATTGGGCCCTTGTAAACCTATTTCGGATTTCTTCTCGACTTGGCAAAATTCTTCTTGTCTTTGCATCGTTCTCGCAGATGTGGAATCTGACCCCTACAAGTACAACAAAAAATAACAATATCATTCAAATTAATAACGTTTTTTGTAATAGTGTTTTATTTTTAGTTTCCGGTACTAGATATGTATTAGTAATTTAGAGTTTATTATGTTCTTGTATTGTTTTAACTAAATGTGTAATTGTTATATTTTAAATTAAAAGTAATTTAAAATATTTTACAAAACATATACAAACTATAAATTTGTCACCTGGTAACATTGTTGGGTTCATAAACTATTTTTGTGAGTGTTATATATATGAAAACTTTTTCTTAGATATTAAATAAAAAAATTGTCAAATTGTAGGCCTATTTTGTAAATAAAAAAGTTATACTCTAAAATTAGAGAAAATGAATAGTGTTTCTCCAAATATAGAGAATTACTATTCATTTATCTATTTTTAGAACATGGTATAGAGTACTATTGGATATGGTTTTACTCTTAAAATAGAGTAAAAAGGCAAAAATAGAGAACCATTGGAGATGCTCTAAAAGAAGGTAATATAGTAACATTCAAATCTTTCGAGCTGAAGGACAATTTTGGCGAATATAAGACCACTCCACTCCCTTACCTAGACCCGTATTCTTTCATGGGCAGCTATATATTTTTATATCAAGAGCAAAATCTAGGGCTTGGTTGAAAATCCTAATCACCGACAAAGAAGGAAAAGTGCAGAAGAAAACAATGAATGTCGTCTACAAGGAAGTGTTTTAAAACCTTCATTAATTTTCTATATTGCATTTTTGTTTTGTTTACTTTTCTTAAACAAGACCTATGTTATTTACATTCTTTCATTATTCGATATATCATTGAGTAAGGATTATACAATATTTGCAATCAATTTTTACATGCTATTATATATTACCTTTCATAATTTATAATTTATAATAACTTCAATATTAAAATTAAATATGTTTTCACAAAATGTTCATATCCGCACATGGTGCGGGTAAGTCACCTAGTTTCAATTATAAAAAAATTAATAATCGTGGAAATATTTTGCAAAATCCGGCCATACACACCTTTAATAACATGACTTTATCATATTAGGTTTTAATTTTTCAATAATCCAAGATTATCTTTAATTTTGTTTTAATGTATATTTAATATTCATTTTGGAAATATTTAAATTCAAAAAAAAAAAATTCTGTTTTTTAAATGATTCTATATATGTGAAATGAAATTTTAATAATTGAATTCATAGAGAATTTTCATGATAAGTCACTCTTTGTGTGGAAGCTGGATTCCGCACTAAGAATTTATATGTGAATTCGGAAAATAAACTTTAGTCCTAAGAAATGTCTATAAATCTAACAAGGATCGAGACCAAGATAGCAGAAAATGGATTAAAATTGATATTCGGTATAAGTATACAAAGAACTTTAGCTAAGACAAGAGTTGATGAGCTAAAGTGTCATTGAGTGTAAACGTATGGAAAAAGTTAGCCATTTCGGCTCTAGAACTAGTTATTTATACTTCCTCGAGCTGAACGGTTCAGCTCCGCGAATCCCTCCTCGTCGCCGGAGATCTCAGGCACGTTCTGGTGTATCCTCCGGGAGTATCGGGGTCTCTTTATGAACCGTTGAGCGGCGCTGACTTGGTCCTGTCGTCGCTCAACTGCTTGGTCAGCGGTTCCTCTTATCTCGGCAGTCAACGAACTACTCAACGAGGTTCAACGCTGCCGAAGGGCACGCTGGTCTTTTACTATTGTCAACGCAACACTGGGCCTTAGGCCCAATTCTGGATTAAATCGAGTCTGATTATATCCTAAGCTTAATGGGCCGGAATTCAAGTGGCTTAATGATAAGAATTAATGGGCGATTAGGTAGGGCTAGAATCACGGAAAATCCCACCTTAACCAGATCAGACTTCAGATTTAGTTCAATCTTGGATTCGTTCGGTTAAGATTTTCCCTCCGAGATCGTACGGTTGAGCTGATCGAGGCTGATCGAGGAATCTGAGGGGTTTGTGCGTGACCTAGGTAATCGTGTGAAGGGTATAAATTCACCGCCTCTTGCTCTTTTTTTTTCCCTTAACTTCTCGTCTTACGATTCTCGAGGTAAAGAATTATAACATTTTCCCCCCTCCTTCTCTTCGTAGGTCAATTCGTTTGCACTTTCTGTTGTTTTCCCTTTGCCTGCTTGTCCAATCTCTCTCCTCAACTGACCGGATTCTCCTGCGACCTAGTCTCTACACAGATCCGCTCTATTTTTTTCTCGGATCGCGCTTGATTTGATGGCTTCTACCGATCAGTTCGGGCCTCATCCTTCTTCCAACCTCCTCTCCTCGAAGTTATCAGACCTCTTTAGAGATCTAGACTTCCCGAGGGAAGTTGAACTTGCTCTTCCTGCTGATTTGGATTCTCCCGAATCAGCTAGACCTGGATGGTGTTGCGCCTATTCTGCCTATTTTGAGTCCTGCGGGCTTACCTTTCTAATCCCCCTCTATGTCATTCGTTTCTTAGATGCATTGGGACTGGCCTTTTCGCAGAAGGACCCCAATTTCCTTCGTCATGCCATCAGGACTTTCGTCCGAGGCTTTGAGGAAGAGCTGGAGCTGTCTGTTGACCAGTTCTTGGAGTTGTAATGGCGTGGCGCAGGAAGTTATGAGCCATTTGAGGGAACATAATCTCGAAGCTCCTGAGAAGACGAATGAGGAAAGAAGGGATAAGGAAGGTGAGGCCGCATGCCTGGAAATACACCAGATACGCAACTCACCAGCCTTCCTCGACTGTTTCCGGGTTATCACGCCCAGTTAGTATCCGAAATTCCACGGAAAATGGCACCGGACCATTATCCTGCAAGGCGATGAGCTCCTCAGGTGTGATGATTGACGGCTCATACGGACCGAAATACTTCTCATCTTGGTTTCCGACCATGATAGAATCGGAGTAAAAACAAAATAAAATGTAAAATCACAGATCTGTAGAAAGCCAGAAAGAGGTGAATCGATAGTTTTGCGGAGATAAAGGGTTAACTAGGCAAAAGAGAAGATGAAAGACCTGCCCTCAAGATAAGAATGGGTGAAAATATTGTCAATTGGTGGACTGATGAGACCATGACCGACCAAAACCAAGGAACTACGAAACCGCTTGTAGCCGAGGAGCAACTTGGAGACATTGAGGTTCTTGAAGACGCTAAGGAAATAGAAATCCCGGGTGGACCGATGACGAGGTCACGTACAAGACAACTCAAGCAAGCCGTCTCTATGCTTGTGTTGAGACTAAACGGCCAACTTCCTTTAGTTGCTCATCAAATCGCATTGGTTGTGATCCGAGCCAAGGAAGGATGATAATGAGAGGTATGTGGACTCGTACTCTTTTTCCCTACCTTCGGTTTTGTCCCAATGGGTTTTCCGAAGTAGGTTTTTAATGAGGTGATATATCGTGGTTTTTACCCTGTTTAGGCCACGATATAAGTCCATTAACTAGAGTCTTTTAGTGTTTTCTTGTGTGTTTTAGTGTCTTTACAGGTACAAGGACGATTAGAGCTTAAAAGATGTTTACTGGAGATTTCGGTGCATTTTGGGACACAAGGAGGAAAAGATGCTCAAAAGATCAAGTCAAATTCGGACAGAAGGTCCAGCGTCGATCGACATGGATGTTTGGTGTCGATCGACACGAGTATTTTCGAAACAGAGGATTTTTCCAGAGACGTGAGCGTCGATCGACACTCATAACAGCGTCGATCGACACGGCCCTCGCAGCATTCCAGATTTTCATCAGAAAAGCCCGTTCGAAGCCCGGAAGTTCCAGATGTTTACTTTTAGGTTTCCAATCCGACTTTGTACCTTTATATATACGTTTTGAGAGTCATTGTTGAGGGGGACGCTTTCTTTTACTAAATTACTTAGAGATTTTCATTAATAAAAAGATGTTTTCTTCTTTGATTATGTCTGAGTAATTCTCTTGTTAGGTTTAGGGTTTTTGAAAGTGTTTGATGAGTTTGCATGATCAGATCTGATCATTAGGATAAAATCATTAGAAGTTCTTCATCTTAACTTGTTCTTACTGCTGATTCTAGCCTCGCGAACTAGAATCTGATCTAGGGTTTATTAATAGAAACGACAGTTTTATTGATTTACTTGAACTAGTTTTTTTGATGAGCAAAATACCTATTCGCAAAGGGATTTGGCTTAGGGTTTTGTGAACAATTGTGCTTGATCATTAATGCTTGTTTAAATCCATAGGATTCGCAAAGGAATTTGGTTTTCTAGGTTTTATTCATAGAAATTATTCGCAGCGACAGCTGGTTTAATTTACTTTCGTGTGCATGTTCGTGAACTGTTCTTCATATTCCTATTATCTGATTTATCTGCATCTCTGATTCACTGGAGAACTCCCTGTGCCTAGCGTTCTTCCTTAATTGTTTTACAACCGTTTTTAATTGTTTTGATTTACTGCATTACAACCATTCCGCTTAGCATAATCCGAGCATTTAAATCTATTGTGCTTACTAGACTCCCTGTGGATTCGATAACCCTAAGTACTACCGTGATCTCTTAATTTGAGAGAGTAGTTCAAAGGAAATTTGAGCATATCAAATTTTGGCGCCGTTGCCGTGGAGTCAATAGCCATTAGATTCTTATTATTAGGATTTTGTCTAAGTATTTTGTTTTCTTTTTCTTTTACTTTACTAACTAGTTCTTGTGTCTCTTTCTGTTTTGCGTTTCAGGTGTATGCCTGATACAAGGAGCAACCAAGACAAAGAACTTTTGGAACTCGGACTTGAGGAATTAGCACTTCTAGAGCGTACCAACAGAAAGGCTAAGAAGATGGTTAGACAGAGGATTCTGTTTCAGAGAGAAGATGGGATTTTCGATGGAGATGGTAATCGATATAACGAGGATGGCCAGAGACTAGATGAGGCTGGGAATGTAATCGTCGATGAGGTTGAGCAGCAGCGAGCTCGCGAAGAAGAGAAAATCGAACAGGCTCGTGTTCGTGATGAACAGCTTCGTGTCAATCGACATGGAGAGGACGTCGCTCGACACAATGCAATCGTGGGTGTCGATCGACACCGTGCCCAGATCCGACCAAACCTGTTGAGAAATGAGCAGAATATCGCGCGAGGCCGCACCATAGCAGATCACAACCGTCCTGAACAGTTCTATGCCAACCGGTCTGCTATTTGTCCACCTCCGTTTCAGCGTAACGATTTCGAGCTCAAGCCTGCATACTTCACTTTAGTAGCTCAAGATCCTTTCTGCGGCTTACCTCATGAGAACCCAATGGACCATATCGAGAGATTTGAGGATCTTGCATCTGCTATCAAAGCCAATGGAGTGTCAGAGGATTACCTTTTCTGTAAGCTATTGCCCTACTCTCTTCACGGGGAAGCTAAGTTTTGGCTAAAGACACTTCCTCCGGGTTCGCTTACAAACTGGATGGACACGAAGAATGCCTTCTTGTGCAACTTCTTCGACGATGCGAAATCCGAGGAGCTGAGATCGAAGATAGCTACTTTCAAGCAGGGCGATACTGAGGCATTCAAGGCTGCGTGGTACAGGTTTAAGAGCTATCAGAGAGACTGTCCACACCACGGATTCAATGAGGTTCAGCTCCTAAGCATTTTCTTCAGAGGGATAGCAGTGCCATATGCTGTTAGCTTGGATGCTGCAAGCAGAGGAGACTTCAACACAAACTCTCTTGAGGCTACTTTGAGGTTGATTGAGAATCTCGCGAATAGCAACAGTACAAAGAACCTGGATTTCGAGCGGAGCAGGTCAGGACAGAGTATCAGTGGAAACCAGCTCGCAGAGGTCACAAAGAAGCTCGATTCGATGCATAGCCTTCTAGCTGGTAAGAAGACGGTTAGCTTTGCTCAGGAAGTTGAGACTGCAGAGGAAGATGTCAATTTCATCAACCAAGCTGGATTTCAGAAATATGGCAACTCGCAAGGCTATGGGTCTTCTTATCAGAAATCTCCTCAGGGCTACAACAGAAACTATGGTTCATCTTCTTATCAGAAACCTCCTGAGCAAGACAATGAGGTGAAGAGTATGCTGGAGCAACTCCTAGAAGGCCAGCAGAAGATGACTGTGAGCTTTAACGGAAAGATGGATGCGATGTATTCTGATTTGGATGGGAAGATTTCTGCATTGAGCACGCATGTCAAGAAACTAGATGTTCAAGTCGCTCAAACTGCTGATTCGGTCAAGCGACAAGAAGGTTTTCTTCCTGCGAAGGTGGACTCCAATCCTAGACGAGCTTGCAACGTAATTCGGGTTGAAGAGGTGACTAATTTCGATAAGTTCGAATATGATTTTGGAACAGAGGAGCTAGTGTCGATCGACACCATGACTCTCTGTCGATCGACACGTGAAGAAACAGAACCAGAAATTTCTCCAGAGGCCTCTCTGTCGATCGACGAGGATAAGTGTCGATCGACACCAGCTGAAATTCACGATCTTCCAAATCCAGAGACTCAAGTGTCGATCGACACTCCAGTCTCTGTCGATCGACGGGCGAGTCGAACATGCCCAAATTCGTCCATATCTTCAGACAAGGTCAAGGAAACAGTCTATAAGCCCAAGCTGCCATTCCCCAGAGCTAGAAAGTCCAAACAAGAAGCAGAAGAGGCGATGTGCAAGAGAATGATTGAGAAAATCATTATTGAGATGCCTCTAGTGGATGCTATCAAGCTCTCTCCTGCGATTCGACGTTATGTCAAGCGAATGGTTGCTAATGGGATCAGTCCTGAGGAAGGTGCACTGCTGACCAAAGATCTTCAAGTTATTCTCCTGAACACTGCCCCAGTCTCCAAGAAGAAGAAGAAGGAGATAATAGTTTCTGAAGAAGTGAGTGCGATGATACAGAGTAGAGTTCCTGTGAAGCTACCTGATCCAGGAAGTTTTGTGCTCGGCTGTTCCATCTCTGATGAAAGCTTTCCTCACTCTCTCTGCGATTCAGGCTCTGGAATCAATCTTATGCCTCTCTCCGTTGCTACCAGACTTGGGATGACGGACTTCAAGAAGACTAGGATGTCTCTAATCCTAGCTGATCGTTCCAAGAGATTCCCTAATGGTATTCTAGAGGATGTGCCAATCAGAGTCCAGGAGTGCATAATTCCAACAGACTTTGTCGTTTTGGAATACGATGTTAAGCCTCAGGACCCTCTTATCCTGGGAAGATCGTTCTTAGCTACAGCTGGAGCTAACATGGATATGAGGAAAGGGACGATCAAGCTTGATCTTGGTGATGTTGTCATGGAATTTGACATGGACAAGACAAGAAGAAGATCCACCATTGATGGTCAAGCTTTCTCTGTGGATACATCGCTGGAAGATGAGCCGATCGAGGAGCCTTCGAAAGACATTCCTGCTGAAATCATTGAAGGTGTGGTCGTTGCAGAACCATCTCCTGAGATACCTCGTGAAGAGCCCAGGTATGAACCTCCTGAACCTAATTCTATCTCTTCCAATTTCATTACAGTTGAAAAAGCGGTTACGCGCTTACGCAAGCATCGAGTTTCTCGAGAGCTTGGTTTTTCTAATGAACTTACAGGAAGAAAGAAGGAGGAGGTGAAACCCAAAAGGACTTCAAAACCGTTCGCAAAAATGCGAATTCTTATTCCCCAAGAGCTTAAGGATAAAGGAGAAGCAGTTATCCAGGAGATGATGGTCAAAACGATGATACTTTTCCCTGAGATTGCTTCTGATAAGTCCGGGGGAAGTGCAAAGAAGGTTCGAATGAAGCAAGCCGCTAGGTTCATTCAGGATAGAGGAAGTCCCATACTTCCTAAAGATCCACCATAGTTCTGAGTTCCAACACAGTCACGCTAACAGACTGAAAACAAGCGCTTAGTGGGAGGCAACCCACTTGTGAGTTTTATATTTACGTTTTAGTTTAGTTTTCTTTTTCAATTTTATGTTTGGTTTTGTTTTTGGTGTTGATTTTCAGGATTTCGAACGTTTAAACGCAAGTGAGAATGCTCTTCAGCACTTGTGTCGATCGACAGCCATATCATGTCGATCGACACGAGGAAAATCAACGATTCAGAATCATGACAGAAGCGTGAGTGTCAATCGACACAAAGGTACTGTCGATCGACACGACTTCCAGGTACGAATTCTCACTTGATTTTCATTCGTTTCGTTTCCTATTTATCTTCTTTCGCCAATCTTCGACTTAATAACACTGGGGACAGTGTTGTTTAAGTCTGGGGGAGGTAGTTACTAACTATGTGTTTTCTTTTGGTATTTTTGAGTAAAATTTAAAAATTTTAGAGTCAAAACCTCTCCTTTAGACTTGCTTTGAACAGCACTCATGGTCCATTTCCAATGCAAGTTGGCTGGTTTTACAAGGTGGGTAACTGGAAGTGGATCAGTTTAACGGAGCGAGTTCAGATTTCTGGAGAACGCCAGAAAGGATGTCAAAGACCCCGCCCCTAATGAATCTCTAATCTCTTGTCAAGGGCGTTGGTAATCGCAAGGCTTGATTCAGCTTCCAAACACTTGAAAGCGAGGAAGGACCACTCTTGAAACTTCTTCCCGAATGACGAGTATAGCTGTCCTAGATCTGGTGGTAAAGGAGCCTCTGCTGAGGTAACCGCCATCACAAAAAGCCTCATAGAACAACAGTAATGAGAGCTGATCTAGTGAAGTCATAGAGATGCCAAGGAAATAAAAAAAAAAAAAAATCTGCAGAAAAGTGCAAGCCCGAATTCAAATAGGCATTCGGTGGTAAAGGACCCTCTGCTGAGGTACCCACCATCACAAAAAGAAAAATCAGTCATCAAAAAGGCATGCATCTCTATGATATCCTAAATTGGATGGGGGAGTTTCAGAGGGAAGAGAGAGGGTGAAACGCAGGAAAGTGTTAAAGGAAGTAAAAGAATCTAGAAGGTCTAGCGATCGATATTCCCTCGATGAGACCGCACCTAATTAAACTAAAGGGGTCTGCGACTGGGAGTCTGAATGTTTCTCTAAGGGGTTCGAGTTCAATCTGAAGAACTGCTAAGCTTCTAGGGAAACATCGAAGTATCACCGGATAGCTTTGCAAAGGTATGTGGTTCCTAAAGGAGTGATAACACTGTTTTGCTTAGGGACAAACAAAAAGCTAAGTCTGGGGGAGTTGATATATCGTGGTTTTTACCCTGTTTAGGCCACGATATAAGTCCATTAACTAGAGTCTTTTAGTGTTTTCTTGTGTGTTTTAGTGTCTTTACAGGTACAAGGACGATTAGAGCTTAAAAGATGTTTACTGGAGATTTCGGTGCATTTTGGGACACAAGGAGGAAAAGATGCTCAAAAGATCAAGTCAAATTCGGACATAAGGTCCAGCGTCGATCGACATGGATGTTTGGTGTCGATCGACACGGGTATTTTCGAAACAGAGGATTTTTCCAGAGACGTGAGCGTCGATCGACACTCATAACAGCGTCGATCGACACGGCCCTCGCAGCATTCCAGATTTTCATCAGAAAAGCCCGTTCGAAGCCCGGAAGTTCCAGATGTTTACTTTTAGGTTTCCTATCCGACTTTGTACCTTTATATATACGTTTTGAGAGTCATTGTTGAGGGGGACGCTTTCTTTTACTAAATTACTTAGAGATTTTCATTAATAAAAATATGTTTTCTTCTTTGATTATGTCTGAGTAATTCTCTTGTTAGGTTTAAGGTTTTTGAAAGTGTTTGATGAGTTTGCATGATCAGATCTGATCATTAGGATAAAATCATTAGAAGTTCTTCATCTTAACTTGTTCTTACTGCTGATTCTAGCCTCGCGAACTAGAATCTGATCTAGGGTTTATTAATAGAAACGACAGTTTTATTGATTTACTTGAACTAGTTTTTTTGATGAGCAAAATACCTATTCGCAAAGGGATTTGGCTTAGGGTTTTGTGAACAATTGTGCTTGATCATTAATGCTTGTTTAAATCCATAGGATTCGCAAAGGAATTTGGTTTTCTAGGTTTTATTCATAGAAATTATTCGCAGCGACAGCTGGTTTAATTTACTTTCGTGTGCATGTTCGTGAACTGTTCTTCATATTCCTATTATCTGATTTATCTGCATCTCTGATTCACTGGAGAACTCCCTGTGCCTAGCGTTCTTCCTTAATTGTTTTACAACCGTTTTTAATTGTTTTGATTTACTGCATTACAACCATTCCGCTTAGCATAATCCGAGCATTTAAATCTATTGTGCTTACTAGACTCCCTGTGGATTCGATAACCCTAAGTACTACCGTGATCTCTTAATTTGAGAGAGTACTTCAAAGGAAATTTGAGCATATCATGAGGCAAGCCCACATATTTCACCATTTCCTCATTATCATACTTAGGCTAATTTTTGGACTTTTTGGAAGCCCATCAAAGGCCCATCACGTTTTTATGAGAGCTTGGAGTCAAAATTCATCATTTCCTATGTGTTTTGCATGCATTTTTCATTTATTAGTCAAACCTTTAATTATGTTGTTTTTTTCAAGAGAGTGTGCATGTACACTTCTCTTTTCCTATATAAGTGGCTTGCCACTTCTCATTTCAATCATCAAACATTTTAAATCATAAGTCTTTTCTTAGACTCGTTTGATCATCCTCTTGAACCCGAAATTTGGATCTTCATCCCATTTCACTCAAGAACTGAAAGTCTAAGGATCTCTTCACATCCCTTGGAAATTTCACATCACTCCCCCTCTTGTTCATCGTGTTTGGATCTTTATCATTCACAAAGGGCAAGCTTTGTAGTCTTAGAGATCGTTTAAATCTCTCGGAAGTACGCATCGATCCATCCTTCACATTCAAACCGTTCATCTTCTCTTTCGAAATTCATCCATCATCATCATTCCGCATCCTTAAAACCGTTCAAAGAGATCTTCGGGCATAGATCCTCACGAGGAGTCTATCAAGTGGTATCAGAGCTACTTTGAACAAGGTTTTATCTTTCTAAAACTCATTTCTAGATTTTCCAGATTTCGGATCTGTCTTGCAAACATTTTCATAAATCACTAGGTTGTTCAAAAATTGTGAATTCAACTGTTTCGGAACCTAGAAAGAGTGTACTTAATTTTTAAAATAATTTGGGAATTTTTGAACGTGTTTTCATAATTTATTTTGACCGATCTAATCACTGTGTCAGAACTGTCTGTGTATCTTCTAGACCTATATTTGTTTAGATCTTTCAAGAATCCCTTTACTTGCTAGTTCTCTTTGTTAATCCAGGTACAATGGTGAGTTCTGAGGAAGAATCACCAACTTATCCTAACAAGAAGTTGTTGGAATCACTTACGACTATCATGTCCGTAATGCTTGATGAGAAGCTTAGTGCCTTACAACTAAATCAAGCAGCCCCGGACCCGGTCCAAAACCCTATTCAACCGCAAGAGAGGCCACGTCGTGAGATAAGGAGAGAAGACAAAGAGGCCCGAGCTTACTATAGCCATACTTCCTCTCACGGAAGTCAAAGGAACCGACGGCGTGAAAGGATCCAAAATGCCCCAAGAGATCTTCTTGGCGGATGAAAAATTTCTATCCCTTCTTTTCATGGAACTAATAATCCCGATGCTTATTTAGAATGGGAAAAGAAAATTGAACTCGTCTTTGTTTGTAGGGAATACACGGCGGATGTCAAGGTTAAAGTCGCGGTCACCGAGTTCTATGATTATGCGCTTAGTTGGTGGGACCAACTCGTGACTACTCGAAGACGTGCCGGTGAAAACCCCATAGACACTTGGGAACAATTAAAAGCCGTTATGAGAAGAAGATTCGTGCCGAGCTACTATAATCGTGAGCTTCATCAACGGTTGAGGAATTTAGTTCAAGGATCTAGAACCGTGGAAGAGTACTACAAGGAAATGGAAACCTTGTTGTTAAGAGCCGATATTCGGAAAGATGGAGAAACCCTTATGTCTCGGTTCATGGGAGGACTCAACCACAAAATTCAAGACCGTCTCGAAACGCAACATTATTTAAAACTCAAAGAGATGTTCCACATGGCCGTGATGTTCGAGCAACAAATCAAAAGGAAGAATTCTCGGTCTAGCTACGGATCAGCCAAACCCGGCTTTGTCTCGAGAAAACCAAGTTATCAAAAGGAAAAGAAGCCCGGTTTTCAAAAAGACTTCAAGCCGTTCAATAAGCTGAAACCCGTGGAAGTGGACCTTAAAGGAAAAGCTAAAGAGAATCCGAGAGCTAGAGACATTCGTTGTTACAAGTGTCAAGGACTTGGTCACTACGCGAGTGATTGTTCGAACAAAAGGATAATGATAATTCGGGAAAATGGAGATATCGAGTCCGAGGAAGAGCAATCGGATCATGAGGTGGTCGAAGATTGTATAGAAACCACCATCAAAGGAGAACTTCTAGTGGCTAGAAGATCACTTAGTGCTTTGATCAAACCCGAGGAACAAGCCCAAAGAGAAAACCTTTTTCATTCAAGATGTCTCGTCAAAGCCAAGGTATGTAGCTTAATTATCGATGGTGGTAGTTGTAGTAATGTTGCTAGTCAAGCTATGGTTGAGAAATTAGGTTTGGAGGTTCTTAAGCATCCAAGACCGTACTCACTACAATGGCTCAATGACACGGGTGAGATGACCGTAAGTGAACAAGTTAAAGTTCCATTCTCAATCGGTAAGTATGAAGATGAGGTCACGTGTGATGTTCTTCCGATGGACGCAAGTCATATATTACTTGGCCGACCATGGCAATCGGACCGAAGGGTGTTACACGATGGATTCACGAACCGGTATACCTTTGAGCATCTTGGCCGAAAGACCACACTTGTTCCCATGAGTCCACAAGAGGTTTATGAAGATCAACTCGCCATGAAAAAGAAGGTTATCAAACCGGTTGATCTCATAGACAAAAAGAGTAAGAAAAAGGGAAGTAAGAATAGTTTGCTTTTTATTTTTAAAGAATCCCTTGCTTGTACTACTAACCCCGAGCCGGCTTTGCCGAGCAAGATTAAGTCTCTTTTACAGGATTTTAGTGATGTCTTCCCGGAAGAGAATCCCGTGGGTTTGCCTCCTATTCATGGAATAGAACACCAAATCGACTTTGTTCCCGGAGCTACTCTCCCGAACCGACCCGCGTACCGAACCAACACGGTGGAGACTAAGGAATTGGAAAAGCAAGTCAACGAGCTCATGGACAAAGGCCATATTCGCGAAAGTATGAGTTCGTGTGCCATCCCGGTGTTACTTGTGCCAAAGAAGGATGGTTTTTGGCGCATGTGTGTTGATTGCCGAGCCATCAACAATATTACGGTTAAGTATCGCCATCCTATCCCTCGTTTAGATGATATGCTTGATGAGTTGCATGGTTCTTGCATATTTTCTAAAATTGATCTTAAAAGTGGTTATCACCAAATCCGGATGAAGGAAGGTGACGAATGGAAAACGGCTTTTAAAACTAAACAAGGACTTTATGAATGGTTAGTCATGCCGTTTGGATTAACAAATGCACCTAGCACTTTCATGAGGTTAATTAATCATGTCTTGAGAAAGCATATAGGAGTATTTGTAGTCGTTTATTTTGATGACATACTCAATTATAGTAAAAATCTTGATGATCATGTCATGCATCTTAGGCTTGTCTTGGATTTGCTTCGCAAGGAGAAACTTTATGCTAATCTTAAGAAATGTACTTTTTGCACGGATAATCTTGTTTTCCTAGGCTTTGTTGTAAGTGCAGATGGTATTAAAGTCGATGAGGAAAAGGTTAAGGCAATCCGAGAATGGCCAAGTCCGAAAAGCGTAAGTGAAGTTAGAAGCTTCCATGGCCTTGCGGGTTTTTACCGACGGTTCGTTAAGGACTTTAGCACCATTGCTGCCCCACTTACGGAAGTTATCAAAAAGGACGTCGGATTCAAATGGGAAACCGCCCAAGAAGAGGCTTTCCAAGCCTTGAAAGAGAAGCTCACTAAATCTCCCGTTCTTATACTTCCTAATTTTATGAAAACTTTTGAAATCGAATGTGATGCTTCGGGTATAGGCATTGGAGCTGTTTTAATGCAGAATATGAAGCCCATTGCGTTCTTTAGTGAAAAGCTTGGAGGAACTATGCTTAATTATCCGACTTACGATAAAGAGATGTACGCCTTGGTGAGAGCTTTGCAAACTTGGCAACATTACTTATGGCCCAAGGAATTTGTGATTCACACGGATCATGAGTCATTGAAGCATCTCAAGGGTCAAAACAAGCTTAACAAATGACATGCTCGGTGGGTTGAATTCATTGAAACTTTCCCGTATGTGATCAAATATAAGAAAGGTAAAGATAATATTGTAGCCGACGCATTATCCCGGAGGTACGTTCTCATTAACTCTTTAGATGCAAGATTGCTTGGTTTTGAACACATAAAAGAATTATATGCCAATGATTCGGATTTCGGAACCATCTTTAAATCTTGTGAAAATTTTGCCTTTGGAAAATATTATCGGCTTGATGGTTATTTATTTTATGAGAATCGGCTTTGTGTACCTCACTCTTCTTTGTGAGTTTTTAAGGGAAACTCATGGAGGTGGACTAATGGGTCATTACGGCATAACCAAAACTCTTAAGGTGATGCAAGATCACTTCCATTGGCCGAATATGAAGAGAGACGTTGAAAGGCTTTGTGAACGTTGTGCCACTTGTAAACAAGCTAAGTCTAAACTTCAACCGCACGGTTTGTATACTCCTTTACCCGTTCCTTTGCATCATTGGATTGATTTATCTATGGACTTTGTTGTGGGATTGCCTAGGACTAAAAACGGTAGAGATTCCATTTTTGTGGTTGTTGATAGATTTTCTAAAATGGCGCATTTCATACCTTGTCATAAAACCGATGATGCATCTCATATAGCCGACTTGTTCTTTAGGGAAATTGTTCGTTTGCATGGCATGCCTAAAACCATAGTTTTGGATCGAGACTCTAAGTTCCTTAGTTATTTTTGGAAAACGTTATGGTCAAAATTAGGAACTAAGTTGTTATTTTCTACTACATGTCATCCGCAAACCGATGGTCAAACCGAAGTTGTTAACCGAACATTATCTACCTTGTTGCGTGTGCTTATTAAAAAGAATCTTAGAACTTGGGAAGAATGTTTGCCGCATGTAGAATTTGCATATAATCATTCGGTGCATTCCGCTACTAAGTTTTCCCCGTTTCAAGTTGTTTATGGTTTTAATCATATTTCGCCTTTGGATCTAATCCATTTGCCTTTGAGTGAAAGACTTAGTCAAGACGGCAAAAAGAAGGCCGAATTAGTGAAACAGGTTCACGAAAAGACTAAGGCGAATATCGAGGCCCGAACCAAACTTTACCAAAAATATCCGAACAAGGGCCGAAAGGAGATCATTTTCAAGGAAGGTGATCAAGTTTGGCTCCATCTTAGAAAGGAACGTTTCCCGGAGGAAAGAAAATCTAATTTAATGCCGAGAGTCAATAGACCGTTCCAAGTGACCAAGCGGATCAACAACAACTCCTACCAACTCGATCTCCAAGGTAAGTACGACGTAAGTAATTCGTTCAATGTTTCCGACCTTCTCCCTTATTATCCAGATGATGCGGATTTGAGGTCAAATCCTTTTCAAGTGGGAGAGGATGATGAGACCATGACCGACCCGGACCAAGGAACTACGGAACCGCTTGTAGTCGAGGAGCAACTTGGAGACATTGAGGTTCTTGAAGACGCTAAAGCATTAGAAATCCCGAGTGGACCGATGACGAGGTCACGTACAAGACAACTCAACCAAGCCGTCTCTATGCTTGTGTTGAGACTAAACGGCCAACTTCCTTTAGTTGCTCATCAAACCGCATTGGTTGTGATCCGAGCCAAGGAAGGATGATAATGAGAGGTATGTGGACTCGTACTCTTTTTCCCTACCTTCGGTTTTGTCCCAATGAGTTTTCCGAAATAGGTTTTTAATGAGGCAAGCCCACATACTTCACCATTTCCTCATTATCATACTTAGGCTAATTTTTGGACTTTTTGGAAGCCCATCAAAGGCCCATCACGTTTTTATGAGAGCTTGGAGTCAAAATTCATCATTTCCTATGTGTTTTGCATGCATTTTTCATTTATTAGTCAAACCTTTAATTATGTTGTTTTTTTCAAGAGAGTGTGCATGTACACTTCTCTTTTCCTATATAAGTGGCTTGCCACTTCTCATTTCAATCATCAAACATTTTAAATCATAAGACTTTTCTTAAACTCGTTTGATCATCCTCTTGAACCCGAAATTTGGATCTTCATCCCATTTCACTCAAGAGCCGAAAGTCTAAGGATCTCTTCACATCCCTTGGAAGTTTCACATCACTCCTCCTCTTGTTCATCGTGTTTGGATCTTTATCCTTCACAAAGGGCAAGCTTTGTAGTCTTAGAGATCGTTCAAATCTCTCGGAAGTACGCATCGATCCATCCTTCACATTCAAACCGTTCATCTTCTCTTTTGAAATTTATCCATCATCATCATTCCACATCCTTAAAACCATTCAAAGAGATCTTCGGGCATAGATCCTCACGAGGAGTCTATCATGGACCCCACAGAGGGTTAAATCGCCGACAGCGCCACACACGATTCCCACTCGCTTCACTATGATTTGACCTTTGCAATTCTGGCCATTAGATCTAAGGAAGTAAATTCCAGTGCCGTACGATCTAAAGATTTGGTGAAAATCATCATGGTTTCACCTAGGGAAAACGCCCCTTTTTGCCTTAAAGAAGTAACCGCCTATGAATTCTCATCATTAAGTAATTAATGGGTTAGGGGGCAACTGTTGGAGTTGGATTTCGTCATTTGCAATCCGGTCCACTAAACCTAAAACATAATCAGACTCAATTATATTTGATACTGCACCTAAAGCCCAGAACCACGCTGACGATAGTAAAAGACAAGCATGCCCCTCGGCATCGCTAAGCCTAACTGAACGATTCATTGACCGCCGAGGCTGAAGACCCGCTGACCGAGCAACTCAGCAAGGATGTGACCAAGTCACCGCCGCTCAACGGTTAATGAAGAGATCTCGATATTTCCGGAGAATGAGTCAGAATGTGCACGAGACCTCCAGCGACGAGGAGGGATTCACAGAGCTGAACCGTTCAGCTCGAAGGAGTATAAATAACTAGCTTAAGAGCCGAAATGGCTAACTTTTCTTATACGTACACACTCAATCACACTTTAGCTCACAAACACTTGTTTTCAACTAAAGTTTTTTGTATACTTGATTGAATATCAATATAAATCCAGTTTTCCGTTATTTTGATCTCGATCTTAGTTAGATCTATAGACATTTCTTAGGATTAAACTTTCTTTCTCGAATTCACATATAAATTCTTAGTGCGGAATCTAGCTTCCAAATTATGCTTTTTGCTTTATTGAATATATTGAATTATACAAAACAAAATAAATATATTGAATATATTGATTGTTAGTGGATAGGGTATTTATTGTTATAAAAAAATTTATAAAAAACATAATATTTAATAGTTAAAACGAAATTTGAAATATAATTAATTTAGAAATTTTAACAATTGCGTAATTAATCAATTTAGGAAAATAATTAATTTAGAGAATATCTAGCTCCTAGATTTAGGGAATATTAAACTAACTTTTTAGAAAATATGTTCTACATTCGAGTAGATTATAGACACAGTGGTAGAACTTGTATTCTGAGGCAGGTAGAAGATTTAACGAGCGGTAAAATAGATATTCTGAATTTGGTAGAAGTAAGTGCAATTAGCGGAACAAATATTCTACAGTACTTTAGAACATATAGCATCTAGTAGAACTACTCATCTACCGACATGTAGATATTGAATATCAATTCTACAAGCCGTAGAGGAAAACAATATAATTATTTTTAACTATTGTTTTCAAGTTTAAAAAAAATTCGATATATACATAGATCTATTCTTTATGTTTTCTTAATTTTTAGATTTTTAAAAATTTTAAAAACTTTTTATTTTGAATTTTTTCATTATGGATATTTTGGATAAAAACTGGCAAAAATATATAAAAAGGAATTAGGATAAAGTCAAGTTTAATGTGGTCTATTTTTCTAAATTTCCCTAATTTCTTGTTGATACTGTTGGACCTATTTTTGAATAAACAAATGGCCCATTAATTTGGGTATTTGGTTTATGAAAATTGAGTTAAAATGTGAATGAGAAATAGTATGGGTTATAAGAAAAAAACCCAAACTAGTTAAATAAATTTTTCGGAAATTTTCCTTTTCCGTATTTGGAAATTTTACTTTGTTTGAAACTTGTGGAATACTCCAGAATATTCATCCTAAGACTATAAATAAAAGGTCTTGCTCTCATTAGTGGGGATGCTCAATAACACACAAAACTCTTAGTTCTAAAATCTTCGTTCTCATAGTTTTTTAGTTTATAGTTTCGAGAGTATAACGTAGTTCTATTTCGCTGAGTTCTATACCTCGGGTGCTCGAGTTATAGTTCGGATCGGTTGTATCATGGGATTCAAAAATCAACGTTACTGCAAGCACAAATGCAGTCGATTTATTGAATTAAGGAAAATGATAATATTTTGCCTCCGTGATTTACTGCTTATTTAAATACTGTCTTTAAATACGGTTGTTGTTCTTCAATTTTTGTTATCGTCTCTATCAATAAAATTCGTTTTTTTCTTAATTTGGTTTTTGGCTACTACAGTCTTAATTCAATAAATCTGATTTCTGCTTATAATCGGATTAAGGTTTCTTCGATTTTTTTTCTTTTTCAAAACGATTTCAAAATCTTCTAGAACTGCTTCTGTTACACGGAAAGTTTAGAAGAACGCTTTTTAATTAATTCTTCTCTTCTTCTTAAATTTTATAGTTTCCACGAACGTTCAGATCTGAGTGGGGTTTGTGAAACGTTAAAATGCAATTAAGTGTATAAATTAGTTACATAAATTGCTTGATTGATAAGAATAGGTATTTGTCGAATTCTGGTGATGTTGATCATCGGTTTGTCGTTGACCTATTAAACCAAGGTGAAATTTGGTTTAATCGCTTTCTCAATATCACAGCCTTGATCGGTTTGATTGATTTTGTTGAGCAAGGATTGCTTCTGCCGTTGGGCATGTTCTCTTCTAGATTATTAGAAGTCTTATTGAACAGGTTTATATGAAACCGATTGGTTTTGGTATGATTACACCCGGATATTTGATTATTGTTTAGTAATCATATAATGACTCAAGTGAATCAATACACCAAATTTAGTTTGGTCTTTGGTTGCTAATTATTCCACGTCTGGTTTCTGGAATATTTTAATAGTGACTTTACCACATATTCATATTATTGATGACTTGTGCATTATGTTTCTCGGTTAAGAGATAAACAACCGGATTGGTTCTGGTTTCTTTACAACCGGTTTGATGTTGGTTGACTTGGTCTCTAAGTAACCGGTGTTGTTCTGGTTTAGCAACAACTAGAAATTAAATCTTCAATTGTCCAGATTTGATAATATTAGACAATATTATATAAGCTTAAGTGCTTGTGCGTTAATTGCTTTGCAATTTGCAATCACCGATAACTATTGTTGTCATTATAATATAACATAGGTTGAGACCTATAGAATATTTTAATCGACATGTTGTAGCAATTAGTCTAATTGTCTAAATTGCGTACATTCGGTTTGGTTTAACCGGCTTAATATCATCGATTTGATAAGTCTAGCAGAAGTATGTCTTTGCACAATTAAATTGGTTTTGGAATTTATTATTCTGAAAGTCTAAATTTAATTACAATTTAGTAATATATGTTTCAAAAGTTGAACATATACGAGTGAGTTTCTAACTTTTGTGTTAGTGTACTAAACAAAGGATGCACCGATCCCATTATGACAACCGTTGATGGTTAAAACAAATTAAGTGAGTTGACGTCTCAAATTTAGTTTGGGAGTAGTTTGCCACTTGTGAATTCTCGGTGCAAGACAATATCAACATTTGAGATAACAACGTATATAGCGAGTGGATGCAACAAATTCAGTTTGGTTAATGGTCTTCCACATATGCTTGTGCCAAATTCTAATTTTATCAAATTATCATGTTAGTGCCTAATGTTGTAAACATAGGACTAATATTAAGCAAAGTAGATGTACTTCGATTCATGCCGAAATTAGAGAAGTAACTCATAAATAATAGCATATGCTTTATCTTGAGCAGAATAACTCTATGAGTTTACTACTTCAAAGCAAATCATGCTTCTTTGGGATGAAGTACAAGTCCAAAAATACTCACTAATGAGAAGACGGAGTAGTGGCATTTCTGTCCCATTTCCGTGGACAAAATAAACGAACAGGAAGGATAGATTGGATCAGAGCGAAACTTATGTGGGAAGTACTTCTCTCTGTGATCTAGCCGTGAGTAAAATCGGTTTGTCGATTGGATCATTATTCTAAGAGTTATGATCATTTTTCCGAGTTACATATGTGCACTTCGAGGGTGTTTTCCCGTCGATCCAGAAAGACTCAGAAGGAGATCTGCATATCAACAGAAAGATCTTGGTATCTAGTTTCTAGAACCGTTTTCTGATTAAAATTCTGATACTTGTAGCGTCGGCTGTTGTAATTACAGTGCCACATACCAGATAAGTAGATGCTCTTATGTGCTTAACTTGTCTTCCAAAAGACTAAGTTACGTTTGTGAATATGTTAGTGCCTAGCGCTGTAAGCGTAGGACTGATGCAAAAGAGATTTATAAGTCTAAGGGCACAAAGAAATTCACATTAGCGAAGTTTCTATAGTTCAATATGGTGGATTCAAAATCCACTATGGAATAAGTGAAAGCAATGCAATTGCTAATGCATGAGATAGAATTTGAAAGTATGTTCACGGTGAACTGCTTTATTGAGAAGCTTCCTCCTAGTTGGAAAAACTTCAAGATCTATCTCAAATACATGCAGCACAGAAAGTAATAAAAATCAAACTCTTTAAGAGATGATGAATGTGATGTTAGAGGAATCTAGGTAAGTCCAAAAAATGTGGGGGGAAGCGTTGCTTACCACTAGTTATATCATCAACAAAATATCACAAAATCATTAGCAAAATGCTATATGAACTTTGGAAAGGTGTTGTACTTTCATACAAATACCTCAAAGTGTGGGGGTGCTTAGCAAAAGTGGCTGTACCACCTCCTAAAAAGGTCACAATTGGACCGAAGATCGTAGATTGTATATTCATTGGATATGCGCACAACAGTAGTGCTTATAGATTTCTGGTTCACAAATCAGATATTTCAAATATCCATGTAAATACAGTTATGGAATCAAGAAATGCATCGTTTTTTGAACACATCTTCTCTTGTCGGAAAACTCAGAAACGAACTTGTGAACAACGAGATGAAGCGGCCTCACAAGCTGAGGATGAGACTTCTGGTACAATTACTATTGAGGAAGAAGGACCAGAACCTGAAGCAGAACCTAGACGAAGCAAAAGAGCTTGTAAGGATAAAACGTCCGGTGATGATTTCTTGATGGCATTTCTAGCTGAAGAGGTAACAAGAATAACTTCAATTAGAATGCTCATAAGTATTGCAGCCTTACGAGATCTTGAAGTTCATCAAATGGATGTCAAAACTGCCTTTCTAAATGGTGATTTAGAACAAGAGATCTATATGAAACAACCTAAAGGGTTTGTTATACCGGGACAAGAACACAAAGTGTGTAAACTAGTGAAGTCCTTATATGGACTCAAACAGGCTCCTAAGCAGTGGCATGAAAAGTTTGATTGTGTGATCATGTCTAATGATTTTAGCATTAATCAATGCGACAAATGCAAATACTTCAAAATTACTTCCGTAGGGTATGTTTTGTTGTGCTTATATGTTGATGATATGCTCATTATTGGGAGTAACAAAGAAGTCGTAAATCAAACGAAAAGCATGCTGAAGAGACATTTTGACATGAAAGACTTGGGTCTAGCAGATGTCATTCTGGGGATAAAAATCATCAGGATTGATGAGGGCCTCATATTGTCTCAAACCCATTATGCTGAAAAGATACTTGATCGATTTAAGCAATATTCAAATGGGACTGTGAAAACTCCAGTGGATCCTCAACTTCACTTGACAAAGAATTCAGGTGAGCCTGTGCAACAGGTGGAGTATGTAAGAGTAATTGGCAGTTTAATGTACTTAACAAACTGTACAAGACCGGATTTAGCGCACTCTGTAAATGTACTTAGTCGCTACACAAGTAATCCAGGACATGAGCATTGGAAGGCTATAACTCGAGTTTTGAACTATTTATGTTATACCAAAGATCATGGCATGTACTATGGTAAAGAACAAGCAGTTTTAGAAGGATACAGTGATGTCAACTGGATCGCAGATTCTAAGAACTCAAAGTCCACAAGTGGATATATCTTTGCACTTAGAGGTGCACCAGTGTCTTGGAAATCTTCCAAACAAACTCTGACAGCAAAATCAACCATGGAATATGAATTCATAGCATTGGATAAAGCTATAGAGGAAGCAGAATGGCTTCGTAATTTCTTGGAAGACATGCCAATGTGAAGGAAACTTGTGCCAGCAATACGTGTACACTGTGATAGTCAATCGGCCATAGGAAGGACACAAAGTACCCTGTACAATGGTAAATCTCGTCACATCAGATGACGACATAAGACCATTAGACAACTTATCTCAAGTGGTGTAATCACGATTGATTATATCAAGTCAGCAGACATCCTAGCGGATCCATTTACAAAAGGTTTGACACGAGATCAAGTTATGAAACCATCAACAGGAATGGGTTTAAAGCCGACGACTTGAGAGGAGGTTTGGTGGATACCCAACCTACATGACTGGAGATCCCAGAAAGTAGGTTCAAAGGGCCAACTAAATCAAGCTGAATCCACTACAAGCACTAAGAGATTATTGTCTCTTCCTAGTTCCTAAAGTGATGTACAGTGCTTCCTGTATGTGTAGAGGTAAAGCGCAAGCTTTTAATGATTTGAGATCTAGCTTTGTAAGATATCTGAAGTAGTTACAAGATACTTATTTAAATACAACCAGCTAGTAAATCACCTTGTGAGTGTGAAATGGGGCCGTTTCTAGGAGATTATTTGAGGCTGTACTCTCCAAGTTTACTCATGATTAACCATGCATGTTCAAGGCCACAATGAACACAATAGAGAACGATGTTCTACAAGAAAACACAACTGTCTAAGTTTACATAAAAGCCCGGATGGTTCAAGACATCATGTTCACCAGCTGGCCGAGTAAACTCGACATGTATTAACAATGACTGTTTCAAAGCTGAAAAATGCCACCAACTCAGATACAATTAGTTTTTCGCATATACTCTCGAAGGTCCGTCTAGTCTAGATAGTTGAGTCAGTCCATAAAGATAGTTGAGTTATTTCTATTCATGTGGAGGATTGTTGGAACTATTTTTGAATAAACAAATGGGTCATTAATTTGGGTATTTGGTTTATGAAAATTGAGTTAAAATGTGAATGAGAAATAGTTTGGGTTATAAGAAAAAAGCCCAAACTAGTTAAATGAATTTTCCGAAAATTTTCCTTTTCCGTATTTAGAAATTTTACTTTGTTCGAAACTTGTGGAATACTCCAGAATATTCATCCTAAGACTATAATAAAAGGTCTTGCTCTCATTATTGGGGATGCTCAATAACACACAAAACTCTTAGTTCTAAAATCTTCTTTCTCATAGTTTTTTAGTTTATAGTTTCGAGAGTATAACGTAGTTCTAGTTCGCTGAGTTCTATACCTCGGGTGCTCGAGTTATAGTTCGGATCGGTTGTATCATGGGATTCAAAAATCAACGTTACTGCGAGCACAAATGCAGTCGATTTATTGAATTAAGGAAAAAGATAATATCTTGCCTCCATGATTTACTGCTTATTTAAATACTGTCTTTAAATACTGTTGTTGTTCTTCGATTTTTGTTATCGTCTCTATCAATAAAATTCGTTTTTTTTCTTAATTCGGTTTTTGGCTCCTACAGATACTGTTTCCATTGTTAATTTTGAATTAGATTATGTGGAAGCGCTATCTATATGTGATGGATGCATATTAGTTGTGTCTGAGCTGTTTGTTGATAAACTGATTACGGATAAGTTATCTATATTTTTTTTTCTATTTATTTACTTTCACGTTGTAATAATGTCCGTTAAATTATTATGTGTTTTTTCCTTCTTCTATTTAAGCAACATAGTGCCAGACTGGCTAGCCCATGAAAATGGCTTGTTGACGCTAAATTTTTAATGAATAAAGTTTTCGTGTAAACCAAAAAAGGTACCAATTAATCAATTATGCTCAAGCATATATATAATGTTCTGTTCGAAAATCGAATTCATCAGGATCTAAATAATTTTCATTTATGAGTTGGGAGCAAACCACACTTTAGTTTATATTTCTATGAACAAAGCAAAGGAGAATAATTGAAATGATTTTACAGTATGGTATTTTAGAGTTCATATCTAAAACGATTCAAAAGACAATGTGACGATGCCCTAGGGCTTTCAAACGATACTTGATCCGCAATAACTGAGTAGTTGTCATTGTTTCTATGCCACGACCAATGTGATCGTTTGTTGTCTATAATCCTCAATCTTCCATGTCCAAAACTCGATTCACGAAATTCTGACAATGGTGATTGAGGCTTCTTGAACCTGTAAATTCAAGTTAGATATCTAAAAATCACTAATAAATTATAATAAAAATTTGGTGAAGAAAAGTATAAACTTGATAAAAAAAATGGGAGGGTGGCATACGATTTAGCAAGCCCTTCTCGATTGCCTCCGTCACCGATGGTAATGTGTATTGGTCCACACGGGTCGGCCTTCTTGTTGAATATCGGCCTCTGCATCACCCATAATTTACAATCACTAAATTAAGACAATCATTTTATTTAAAAGCTTATTATTTTAAATGTAAATACGAATATTAAAAATATTAAGTACGGAAAAATGTCTTCCTTACATAGCTGATCTTAAAGGAATACATGTTTTTAGAACTAGGTATATTGACAATTCGTTCAGTGACTTTTACTCGTTGATAAGAGCATCTCCAACCCTATACCAAATCTCATTTTGGTGTAAAATCTTCTCCAACCCAATACCAAATCCTATACTAAAATGGTGTAACATCAAATTTTACACCAAATTTGGTATTACACCATTTTGGTGTAAAATATTTTTATTTATAAATTGGACCTTGAAATTATAAATAATTTCAAATCTAATGAGAAACATATATAAATAATGACAATTAAACCTAAATCTAATATATTTAAATAATGACAATTAAACCTAAATCTAATATATTTATGAGGATTAAACCAAAATTTATTATGCATACCTTTATTTAAGTTTATATGATGTATTATATTTTTCTTTTCATATTTAATGTTAAATTTAAATGATTTTATAATTTATTAAACTAAAAAAGGTAGATAGGTTAATTTGTAAATTTGTAAAAGAATAAATTTAGAATATTCTCTTTTTGGTGTAGAAAATGGTGTAATACATTGGAATAAAACCCAACACCATTTTAGTGTAAAATATGGTGTATACATTGGAGATGGCCTAACCCTATACCAAATCCTACACCAAATCTCATTTTGGTGTACAATCTTCTCCAATCCAACACCAAATCCTACACCATTTTGGTGTAAAACTTTTTTATTTATAAATTGGTCCTTGAAATTATAAATAATTTCAATTCTAATGAGAAACATATATAAATGATGACAATTAAATCCAAATCTAATATGTTTATGATGATTAAACCAAAATTTATTATGCATACCTTTATTTAATTTTATATGAGGTATTATATTTTTCTTTTCATATTTAATGTTAAATTTAAATGATTTTATAATTTATTAAACTAAAAAAGGTTGATAGGTTAATTTGTAAATTTGTAAAAGATTAAATTTAGAATATTACTTTTTTGTGTAAAAAATGATGTAATACATTAGAGTAAAATCCAACACCATTTTAGTGTTACACCATTTTAGTGTAAAATATGGTGTAATACATTGGAGATGACCTTAGGCATATGGGAGTAAGTTTCGATTGGAGTAAGTTTCGATTGGATATTTTTTAGAACCGAAACATTTGCATATATATAAGCACTAGATTTTGACCCACGTCAAGCGTGGAAATATAAATTTTAGTTTATTGTATAATAAAATATATTGTTTTACATCATGCATACCAAAAAAATATTAGATAAATAATTATGTCCATTAAAAAAATTATTCGATCGATTTTTGAATCTCAAGTGTCTTAATAATATGTGATATGTTTTTACGTTATAAAAATGAAAGAAATTAATTTACAAAAATACACAAATTGATATATATCTTATATTTACAAAAAAAAATGTTTTTCAATATCTCTATAAAATGTGTTTAAACCCAACTTTATCACTAACCAAAATACTATTAATTGAATCGGTTTGAGTTTTCTGGTATGGTAATAGATTTGGTAAGTATATATTTTTGTCATCAATGTCGCATATATATTAGAAATATTGAAATATGTAGATATTTTCACCTTGCCAAATTGAAATGTTTTGATTGGTTGATTTAGTTAATGTGTTTCTTAAGATTCTCTTTGAATGACACCTAGGATTAATATGTTCTTTAAGACTCTCTTTGAATGACACCTATGATTTTTAACTTTTAGTGTCTCCTCAATTAATATATATATATATATAGGATAATTTGTATAAACTCGAAAACAATAAAGCCTAATGATTAATGACCGTTAGAATTGTGAAATATTATATTTTTGCATCGTTTTTAAAACCTTTAAATCATTTTTACAAATTACCGGTCAGACTTATTTTTAAAACATTTAAATAAAAATGAATCAAAAATAAAGGTTAATGAAGGTGGGGATACTTACGAAACGTTCGTAGGTATGAATGTGGCCAGCAAAAACGACGTTGACTTCAGCACGAAAGAGCAAATCTTCAATGGCCTTTCTCATTTTCTCTCCTTCGCCTTTATGCGCATTGTTCGTGCTGTACCATGGTGTGTGCATCACCACCACCACCAACCATGGAGTCGTTTTACGGTCAACCTCTCTCACACACAAAAAGTTATAATATTCAAGAATTACTAAAAAATAGTTGAAATGTTCATATTTTAATAGCATTGAGACCTCTTGTCAAAATCCAGACTAATATCATAAATCTACGACCGCTATGTAACTTTCACAATTAATGTCTAAATTTGAAATGTCACCAACAATAATGTGCGAAGCTAGACACATATGGAGCATATATGTATATCCAAATAAAGTTGCTTTATATTCTAACCTTTCTTAAATCAGCTTCGAGCCACCGGTACTGATCAGAATGGGAGTCAAAGCGGGTATAAGAACCAAGCATAATTGTGTGGACGCCGGTTACATCAAAAGAGTAGTAAAGGTTGGATTGAGAGAGGCTTTCTGCGTGAGGCATGAGCCATCGAGCATTGTATGACTGGAAGCTTGGGTGTTCAATGGCCGGGATAGACTCAATCTCGTGGTTTCCCTCGGTGACCATCCATGGGCGAGTGCTAGCCAGGTTCTCCATGAGGCGGCCAAAGGAGTCCCAAAGTGTTTGGTGGGTGTCCGCGTAGGAGAGGTCACCGGGAAGTAGGAAGACATCAAAGTCCCGTTTTGAAATTTGATCTAATGTTCTCAGGGTCCATTCGGGTTGCCCTAGGTCACCTTCAATTTCACATGAAAATCCGTTTTTCTGTAAGTTCACTAGAAAACTGATTCTTAGTTGACGAACCGAGATCCAACATAGAATAGAAGTGTCGAATATATCAACCCTAATTTAACCCTACTTAGCTATCATCGATTGAGTGTTTCCGGAGTTGGATTCAACTTAACCAATGTATTATAACATAATCATAAATTCATAACTATTGTGGTCTAACCCCTTTGATAGATCGTTTGAAAATAAAATAAAAATCTAAAACTAAACCCCACTACTTAATATTTGAAGTAAACCCAATTCATGCATGGATAAACCATTTTGAAACCCCCAACGTACATATATAGATAACCGACGATAAAATTATTGACGTGCATGACATTAAAGCTTGCGATTTTGGCGTATACTTCAAGACAATCAAACTCCAACAAGAAAATTGTGGACATGTCTAAAAAGTGGAATACATCTACTTTCCTGCACGGTTTTCATGCTATTGGAAAGGTATTGAAATTTCAAATATTTGGTTATACATAGATATAGACTACTTCATATTATATTATTACTTTACAGAAGTTACATAGGCTATCTATTTGTTACATTATAAGTTACATTAGCCTGTCTATTTGTTACCAATTGATTTGATTAATAGTTTTATGATCCCTTGCACTTTTTTTCTAACAAAACATTCCTCTCTATACATTTTTGCAACTGATCAACCATTTTTCTTTTTAATACCATGTTTAAGATTAAAGTTACCTTTCCTCTCTAAGACTTAAAACTCATAAGCAACTCCAATCTAAATGGACTATCTATTCACCGGTCCTAAAATCTCCAATGATTTACAAAAAACAATTGAGATAAGTAAAGGAGAGAAGAGGGTTAATGAAGGGATTATTACCAGCAACGGCAAACTCGACCGGAAAAGTGGACGGAGGAATTCTAAAAGAAAATTCGTCACCGTAGCCGCCGCAACGGTAATAGTAAATGGTGTTGGGTTGAAGAGGGCCAATCTTGACATGGTGGATCTTGCCGGAGTTGTAGAAGAAGAATCTATAAGAAGTGGATCCTCCGGCAGTTTTTCTGTCGTACCTTTTTGGATTACCGTACTCCACGATTGATGCAACGTTCATGTCGTCCGTTGTGTATGTTATTCTCATGTGATCCTTACCCGCCAATGATACGTGCACCTGTATATATGTATACTCAATGTATAGAATCATCATTAATTTCCCAGTATATACTAAATTCATTTTTCTTTGTCAAAAGTAAACAAGAGCACCAAAAGCCAATAGCTCAACTGGTAAAAAACTCAGGCAAAGTCTAAAGGTCGCTAGTTCGAGTGGCTCTTGGAACGAACTAATATTACATGATGTGATTTCGGGCATGAAAAGATTACGGACTTCGGCCCAGAACCTCATGATCAATAAAAAAAAGTATACAAGAGCAAAATTTGTTTAGTTTATTTGGATAAATGTTAAAAGTAAAATTGAAAAAGAATATATGGCTGAGAAAAAAAATGTGATAAAAAGGAGAATATGTGATAGAAATGTAAAGAAGAGAATGTTAAAAGAAAAAGGAAAGAGAGTATGTGATAAATTGAAGAACATAATAAACTTTTTTTCTTTTTCAAACCAACATAATAACCTTGTTACAATAAAATAAACCGTCCGAAATTAAGGAGTATGCATGTTACATTCCATATAGAAAAGTTAGAAGATGGAAAATCTATAGGGAGAAGACAGAGAGAGGCATTTCAAAGAGATTTAAATTAATGAACCTGTTGAGGATGGAATTTGGGACGGCCGTGAGAGACGATGAAGTCGGGACGAGGAGGCGGACGGGTGAAATTGGAATCATAATGATTAGCTTGAGATACAAAAGGAGAGAAGAAGAAGAAGAAGAAGAGAGTAAAGCTAAGAAAGAGACCAAATACTTTCATCTTCTTTTTAAAAGAGTTTTAGGTGAAAGTGAAGCTGCAGAAGATGTGATGAATTGATTATATATTGAAAGATAGGTAGTTAGATTAGGTTTGTTTATACAACTAGTCAAGTCACTCATTTCGTTTTTATTTTAAGTTTTGCTTGCAGCTTTCTTTCATCTTCTTATTTCCAAAAAAAAATAAAAAATTCAAAGCCAATGCTTGAGTTGTTAAGATTTTGTCGCATACATAGATTTCCATCCAAGATATATGATTAACAGAAAATTTTAACTTTTCTATTGTACGATCATATAAATATATATTTTTTATATTTCCAAATTTAAACGGTTGATTCTATGCAAAGAAAATAAAATCATAGCCTCCAACGGTTATGTGAGTAATAAAGGATCTAATTTGATCGGTTTTCAGGTTTTTGGTCACGAGTTACGACGTCACTACTTTGAGCCGGCAAAAATACCTATCATGAATCTTGATAAATTCAGGGAAAACAAATATTTAACGAGTAAGAAATGTCTTATTGATTAAAATTGCAAGAGTAACTTAGACATATCCATCAGTCCAACAAACTAACCAATGTTTGGATCCTTAAACAAAAGCACGAAATACTTGATCAGAAACTCCCAATATATTCTTATTACAGAATAAATAAAAAAATCCCTAATAAGAATGTGATATATAACAAAATGAATGCTTCGAGTTCTTTTCTATTACCAATGAATAAAAAAAAAAAAGAGTTTTACGTTGGTATGATGATTTACAGCTCATCATTGGAACGACTCAATGGCCAACATAACGATGATGTGCTAAGACTCTCGAGCCATAATTCATCCGCAAGAAGTGAGTTCGAGTCATTATTTCCATGCCATGACCAATGTGCTTTTTTCCCGTCTATAACCTTCAATCTCCCATGTCCAAAACTCGGTTCACGAAATAACGATAAAGGTGAAGGAGGCTTCTTGAACCTATAATTCCGTATACAAACAAAAACATTGCAATGAGTTTATTGAACTCACTTAATTGATCAGATTTATTAAAACAAAATCTTCGAAATCGGGGAATATATGAAATTAAATTTAGATTCATAATGGGAGGTCTCATACGATTTAGCAAGGCCTTCTCGGTTGCCTCCGTCACCAATGGTTATGTAAATTGGACCACAAGGGTCAGCCTTGTTGTTGTATACTCGTTTCTGCATCATCAATCACACTTCACCATCAAAGAAGTAAAATAACAAACACTTATTCTAAAATGGGAAATTAGCATATATAATATTTATTGCACTAATAATGAATGATCTAACATAATCTAAATTATAATTAGATAAATAACATGGAGTATACCTAACATGACCATTTTAGCTTTATTCAGTTAGATGATAAGTAGTCAACTATGTTTTGATCTGATTAAAAAAAAACCGCATAGCTGACTATGCATGCATAAATAGTCAACTATAATTATAATGAATTAATCATAAAATAAACTATATTATAACTTGAATATCAAACACTCGTTTACATAGCCAACTATGTTCTGATATTATAGTTGGCTATTCGCAGATAAATACTAACTCTGAATAGCTGACTATGCATGCATAAATAATCAACTATAATCATAGTGAATTAATCACAAAGTGAACTATATTATAACTGGAATAGCAAACACACGTTTAAATAGACAATGTTCTACATAGTCAGGTATTTTAATGTAAACTTATAGCCATCTATCTATAATTAATTAGATCATTAAGAGTATTTTAGTCAAAAAAAATTAAGTGGATGTTAGTCACCTAAATTTTGTTCACATCATGTTATATACCTAATTGGAGCCCCTAAAACTATTATACACCTAATTAATCTTTCTAAAGTTTAATTTTCTTTAACCGTAAATAATACATTACCACAATGATTTAATGAAATTTTAATTATAAAAATATGATTAGTGAATGTGAGGGACTTACGAAACGTTCGTAGGCATGAACATGGCCGGAAAAAACAACGTCGACTCGAGCACTAAAGAGCAAAGACTCCATAGCCTCTCTCATGCTCTCTCCTTCACCTTCATGTGCCTCGTTCGTATTGTACCACGGTGCGTGAAGCAACACCACAACCCACGGCGTCATTTTACGGTCAACCTTTCTCCAACACAAAAAAAAAAAAAACAATTTTCAAGAATTTATAACTCCTTTGAAATTAAGTTCCATTATTATGTACAAAACTAACCTTTGCTAGATCGGCTTGGAGCCACTGATACTGGTCGGAATCACTGTCAAAGTCGGTATAAGAACCAAGCATAATCGTGTGGACACCGGCTACATCAAAAGAGTAGTAGAGGTTGGAGTCAGAGAGGCTCTCAGCGTAAGGCATGAGCCACCGTGCATTGTACGACTTGAAGGTTGTGTGTTCTAAGATTGGGAAGAATTCAATCTCGTGGTTTCCTTCAGTAACCATCCAAGGACGCTGGCTCGCAAGTGGCTCAACAAGGCGACCAAAGGAGTCCCAAAGTGGTTGGTTTGTGTCGGCATAAGAGAGGTCACCCGGAAGTAGAAAGACATCGTAGTCTTGGCCCTTTATCTGTGATAATGTTGCTGCTGTCCATTCGGTTTGGCCTAGATCGCCTTCAGATATGTCACATAAAAAACCGGTCTTTCGTTAAGTCGACATGAAATTTTGGTCCTTAACCGGTATGAACCGGAACACAACATATAGAGGTGTGAAAATTTATCAATCCCATTCCAACCCCACTTGTCATGGATTCTGTATTTTGTAAGTTAGATTCAACTCAACCAATTTTTATCCATGAATAAAATTATTTAATTTTTTGTTTTGTGTATGTATGTAAGAACGGTTCATAGTTCAAAAATTCATATATCTATATTAATTAAAATGTGTTAATAACAGATTACAAAGTTATGTATCCAATAATAAACGAACCTAATTTAGTGAATAAACCATTAACCCAACCCCACTACTAAACTATCTTGAACTAAGCCAATTCATGCACGAATAAACCTTTTCCTACCGATAAAAAACTTTTTACTTGTGACTTTTAAAAATTCAAACTCGACCGGAAAATTGTGGGCATGCCTAACATGTTGGAGACGTGTACCTTCCTCCAAGGGTTGTGTATTATTGCGTGTATATTATAAAATCGAATTTTTCAATAGTAAGCATAGAGTTTCATATCTTTGCTATACATACTATTTCACGTTGAATTATCATTATTCAATATGTTTGATGTTCTTTTTCCCTACTTTAGAACAAGGTCGAAAGTTTTTATGACCAAAAAAAAAAGGTTTGATGGACCTAAAATTTGTACTATATATTGCGTAGTTGTTGTATTGATATTCGAATTCTAATATGGTAAAATATATGTTCTTTAGAATAAAAGAGTTTGAGGAAATTTACCGACGATGGCAAACTCCACCGGATAAGTTGATGGAGGAGTTTTGAAAGAAAATTCAGGACCGTTTCCGCCACAACGGTAGAAGTAAGTGGTGTTTGGTTGGAGAGGTCCGATCTTGACATGGTGGATCTTTCCGGAGCTGTATAAGATGTACTTGTAAGAAGTACTTTCTCCAGTGGTTTTCCGGTCGTATTTTCCCGGCTGCTTACCGTATTCCATGACCGAATCCACCTTCTTGTCTTCCGTTATGTATGTTACTCTCATGTAGTCCTTACCCGCCAATGATACGTGCACCTTTAATTTATCAAAAAATTTTAATTTAACCAGCACAAACTTTTAGAAGCAACATTTGAAGGGGACATTTTATGCTAAAGAAACGTATAATTTTTAGCTGTTAGAAATATATACTAATAAGTATGATTTTGTGTCAAACAAAGATGGAACCTTGAAATTTAGGGAGAGGAATTTTTGTTTTAAAACATTGGATATCATAAGAAGTATATATATATAAGATCAATAAATTGACAAAAAAATATATTGTCAAAATATGTGATAGATTTAAGAACATAACTTAAGAGAGAAAATGAATCACTCATTCAATCTAACTGAATGAAAATACATTGTGCTTAACTAAGGGCTATATATACATCTCACATTCTATACGAAACCGAACACGAAAATCTTAGAGATTAAAAACACAGGGAGTGATATGAATTTAAAAAATAAAAAAAATTGTACAAAGATGTTGGGAAAGAGAGTTAAATTAAAGAACCTGTTGCGGATCGGATTTGGAGCGGTCATGAGGGACGAACACGATGGGACGAGGCGGCTCGCGGCTGAGTTGATCGGGAACATGATCAGCATGAGATAGGAATGGAGAAGATAACAAAAGAGTAAAACCAAGAAAGAGACTAAAAAGTTTCATCTTATTGTTTGAAGAGTTAAAGTTGGTGAAGAAAGGATTAATGTAGGATTAATGTTGAAGAGATCCGTGAATATACTTTATACATCTCGTTAGCCATCGCGTCACGTTACTTCATTTCCTTCTTTTTCTCTAATTTTTAAAAAATCATATTATACCTTTTGTAATTTTGCTTGCAGGTTTCTTTATCTTTCTAAATAAAAATAATTAGAAAGTCAATGCTTGACTTGTTTTATAAGGTTGACGTAGTCTTAAAGAACTCGAGCCAAGAAAAATAATTCAAAAATGGGAGATGCTTTTACATGAAGATGTATGTTCAGTGTTATCTGTATATTCGTGGCATGGATCGAACGTAAACTGATTAATGTACCAATAAGATGAAGATATAAAATGACACAATATCTGTATCATGTAGATATTTTTGGACTTTTATATATTAAAGGATTAGGAATGTTAACAAAACATTGAATAGTACAAAAGAGAAAAAGGAAGAAAGTGGTAAGTTTCCAAAAAAAAAAAGTAAAAAAAAAAAGAAGTGGTCCATTTTAAGTTCCAACGTCGATTGCTGAGTCACAGAGCAAGAAACCTCAAGACCACATATATACTTGTGATATGGGTGCAATGAAAGCATAAATCGCTGTTCCATTAGACTTTACTAGTATAATATTTTCTAGTTTTTTTTTTTTTTTGAGTATTTGAGAAAGGGCTTAATGTTTTCTAGTTTGGTCGACTTTAAATCCTTATGTGATGGAAAATCGTGTCTGAACACGCCATACTAAATCTCCATCTAATATCTAAATTGATATACCTTTATATTCTACGGAGCATAGAAATTGTCTGAATATATATTTCCTAGAAAAATAGGTGACCATGTGAGCAAACCACCTGGCATAAAATATATGTTAGACACGCAAGTGGCTCTGGTAGCAAAGGTTATTCAAAAAATTTTAACGCTTATATATACGTGGTTTATATTACAAATCCATGAATATATGATAGTACTAGAATTTGTTCGGAGCGTGACCGAATGTTTCTTTTACAGTTTTATTATATTTATCGACAAATAGTTAAATAACTAATTATTTAAAACTAAAAATATTAATTGGATTGAAATAAATTCGTTTTTCTCTTATCTAAACTGCATGAACATAAAAATATGAAGTGATTCTTAACCATTTTTTAATATTGATGATCATTATTTGAAAATTTATATGTTTGTTTAAAAATTGTTTGATTACTATGACTTCTGCTTTGCAGCGTTGATAATATGGTGAATTTAGTACCTGATTATTTAAAATTAAAAATACAAAGTACTTGTAATATTAAAAAATGCATCTTTTTGTCGCACATTGATTTTGAAATTCCTCATGTATTGTTTCCAAAGTATTAATTACACTTACATCACATGATGTATATTATATCATTTAATTAATAATTTTGCATTTTTATTTTCTCCTCATGCATGTTATAGTTACGTTTAAATTATCTTTTTGAGTTAAAATAAAATCATAAACACACAAGAATCTTTTAATTTTTTTAAGCATACATTATTTTTTTATAAATATTTATAAATTCTTTCTTAAATTTTTTTTTTCTTATTCTCTTTTGCACTGTAGTTATGTATAATTGGATAATTGTCTTTTCGATATATCATTTGAAGATATTCTTTTACAATGACTTTTGATGACTTTTATTTAAATTAAAAACTTAATTCTTCAAAATTAAAAATACAAAAGGTTACAAATTTATATATTATGTGACACATCAAACTTAGAAATTTCATCTCATATTGTCCCCAAGATATTATTTGCACTAACATCACATGATAGATATTATATCAGATATTTAGTAGTTTAGAACTTTTATTTTCTTCTCCTCCTATAGCTACATTCAAAATTTTCGTAAAATCATAAAACACAATTTTTTTTTTCAATCTTATATTATTTTTGGTGTAAATTGTAATAATTGTCTTCTTCTCTTATTTTCACTTTATTTATGTATAATTACAATAATTCTCTTAAGTTACTAAATTTAATTTACTTTCTCTTTATTTGATGTAATACTTATGAACTTATAATTTTGTTTATGAGTTTAGTCGTAGGATTTGTTTGATATTTGATAACATATGTAATACAATTTTACCTAATTAAATATCTATCGTGTGATATATATATTAGTATAACCAAATAAATTAATTTGGCTAATAACACACAAAAATTTAATAATTAACCATATAGCCAAAAGTGCCCCATGTGGCACAATCACAACCAATAATTTTAGGGTTTTTGGCAATGTGGTTAATTATTAAATTTTTGTGTGTTATTAGCCAAATTAACCCTTTATTAAACTTGTTATTATTTTAGTAAACTCTATTCATATAAGTTTTGAGGTTTCATGTTTATTTTAAAATATGAATAATGACTTTTCAAATTCTTTTCATAATGTTACAACAAAAATATTAAATGTGAAATAATAAAAAAATTATTAAAAACATAATTTAATATATATGTAGAAGATAATGTAGATGCATAAGAAAAGAGAAAAAGTTTCTTTATATATGTATATACAAGAAAATTTCAATATTGTTTTCCAATGTTAAAAAAAAAAAAATAGATTCGCTGTTTTTTTGGTTTAAATGCTAAGAGCATCATATTGCTAAGTTTTGTCTATTTTCTTAATATGTATGAGAGAATACAGTACGCCCAATTGGTTGCAACTTGCAACCAATTGTTGAAAGAGAATATATCTTGTTGATGAAGTATAAGTATTATAATAAATGAATATGTATGTTTAAGATTTTTAAGAAAGAGCATTTTTTGTGATCGAGAAAAATGTTACTATCTATATGTAATAGAAAACCCTTTCTTAAAAAAACAAAACGTTACTATATACTATTTTTTATATAAATTCTCTTTGTATTATTCCTAATAGAATATTTTAGAAAATAAAATCCCAAAAAATGGTTTCCTCGACCAAAAATTTGAAGTTCGAGTATCGTTAATACGTGTTTATTTGATGGATCGTTATATGTTATGCATGACTTGTAAGCATCAAATTGATGTAGTAAACAATGATCAAGGCAATATAAACTGATCATGTGTTCAGAATTTCCATGAAATACTCAAGTTTATTGTATGATCTAGATATATTTTAATGTGTTTCGTTTCGTTTCGTAATTAACGGCAAGAATATTTATCCACACAAAGTGACGACCACGTGTCAAACAATGAACAAGTGAGAAAGAGGAGAAAGAGTAAAACAAGTAATCTGATGGATGGAACGTGCTAAAATGTAGAACATGAATCATGTCATGTGGCCACGTTGCTAAGTTAATACGGTACAAACGAATATGCTTTTTGGGTAGTTTTCAAAAAAAAAAAAAAATTCTTTATGGATAAATTAAAAATATGAATAATGAAAAGTATTTGCGCCTTATGCCTCTACTTATCGATGTATTTAGGTGTATGTCCATTCCTTTGTAGCATTTTAATTAATACGGTTTTGGCCCTACATGTAGTCCTACCATATTGATGTGCAGTATATTTTTTTAACCAGATAAAATAATAGATAGCAGATACTTATTCACTATATAGTAGTTAAATAATTGACATGTTTAATTGTTTTGTACTATAAAATACCACTAAAACTAATATTCCTCAAAATATCTTAAATGAAAAATTGATTTACAAATGTGGTACTTTAAATATTTGAATCTGGGTTAACAATTACATCATTATGGTATAATTTTATGAAAAATTCTTAGGTTCACTCCCTAGTGGTGAATCCTCTCATTCAACCTCCTCTTTATTAACCAATCAAAATTAAGTTGTGGAGATCACTAATTTATTTAAAAATATTATAAATACAAAATTAATTTGTAATAAATTTGTAGTTTAAATTTTTTGGTTTAGGTTAACCATTCCCAAATTATGATATATTTTTTTGGTATATACACAATTAGGGTATATACATGGTGTGATTTACAAACGTTTTGTACTTTAGATTTTTGAATTTGGGTTAACAATTACATTTGGGTTAACAATTACATAATTAGGGTATAGTTTTGAATTTGGGTTAACAATTACACAACTAGAGTATATTTTTATGGGAGAGAGGTGATTTGCAAACATTTTGTAAAGTTTTTGAATTTGGGTTAATAATTATATTTGGGTTAACAAAAATACACAATTAGGGTGATTTATAATTTTTGCTATTAGATAATTTTGTTATTGGATAATATTATTTTTGCTATTTTTTTAGTTTAGCTGGTTAAATGAAATAAAATGTGGAAGCCATACTAAACCCATAGCTAATACGCTATATGTCTATATTGAACCCTACGGAATCCATAGCTGACTGCTACTTGATGTAGTATCTATAGTTTGAAGCGCGTGAAGGGAAGTGAAGGGTTATTGGGGAAAAGTTGGTGGCAAATTAGCACAGTAATATAGCCTTTCCATAATGTATGTCCATTTACTTAATTATGCCACTTGTATGGATTTTCCACCTCAATCTCCCAATAATGATTTACGTGTCTTACGTATTTTAGATAAGTCGTGTACGGACCCGTAGACTTCTTTTTTTCTTGGGAAAATTGGGTGAATAATCATAAAAAAAAAAAATTTGAAATTTATAGCAAAATCTTCCCTATGTGTCAATAACCCAACCACTAGTTTTAGGGTTTTTTGTTAGGTTTTTAATTATAATATTTTTGATGGTTATACAACAAATTAACCCTTTTTTCTTTGTGGATACTTAAATTGAAATAGCATATACCACAATTTTACTCCCCACATCTCTATAACTTTTGACACATAAAAGATGAATTTGTTCAATGTATCAATTCATACATAAAAAAATAGGGGGATCACATGACTTCTCTGCTTAATTGACCTAGACGTCCGTTTTTCATTAATTTGGCAAGGCAAATTAGATCAAGATAAACTTCAATCACTGAAAAGTTTCGAAAAAAAATAAAATTCAATCAACCATCTTATATCATCGCAATACAAACTATCTCACTTATGTGTGCAAACTTCAAATTATCCTCATTAGAAAACTTAGCGAATGAGTTACTTGACGACTATATACTTATATTTAGTGACGGAACTAAAATTTTTTATCAACGGGTCAAAATAAATTACTACTATAAACGTTAACTAAGAACACTATAGATATATGTATAGAGATAGAGAGAAAACAACCAAATATACAAATATTATATCCTATATAAGTATGTGACTTATTACATTCCATTATAAAATTCTATTTAAAAATCCAGCTTACAAATGCGTAATATAAATGTTCTTTTTGAAAAGATACAACGTTAAGAATGCATTGTCTATGGTTTGTTGTTGTTGGAAACTAAAAAAATGGATAAAAGCTATGTGTTTTGTGCCCTAATCGTTTTCTCTCAAGCATTTACCCCGAGGTAGCCCCTCGTCTTCAACAATGAGCTTCTTCCTCCAGTGTTTCTATGGCGAACCAGTGGTTCTCTCCGCCTAAGCAGTGTTGCAAGTTCATCCCCGGTGAGCTCTTACTCCCATCTCCACTGACGACGTGCTCTTGATTCTGATTTGATGATGGTCCTCTCGCCTCCATCCTCCGCACGAAAAATCTGGACTTATCGGCTCAACCTTCTCTCTTGTGGTCAGTGGAAGACCTCTCCGATGCTGTGGAACTCTCTATGTCCGCCGGAGCTCCGAATCCACCGGATCCAACCCTCCCATCTTCACCACCTTATTTCACCGCAATCTCACGAGTTTCTCACATACTGCTCCGTACGTGACCCTTTGTTCTCTTTTCGCGGTAAATCTCCCTAACTGTAACACCGATCATCTTTCCAACCGATCATCTTTCTTTGTCGGAGAAACCATTACCGACGGTTTCAAGGGTGTCGGTTTAACCACTGTACCATATCCTCAAAGCTACATAGTAATGGGATTTTCCCAAGTGCTTAATGAAGAGGCCTCTTGTAACATCCCTTCTTCTAGGATGAGGATCATTTGGATACTTAGAAGGAAAAAAAAAAAGGAGTTTCAGCAGATTATTAAAATATGGTTCAAGTTAATTATGGATTTTAGGGAATGGAAACTTAATTAAGCCCCGTGAATGGTAAACGAGCGCACCATAATTAAGTTAGAAAGAGGACGAAGAAAGAAAAAGGAAGGAGATATACGGGCTTAGCCTGTATAGTAAGGAGGTGGAGAAAAATTAGAAAAGTAAATATTCTCCTAGGGCATTCGGTGGTTTATAAATAGTGAGAAAGGAGAGCTCATTATTCTACACACCGAAAATAATTCTCTCTCTAGAGCCAAAGATAAACGCTTAGGAGCAAGAGAGTAAGGAGGATCTTGAGAAAGAACTCAACGCCCCAAGTCCCTAGGAGAGCGGTTCAAAGCAAAGGTAAGGCGCGATCCGTACTTAATATATTCATTTTTTTCTTTTCTCCATTATAGTTTTCATATAGTAGCTTAATAGTATGAGTAGAGTAGATATGGGTCAAGAGAAACTCGGCATAGTTGTAGGACCGGCCGAAGGCTTTATCCATTTACTTAAGTGGTACGTACGGATGGGAACGGATAGTGCTCCGTACGTCTGGGGTACGATGGAACTGATGTTGATCCGTATGTCCATGGTACGATGACGGATGTGATCTGTACGTACGCGATACAATGGAACAGACGATGGTCCGATACATGAAGTGTTCATGTATTCATATACAGGCATTGCCTCGGGGTTGCCTCAGTACAATGATCAAGAGATGCTATCAGTATGACCTCGGGTTACCTCAGTTCAGCTTGTCTAAGGTCAATACGGGCAATGTAGGAGTAGAGATCGTATCAATGCTAACCTAGACAATAGTTGTCAGCGGGTTTGAAGGTCTTGGTCCATAATCAATACAAACGTAATCCAAAACAAGCATAAGGCCATAAGGATAAGCTTAAGCTTAGCCATAGGCGCAGTGACAGAGCATCCAGTTGGATCATAGCGATCTAGCTAAGGACTCAATGGTGTTTATAGTATATGGTCTAGACATAGACTTGATCTATAAATATGTTGGCTATGGATTGAATACATGCGCCGAGGACACACCATGGGATTTCAACCATATGTTCGGGGAAACTTGTCTGGGCTTAGGTTAAGGCAAGAATGACTCGTTGTTTGGTGAGAAGGACAAGAACTTTGGGAGTTCTATGGTCCTAATCACATTTCATATGCTAGGATTGTTTAGGAAGTGTGAAATGATATGATTTACTATCAATTCTGAATTGAGTCTTCCATAGGCATAGTTATACCCTTTCCAAGGAGCTACCATGAACCAAGTGGTTGATCCGATTGCGGTCACTGGTAAGTGACTCAATCGATCATCATTAAATCATGGAAATAGGGCTATTGTAAGATAAGCGATCGAGTGAAGATTGACTAAGTTGAGGAAATGCTTGTTCATAGTTTCTGTTACGCATAAACTGCTCTACCGGAAAGTAGAATGAGAACTGACTCATGTGACTTTCTGGTTACCTCTGGGGACTCACTGTATGGATAAGTGTAACTAAAATAAGGACTTCGTTTGTATGAATTATCATTACCCGCTCATTCGCTTGTTTGCCGAGTTAACTTATCATTAGGGTAAATTACCTAGACAGGATTAGGACGAGCAAATCTAAATGTTGTTCGATAAATCCTTAGTCAACCCGACAATAGGTCTATTGGTAAGATTAGTTTGAGAAGCGCTTGAGAGGTTTAATCAAACTCAAGCTAAGACTTATACAATCCGAGGTTAGAGGAAGAACATATATTGAATGAAAATATAATTTGGTATCCGAGTCTTCCATAATCAACGAAAAATTTCATGTGTGAATTTCTGCAAAGACAGCTATCGTATTGCCATATATGTTGTCATGGGTAATGTATTGAGATAGCCATGCTTACCTGGAACCGACCATACAGGGCAAAGGTATTGTATGAAATGTTTCGGTTATTGTTTGAGAACGTAGATGTATGAAAGACTAGGTTAAAATAGAAGTAGAAACATTGCTTGTGAACTATAGGAAAGAGTCAAGAGTATAATGCATATTAAATTGATAGGATAGTCAGTTCACAAGGCCACCAAAATTATATATTGCAGAGGGCGTATGTATGGGCATGCATTCCGCCTTGTTTGTGTTTGGCCTGAAAAAGTGGCTCGAAGATCTAAATTGACCACGAGTCTTGTTGGATGAATGAAAGGAAAGAATATTATGCAGATAAGCCGACTAACGGTAATCTCGTGAGAGATTACTGATGAGAAACGATAGTTTTTAATCCATTTATAGGAATGTTCCTGATTACTTAGAAATGGTTACGGACTAAGCGTTCTTTAGGATGGATTGGAAACTTGAGAATTAAACGGATAAATGTGAAGGTCACTTGTGAAGTGACATGACACATAGTACTGGGGTGATATGTGGGGATTATAATGGTTTATTTTAGGATATGTTAAGTCGTGGAATGGAGAAGACAATTTTACGGAGTATTCAATAATCACCTCTTACCAAAGTGGCAAGATAGGCAACCAAGGATGTAGACCAGAGGATGACAAGAATGGAGCAAAGGTAATGGTGAATACTTTCCCAAAGCAGTGTAGTATTTAGTCTAGAAACATTTAATTTACCATACAATGTAAAGAAAACTTTTAAGAGCAATGAAATGGAATTAAGTTGACTAATAATTGGTCGTTGACTTCTAGTCAATAAACCGGGTGTTACACTTTGGCCCAAATCTTAGTACCACAAGCTGGAACTGTAACATCCACGAACTAGAAATGCGAATTTTTGTGGTCGTGTCGAGCGACACAGGGAGTGTGTCGATCGACACAAGGATTTTTGTTGGTGTCGATGGACACAGTCTTGGTGTCGCTCGATACTTACATTTTCTGAACTGAGTAATTAATATTTTAATTACAATTTTCAGCTCGGTTTAAAGAAATTAAGCCCTAGGTCTGAGTTTATAAACTCGTGATAATCATGGCCGTGTTCTACAGTGAGAAACCTTGAGTTTTTTTAGAGAATTGAGAGAGTGATTAGTGTTTAAAGGGAATTGTTGCAAATAAATTCTCCCGAAACCGTATCATTCGAGTTCTAGAGCCATTTCTTGTTATGTCGTAATGATTCTGATGTTTTGGAAGTATGGTCGTGCCGTTTCTTGTCTCATCCGAACCCTTTTTGTTTCCAATTAAGCCATGGTGAGTTGTGACCGCGGTTTCTAGGCGATGAGGATATTCCGTGATGTTTTGTGATTGATTGTTAATGTGGAATTATATGATATCAATTATGTGATGTTTGTGGATCAAATACTCGTATACATCGTGTTTTGCTGTAGGTTTTGCGAATCGTGTAACCAGAATCGAGCCTTGAGAGGAAAAAGACTCGATTATGCGTTTCAGTATGGCGTGTCGATCGACACAAAGAGGGTGTCGCTCGACACAAATAATTGTTAAGTGTCGATCGATACCTATATGGTGTCACTCGACACAGAGATTTTGGTCGTGTCGATCGACGCCTCTGTGGTGTCGCTCGACACGTAGCTCTGTTTCACGAAATATGTTAACTTTATATCCATGAGTTGTGTTATGTGCTGAATTGGATTTTTATTGGTTGTGTTATTGATTATCTGAGCCTGCTTGTTATGCCGGTAGGCGGGATGAGCAACTCACTAAGTATCTATGAAATAGTTACGCAACTCTTATTTTCATGTATTGCAGGTAAAGAAAAAGTGTGATCGCGGAATCGAGGATAGGAAGAGGATGATAGGATGTTGTGTTGTTATTGTTGGTCTAGTGAACCGTTGTCATAGGTTGCTAGTTTTAATTATTCATTCCTGAATCTGGTGTTTGATTACTTTGGAATTATTTGGAGTAATTGGTTATTTATTATATTGAAGACTTGTTGGTTTTAATTGATTTATTTATTTGAATGAGATATTGTTTCCGCAGTAGAAATTGTTAGGTTTTTTTAAAAAAAAACTTGGTTATTTCATTTTGGTATCAGAGCCTAGACGGTTTTAGGACAGTTGAATTGGATGTCTGAGACTATGTGTTAAAACTTGATTTCGTGTGTTTAGTCAATTTAATAGAGTCTTAGTATCATCCTCTTTGGCCTTTTAAAATGATTATGCGGTAAATTTTTATGATTGATTGTGACTTCTTGTAGCTTTTTGTACTGTTTTGTGTGAGTGTAGAGAGATGGACGCCGAAGCTAGAGGTCGTGGATGGGGTAGAGGTTGTGGCAGAGGTCGTGGACCAGTGGTTGAGTCATCTTCAAGGGGATCCGGGGGCGAGGCCAGTGGTAACGTTAGTGAAGTTGTGGGCGTCGAGAGGGGCGCTGATATTGCTGGCAAAGGAGCGAGCCCAGGTGTGGGTGCTGTTCCAACTCGGGATCGCTAGGAGCGTATGGAGGGCTTTATGGTGCAGTTATTGGAGAGGTTTCCGGCGGTGGTTTCGGTTCAGGCACCAGTGGTGCTTCCAGCGGCAGAGTGCAGCCGAGGACTGCGGTTGCTGATGTGCTTCCGTCTTACCTGGAGATGGTGAGTCAGATGCGTCAGATAAGTATTGGTTTCTTTTTAGATAGTGTTAGCCCCGAGGATGCAGATGAGTGGCGGTTGCGGGTGGAGCGCAGTTTCCGCTCGGTTCGTTTTCCTGAGGGGTTCAGGGTTGAGTTGGTAGTCCACTATCTGAGTGGTGATGCGAACGCGTGGTGGAGAGATATTGAGGCCAGGAGGCCTGGTGCGGTGTGGACCTGGGGGGAATTTGTGGCTGAGGTCAACGCCAAATATTTTCCTCAGGAGGCTCTAGATCGTCTCACGACGAGATTTGTGGATTTGGTTCAGGGAGATCGTTCAGTACGTGAGTACGACGCTGAGTTTGGTCACTTGTTGGCTTATGCGGGTGAAGGCATGGTCGATCAGCGGACGCATGTCCAGAGGTTTCTGATAGGACTATAGCCAGATTTGCGGACCAGATGTAGATTGACCGAGTATAGCCATTCTATAGCTAGATATGGGCATTTTGAGTTTGTGGTGATGTCTTTCGATTTGACTAATGCGCCAGCAGCGTTCATGCGGTTGATGAATGGTGTATTTTAGGAGTACTTAGATGTCTTCGTGATTATCTTTATTGATGACATTCTGGTTTACTCGAAGAGTCCTGAGGAGCACGAGGTGCTGATATATTAGGATTTTAGCCTATTTTGCTTATTGGTTTCTATTGTTTTTCGAGTCTTTCTAGTTATTTTTTGTGTCTTTTCAGGTTCTAGGAAGCTTTGGAGCATGGATTGGAGTTGCTGGAGTTTTTGGAGCTAAGGAGAGGAATTTGGAGCGAAAGGGCGACTTTTCGCACCCGAGCACCTGCTCGCGCTGCTTACTCGCCTGCTCGCCCCACCTGCTCACCAGAGGCTCCGACTTTAACCTATTTTTAAAATGAATTTTATAAATAAGAGGGGCCCAGCCACCTAGGGGGACACGCTTCCTCACCCCCAGAGACTCAAAAACTCACGTTCTTCTCTTTTCGAAGGCTAAAAGCACTTTGATTCAATTGTTTTTGATTCCAAAACTCTTGCAATTTCATTGCTCCGATTTGTTATCTTCCTCCGTGGTATTGCTTGTAAAAACCGGAGGATCATTCCACAACATTTGTTTGAGAAGAATTCTAAACCTTTAACCCATTCAATAATTTCATTATGAATTCTCTTTCATTGATTGTTGTATTTTTATTCTCTATGATTGAGTAGTCCATTAGCTAGGTTAAGGTTTTCAATGGTGATTTAGGATGTTAGTGGCTGAGCCGAATAGGACCGAATATTATATGTCTCCATCAATAGGGATTTTTAATGCTTAGATTAATTTGATCACCGAATCTATGATTCTAAGTTAAACTTATTCACGACAGTGCTCTAGGTTGCTAGATAAGCCATTGATGTGTAACCAACGACAGTTGATTGTTACCATTAATTGTGAACAAATTAAACCATCTCCTTAATGCTTGCTTTCATCGCTGAATCCAAACGACAGTTTAGGTATTTAGGTTGTTAGACAAAGTTATTGATACATCACGACAGTGGGGCAATATTATCATTATGTTTGAGTTCTAGACCGTACTCAAATTGATTCCTGAATAGATGCTCAGTCCTGAATCCGAAATCACTGGCGAATCACCTTGATCTAGTGCTTGTTTTTTTGAATTTCATATCGTTTATTTGCCGTTATATTCTTCCAAAATTTTCTACCAAAACCATACTTTATCTTAGCTTTAAATCAAAATCTATAATTTCATAGTATAACCTTGGTCTATGTGGATTCGATACCTTTTATATTACTGCATTTGTCTGTGCATTTGCGGATATTATTTTGGGTTAAAACTTTATAACATCAAGTTTTTGGCACCGTTGCCGGGGACCAATAGCGTTACCTTTGATTTTTTATTTTATTTATAGTCTAAGAATTTTTTTAATTTTATTTTTATTTGTTTCTGCTATGTGTCAGGTGCATGACCAGTAGAAGAACGAGAATAAATTTTTATTTATTTGTTTATGGTTGTCTTGACATAAGGGTCAAACATAATTATATTGGAGTCAACATAATTATCATTAACATCTATAATGAAAATTTCAAAATTTATAAGGGTCATGTTGACCCCCTAATTTCTATGAGCCTCCGCCACTGTTGGATAGTAAAATCTCGGTTTATCTCATGGTTATAATTGATAATTCATTTATAATGTAATTTAACTATATGGTATTTCATATACCATCTTTTTTTTTGTCGTTTCTAACTAATAGGAAATACAAATAACGCATGGGTTAATTTGGTTAATAACCAAAAAAAAATTATAATTAGGTAAGTAACCAAAATGGGGGTATGTGGCATAATCATAGCCATCAAAATTAGGGTAATTGATTATAATTTTAGTTATAGTTTTTTTTATGGTTATTGATCCTAATTTCCCATAACACATTTGATGAGAGCATACTCGGAAGCAATAAAGGGATCGTGTTTCTTTCTAAAATGTGTATTTAGCTAAATTAGCACAGATTAGCTAAATTATATGTGGCTTATCGATGGCCTTGGCCCTTGGATGACCAAAAAAATTAGAAAGGCTCACGGTCATACCACTAGATTGGGCAATCTGAGAGCTCATAGGCCCATCACATTTACTAGGCGGAAAATGAAATATCCAGAAAAGCAATGTTTTTGAACCCGACCCAAACATGGAACCAGACTACCTATCGAATCACCGGATCATTGGTCCAACCGTGGATCAACCGTGTGTCAATAGGTTATTAAACTTATATATATATATTTATTTTGTTAAATATATAAAAAAATAAAATCATACCTTAATTATAAAATATTACAAAGTTTTAAAACTTTTTCATCTTTGATTCAAAAACCAACGAATAAAACTCTTTAGCTTATAAAGTTTAAGGAAAATTAATACTAATATTAAATAATATGAAATAATTAACAATAACCATAAGTAAACATTTGTAGACAAAAAAAAAACCATAAGTAAACATTCAAAGCTTAAATTAAACCAAAAGAAATATAATTGTAATTGCAATTATAATCATTATAATCAAAATAGTATATAGTTCATGATAAACAAAAAAGAGAATCTAAAAATGGAGAAGAGGGTAGGATCGAGATGTGTTGAAGATATTACACTGACTTTAGAGATTGATTTGGAAGAGGCTGCGAAAGAAGTGAGAAGACTTCTAAAAATAAAAGTAATCGACAAAACTGAAAAACTACATATCAACAAGTCAAAAAATCTTCTAATTCAAGTTTTATGGTTCCTTCAAAATCCAAACAGCCGGTTCAACAAGCCGGTTCGCCGGTTAATTGCGGGTTTTCCGGATTTGTACTGGTTTTTTAAGTAGCCGGTTTTATCATCAAACCCAAACCGTAATATTGATCGGGTTCTGTTTCAACCTGGCGGATCGGGCGGTCCTGAAAACATTGTAAAAAAAGAGTTTATACGATTTCTTTTGTTATTTATGATTTCTTTTTCTTTTTATTTTAAAAGTATGTTAGCAATTGCTAGTGTTTTTCTGTCAAATATGTGGAGCAATTAATATCCCAAAAAAAATCGCTGTTTAAATTTTAATTAATTCGATCAAAATATTAGTCAATGAAATGTCAACTTAATAGTTCTGTGTCGGCAGGCAGCCGATTAATTGACGTAAACGTCCCTTAGATAGTAATAATCATTAGTATAACAAAACGCGTTAACATCTTGTAATGCTTTAATTTGTATAATTATTACTTCGTCAGATTAAATACATGTCGGTTGATGTATTTGCGCATCCAAGTAAATGTAGTGAGAAAAAGGAGTATGTGACTACTCATTATTAAACATTGGTGAATATTTAATTACTTAATCTCAGAAAAAAAGAAAGGAGAATTTTATCAATGTCACTGTTAAATTTTTTTTTTTATTTTGTCACTACGACAACCACCCTTGCAATACATGCCACTTTTTACAAAATAAAGATAAAATCATTAAAAAGGGAAATAACCTCTCTTACGAAATATGTTTACTCTTCTTTTTTTCCCTCTCTTTTTCTCAAAGAAGAAGAAGATGATGATGAAGAAAAAGAGAAGAAGAATTTCTCTCTTTCCGATATAGATTTAGATCTGATTTTTTTTATATATATATATATATATATATATATATATATGATCTAGTTTTTGATTATTTGAAGAATAAGAATAAGAATCTCTCTCTCTCTTATAAATCCGAATTTTAATTCTTTCTAATCTACTTGAGTTTTGATTCGATTTGTGTCACAAATCTCAGTTTTTGGTTCAATTTGAGTTACAAATCTTAATTTTGGATTTGATTTGAGTTGATTTTATCTAAAAATTTGGGTTTTGTTTCGTTTTGGTTGATTTTGTGCTTAAGTTTGATAAACAAAAATATGGATTGATTTTTAAAGAAGATTATAAGAGTTTTTAAAGCAGATTATAACCTTGTAATCTCCTTTAGAAACTCTTATAGTCAGCTTTAAAAGCCTTATCATCTGTTTTGAAAAAGGTTTTTACATCGTTATAATGTTTTATAAACATATTATAAGTTTTTTAAAGGTTTCTAGGGTTTTAAAAAACTTTATAATATCATTTAAAACGATTGTTTTAAAAACCTTATAATATGTTTTAAAAACTTTATCATCTATTTTTAAAAAGGTTTTCACATCGTTATAATATTTTCAAAACAGATTATAAGGTTTTTTTTAAGTCTTTAAGGTTTTAAAAAACCTTATAATATCATTTAAAAACCTTATAATCTGTTTTAAAAACCTTATCATCTATTTTAAAAAAGGTTTTCACGTCGTTATAATATTTTCTAAAAAGATTATAAGATTTTTTAAAGGTTTGTAGGGTTTTAAAAACGTTATAATAACATTTATAACCTTATAATTTGTTTTAAAAACCTTTAAAACCTTATAAAATAGTTAATCAAAACTCAAACCCTAAACCATATCCCCAAAATTATACTCTAAATGTAAAATAGTTAATCCAAACCTAAAACTTTTAAAAGCATTTGCGTGTTTGTTTACATTTTCGTTTCTTAAGAACATTCTTCTTCTTCTTTTTAATCCACAAGATCTTTTTTATTGTTTTGTGAAAATTTTCTTAAATTCTTGTACATTAATCTGATTATGTGAGAGAGAAGTGATTTGGTGCAGAAAGAAAAAGAAAGAGCAAGCTCGAAAGAAAAAAAAATTTGAAATTTAAAAACAAAAATTGGAAAAAAAAATCTGAAAAGTTAAGTTAAAAAAAAGGGTTAATTTGCCAAATAGCAAAATTTTGAATTATAATTAGTGTAATAGCCATATAATAAATATAATTAAAAAAACTAACAACTAATCTAAGGGAATTGACAGTTTTATCTTTGATACTATTATGTAGAAATACAGAATTGAATAGATTGTCGGAAAAGCAAAATTGTCCATAATATATATTATACACAATGAACAGTAATTTTTGCTATTGAGTAAATTATAATTTTTTATTGTGTTATATTTACTAATTTCCCTAAAAAAAAGTAGCATGGCAAACATTTTTAAAAGATGACATTTATGTAAAGTGGAATGCCAAAAATGGCATTTTATAAAATTGGGACATTTACAAAAATGTCATTTTTGACATAACACTTTAAAAAAAAAAAAAGACATAAAGTTTTTAAATTTAGAACAGAAAAGATATGTCGTTTGGTTTGTTCTTATCCTTGAATTAAAACGTTATAGATAAAGACATATGTGGATTTCACTAGATACACAGGCCTGGGCACAGAGCGGATATTCGGAAAAAATGCAGTATTTGTGATTCGATTTGTTTTTAACGGATATCTCATTTTCCGATTTGCTTTGCTTCGGAAAAATTCGGATATTCGGAATTACGGATATCCGGATTTTTTACGGATATTTGCGGATATTCGGATATTCGTTTTAAACCAAAATCTCGAAACTAAAACATTACATTTTTTCTTAAAAATATTTATTTTAATGTGCTATATAAACTAAATAATGAATAAATATAATAAATTATAAAATTTTACTCAATATAATTAAAGAAAATTAAAAAGTAGATGATTTAAATGGTGAAAAATGAAATATTTGTCTTTTTATTTAAGAAAAAATACGAAAACATATATTTAAAACTAGTAACTATTTATTTTTACCATAAATATTTTTTTTCTAATATATTTAAAAAAGGTTAAAAATGCAAATATATGTAAACATATATGAAATTACGGATCGGAGCGGATATTCGGATTTCTAAAATTAGTATTTGTGATTTGTTTCGGTTTAGACGGATAGTAGATTTTACTATTTGTTTTGCTTTGATTTGTAACGAATATCCGGATTTTTCGGATCGAATCAAAACGAATATCGGATCGGAGCAAATATAACGGATAATTTGCCTAGCACTAATACACATGACTAATTAAATTCGTCAAAGCGGTGGATCTATCTACGTAATGGGATCAAATTCTACTTTGCCATAAATAGCTCGGCTCAAATCTCAAATGCCATAAGTAAAATCTATTTTTATTTTTATTTAATTTTAATCGAAAAATATATAAATTACACTAAAACATACCCTTATTAACTTATTTACGACCCAACCAACGTGGATCCGACCCGAATCACTACCCATTCCCCTTAAATAGGATAAAAAACCATCCAATTCTCGTCGATTAAGTCTGAGATTTTGAGAGTTTTTGAAGGAAAAACACATGTGAATCAAAGGGATTACTGGTACAACCGAAACTAAGGTCTTCGATTAATTCGAATAAGGTATGTTCAAATTTTGTAATATTATTCTCGATTTTGAGTTTGATTAGGGTTCGTCGTCAATTTCGAAACTAATTACCATTTTTTGACCCAGAAATGGCACCACCACTAAGGAGGAGAAGGGTGCGTACGAAGAATCCGCAATATGCACTGAAGAATGTAGATCCAATTGAGGATCCTCCAACTACTGCTGAACCTCCAATTGTTCAGTCCGTGTTTGAACATGGTTCGAATTCGAAAGAAGCCGCCGGAAATGATGAAGTAGAAGAAATTCCTGAAGAATCCGACAATAATGAAGAAGAAGATAATGAAGTAGAAGGTACTCAAGAAGGATAATGAGAAGAAGAGGAAGATAGCAAGAATGATGGAGAAGAGGAGTGATGGATCCGAAGATTTAATTTCAATGGTATGTGATTCCGATTCAAATTTTGTGAATTGAAAACAAAAATATTTGGTACTACTAGGTATTACTACATTGTAAGGCAAAAGAACAGTTGGTTTGTATTACTAGGTATTACTAGGTATTACTATATTATAAGGAAAAGGACATCTGTTGTATGATTGCAGGATTCGTTGCAGGATGACACTCTATTAGAACCTGAATATATGCGCTTCAAACACACCTACTATACAAGGCAAATAAAGGTCCAATCACGGTGTTTCATAAAGGAAGCAGTGGCCGATATCAATGCAATTCTAAAGCCTAAGGAGAAGAGATGGTTTCATGAGCACCCCCAGTTCAAGCATTTCTTCCACATGCATTTAGAGAAAACTCATAAGGTGATGGGCATGTGGATGCTCTTTCTTCATACGGCTAATCTAGCATTGAGTAGGCAAGCTTGGTTTATTGTCAATGGTGTTCCGATAAGATATTGTATCAGAGAACACGGACTCATTTCTGGTTTATACTGTCACAATTATCCACTTCAATGGGAAAGATTGGGCAGTACACAATTTATGGCGGAGCAATTCGGTAGTGGGACAACCATAACCTATGCAGATGTGAAGAAGAAGTTCTTGGAGATGAAAGGTGCTTCTTCTGGAGATAGGATGCGTATGGTTGTCTTGTACTTCTTGTGTAGTGTGATTTCTGGAAAGGCAAGGAGAGGAGAGGGAGCACCTTCTGTTGAGCCTTTCTTTCTAAGAGCTGCTAGTGATCTCGACTTGTGCCAGACTTTTCCATGGGGACGATTCTCGTATGATGATAATCTGAGGCAAATAAAGAATATGTTTGAAAATTTTGGAGGAGTCGTTGAGACAGATGGATGGTGTTATCCAGCTTTTAATATTCCTTTGAAGGTAAATTGATTTATGCATTATTTAAATATTTTTGTATACATTATGTTCTAAATGAATGATAAAATGTATTTATGTCTTATGTGTAGCTTCTAGCATTTGAGGCAATTCCGGAGTTGAAAAGCGGATACAAAGAACAAATTAGAGGAGTAGCCCCTAACTGCCCAAGGATGTGCAAGTTCAAGTTTGCAAAGTGTTCTATGACCGGTTGGCCATTGTCTGAGATATACAAAACAATAGGGACTACTAAGATTAGTAATACTAATTTTTTATTGTTGATGTTGTTATTGAATTATTATCTTATTTTGATTATGTATTTATTTCTTTTTCTCACAGAGGATACAAAGTGTTATGCGTCCCGAAGATAATGAGAAACCTCTTTTTCACCGTATCTTTGATAGTCGAGAGAACGACGTAGACGCCCATCACCCCATTCTTAACAGTTGGCTGAAACCTCTGTTGAGAGAGCGTCGATTGTTTTGTTTGTAAAGGTAATTTAACCTTGATGTCATTCCTCTAAGAGAGGCTGAGGCTGCGGCTGCAAATGAGGCCGAGGCAGCTGTTGTGGGTGCGAATGAGACTGAGGCTGCGAATGTGGGTGCGAATGAGGCTGAGGTTGCTAAGGTGTCTGCTGAAGTGGAATCACAAGGGAAAGAGTTGTTAGAAGTAAAACAAAACATGGTAAGCTTGACAAAAACCGTTGAAGAGGGTCTTTAGAAAATCTTTGACTTGCTTGGAGCCCAGGATACAAGGCTCAAGGCTGTGGAATCATTTGTCGAGTCACAGAATATTGGGAGTGATTTTGGTTTTGATGATTCTTGTCTTAGATCAAGGTATGGTGGTGGGACATCTGGTGGTATATCTGCTGGTGTTACCATTGGTAGAGAGTGTTTACAGAAGGATAAGGAGAGTGGAGAAGTTGATGGAGATGGTCAGGAGAATGAGAAGGAGAAAACTTTAAAACTTTAGTTGTTTGTGTTTTGTAAGGATAATGTTCTGATCTGAATTACTATGTCATTTTAGGTACTACTACAAATGAACTACTGGTACATTTAGGTATTACTAAGACAGAGTATGGACAGTGTTGGTAGATTAAGACATAACAAAACAACATAGTTTGATACCAAACAACAATACACAAACTAACTAAACATCAAAAGATGTTACCAAGTTTTAGGAAGAAAATAAACAACATAGTTTAGGAGTACAAAAACACAAACACAAGCATAACTTAGACAAGAAGAAAGTAGAGGGAAACTGCAAGAACACAAACAAGGAGTCCAAGGACAGCAACGGTAAACTTCATCTCTTTCTCTCCATACACCCTGGTTTGAAGTTTGCTAACAACTTCCTTTAGCTCATCTGCTTCCTTCTTAGTCTTTTCGACTTTCTTAACCGTCTGGGTAAGTTTCTTCTTCTCTTCCTCACAGCTATGGAGCAAGTCCCACATGACTTCCGGTGACATGTGATCGGGATGTCCAATCCATTTTCCAAGGCGATCTTCTACGGCACTCACTTTGTTCTTCAATAAACTTATCTCCTCCATGATTGCCTCATCCCACAATTTCCACACATGGTGTTCATTAGTCTAATGTTCAAGCAAACGGAATCCCAATCAAACACTCACATTTTAAACCCGAAAAACGCAATAAATAATCAAAAATTGACAAGAACTTACGTTTTTATCTTTCTCGCAACTGTAAAATTTGCGCTGAAAGGGCTTGGGATAACCGATGTGAGTTTTAAGGACATGTGGTTGTCGCAAACACATCGGGTCAGAATCCCTGGTGCAAATTCCGCCATCTGGTCTCTCCGTCCAGAGATGAGTCGTTGGGAGCTGAAACCATGGTTACTCTCGGCCGGAAATGAGAAAATTGAACCCTAATCGGCCGAAATTGAGTGGAAATCAGCTGGAATCTTGTCGTCTCTCTCTCTCCCCGGCAAACCCTAATTTTCCAAATTTGGGGAAGAATGTTTTTGAAGGAAATGAGAAAATGTGGATAATGTTTTGTTTTCAAACCGAAAATCGGAAAAAAACAATAAAACAAGGAATAATAAAACAAAAAACACAAAACACGTGTGCTGTAATAGAATGAACATGTGCGCTTTGTTTTTCAGATTTTTAACACATAGTAGTTCTTAGTTCTAGAGTGGTACCGAATTATTCATAGTTGTCTAAAATGGGTTTTTGCTATTTTGTTAGTTGTTCAAGGGTTTAGAAGAAACAATTTTAGTTGTCCACTTCAATTTTGGAAGTTTTACCACATTTTCAATGTCTCTGTGAACTAATATGTCCAATAACACATTTTATATGAAGATTTGCATCTTTTGATAGTTTACACTATGAAACTCAATTTATAACTATATGGTGGTTTATGGAAGATAAACAATTTTTATGTTATAATTGATAAAACTTATTTTTCAATTTTTTTAATTTAATTCAGTGTAAGAGAAACAATAATTATAAAACTACGTTCTTTTATTTATAAACTTTGTTTACTTTATATTTTTTGAAAATAAAATTACGATTAATTATTAAAAATACAATAAAAATATGATTAATTATCAAAAAATGTAAAAAGAAAAATTTAAACTATTGAAAATGCATAGAAATATATTACCAAACTTCAAACAAAAATAACAATGAATAGTTAAAATAAGAACCAAATTATAAAACACACATAACATGCCACTTATTAGTAGTACGAATACAAAAAACAGTAGTTCTTAGTTGTCCAGCAGAAGTAAGAAATAAAATACATAAGATTCATGGCACAACACTTGGGCCACCAAATTCCACACTACTAGAGGTGGTCATCTTCCTTCTAGGGGTCAATTTTTCAGTCCTTTGAGAAGTCCCTTGAGGAGTTACTTGAGGAGTCCCTTGAGGAGTTACTTGAGGAGTCCCTTGTGGAGTCCCTTTAGGAGTTCCTTCACGGGTCTTTTTAGGCCTCCCTCTTAGGGTATTTTGTTGGTTACCATCTTGGCTCTCAAGGTCAGATATCTTCTCTTTCTTCTTCTTTGTTTTTGGGTGGGGTTCTCCTTGTGATGGTAATCTTCTCACCCGTCTTCTTCCTCTGATGTTTTTGTATTCCGGAGGTAAAACACACTTTTCTTCTATGTGTGGTAGAACTTGCCAATCAGAATGGTGAGGGACAAGATAAATGGTCTTCTCATAGGCCGATTTCCAATATTCAACCTTGTATTTTTCATCACACAAATCATGTAGCTCATAGCTCTCCGTCCTCGATTCTTGCCTCATGAGTGCGTTACATGCGGATAATGCATGGACACAAGGATATTTGTCAATATCAAAGGCCTTACAAGTACAACTCTTGCTTCGCAAGTTGACCGTATACAATTTCCCATCTTTTCCAACAACACTATATTCAAGCCTCAATAAGTTTCGCTCCGTCGCAGCCAAATAATACGCATCCGCACATCTGTTGTGCAATTCTTCATCCACGGTGGGCACTAGCCTCTTATCGTAACCAACGGCCTCCTTTCTATGTTTGTTGAACCATTCGGAAATCTTGCCCACAATCGCATCTATCATGGGTAGCAAATTGTAATGTCTTGCTTGCTCAAGCACATTGTTAAGCGATTCAACTCAATTCGTTGTATCAATGTTGTACCTTGCTCCGGGAAAGTAGCCCTTCGCCCATTTATCAACCGCTACACTATCATCTAGGTACACTCCTGTTTTATGATATTTTTTCCTAAAATCAAGGTACCTTCTCTCAAACTCAGTCACAGAATAAATCTGAGCAACATCCCGAAATGTCTCTGCAACTACATCTCTGTTTGTGGTAACTTGCATTTTTACATTTTGGGATAAATGATAGATACAAAACCCATGTATAGCCTCCTTATACACAACTTCTATAGTCTTGATAAGGTTATAATTTCTGTCACTCACGAAAATAAGATCACGACTGTCTGGTATAACTGTCTTCAGTGTTTCAAAAAACCACTGCCAACTTAAATTATTTTCACTATCCACTACAGCAAATGCAACCGGATAAGTGTGTCGATTAGGATCCTGAGTTGTAGCAATCAATAACACACCACCGTATCCAGACTTAAGAAAAATTGCATCGACAATGAGAACTTTTCTCATACAAGAATTAAACCCTTCTATGCAAGCTCCTAGTGCGATGAATAAAAAATGGAACCTTCCTTGCTCATCTAACACCACTTCAGTTTTTGTGCCAACGTTCACCTTCTCTAACATATGCAAATAAGAGTGCAACCTCTTGTATCCTTCAACTGGATCATCACGCACCGCGTTAATAGCTTCATTATTTTCCCTCCAACAAGTAGAATATGACAGTGGCACATCATACTTTCTCTGAACCAAACCCATCAAAGCTTTAGGTGTTGGCGTTTCCAATAAACCTGAATAATCTGCTTTAAAAAAACTAGTCACTAATCCTTGTGTTGCTCTATTTCTACACTCGATGCTTTCTCTTGCACTAGTCTGAGAGCATGTGTGAATGTTGTTGTAAACCGCAACACGAAACCGAGTAGATTTATTAATCTTTGCAGCATGAAAGTACCATTGACACCCTTTCTTCCAAAGACGACATTTTAACATATATCTCGTTGTATCGCTTTTCTTTGCGTAGAAGGCAAAAGATGCTTTATGTGCACTTTTCTCCATAAACATTTTCACTTCATTCTTGTTGTTAAATTCTCTACCAACTTCCACATCAATTTCATCTTTCCATTCTTTCTCCAACTGAATTCTTTCTTCTTCATAACTTAGAGCCTCAAAAAACAGATGTTCTTCTTCTTCATCAAACTGATTTTGTTCTTCTTCTTCTCCAATCCCATCTAAACCCTCATGCACACTCTCATCCAAACCACTGCCTTCAGTCTCATTCTCCTCACCACTGTGCCCTTCATTCTCATTACTCTCCCAATCTTTATTAGCTTCATAGATAGTAAGAGCATTACAAGGAATATCCTCTTTCTCTTAATTCAATCCAACAGAACTACCTTGGTCTCCTCTTTAAACTACAACCTTAGCCTTTTCCAACTGTTTCTTTCTTGAGGATACACCTTTCCCCAACTGATTTTTTTCAACCTCCACATGCAATACAATTCTACAATTATTTATATCCTTTGACATTAGATACACATAAACATCATCATCATCGCATATATTTGCTTGTCTCAAAGGTGTTGTGTTCACTGCTATGAAACTCAGTTTCAGCTTTGTACTTGCAGAATCAATCCCAAGCTTTTTGCATATACCATCCAATACCATCGAATAACTAATTTCCTCCGCGGAAAATCTCTTGAACAATAGTGGGTACATTTTCTCTTCACTTGAAATCTATTCATACCCATCTCCGTTCTTCGCATAATTTCCTCCATAATCAAAATAGAGAGTTGTGCTCATTGTATCCTAAAAAAAATCAGAAAACGTCATTAAACCTACTGAAATACCATCATGAAAACATGTAGTTCAAAATATTTAATAATAGTAGTACCTAGTATTATTAGTAATACACAGTGTTCACCATAATACTCAACCTTCACAGTAATACCCAGTGTTACTACTAATACCATTGGTCCAAGTAATACCCAGTTTTCATCAATGTGCAGATTTCAATTTGATCCCCAGATTTGGTTTTTACGATTGCCACTACGATTCAAATATTTTCTCATCACATTACTTACCAATGCAAGCTTCTAATCGACCCAATTACAGTAGAACAATGACCATGCATATAAATCGAAATCCAATTCAAGCACATCAATTTGGGTATTTTCATTTTTGATTCGAATAATTGGTTAAATCACTAACTATCTACTTCGATTAGAGCTGCCATTAAGATAACTCACCTAAATTAAGCTTGAACGAGCTGCAATAGATCAAGGAACGAGCTTGTTCTTCAATGGAGGGTGAGTTTCAGATGAATTTGGTCGGGGAAGAAGAAGCAATGTGATTGGTCGAATTTATCTTTTTGTTTTCATTTTTCTTTAATTCAGTTGAATCAAAATCTTATATGCCATAAAAGCCTCGGCGAAAACCACAAATGCCATAGGCATTAATTTGTTTATATTTTCTTTTAATTTTAATCAAAAAATATTTAAATGACGTTATTACGCTTAATAAAATCTTATTATTACTCCCAACTTTTCATTAAACCTAATTTGCAATCTCTTCTTCTTCTTCTTCTTCTTCTTCTTCTTCTTCTTCTTCTTCTTCTTCTTCTTCTTCTTCTTCTTCTTCTTCTTCTTCTTCTTCTTCTTCTTCTTCTTCTTCTTCTTCTTCTTCATCATCATAGAACTTTGAATATTCTATTATTCATTTTTCTTCTTCCTCTTCATCGCAGTCAGATCTAGGGGTGGGCATAATTCTCGTTCCGTACCGAACCGTCCCGTTCCGTTCCATTCCCGACCCTATATTCCCGTTCCATATTGAATTATATTCCCAAATGGTACAAGTGAGTGATTCCCGTTTGGGAATAGGACAGGACGGGACGGGAACGGGAATTCCCGAAGTCCCATTTGTCCCGAAGTAAATATTTACTTGTATAAAATATATCTTAGTAGATATGAGTTTCTTAGTTTTTCATATATGTTACTATGTGAGTAATTTTTTTTTTGAATGCTACAAATCATTTGCAAGAAAGGATTGATCCGAAAAATATTTTACCTGTTGAGATTTGAGATTTGAGAGTGTTGGTTTACTTAGAATTTAATTTTATTTTAGTAAGACTTTAGTTTATTAAATTGCAAGTGTTGGTCTACTTAAAATTTTATTTTATTTAATAAGATTTTATTTTGTTCAATTGCATTTTGGTAGTACTATGAAACTGAAGTTTGAAAGTTATTTTAATTGATTGAGATTTTTTATGATTTTAGTTTATGATATTTCATTTTGCTATTGTTTTGAGATTTTTTTTTGAAATTTTTTTTTGTCATGTTTTTCGGGAATTCCCGTTCCGTTCCTGTTTCGTTCCGTCCCGATCTTGTCTCGTTCCATAATATATATGGGACATAAATAGGACAAATATTTTGATTCCCAAATACCCGTCCCGTTCCCGTTCCCGAAAATTCCCGTCCCAAATCCCGTTTGCCCACCCCTAGTCAGATCTATTCTCTTTTTCTTCATTCTTCCGATACATATCTCAAATCCATTCTCGAATTCGAGTTCGTAAAAGGTATATCTCTTTATTCTAAGGATTTTTGTTATAGATATGTGTTTAGTATGAATTTGTGATATGGGTTTTGTTTTTAAACGGTTAATTGCTTACAATTTGTGGCTAATTTGTCAAAAAATACGAAATTAGGATTTATACTATGACTGGGATGTATTACTGGTACAACTAATAACAAATATGAGGTACAACTAGTAACGTACAACTAAGTGTTACTTGGTACAACTAGTATTACTGGGTACTACTAGTAACGTACAACTAAGTATTACTGGGTACTACTAGCAACGTGTAACTGAGTATTACTTGGAACAACTAACAACAAAACTATGTATAACTGAGTATTAATTGGTACTACCTGTGGTTGCAGGATATTAAACCATTACAACTTATGAAGTTGAAAGCTCAAAGCACTGATGGCGTGGAGATGGAAGTTCTTCTATGATGTTTTGTTGTTTTTTATTTTATTCAAAATGTGTTAACTGTATTACTGTATATCAATTCTTGTAATACTGGTATTACTGTATTTCAATTCTTGTATAACTGGTATTATTGTATTTCAATTCTTGTATAACTGGTATTACTTGGTACAACTATAATAATTATATTTATAAAAAAAATCTGGAAAAAACATGATTTCAAAATTCAAAATTCAAAATTCAAAATTCAAAATTCAAAATTCAAAATTCAAAATTCAAAATTCAAAAATTTTAAAATTCGAAATTCAAAAACTCGAAATTCAAATATTTTGTCATGTTGGCCTTTTGGTCATTTCACACTTTATTAAATGGTATTGTGATTAAAATTGATGGATTGTGGCATTTGGGGTTACAGCTAGGTTTACTGATTTGGTATAGGGAGATTATGGTATTTAAGATTTATGTCCAATTCAGTTTAGCTGGTTTTTTGGTCTTTTCATAACTCACTTAATGGCACAAGGAAAGAAAGCCTTCAATTTGTGGCATTTCGGGTTTCATCAAGGTTTTTTTATTTGGTTTTGGTAGATTATTGTAAGGTAGAATTTGATCCCTACGTAATGTAACCTATTTCCCTGAGCTTTTTATGCTTTACTGTATGTTTTCTTCAATTGTCTGAACAAGCAGAACTAAAATGTACTCCGTTTCATAATGTAAACTGTTTTGGGGTTTGTTTTGTTTCATAATGTAAGATGTTTTGGCAATACTATGTACTTTTAGCTTTATTGAATACTGTGTGAACAATAGTATTTTGCAACTTTTTTTTATAATTGGTTAAACTGTTTTTAATATATATTTTTAATGCTAATTTTTTGAGTAAAAGTACTTTCTTAATATTCGCGATTTTCACTAAAACATCTTATATTATGAAACAGAGGGATTAAATGCTAACTGTTAGTGCAATATACATTTCATATAGAAAAAGGGAATTACTTCTTTTTAGTCAACAAAAAAAAACGGAATTATTTTCGTAGCACATACTATATATATATAGCTTGGGCCTTTATATGAAAATTTCCTAGAGAGCATTCCATCAATAAATTTATCTTACAATAATTTTGCAAAACTTCAATATGGTTTACCTATTTAGGCTCACAGACCACACAACTTGCAATGTGTATCCATTTCTCCAAAGATTTCCCTACATGTTTTTCGTCGTTGTGTTTGAAATTACAATGCTACAACAACGGTCGTATTCTTTTTAATTTGGAGTAAGTAATTGTAGATTGTTTATATCCTTTATATAAGTAATATCCTAGATCTTTATATCTTTGACAACGATTAACGAACTAAAACATCTATTAATATTAACAAACTCTGAAGGTGGCAATCACTGATTTTTTAAACCTCGAGAATTTTTCACTTGCAGTTTAAACTTTCAAAGTGACAATTTGAACACAAAATATCATTGGTTCTCGTGTGCGCGCCGTCAAATTTTTATATGGAACTGTTTATTTTCCGTTAAAATTGATGATGTGAATTTAAATTTATTTATTTTATATAAAAATTATTATTTTATTATTTATAATTAATTAATCAAAACAATAAAAAAGTAAGAAAAAGAAAAAAAGAAAAAATTCTATAATAAAAATATATATTTATTATTTGCTACAATTAATGAAATAAAAATATACAAAAAAAAAATTGAAATAAAAATATTAGAAAAAGAAAAAAAAAATCTTCTCTTTCGTCCCTTCCGATCTCTGATCAATGACCCACTAATATCCTCACCCTCTTCTTCTCTTCATAATGAAGCTTGGTATCATTATCGTGGCTCTATAAATGTATGGACTCGTATTTGGCGACATTTAGACTAAATTTTCATCGGCGCCGTCGACGGATCTAGCCGCCGACACTGTAGATTAGTCTCTAATACACGCCGGGACTCAAACCTCATCCCTTAATCACTCTCTTTCACCGGCGTAATCTTCGATTCTCCTCCGGAACCGAATGAACATGAATTTCCCTTGTCTCATCTTCATCTCCATCGCCTCTAAATTCAAAGAAATCAGAACACGAATTATGAAAATGAAAAGTGCAATTGATCAGAATTCATTCTCACCTTTTGTTCAAAGTCTCAATTTAGGATAATGGAGCCGGAGATTGGAGTTGGAGATCGGAAGAAGGAGAGGAAGGGAGAAGAAACAAAAGATTTTTTTGTTTTTATTTATTTTATTTTATCTTTTGTTTTTTTTTTCAGTTTTCCTACTTTTTATTGTTTTGATTTATAATTATTATAAATAATAAAATAACAATTTTTTTAATTCAAATAAATAAATTTAAATCCATATCATTTTTTTGATGGAAAATGAGTAGTTCCAATAAAAAATTTAAGGGAAATTTACAAAAATGCCATCTTTACCATGCCATTTTTCAAATATGTCACTCTTGTGTTATTTTCTTACCAACATGTCACTTCAAAATATTTTAAAAATTTTATATCTCAAAATTTTAAAATTTAAAAAAATGTTTTGATCTCTCACAAACCTTAAACCCAAAAAACTAAACCCTAATATAACATAGTTAACCCAAACATAAATAATTTAAAAATTGGGAAAAAATGATAGTGGCATTTTTGAAAAGTGGCATATCAAAAGTGACATATTTTGAAATTTTTCAAAATTTAACGGCGCGTACACGAGAGCCACGTTGGTGGTTTTTTTGTGTTAAAATTGTCAATTTAAAGGTTTAAATTACGAATGACAAAATCTCGATGTTTAAAGTGTCAGTAATTGTCACCTTCAACGTTTTTTATGCGATTTTTCCTATTAATATATGATAATATTTTTATTATATCATCATCAAAATTCATAAATATATATATATAAACGAAGTGGCCGATCCATATTCATTATCATATTTTCATAGTGGAGCTATCCAAATTTAGATTACATTTTTGTGGCAAAAAGTGATTATATATTTTTTTAAATACCAGAACAAAGCTAGATTATTATGTAGTTATGTATATATAGATTTTAACCACAAAATGGGAAAATGAAAATTACGCAGCTGGTAGGGCACAAGGTTTTTAAAGTCGCACAAAAAATAGAGAGATCGGGTCCCAATTCCTCATTTTCATATGCATTCAATAATCCTACTATAAGAAAATAATAATAATAATCATCATAATAATCCTACTATACGTACAGTGTCATTAAGTGTCAGCCTTCACATATATATATACCTTCAAGATACTCATTCATTACAAACCCAATAGCTGATAAATTCAGCGGAATTTTCGTAACTAAAAAGCATCGAAAGGTTTGTTTTCTTCTTAGAAAGTAGGAAAATGGGTATGAATTTTAGGGTTGAAGCTTGGATTTTTCTGGCGATTCTCTGTTTTTCGTTGTTGATTTGCTCAACTAAAGCAGTGGTCTCTTATGATCATAAAGCTTTAATCATCAATGGACATAGAAGGATTCTTCTCTCTGGTTCTATTCACTACCCAAGAAGCACTCCTGAGGTAGCCTTTGATTACTAATCAAACACATAGAAAAGCTAGTATTAGTTTAATCTCTTTTTAATTAAATGCATTTGGTTATGAAAATTCTTCTGAAATTTCTGAATGATTGCTTGATTTTCTGCACATGGGATTTTTGTTTTTGTTCAGAATTCTGCTTATAGTCTAGGCTATTCCATTATGAAAAAAAAGTTGTTTGTATACAATAAAGTTAAAAAAATAAAAATATGTGAATGTTCTGTTCTAATGCAGATGTGGCCTGATCGTATAAAGAAGGCCAAAGAAGGTGGTCTGGATGTAATACAAACTTATGTTTTCTGGAATGGACATGAACCTTCTCCTGGAAATGTAATTTTAAAGAATTCAACAATTTTAAAGAATCAACAAATTCCTTACTAAAACAGTAAAACTCATAAGACAGAAAAAATCTAAATGCTTTGTTTTCTCCAGTATTATTTTGAAGATAGGTTTGATCTGGTTAAATTCATCAAGGTGGTGCAGCAAGCTGGTCTATATGTTAGTCTAAGAATTGGTCCATATGTTTGTGCCGAGTGGAATTTTGGGTAAATATTAAAATGTTTGTTTATTCTAAGAATAAATAAATATTTTTTCTTATGAATATATGTTTTCTGAATTGTTAGGGGATTTCCTGTTTGGCTCAAATATGTCCCTGGTATAGTTTTTAGGACCGATAATGAACCATTCAAGGTACAAAATTCCAGAACTAATCAATTTCAAGTTTGATTTAATTGTTTTTTCTTTATGATTTATAAATCTTCAATTTTGATTTGATGATTGAAAAGATTGCAATGCAAAAATTCACAAAGAAGATTGTGGATATGATGAAAGAAGAAAAGTTGTTTGAGACTCAAGGAGGACCCATCATTCTCTCACAGGTTAGTGTCTTCTTTTGCTGCTTAAATTGATCCCTGTTTCTTATTACAATTTACATAAATATATGACAATGTACATCTATATACATAAAATACAATAATGTGAATGTTACAAAAATGGACAGATAGAGAATGAATTTGGACCAATGGAATGGGAGATAGGATCAGCAGGAAAAGCATACTCAAAATGGACAGCTCAAATGGCATTGGGACTGTCCACAGGTGTTCCATGGATTATGTGCAAGCAAGAGGATGCTCCTTACCCCATTGTATCCCTCTCTTTCTCTCTCTTATTTAATTTTGCCATATACATATTAGCGGTTATGATTAATCTTGGTTTTATTTTCGGTTTAGGGAATATCATAATCAATTTAATGCAAAATCTAGTCTGGTTGAGTTTGGTAGAGTTTCTATTTCGGTTTGAACGCTACTTTTTATCAACCTATTTATTTGATTTGAAATAAGATGAAAAAAGTTTTATTTTTCTAGATTGATCAGTCGAAGTGAGGAAAATATCCGGTTAAATTTTGGTTTATCATTTATCCGGATATCAATGATGGTATATGTTATGTATATAATATAATGGTTAAATAAAAATATAATCATTGAAGAAAAATAATAATAATATATAATGATTAGATATTTTTTGGTCGGCATTTAGATATTTCAAAGCGAACGAAGATATTTTTGTCATTTATGTGTACTCTAAAATATTTATTATGTTTTTTAATATATATTATGTTTTATAATTCGAATATCATTCCTTCTTTACTTGGTGGGTTACCTTTCGAATATAATTTTTCCCTTCAATTTTAAATTTTCCTTCAAGTAAAATTCTCTTTTTCTTGTTAGATATGATAGTTACAATAAAACATTGTTTTCCCCGTTTATTTGCTTGGGGCCACCGGCCAAAAACAAAAGGAATCCATGTGGACAGTTTTTTCTTCGACTTTTGACTTGTAAATCTTTTTAACACTATTTTAAAAAATTTGTAGGAAAAATTATATTGAATGCACTTTTTACATGCATTGTATAATAGATAAACACATGCAATGGATTTTATTGTGAGGGTTTCAAACCTAATTCAGTCAATCAGCCCATGATGTGGACAGAAAATTGGACTGGTTGGTAAGGAACGAAGCTATCTAATCTTCTTTCTTTTTTTCCTTCATATATTAATCTTTTGGAAAGTTGAAATATAATTTATATAACTAATTAGTAATGTGTGTGATGATTCTTAGGTTCACGGAATTTGGAGGTCCGCTACCAAATAGACCAGTCGAAGACCTTGCGTACTCCGTGGCTCGATTCATACAGAGCGGTGGTTCCTTTATGAATTATTATATGGTAACTTAATAATTATTTTAAGAATTGATTGAAAGTTGAAATAAAAAGTGGTCGAAAAAGACCAAAAATGTTTTTTAATTTATGAGTTAAGAGTAAAAGAATGTTGTTACAGTATCATGGAGGGACGAACTTTGATAGAACAACTGGTGTGTTCATCGCCACGAGCTATGACTACGATGCTCCTCTTGATGAATATGGTAATGAATTCGGAATTCGTTTGAAAAAGTTGGTTATAAGTTTCATGAATTTTCTGTATCAGTTGGTATTTTTGTAAACTATTTTCGGTCTATCTCATTTTTATGTAGGATCTCTCTATTAAATTTATATATCAAAATGATCTCTTTATTCGATATGATATATATATAGACTTTTATTAAACGTACTTATGGTGCGTTGTTTTTCTTTTGTAAAAAGGATTACCGAGAGAACCCAAGTACAGTCACTTAAAAGAGTTGCATAAGGTCATCAAGCTATGTGAACCTGCCTTGGTCTCTGTTGATCCAACTATTACATCGCTCGGCCATAAACAAGAAGTAAGTACGCAAACGAAAATAGAATACAATGTGTATATAGCTGGAATTGAAGATACTTAAGAAGCATTAAAGATTTATACATTTTTTGTTTTTTAGGCCCATGTGTTCAAGTCCAAGACCTCTTGTGCTGCATTTCTTTCGAACTACGACACGAGTTATGCAACAAGAGTTATGTTTGGAGGATTTCCGTATGATTTGCCTCCTTGGTCTGTCAGTATTTTACCTGACTGTAAAACCGAGTATTACAACACTGCAAAGGTAAATAACTAAACTAAAAGCTTATATTGAAAACATTGTTTTGTTTCGTAGTCTTTTATCATGTGCAATTGGTGCATTCGAACAGAGTCCCATTCAAAAATTGTTTTTATTAAAAAAAGCTTTGAATATGTATATGTAAAAAAAATCAAACACTTTCAAACAGTTTAGGACGGCTACGATTTTTGTGATTGGTTGATCTCATAGGAATGGTATCATTTAGATTGGACCTATATATATATATATATATATATATATATATATATATATATGTGTGTTCTTGATTCGCATGTGTAACGTGATACAGATCCGTGTGCCAAGCATACCTATGAAGATGGTTCCTACTAATACGCGATTTTCTTGGGAATCATACCACGAAGAAATCCCTTCTTCATATGACGTTGGTACGTTTGCTAAAGATGGTCTTGTGGAACAAATAAGCATGACCAGAGATAAAACAGATTACTTCTGGTATCTTACAGAGTAAGTTATATTTTACCCTTTTTTTACCGGTAAAATCGCAAGCTTGGCTTGTTTACTGATCACAATTTGTTCTGTTTGATGTTGAATTTGCGGTTATACGTACTCAGCATTACAATTAGTTCTGATGAGAGGTTCTTGAAGACTGGTGTTGATCCTCTTCTTACCATTTGTTCAGCTGGACATGCTCTTCATGTATTCGTTAATGGCCAGCTTGCGGGTAATATAAGATAAGTTCAAAGGTGAAACTCGTCCTATATGTTTAAAAATATTAAATTCATTCGTTATGTTTGTTTGTTTGTTTTAGGAACTAGTTATGGAGCACTGAGCAACTACAAGTTCACATTTAGTCAAAAGATCAAATTGCATGTAGGCGTCAACAAACTTGCTCTGCTAAGTACCGCAGTGGGTCTTCCGGTTAGTTTTGCTTTTGCTTCTGTTAGAATATTTCACACTAGAAGTAAAAAAATATGGATCCATCCACTCATTGTCAATAAATTTTGAATTGGAAACGAATGATTCCGAATATTTAGATTTTTTGCGTCTTTTTCGTTTGAATATGATTACGTCATGAGTTTCACAATCTCCATTGTTTTCTCGCAGAACGCTGGTGTGCATTATGAGACTTGGAATACTGGAGTTCTAGGTCCAGCCACAATATATGGTGTTAACTCTGGAACATGGGACATGTCTAAATGGAAATGGTCCTATAAGGTCCTCTTGAACAAGAGTTTGATGAATTCACTCGTACTTAACCTTTACATATCACACAACATAACTATATGCATGTCTGTTTTTGTTTTGAGTAGATTGGTACTAAAGGTGAAGCTGTGAGCCTACATACCGTAACCGGGAGTTCTTCTGTGGAATGGATAAAAGGATCTTCTTTTGTGGCCACGAAGCAACCCTTGACTTGGTACAAGGTAAGAACAGTTTCTTCTAAAAAAATAGATGTTTTTAGATTCAAATTTTTGTTTCATAGAAATGAATTTTTCCATATAGAGTGTTAATTTTCTAGAAATGTAGCACTTGTAGAATTCGCCGACGAAAAAAGTGGATCTGGCGATGTTTTTCAAACTTTTTTCTTTTTAGATCTGAGCTTTGATCGGTGCCGGTGGCTCTGTTAGCACCGGTGCCGGTGAAGATACTTAAGAAGCATTAAAGATTTATACATTTTTTGTTTTTTAGGCCCATGTGTTCAAGTCCAAGACCTCTTGTGCTGCATTTCTTTCGAACTACGACAGAAATGTGCATTTTACCTGGTAATTACTGGTTAGCTATAATAGTGCATTTTCAAAAATAACAAATGAACGTAAAGGCTATATGATGTTTTGAATGTTTTACTTCAAAACATATAACTTTTAGAAAGAGAGAGGGAACATAAAGATGAAACATGTCTACCAATAAAGTTGGATCAATATAATAAAAACGAAAACCATTGATTGGGTATGTGATTACGGTAAATATCAAACATTAGTTAGAAATTAGACTAATTAGTACCTTATTAAGTCTCATAAACGTTATTAATCTAGTTTTGTGGTGGATTATATATATATATATATATATATATATATATATCTGTGTGTGGGTTTTATTAAACGTAGTTATAAGCTTATAGTAGTATGAGACATGTTCATATCAGATTCTTGTTGTCTCTCTATTTGCAGTCTTCTTTCGATACACCGGTAGGCAATGAACCATTGGCATTGGACATGAACACGATGGGAAAAGGTCAAGTTTGGGTAAATGGACATAACATTGGACGTCATTGGCCTGCCTACAAGGCTCGTGGCAAATGCGGTCACTGCAACTATAGTGGAATTTACAACGAGAAGAAATGTTTGAGTAACTGTGGCCAAGCTTCTCAAAGATGGTGAGAAAAAAAAAAAAAAATTGACTCTCTTTTTCTTCTTCTTCTTTGCTCTAAATAAAATTCACATGATTGATATGTTATGGGTTTTCTCTTTTCTTTTTTTAGGTACCATGTGCCTCGTTCATGGCTAAAGCCATATGGGAACCTTGTAGTTGTATTTGAGGAATGGGGTGGTGATCCAAATGGTATCTCTTTTGTTGGAAGAACAACCAAATGAACTTCCGTACTTCGTAAAATAACTTTGGACAAGTTCTGGTTGTGGTGTGTGTGCCTCTTCTTCTCTGGAAGTTTATTCATTATCTGTGCTGTGGTTACAAGGATTGTTATGCACAGAAGATAGTGGCAATTGTTGGTTCATTTTGGAGAATTTTATGGCCTAATAATATATATATATATTTGCAAGTGTATAAAAATATATTTACGGAATAAAGCAAAGAAGATAACTTTCTTCCCAGTCTTCTAACTACTTAAAGGGAAATTGGCAAATATAACCGAGAAAAAAATATAAACTTAATAACTAAAATTCCCCTATGTAGTAACAACACTGTAGGGATGGAGAGTTGGAATCTGACCCCTAAGAGTTTTTGTTAGTTATTAAATTTATATTTTTTTTTCTCACCAAATTAACCCATACTTAAATAGTTCTTTCAATAGAACTCTAATAGATTTTTTTCTCTTTTCAAAACATGTGTACCAACAAATATGACATCAGTACATTGGTATAGTCGTATAAAAAAGAGTTCACAAACTAAGTTCTGCTGTACCAAAATTTTTGCTTTTTTGTTTTTTTTATCTTTTATCATTACTGTTGGAGCTAGATTTCACATCTGAAATCGAGCCATAAAGTTTAATTATGATCAAGTTTGATCATAAACGTAATTGGGCCTCATGCCCAGAATCCTGTCAAACTTAGATAAAGGTCGACATATTTTCTGGATTTGTTGGGCCTAAGTCAATTGCCCGTTTACCATCGGAGCTGAAGATTCCACCTTAACCGCCTATTCCGTTTACCGTCGGATGGAGGATGGTTCTGAACGTGCCCGAGATCTTACTGCGACGAGGAGAAATTAGCGGAGCTGAATCCATTCAGCTCACGGGAGGATAAATACTAATATTCTAGAGCCGAAATGACTAAATTTTTCCATAACTCTACACTTAACAACACTGTAGGGGTCAGATTCCACCCCTCTGAGATCGATTTAACGACAAGAACGATTCTGCAAAAAATTTGAAGAAATCTTAAACAGGCTACAAGGGTCCAATTTGTAATCATGCACATAATAGAATTAGATGCATATTTAAAATGAGTTTAATGATATCATTGGCCTAAAGCTATTTTATTTGCTTAATGGGTCAGACCCAATTCTAGTATTTAGACCTAGATTAGAAAAGTTATAAATAGCTCATTATATTCACCGAGAAGGAGTCAGATTTTCTCACAACAAAAGATTAATAAAGCTTTCTTAACATCAATTAAAGAGTATTTTCTACTTTATGCATCGTGGTTTATTCAGAAGTCTCGCATTTTCTCTCACAACCCTTATAAATTCAATTGTGCGAGTTACGACTCCTACAATTTGGCGCCGACTAAGGGGAACTCGCGAGACGTTCTTACTCAAAAGAATCATTGTGCAAGCTACGTAAGCAAGGATGTCGGAGACGACAATCAACAACCAATCATCAACAAAAATAGCGACGGATCTAGAGATGACAATGCTGAAACTGGAAACACGACAAACAACACGACGATTATTCCCGACACTCCAACAACAATCGTCGCAGCAGTGACTCCTGAATTCCTGTCTAGCATGAAGACAATGTTAGAGACGCTGCTCAAGAAGACAGAGGATCAGGAGAAGATCAATCAGGAACTGCGCCTCCTCGCAACAGTTAATCAGGTCCACGACAGAAGAGCAGGAATGTTCAGACGGCCTGCAGCACAGATAATTCTGACATCTATGGATTTCACAACTTCATTCAGAGCACTAAGAGGGCAAGGTCAACCACTTCCTCTGCCAACTCCGCAGGGTGAGCAAGGCGCGACTGTTCAAGCTGAAACTGGATGACCAAACGTCAAAACAACTACGACGACCGATCTGGAGAATCCGAGAGTTGAACATCATTAAGAGAACGTCGCCACTGGCAGAACGATGACTAACGCTAAACAAGGCAGCGCCAACGCAGAGAGAAAGAGAGCAAAGCTTTGAAGATAAATAAGAGAACCTGGCCTGGTCAGAGCGGTCCGACCTTTAGGAAGAACGAGAAGCGGTTTTTCAGGTCAAGAAGGTTGAGTTGGCTGAGATGCAACTTAGCATAGAACGATCAGCTGCTGATATGAGAGACATTTGCTCCAAACTGCACAAGGCCATCAGCAAGACACCCGAGCTCGATCGGGTACTCGAGGAGGTCCAGAACACTCCTTTCACGAATCATATCAGGCGAGTCAGAGTCTCCGATCCAGCACTTAACTGCGTTCACAATCGAGCTGGTATGAGCTAACTTCAAGGAAGACGAAGAAGACTCTAGACGATGTCTCTTCTTCGTTGAGCATCTTAAGGAAGCAGCTCTTCAATAGTTTTCCAAGCAGGAAAAAAACTCCATTGACAACTTAAAGCAGTTATCTACAACATTCCTGAAGCACTACGTCATCTTCATCGAGCCAGAGATATCTGTCGCGAATCTCTGGACTCTACAGCAAAGTTAAGACAAGACATTAAAAAGCTTTATCAAGCGTTTCAAGATGGTGTTATCCAAAGTCGGGGCGTCAGCGATAAAAATACACTCAAGGCACTCAGGAAGTCTTTGTGGTGCAACTCTAATTTTTGCAGGGAGATGATCCTGAATAAGCCCAAAATAATCCAAGACGCTCTACACCGAGCGATTGACTTCGTGATAATTGAAAATGAGAAAAATGTCTTCGCCTTAGCTCAAGGAAATACAAAGTCCACACCTCACCCTCCTCCTACTCATAATCAACCACATGCTAAGAAGAGTAACAAAGGATCATGATTCCTGCACCACGTATTCGAAGGCGCTCACAATTTCCATATTAAATCCCAAGGTTATGGCAGAGGACGAGGTGGAGGTCAAGACCGCGGTTGAGGTCACGGTGGCTTGTCAAACACATGGATAAGAGATGAGAACAACTACGGCGAAGAAGCATTCTACAAGTACCATACATCCGTTGTGCACTCAACGGCGAAGTGCTGTACTCTTTGCTTGAAGCATGCTGCTGCGCTAGCCACTGGAAAGCTTAAGGGTAACATTAACATTAAGGATTTTGAGATGGACACCATAGAGCAGCAGCATGCGCAAGACGAACAACATGCACCTAGAAGACAAAATAACAAGCTAGTAATACGCGGACCTCGCCGCGACATACTTATAATAATGGGAGGATCTCATTACTGTTCAAATACAGTGGCTTCCATTAAAGCGTACTAGCGGAGAGCCAAAGTCAACAAAAATCTGGCTAAGCCATCCAAGCTGCCAAACAAAATAATTTCCTTCGAAGCAAAAAATAACAGCTGGCATTGATCGATCTCACAACGATCCTCTTGTGGTCAAGCTTGTCGTCAATGACTTCAACGTGTCCTGGATCCTCATTGATACAGGGAGCTCTCTTGATGTCGTCTTCCGCAAAAAACTCAAAAAAATAAACATTGGCCTTAACAACCTCGAAGGAAGGCCAACACCAATGACCGGTTTCTCCGTAACTACTACGACAATGGGAACTATCCAACTTCCTGTCCAAACTGGCGGGGTGACAAAAATCGTCAAATTTACTGTAGCAGATAATCTAGTTGTCTACAACATCATCTTATGGACTCCATGGATAAATTTGATACTCGCATTGCCATCCACTTACCACCCCTGCCTCAAATTCCCCACCCTAAGCGGTGTAAAGATAATTCGAGGAGACGAGAAGAAATCTCGCATTTGCTTCTTGGTTGCGCACAAGCTTATAAACCTCATTCCAAAACTTAACGAAAAGACGACAAGAAGTCCAAGCCGAACTAGCAACACAAGGATAAGCTATTGGACAATCACTAAGGTAGATTTACTTGAACTACAAGGCGGCTTGATCCCTGCAAAGGGTACGTAGGCAGCTCATCTTCGGATGGCTTTAGCAGCCCCCCTCTTTAAAAAGGGTTGGAGTAGGCTACCTATACTCGTATACTTCCGTCTCTCTTACTTGACTTTCTCGCAAAAAACGAAACAAAGCAAACTTATCTAAAACAGTTGCGGTTGTAATGTCTAAGTCTTAACAACGCAGATTTCTTTGAAGACAACTTGCATTTACATCCTCTAGGATAACCTAAGTCTTACCAAAAATAGACATAACACCTTGTTGCTGGCCATAGCGACGGTCTACTTCACAAACTTCAGATCAAACTATTATATCCCTAGCAGGATTAACAGCTCGCTATACAAATGTATAATGATAATTACAGGAGCATGTGTGTTAGAGAAAAACGCATATGTAAAGCCAAATTTTCATTTCAAAACGTTGATAGCTTCACTAAAAAGTATTCATGAGTGGAGCGGACATGCTTATGGTAGCATGGCCGTAAACTGAAGTGTTTACTCGAAACCCAACATTCTTGAACGTTGGTCTCAAAACAAAAAACATGTTAAATATAGGAGCGGGTGCGCTAGTGAAAAACGTATCTGTAAACCCAAATGTTCATGTCAAAAGTCAACTAACATAGCGTTGGTAACTTCTCTGGACAATATTCACTACCAAAACAGACATGTTAAAAATAACGTAGGTGTAAACTAGAGTGATTGTTAAAAAATCTAACAATCTAAAAGTTGGTCTTAACACAAAGAAACATACTTACTGCTAGAGCAGAAGTGTCAAAGGCAACACTTCTGTAAACCAAAGCGATCACAAAAATAAAAAGGTTCATTCCCAGAACAAGCTTCTTCGACATAACAAAATTGTGTATCATATCATTATGTTTTTAACTAAGGTTAAAAAAATCAAAATGAAGTGTCAAGAGAATAAAGTCATCCATGCGACAAGTACAAACTAAAGGGTAAACACCACCCATACTTATCAACAGCTTCCTAAACGGTTGCATCTTGAAGCTTGGTCGCAGCGTCTAAACGGGCAGTCAGATCAGAGACTTTTTGTTGCAAGCATTTCCTCTCAGATTTTGACTCTGTAAACGTGTCATCTATCTCGCAGCGCTTATCCTCAGTCTCTTTCACATCAGCTTCCAAAATAGCAACTCGAGCCTTCGCATCGTGTTTCAACTTCTTGTGGTCATCACAAGCTTTCAGAACATTAGTCAGATGATGAGTCTGCGAGAAAGCATTCACCTCATAATCGATGGTAAGCTTATTGAGTGAAGCAAAGAACTGCCAAGGAGAGAGCATTTATTAAATCCAAAGCAAAAAGGGAAATGCTGCAAAGCTTGCCAGAAACTCATATCGTCATGCAATTGAGAGCCATGGTCGAGTAGACGTCTTTCTTTGACATATGTCTCAGAGGAGGAAATTTTGTTCCTAGAAGGACGAACTTTGACAAATGAGACGCTGCCATACCGATATCGTTAAATAAATCCCCCGAATTATTGTTTCCCCTCCTATATTCTCGAGGATGCTTGCGACTCGACTCTGTAGTATTGTCTTTCTTCCTTGCATCATTGCAGCGCCTTGGTAATGACTCACGACGACGATCAGTGGTAACATTTTGATCGTGCTCATGACGACTCAACTTAGGCACATAAGCAGTATTAGCACCAGCTCTAGAGATTGACGACAACATTCCAGATCATTGCAGCGCCCTCGCACTGGTGTGGGCTCTAGCCTCAGCATCTCTCTTCTCGCGCACAGACAATTCCCTCCCGTTATTCAATATCTATAGTGAAGAAGTTAGCAGATGCGTTCCAAATCGACAAACGAGTGCCTCTCTAACATGGTGTAAAGAAAATTCTTTCTTCCACAAACACATCCCAATGATGGGGGTGGCGTAAAGATTAAATAGATCTATCGGAAATTTATCATCGCTGCTTGAACTGCAAAAATAAATGAACAAAAACAAAAGGGTTAGGATCAAACTAACTTATAAACAAAATGTACAATATCACAAAACTCAAAGGTAAGCATCCAAAATAAAAACGACGCGACTAAGTCAGCTACCATAAATCCCCCATCTCGTCCGAAGTTTAGAAAGATGATCACATCCGACAGAGTACGTGTTTATTTGCGCGAAGAAAAATTTTGTTTCCCAAGCTCTCGTGGCGGCGAATTGACGAGCAGCTTTGTCATCTTGACTCCACGAGTAGCAATAAATGGATTGAATCTTGCTACAATCTCGAAGTGACGGCAGCTACGTACAACAAAGGGAAGTGCAACGGCGAATGGCGGCGATATCACGATGACAAGCGACGGCGGCAACTAAAGCGGATCTATCGTAAATTGAGATTGTAGCAACGACGACGATATTGGCGTGAAGACAAGCTCCGGCGGCAGCATATCATAAAAAATAAAAAATTAGACCAAAAACATTTTTCCGAAGGAAATCTTTATCGCCAGAGCTCCAATTGTTGTTGTGCTTCTCCGCGAGTCTCCTCTGCCAAGCAGATCCGAACACGAGTCCCTATCGCTAAGCAGATCCAGAGTAGTAGGTCCTCCGTCGAGCATATCGGAGAAGAAGCTTCCTCGAGGAAGGTCCTCCGTATGGTTCTTAATTGGAGCAGGAGCTTCTCCTCAATTAAGCGGCTGCGCACAGCAACGATGACGATGTGAAGGTGGAGACGTGATTGACAAGCTTTGGCGACAGATGACGGGGTTGACACAACAATCGGAAAAGACAAAAGTACACCAGATTGCAAAGACGACCGTAATTATCATCCAAGAAGAAGAAACGTTTTTTCAAAATAATAATAATAAACAATTCTCTAATCACTAGGAGACCAAAAAAAAAATTTACCTTTTACTTTGGCAAAATCACTTGGTAAGAATAATGGGAAAAGAGGTTTTATTTATATCTGGAGCATTTTCTAAAATCCCTAGCGTTTTGGGAAAAAATCCCAAAAATCTCCTAACGGGCTTTAAATTTCAATAAAACAAAGCCCGACGGTCTCATCACTCTACTAAGATTATTTTTAACAACATAAGAAAGTCTAGGAAAACACTATTGCATCGGCTCAACATGGAATAATTACAACTTCCCGAGTTCGATGACAAGATGTCAACGCCTGGCTGCTTCACGGTCCATCACATCAATCTCAAATTTCAATAGTTTATACCTCGGCATCATCATAACTCGATACTTCCAAGCTAAAGGGCTAACTGTAGGGGTCGGATTCCACCCTACTGAGATCGATGTAACGACAAACTCGATTTTGCTAAAAGCTTCAAGAAATCCTAAACAAGTTGACAAGGGCCGAATTTGTAATCATGCCCATAATAGAATTAGATTCATATTTAAAATGGATTTAATGATATTATGTGCCTAAAACTATTTTATTTACTTAACGGGCCAAACCCAGTTCTAGTACTTAGACCTAGATTAGAAAATCTATAATAGCTCATTGTATACACAGAGAAGGAGTCAGATTTCTCACAATAAAAGATTAATAAAGCTTTCTTAACAGCAATTAAAGAGTATTTTCTGCATCGTGGTTTATTCAGAATTCTCGCATTTCCTCTAACAACTCTTACAAATTTAATTGTCCGAGTTATGACTTCTACAAACACTTTAGCTCTCACGAATGTTCTAACTAAAGTTCTCTTTGTATATTCGATCGTTCATCAATATAAATCCAATTTTGTTATCTTGTGTTCGAGTTTAGTCAGATTTATTGACATTTCTTAGGACTAAAGTTTTTTTTCTGAATTCACATATAAATTCTTAATGCTGAATCTATCTTCCACAATTACTTTTTCTACTTCATTTTACATGTTTTTATTTTTCTAAGGAAAACGGCCGTTTTGGACTTAGCTTATTGGAAAAATGTCTTTTTGGATCTAGTCTTTCCCCGTCGGTCAATTTAAACATGAACACAATTAAATATCAAATTTAGTACCTTAACTCATCATATATGTGTTAATTTAGACTTTGATTTGTTGACCGTGAGTTAACGACGACGGAACAATGACTTGGATGATGGAAACAATGATAGGACAATGGAATCTGACACGTGGCTTTTTTGTTCGGTTTCGTAGCACGAAAACAACGTCATTTTGGATTTGGGGAAACCAAAATGAAATCAAATTCTTCTTCTTATTATTCAACAGAGTTGAATAAAGCTCAAAAACGGCGTCGTTGAATAAATCTTAAAAACTTAGCAACGAAGTCATGTGTCTGATTTCATCATCCTACTCACTATTTCCATAAGCCATGCACTTTTTATTCGTCGTTGACTCACGGTCAACAAATCAAGGTCCAAATCGGCACACATTTGATGAGTTCAGGTTCAAAATTTAAATTTTTACTTGTATTCATATTTAATTTGATCGAAAGGAAAAGACTAGGTCTATAGTAGCACTTTTCCAATAGTCTAATTCCAAAACGGTTGTTTTCCCTTATATTTCAAAGTACATTTGTTTTACACTTTTTGTGAATCATATGTTTACATTTGTTTTACACTTTTTGTGAATCATATGTTTATCCTCTAACTCTTATTTCATTTTTTGGATAACTTAACTTCTTTTAAACTAAATTTTTCTATATTTTAAGTAGCATTTATCTGGTCATTTCTATTCTTTATTTTAAAAACAAATACAGGAACACAAAAAAAAAGTGTTGGGATAAAACCATAGTATCACTCTCGATTGTTCTCTTCGGCAGTGGCTATGTAGTTACAACGACGACTGTGAATTCTCTAGCATCGTCGCCGCATCCTCTTTCTTTGTCGCCGTTGCGTCGGCAAGTTTAATGGTTAGAAGAAGATATTTTGGTATCCATTGGTCACATAATTGTTGTGACGGCTAAGTCTTTTCTATTTTTTTTTCAAATCCAAATCTATTTGTCAAATTTGGTTTGTCGCCATCGATTGCCGTCTTTTATCTTGATATCTCGGTTTAATATAGCTTACTGTGGTCTCTTTCAGTTTCTGCTTTTTCATCTTCTCCAATGTCAGTAAAGTTTCTTTGCTGCAAGGATTTCGTCGGAGTGAAGATGTTTAAAGATTCGTTGTTCGATGGTTCAAGGATTGCAGCGTTAAATATTGTGGTCTTTACTCTCTTTTTCTCCTCTTTTCGTTTGTAATAGTTTTCAGATATGAGATTTGATTTGCCCATCTCGCGACCAGGGCGTCGTGAGGGGCTCATTTTCTTTTATTATTTGTTTGCTTCTTCTTAGCGTTGAGATCGGATGCGACTTTGGTTGGCTTGAGGTTTTTCCATTTTGGGCATCAAAGGTTCATGAGCATTGTTGAGCTCACCATCATTGCTCTGGCTTTGGCTTGCCACGATGAGGCAAGATCCATGGTGTGGTGGCTCCAAATCTATTTTTTCTCCGATGATTTCTCGTTATTTTTTATTTTGTTGTGGTAACGCTCGTTGGTGTACTTCGCTCTCTTTTCCGTGTGTATCTCAATGGTAGGTTGTTGCGGATATTCTAAGCGTGAGATAGAGATGTTTCGGTGGTTAGATATGTTAATACATGTCTTGGGTCTTGTTTTACAATCGATGCGTTTTGCTTTTGTTTCCAGCTTCGTTCAACAATTCTAAGAATGGTTCAATAAGGATGCCAATGTTTGAAACTCCGGTGGTGATTCGGTGTTGAATAGAGGCGACAATTTTAGTTTAGCGACTATTCCATTTTTGTGGGAGATGGTTCTTGTGGCTTTTGCAAGCTGAGGAATGGCGGCTTCTCTGGTTGCCCGAAGATGCTTTTGTGTCGTCTTTTATTGAGTGGTCTGGTGAATCGGTTCCGTTTTTGTGTTTGTCTTTGGAGAAGATGTTGTTGATACTTATCGTTAAGGTTTTGAGGATTGGCCACAAGTGGAATGGTTTGTGCCATCTACGATGAGGACTCAAGTTCCAAAGAATTGCGTCAACAGCATAAATGTCTAAGTTTAAGTGTTTAGAATCGGTGTTTCTTCATTGGAGATCTTCTTGTTTTTTTTTTTTTTTTGTGCGTGTGTCTAGCTTGTTCATAATTTGTCTGTTTCTTTTTTGTATTGTAGTGTTGTCTATGTTTAATAGACTTTGATGTTTTTGCTTTCTATTTTTTTATAATCGTTGTTATAATTCTAAAATGGTGTAAAATTTATCATAAAAAAGAAATGTAGATATGGATTCAGTACGGCAAATAATCTAGGGTAATTCTCAAGAATACGATACTTTCAAGTTTTGTTTTCAAAAGTTCCACATATACCACTATTTTCCAAAAGTTTCAAATATACCAACAATTTAAATTAATTTTGAATATTCAAAATTAAACCCTAAACTCTAAACATAAATTCTACCCTTAAAATTGTACCCTAAATTTTAATTTTAAATCATTAAATATTAATTTTTGTATTTGTGGTATATTTGAAAATTTTAAAAATTAGTGGTATTAATGCAACTTTAAAAAATTTGTGATAGTTTTGGAAATAAAATTTGAAAATGTGGTATTTTAGAGAATTATTCAATAAATTAAAATCTATGAAAAACCCTCGGTTGGACAAAAAAAATATATATCGAAAAACCGAACCGATTTATGATAAATCTTTGATTCTATTTTGGTACCGCTCGACCTGGACCATAAATAATATAATACTATATCTTAGACGTCTTTTAGTTACAAGACAACGCACACACGTGTTTCCCGTTTTACTATTCTTAGACATATTTTGTTTTTTTTTTTAACTCTTCTTTGACATCTACATTTCCAGAAACGACAACCAAGAACAATTCAACTAAACCAATATCATACTTAATTAATCAATTAATTAACTTAAGATTCATGTATCTAATCCTAATTTAAAAGCAATTACATAAACCATAAAGTCTCCTTCTTCCTTAACTCATAAGCCTCTCTCTCTCTAATTCTACACTGTTCACTTCCTTCACCAATCACAAAAAGCATCTTGCATTGAGTAAGATCTTCTCTTCCGATCTCTCTGTAATCTAGGGTTTTCTCAATCGATTTGGGTTTATTAGGGTAAGTTCACCATGAATCAGGAGAAGCTAGGGTTTTTCACTCTCTCGTTTCTTCTGATCTTGAGTCTAGCACTGGGCAGATTCGTTGTGGAGAAGAACAATCTCAAAGTGACGTCACCAGAATCGATCAAAGGTATTTACGAATGTGCCATTGGGAATTTCGGAGTTCCTCAATACGGTGGTACATTAGTCGGAACCGTCGTGTATCCCAAATCGAATCAGAAAGCTTGTAAAAGCTACAGCGATTTCGACATCTCCTTCAAATCCAAACCTGGACAAAAACCCTCTTTCGTCCTCATCGATCGTGGAGGTTCGATCTCTTAATTGGATTGCTTTATTAGGTTTAAAGATCTGTTTTTGGGAACTTAATTTTTGTTGATTTGTGTGAATATAGACTGTTTCTTCACTTTGAAAGCATGGATAGCTCAACAAGCTGGAGCAGCAGCGATACTTGTAGCTGATAATAAAGCTGAGCCATTGATTACAATGGATACACCTGAAGAAGATAAATCCGATGCTGATTATCTTCAAAACATTACTATTCCTTCAGCTCTCATTACCAAATCTTTGGGTGACAGTATAAAGTCTGCGCTTTCCCGTGGCGATATGGTTAACATGAAGCTAGACTGGACTGAGTCTGTTCCGCATCCCGATGAGCGTGTCGAATACGAACTCTGGACTAATAGCAATGACGTGTGTGGGAAGAAGTGTGATACTCAGATTGAGTTTCTCAAGAATTTCAAAGGAGCTGCTCAGATTCTTGAGAAAGGAGGGCATACTCAGTTTACGCCGCATTATATTACCTGGTATTGCCCTGAAGCTTTTACGCTGAGTAAACAGTGTAAGTCTCAGTGTATCAACCACGGAAGGTACTGTGCGCCTGATCCTGAGCAGGATTTTACTAAAGGGTATGATGGGAAGGATGTTGTTGTTCAGAATTTACGACAGGCTTGCGTCTATAGAGTGTTGAATGAGACTGGTAAGCCGTGGATCTGGTGGGATTACGTGACTGACTTTGCCATCCGGTGTCCAATGAAGGAAAAGAAGTACACCAAGGAGTGCGCTGACGAAATCATTAAGTCCCTTGGTGAGTATAATGTTTCATTAGCCCTATGGCCTTTGTTCCTGTGATTATTTGATTCGCTCGTGTGTACACTCATACTTTGACACTCCTGTAAATCGTTGTAGCTGAAAACTGAATAGTATTTTAGCAACCAGCTTACCTTGTAAGGCTGGGGAAGCCTAATATTGACCAGTTGGATCTTTTGTTAATTTCGAGTTTGTGTATGTCATTCTAAATTTTCTGACTATCAGCTCGTTATGGCTAATTCTGAATTTTCGATCTGTTATATGGATTCAGGCATTGATCTCAAGAAGGTGGACAAGTGTATCGGAGACCCTGATGCAGATGTGGAGAACCCTATTCTTAAAGCAGAGCAGGAGTCTCAGGTTTGTCTTTTTGTAACCCATTGGTTCTACTCGCCTCTATCAGATTTTGTGTTTTAGATTTGCCATATATTCTTCATTCATGTGGTGTGTTCCTTAAATGAGTCTATTTCAGATTGGCAAAGGTTCTCGTGGAGACGTGACTATACTCCCAACTCTTGTCGTGAACAACAGACAATACAGAGGTATTGGAGAAATGCTGACTCCTTAGTTTTTTCTCGTTTTTTACGATGTCTCACTTTTTTTTTTTGGCTAACTCATATATCTTTCATTGTCGTAGGTAAATTGGAAAAAGGGGCAGTGCTGAAAGCTATGTGCTCAGGTTTCCAAGAGTCAACAGAACCAGCCATATGTCTGACTGAAGGTTTTATTCTCCAAGACATTCACAACTCTCTTTAAAATTTTCAGTATTCAGATTTCTCTTGATGAGCATACATATTAATTTTCCTGTGACTTCAAAAGCTCCATTAGAGTCTTCTTTAATTATTTTATTTAGTGTTTTGAGGGAGGGCATGTCTTCAAATAAGTTATGGGTTTTGCAGATTTAGAAACTAATGAATGTTTGGAAAACAACGGTGGGTGCTGGCAAGACAAATCTGCAAACATAACTGCATGCCGGGTATCATTTGGCCTTGATATTTTTTCCTTTTTGTATTTTTTTGGTTTTGTTGTTGCTACTTACACTGATTCATTTTTATCTGAATCGGCATTTTAGGATACTTTTAGGGGAAGATTGTGCGAGTGCCCTACTGTTCAAGGTGTTAAATTTGCTGGTGACGGTTACACTCACTGCAGAGGTAAATTAATCTTTCTCCCTGTAGCTTGACATATTTGGTGTGGAGCAAGATACAGAAATGGCTGTCTCTAGCTTAGTTAGTGTATTTACCAAGTGTTGTGTTACTGGTAGGTTTTTTAAAGGGATTGGAGATATGAATAATCTAGCAAATACTCTTCCCTTGTGGACATTTTCTAGGAATCAAATAGAGAGCCTTATTTCTCAGTTTGTACCACCTGCTACTGTGGTACCAAGATTGAAAAAGTAACTTGTCAGGACCACTGATGATATATACATCTCTTTCAAAATTAGAATTTAAATAAAAATCAACCATATAACTGTGCGGAAAGTGAAGATGTAATTTTGCTTGCTATGAGTAATTCAGAAGTTGTTATACTAGAAAAACATTTAAGATGACTTTTTGTCTCTGTATGTGTCCTGATCTTATCACTTTGCAGCCTCTGGAGCTATGCATTGTGGTATCAACAATGGAGGATGCTGGAGAGAAACCCGAGGCAGCTACACTTACTCTGCTTGCGTTGTGAGTATTTCGTCTTCTATGTCAATGTCTAATTTTTGAACCATCATTTCTTAACCTAAAGTAAGAATTCTTTGGTTATTGAATTGGAATTTTCAGGATGATCATTCAAATGGTTGCAAATGCCCACATGGGTTCAAGGGCGATGGAGTAAAGAGCTGTGAAGGTACGTGTCAAGGAATATTTACTGGCATCTAGTTTTTTTTGTTATTAACATATTCTCTAGACGTAAAATCTTGAATCGTTATCATAATCTTTTGATTAAATGTGTTAGATGTGGACGAGTGCAAAGAAAAAACAGCTTGCCAGTGCCCAGAGTGTAAATGTAAAAACACATGGGGAAGTTACGAATGCAGCTGCAGCAATGGTTTGCTTTACATGCATGAACACGACACTTGCATAGGTAAAAAGAAGAGACCTTCCTTCCTCTAAATCACATACTGAATTTAGACACTTCAGAATGATCAGATTTTAATACTTTTGAATCTGGTGCTTCCTTAGGTTCAGGCAAAGTTGGAACTACAAAACTCAGCTGGAGCCTTTTGTGGATTCTTATCATTGGCGTTGGTGTTGCAGGCCTTTCCGGATATGCGGTCTACAAATACAGGATCAGGGTATGTTGTTCTTGCTATCATAATGAATATAGCAAGATTTTGCCATAACTGTTTAAGTAACAAAAGAAAAAAAAAACAATTGTGCAGAGTTACATGGATGCTGAAATAAGAGGGATCATGTCACAGTACATGCCTTTGGAAAGCCAGCCCAGCCACAGTGGTCCCCATATGGATATATGAAATGGAGTTATCAAAAACACAATTCCAAGAGACTCTTTCTCTATATGAGTAGCTTTCTTCTAAGTTTCCATGTACATGAATCTAGACCTTTTTATAAAAGCCACAAAAAAATAATAATAAATGTATATGCACGTCTTGTAAGTAGGGGTGTCAAAATGGGTAACCCGACCCAATCCTATCCAAAACCGCATGGGCTTGAGATTTTTGTGGGCGGGTTTAACCCAACCCATTTATTATATGGGTATAATTTTCATACTCATGTCCATTTATATGAAACCCGTTGGCTTAATGGGTTAAATGGGTACCCATATATATATGGAATCACACAATAAACTTATAAAAACTCAACATAATTCATAATTTATTATAAATCCAACAAAAATTTTTAACTTAAACAAGAAAAAACCATAAAACCAATAAAATAGAAAAACCATAACAATGTATCTTAAAATAAACTAGTAAAATCATAAAACCAATAAAACACAAAAACCATAAAACCAATAAAAGTATTTTTAAAAAGCACTTCAATCTTTCTTCGGTTCCTCTCCTTCCTTAGGTCCATCTGGTTCATTGTTCTCATCATCACTTTCAATGTCTACAAATAATAAGAAAAGTATATTAAACTTGGATAATTTAGCAATTAGTATTAATATAGTAAATATAAATGATTTACCTTTTTCATCACTTGGAAAACCAAATAATCATGATCTCGTACAAAGTAGAGCTTGGACATGTTTCAGAAGAAGTGGACTCCGATATTTGTTTAGAACACGAGAACCAATACTGAAAGATGATTATGAAGCTACAGTAGTTATAGGAATGCTTAGCACATCATATGCCATATAGGCTAGAGCACCAAAACGATGTTTGTTATCTTTCCAATACTGCAAAACAGACATGTCATGATGGTCTCTCATCTTTAACTTTGGTTCTTCCCAATATATTACCAACTCCAACTTTCCTTCATCCGCAGCATCAGGAGCATCATCTAAATCAAACAAATCCTATATTATAAGAAACTCATACATGTTAGTTATAAGAATAGTTAATTATTTTAAACCGAAAAACCCTAGGCTAATTTACATAAATCTATTAAAAGAATATATATATATATAATTATATATATATATATTTTTTATATTTTGTGCTTAACCCATGGGTAATCCGTAACCCTAATGGGTTTACCCATTAAACCCGTGAACCCAATAGGATAACCTAATGAAACTCATTTATTTATATGGGTAAAAAAATATAACCCTTACCCATTAAAAGTGCGGGCGGGTTCGGGTAACCCATGGGTAAGAACCCATTTTGACACCCCTACTTGTAAGTGGTGTGACTTTGCAGATAAAAGCCCCACATTTGTCTGCATAGTGTAAAATAGACATAAATGGATGAATTATGAGTAGAGTTACATTATTTACTATTGAAACTTAGCTTAAGCCATAAAAAAGAAAAACAAAGTTTGATTGATGTTATACTTTCTCCAGCTCCACTCTGTGTTTCTCTATCTGTTCTTTCACTAGCTTGTGTGATTCTTGGATAAGCTTAGTGTGCTTCTTTATGAGCTCGTCCTTTGTCTTTAGCTCTTCCTCCATTGCCGCAATCTCCTGTTAAGAACAGAAACAGGTAAACATACCAATAAGTTTGTTGCTTTTGAGCTTAACCAAAAACTAACCTTCTTAAGGCTTTGTGCTCTTGTAGGCGTGTTATCCTCTCGCTTCAATCCCATGAAGTAAAGCTGAAGCTTTTTCGCAGCTTCCATGAAATCTCTAGCGTGCCGCTCAACATCAACTGCAGAGAGTTTCAATGAAGGGGGAAAATTACATGTTTCTCTTGCTTAATAATCAACACATCATAATAGACCAAAACATAAAACTAGAATAATGAATTCGAATCGGATCGATGCTTTGGGTTCTGATCTACTCAGATGAGCTCAACATTAACCATAGAGTTCAGTTCAACATTAGCTGTATATCTTGGTTTAATCCACAAATGAAGACCGGAACACGAACCAGAATAATCGATAATGAATTCAAATAGAATCGTCGAGTTATGATCTACATGTTCACTTAAATATTAAACGAGTAAGAAGAAGCTATCTAAATGTTGTTAACACAATTCCAAACTATCATCACCAGACAAATCATTGCCTTTATAAAAACCCAACAGGAATCCAAACTAAAAACAGCATAGCCAAAAACCCTAGAAGGGCAAATATTAATTTCAGTCAAAATTCTTAATTCTAAATATTGTAATTCAAAGGGCAGATGGATTCGAGAGAAAAGGGACTGACTTTGATGAGAAGGTTGAGGAGAGCGATCGATGGCTTGAAGCTCTCTAGCGGGCAGACATGGAAGCAGAGCAGCTTCTAAAGCAGTGACGCAAGCCATTATATCTTCAATCTCATGATTCTGATTGTTCGACGGTGTCTCTGGTGATGTGATTCCCGGAGGACGGTCTGACGGTGACGGAGAAGGGTCAGAAGACGGCGGTGGCTGGTTCTGATAATCCATTGCGCCGATCTCTCTCACTCTCTCTGATTATTGTCTGATTGGTTTAGTGAAGTGAAACTCCGTTTGATGTGTTTTCGATTTGGGCTTGTTTATTCGGCCCATTTTCACATTCTCAGTTTGTTGGAAAATAATTTCATGTTATTAAAACGCAATTTTTTTTCTTTGGATCAACAAAAATGCTCTCTGTCCGGAATGTGTTCCAACTTAAAACGCAAAAAAAAAAGAACAAAACTTAGAGTTTGAACAAATTAGATGAAATTCTAACCCTCATTTGCCTAACACTCGATTAAGTGACTGCGGAATGGTGATACTGTATTGCGGGACAAGATAGATGTGGGATAATTTGAATAGTAACAAAAATACATTCATAATTCATATATAAATGTACATCTTTGTTGCTATTCAGTTCAAAACCTAACACTAATGTCTACACTTTCGGCCTTTTGTGTGTGTTCATGCAAAATTCATCCGCTTCTACAAACTCATACATAAAATGTAACACTGGTTTCGTAGACTCATACATAAAATGTAAACTTTAGATAACAACTCACACGTTAATCAGGTCACAGAAAAAGATTATGATTAACTACTAATTAAAAACAAGGGGAGCATATGATCAGACATCAAGCCTCCCGGTAGGAGATACAAGCCTCCCGGTCGGAGAAAGTGAGCTGCTCCGGTATCTTGGCGACAAGTTAACCAACTCCAAAGCCTGTGTCCTAAGCTCAACAGGATAATCAGCTGCACAACCGATTCTTGGACCGGCTCCAGTCGACCATTTCAGCATCAACTGATGACCCAACTGGAAAGATTTCGACTGTTTCTTTGAGTTGATCCTTTGTAGCATCGCTTTCTGCGGAACGTCAGCTTTTGGGCTCTCAAGCCCACCAGAGAATGCACCTGAGAGCGTTCTCTGGTAACTACTCCGCTTCCCCTCCTCCAATGTTTCATTACCGTTTTCGTTCGTTTCATTCTCTTCTTTGGATGTTGCATACTCTTTCTTTAACGATTTGGATCCATCTGCACTGGATTTAAAGTACTCATCGTAGTTGTCGGAATCTTCACTAGCTTTGTGCACCTACTCAGACAAAAGTTATATTAGTCCCGTGATATAATTTCAAGGAACTGAACTACATATAAATTGTTATATCAAAAGGAATAATAGTATTCTATCAATATGATTTGATTGTCTAAAGGTTGAATAGAACTAGGGTTTACCTCAACACCGTCTAGGCTCACTGCGTTCTCTCTCAGAAACGAGAGAAATGTGTCGAGGCTATCATCTGATGGCCTGTAATGTCCGCTGTACGCAGAGATTGTCTGAGAAAACAATGAATACATAACCAATTGAATAAAAGTGAAAGTGTGACCCAAAATATTCACATGTAAAGTAAAACGCAAGCGGAGAAATTGGCGTTTAAAAACAGCCGCAGACTTGATAAAGTACCTTGAGAACTCCATTGTCAACAACTACCCTCCCGGCGGCTAATGTTGCTCCTCCGGCCAAAAAGCTTGAGTGATGGAACCTTCCTTTCTTCTTCTGAATTAAACATAAACCAAGAAAATACGATCAATCAGTAACTATATCAAGTCATATAACCAACACAAAGATAGACCGGCTTTTCAAGAAATCCTACCAGACCGGCATAGAATTTCTTAAAAGTACTCATAACAAAGATCCATTTTGTCCCTTCCGATCCGTGCATAGTGTGTAAAAACTGTCCTGTTAACTTATGAACAATCTTCCCTTCGATGATCACATACTCGTACTCTTCCCTCTCTTGCTGATTACCGGAAAGATTTACATGAGAAATTGCCAGAATATGTAAAACAAAAATTGACAAGAGAGAAATGGTGAACATACAGGTCCAAGATATCTGATGCATTGTTGCTTAAGCTTCGACCTTGGACATTCTTTAAGATCCAAATCTATCCCTCCTCCAACATCCAACCTGCAAAAAAAAACCCGATATTTCACAAAATTATAATTAAGATTAACACCAATACATATACAAAAATAGGATTTCAAAATTTCTTGAACTACAAGAAAACACTAATAAAATGAACCATGAACCTAAGATACTCCATAGGTGATGATGGATTGATAGTATATAGAAGAACCACAAAAATCAATAACCGGTTTAACATAAACTAAGAACAAACCGAGTTTAAGAAGAGCATTTTACCAGTAGAAAAATGGCTGGCCAGCATCAGCTTTACACCACTCTTCATAATACAAATGCAGGTTGTGTCCATACCGGTGCCTAGGATCAATCTGATTTTTTTTTAATAAAAATTCATATTTTTAGTCTTCTTGTTACACTCAAAAAACTTTATTTATTTCATTAGACTACTAATTTATTAACCAAAAAGAAAGGATTAAAAGAAAATTACAGCTTCAATCCAATGCTGAAAGGCCAATTTCTGAGCTTTGTCGACTATGGACAGACCCTTCCCCACCTAATCACACCCAAACCACAAAGATTACATAACCTTTTCAACCAAGTGGACATTTTTTTTGTTTCTTACAATAATTTATTTGAGAAACTAATTATCAACACAGTTTATCGGGAACACAATTTCTAAAAAAAAAAAAGAGTAGTAGAGTTGAAAAAACGTAAAAATATCTAGGAAAAACAAAAACTTCACTTTATAACAAGAGTTAATTAATTTGCAATTTGGATAATCAGAATAAGTAATACTTTAAGACATACCTTAGAAGCATTCAAGCTCACACGATTCCATCTCGAAACAGCAGTTTCAGGTCTTGAATAATCGAAAAACGAAATTGTACTATGATTAAGCCTTGCATAATCCATTGCTTGCCACCTTCATTCATAATCACCACCGTTAATTACTCAAACTAATCCCTTCCTCTAATTAAACTTTAATTACGAGTTTTAATTTTAAAATACCAGAGCTCTTCGGCGACGACGACAGAGTCAGCCAATCTCCGCCGCGTGCGATAACTCCGGTAAACTTTCTGCACTTTCACCGCCGCACACGCGCCTTCAAGCGCGTCGACGACATTAGCCAAAGATTCTTCCCGGCGATGTTCTACCGGAGAAATGAGAATCTCTCCAGCGCCGTGAGAGAACTGCGGAGACTGGAAATCGAAGTTTGAGACGACTTGCATCTTCTCTGAGGAATCAATGAATCTTCTCTGAGGAATAAATGAAGGATTGTGACAAATTTAGTTTTTCTTTTATTTGTGGATTTGAGAGAGAAGATCCAAAGGAAGAGAGACTTTGTGTGTGTTTCTGCTTCTAGCAAGTGTTTTGTGTGAATTTTATATATATAGAGAAAATGAATGGTTCGTTTATAATCTTCAGGACTATTTCTTTTTTTCCTTACTAGTTTTTTTTTCCTAATTTTTTTTCCTTTTTGCCATCTGTTTATATAATTCTGTTTTCCTTGTGGGAAAATAAAATTGACAGGTAAGATTGTGAAATTTTTGTCGTCTTTGTGAATATTATAAATATATACTATACATCATTGTTGTATTTTCTCGAGGATAAATAACTCATTAGTATGTGACCAAAAAAAAATAACTCATTAGTACATTTTAAAAATCTGCAAAAACTTTTCTGTATTGAATGGAAGTGGCATGGTCGTTTGGATTTTGCATTTTAAGTGTTCTTATCAAAGTTTTCAATGTTACAGTTGTTGTGATGTCAATGTTTAACTTAAACGTATCTATTAATGTAATATTCAATTTTATCTTTCGCAAATCTTATAAGCAAATATAATATTCAATTTTATCTTGGTTGGCTCTCATCAACGGTTCTTGTAGGCGTAGACTATTGCGGAGTCGAAATATGTGGTAGATGTTCTTTTAGTGGTGGGTTTTGGTTTCTGTTGGGTGAAATAAATTCACATGCATGTCATCACTATAACCTAGTTCACTGCTTCAAAATTAGGCAAGTGGATGACCTGCATCGTCTGTCGCTACCAAATCATATGCTTCACAGAGCTTTAGGCAGTCTCTGACGAAGTGAATAAAGTCACAGTTCATGGTACTGACCATGTCACTGCAGTCAAGAAGATCATAAATGTTTGCGCTTCCAGACAGTATACCATACGACGAAGTCCGGTTTATTGACCGACTGACGACCTTAACATCGGTTCATTAATAAGCATCGGTTTAATGATGAACCGACTTTGACCTCCAAACTTTCCTATTACTTAGTAAAATATGATAAGGATCAACATAATGTCTCTTGACTGACATAACGTCCCACGACCGACATAACATCGACAAGGATTGGAATTTACAAAACCTATAAATAAAAGTTTCAACACAAGGACGAGATCATCACAATATACACGCACAAACCCTAGACATAAAAACTCTTGCCGCCTCCCTACGACAATCGACAAGATCATTTCCTTCTGATTTCTTTATTGATTCTTTGTAACTCATAACGAAACTCATTGATCAATAAAGCTAATCTATTCTCGTCATTCTGTAGTATTGTTTCCTTTCAATCCGGTTAAATTTTGCACAAACAGTTTCTCCAACTCTATAAACAGTGAAGATTTTCGATCTGTTTGGATTTCAAAGATCTAACGGTGAGGTGTTTACTCAGATCTTGTTCCAGTTTTAGTTCACGTGTGGCTTCACTCTTCTTTGTTGGTATGTGTTTTGGGCTGCTTTCAATAGGTTTGGAATATGTTCAAAGTTACAGTAGGAGATAACTATGCTTTAAACTTTGTTGGTGATTCGGTGAAGAATAGAGTTGGTGGTTCTGGTTTAGCATCTAATACATTTTTGTGAGAGATGATTTGTGCTTTTGCAAGATCCAGAATGGTGGCCAGAGGCAGCTTTTCTGGCAGTCTGCAAAGGCTTCCGTGCTGCCAAATTTGGAGAAGTCTGGTGAATCAGTTCTGTTTTTGTGTTGTCCTCGGAGAAATTGTAGGCGATATTATCAACGAGGTTTTGAGGGATGGCCTTAGGTGTGGATGGTGTGGCTCGCGGCAACTACAATGAGGACTCGAGTTCTTAGGATTTGCAACACAAATTTTGACCGTAGGTGCTCGCAATTGTTGTTTATTCGTTGATGATCGTTTCAGTTTGCTTTTGCTATGCCTAGCTTGTTTAAATTTTGTTTTCCCTGTCATGTTGTAGTGTTGCCTCAGTTTTGTAGATTTCGGTCTTTCTACTTTCTAACTTTTCTTTGTATTCGTTGTCACAATTTTAATAGTAAAAATTTAACTTTAAAAAAAAATCTGATAAAAAGAATATAATAGTATAATAAAATTTGAGGTGCATATATTTACGCAACCCTTCTTTTATATTTTTTTATCTTTACGTCAATGTAAAAAAATATAAATTAATTATAGATGTATTTTAATTAATTAGAAATATAGTTCATATAATAAATTTTATGGAACGTATGGAATGTAGTATTTAGATTTTAATGGATGTCTAGATATCGAAGATCCAATTAATTATATTTCATCTGTTAATTCTAGAATTTTCATACATATTAAAAGAATAAAGTAATATTCAATTAAATATATTATTTTTTGTAGTAAATAATTTTCGTAACGTAGTCCAATACTATAAACTAGCTTCTTGAAGATAGCAGTTGGAGTGCCTTTGTAAAGAGATCTCTCAGATTCTCGCTTGAATAGATCTGCAAGACGTGTACATCACCATTCTTCTGTAGATCATGGGTGAAGAAGAACTTTAATAGAATGTGCTTTATTCTGTTGCCTTTGATGTATTCTTCCTTGAGTTGTGTTATGCAAGCTGCATTATCTTCATACAAGACTACTGAAGCTATTTTTCCTGTAGATATACCGCAAACGTCTTATATGTATTAGATTACTGATTGTAACCATACACACTCACGCCTAGCTTCATGTATAACCAAAATATATAAATAGTAAGGACTCAAACCTTCAATCCTATCACCGTCAACTTGGATCGGTCACTTTCCGAGTCCCTTCCGACCACTCCCCGGAGTTCTTTCCGTACGGTGTGGACATCAATCTATCATGTTCTTTTTCATGATTCTTATCGAAGATGACCGTGGTCGTGGACAAAACGGCGACGGTGGACACGACGACAACGGCGACGGTGGCCATAGACACGGCAGCGACAGTGGTCAAAGTCGGCGGACAAGCATAATCTCGTAGACGAAATTGTAAATAGATAATTGATAATCAAGGGCAATTGTGTCATTGACATTCCACTACAAGATAAAATGTGGTACTCAATTATAAAAAAATTGAGATTATGGTTGATTTTACAAAGATTTAAAAAAAAGTGGTACAAGCAAAAATATTTCCGTCTAGCTCTCTGTCAGAAATCAATTTTAGGAGAAAATATCCACTGTCTAGTGTTACTGTGTCAGTCAAGATCATCATTCTGTTTCACTTAACGTTGCTTTAAGTCATAAAAGCATGCAATATACCATTTTTATTAGTCGAATCTGTGGATTTAGAATCCTCACATATAAACATATATGATCATCAAATACATTTTTGTTATTCAACTGTATTCAGGCTTCTTAGCAAAAAAAAAATCTGTACACAGGCTTAATAGCTCAGGCCGAACCACAACAATTTCCAGGATAAATAAATTTGGTTAAAACACTTTGTCCACCATATTTACAATCGTGTTTAAAAATAACGCATTAAAGAGTTTCAAGCAGAATTTGAAATGAAACAAATGCAAGTTTACCATATGTTTTTTAAATCGCTTCAACCATTTAACCATCACCGATGAAATTTGATCAATGATATTACTGAGTTTTTTTTTTTTTTTATGTTAATGCATTGTATACGTTGAGAATTTAACATGTCATTTCAAAAATGCCACTATCACTATTTTTTAAAATCATTTATATTTGGGATAATTATGTTATATTAGGGTTAAGTTTTATGATTTAAGGTTTTTTAGGGATTAAAAATTTTGAGATATAAGGTTTTTAAACACATTTATAAGTGTCATGTTTTAAATTTTTTTTTTAAGAATGTCATGTTTATAAAAAAAAATTCAAATATGAATTTTTTTGCAATTGTCCATGTATTGTAAGGAAAAAAATTGCAACTGTACGCCAGGTTTCCCAACTCATTTTACCGACCTTACCATCATTAATGCGTTTGATCATAGATATTAACTGATCAAGTTCTTTCTTACAATGTCACTTATGAATACAAAGGTTTTTATTCATTTTTATCATCATATTTATAAAGTTGACGGATGGACCAAACATGTAAAGATAATCGAAACAGATATAATACTAGGGGTGGGCGTTTCGGTTTAATTTCGGGTTCGGTTTAGGTTAGGTTCGGTTCGGTTTATTTGGTTTTAGTACAACTCTAACCAAAGCCAACCAAACTTAGTTCGGTACGGTTTTGATTCGGTTCGGTTTTAATTCGGTTCGGTTTAGTTCGGTTTGGATTAACTTTTGGTTCGGTTTTTGTTAATTAGCTTATTTAAGGTACGTAGGTTATTCATTTCGTTGACATGATTGGCATGTAGGTACAAATCCAGAAAATTATAATGCATAGTTTTATACTATAACTTAGATAATTAAAGTGTTAGTAGTTTAAACGTCGTTATCAAATGTGAGGTAGTGGTACGTTGTATTTAATTTCTTCTAATTTAATCTGAGTTTTCTGGATTTTACTTGATGCTAGGTTGGTGTACTGATATTATAACCGGTATGACCATTAATTTCATAACATTTTGCCAAATCCCATGTGATATATAATCCTCAATATATTAAATATTTACCTTTATATAGAAGTATAGTAATAATGTAATCGACAAGAAACTTGTTTGGGCTGGTTGTGTTACGTTACCTAGCGTCTAGAATATCAATCAATCTTACGAAATTATTTGATTTTTTTTTTTGTTGTCGTCAAATTAAATGTGAAAATAGTTATTATTGACGGATATTGTCGAGAATAAAATAAATAAATGATTAATATATTTGTTTGGTGGGATATATAGTGAAGAAGAAACGTCGAAAGTAGTGGAAAGAAGCATGTGGTCCACGTGATCGGACTTGTTTCTCACATTTGACTTGTTCGTACGACCACTAAAGTCACTCACGACTCAATGCGTGCTTCCATTGCATGTGATTCACATTGACTTACTCCTGTACGGCCACTGACTCCAAAGTCTTATAGTTTATGTGTATGGTGGTGTATCCCGTACCAGTAGACACTTTTGTTGGAACTAATTTTAATAAACAAATATGCCATTAATTTGTACATTTGGTTTATATAAAAATGAGTTAAAGTTTGAATGAGAAATTGATTTGGGCCATTTTGGAAAAACCCACAATAGTGTGGAATGAGAAGCCTGTATGTAAAAAGTCTCACATTCCTTAGGGGAAACTTTTTCAAGTGGTATATAATGAGCTTAAGATATTCTTATAATTAAAACATAACACCCACACATGGAGAGACACAAGGATACCACGCGCGCACCACCGAACCGGGCCGGGCTGGGTCGGGTTTGGGTTTGGGTTTGGGTTTAAACAATTGGACCGTAGGTCCATTAAAGACAACTCTTTTTGGGAAAATTTTTTACTAAAAATTTAACCGACTAATCGCAACCCTTCGGTTCATGATAACCGAACAGTCGCGATTCAAAATTGCACCCGGTCAAGTCTTTAAAAGTTGGCGCGCGCCATCATCGTCTTCAACCTTTTTTTCTCTGCGAATTTTTTCTTCTTCAGAAAAACTTCGATTCTCCACAAAGTAAGTCTCGAGAGTATTCATAAATATCTTGTTCGTTAGATAATGATTTGAGTGCTGCAAATCGTTTTTCCTTACGGTTTTATCCTGGGATTCGTAATCGTATCAAATCGTCTCACTACGGGCGATTTTTCGAATTAAGGAAAGAAAGCAATCTCAACTCCGTATACGTTATTTCAATCGAGAATTTCTTCTTCTTCTTAATTCTTGTTCGTATTTTATTCGGATTTCTCAATTCGGTTTCAACGGTTCCTACAATCTTAATTCGAAAAATCCATTCTTCGCTTACCGCTTAGTCGGATTGAGAATTCGCCGAAATTCTGTTCGCGATTCGTTTAACGTTTCCGCAAAATCGTTTTCTAAAAAGTTTTCTTTTATTTCCCTCCAAAATCAGTAACGAAGTTTGCGATTTGTTCTTACATTTCCGCGAAACGTTTCTGAAGTTTTCTACTATTTGCGATTAATTTAAAAAAAATTTCGTGAATTGGTTTTCTTATACGAACGTTTTTAAGTTTCCACTTACTTCGTTCTGTTTTCGCGAACGCTTTCTTTAAGCGAGTTTGCGAAATAATTATCACGTTCTGATATCATTCTGTTTTTCTGTTAACAGATGGTGAATACTGATGGTGATGATGTCAATATGACTGGGAACAAGTCATCTGATGGACAAACTGAAACGTCTGTGGACTCGGTGGCCCGAGATCTGTTCGGAGTTCGTCTCCAGACGAGTGTTCCACAAGATAACTATCAGATGATGTCTCAATTACCCGCAGCTATGGCGCACGGGCTAATGCAAGAAAAATTTGACGGCAAAGGCTTTAAAACATGGCAAAACAAGATGCTCTTTTACATGAGTAACTTAAACTGTGAGAAGTTTCTGAAGGAGGATCCACCGATCGTTCCATTCGGAAACAAGGATGCTCACCTTCTTGCTGTTGTTGATGCATGGAAACATGCAGACTTTGTGTGTCGAGGCTGGATCTTAGGTTGCCTCATTGATCCACTGTATCAAGTATACAGTCAGGAAGCACGAACCTCTAAGGAACTCTGGATGGCCTTGGAGAAGAAGTACAAGTCTAACGATGCTGGTTGTCAGAAATTTGCTATCGCGAAGTTTCTAGACTTCAACATGGTAGACTCCAAGCCCATCATGAAACAAGTCGATGCTTAGAGTTTGCTGTGTCATGAGATAGCGGGCAAGGGAATGCGAATCTGTGAGATTTTCACTGTCAATTGTTTCATTGAGAAACTTCCCCTGAGTAGGCTAAGCTTCAAGAACTATCTCAAGCACAAGAAGAAGCATATGTCACTATCGGATGTCATCACGAGGCTCCAAATAGAAGACAAGAACCGTGCTAATTTCTCTCCTCCAGAGGAACACAATGTCAATGTGGCTGAGCATAAGAGCAAGGGTAAAGGGAAACGGATATTTTCGCAAAAGTCCCTAAAACCGACATCCTCAACAAACATCAAGAAGGTTGCAAAACCAGGACAAAAGTTCAAAGGAAAGTGCCACAAGTGTGGCAAGGTAGGCCACAAATCTGATGTATGTAGGAGCCAACCCAAGAATAACAGAAAGGCTGAAGCTAACCTCACTGAAGAGGATATGGTTGTTGTCGTCAATGAAGTGAACATGGTCGATGACAACCCAATGGAATGGTAGTATGACACAGGTGCAACCACCCACATCTGCACTGATAAGTCGATGTTCACCACTTATCAGAAGATCAAATCGGAGGAGCAGCTGTTCATGGGAAACACGGCTTCATCAAAGATTAAAGGTCGCGGCAAAGTGGTTCTGAAGCTGACTTCAGGACCTGAACTCACACTCAATAATGTGAAACATGTGCTGGACATGAGGAATAATTTGGTATCGGGAACTTTCTTGAGCAAGGCAGGATTCGGGGTCACTTTCAAAGCTGATAAATTGATACTTAGGAAGAATGGTATGTATTTGGGAAAAGGTTATGAAAAAGGAGGACTTGTCAAGTTGTGTGTTTCGACAGTCCTTCGTACTAATAAGATTAACAACGCTAATGTTGTAATTGCTGACAATTCATTTAATAATAATTTTGTTGCTTATTTGGTTGAGTCTTTTAATATTTGGCATGAACGTTTAGGACATGTCAACTATAAATCTATGCAAAGATTAATGAATTTGAACCTAATTCCAAAATGCAAAGTAAACATGGACAAATGTGAAGTTTGCGTACAGGCCAAACTCATAAAAACTCCTTCACCAAAAGTTCAAAGAACCATAGAACCTCTTAGTTTAATACACACAGATTTATGCGATCTGAAATTTATACAAACTAGAGGCGGTAAAAAGTATTTTGTGACATTTATCGATGATAATACAAAATATTATCATGTATACTTGTTACGTAGCAAAGATGAAGCCTTGTCAAAATTCAAAGAGTATAAGCTCGAAGTTGAAAACCAACTAGGTAAAACTATTAAAGCAGTTCGAAGTGATAGAAGAGGAGAGTATGATGGTCCGTTTAATGACTTTTGTCAACAACATGGCATCATACATCAAACTATAGCTCCCTATTCCCCTGAGTCTAACAGAGTTGCGGAACAAAAAACCGAACTCTCAAAGAGATGATGAATGCAATGTTGCAGGAATCTGGATTACCCCAGTCAATGTGGGGGGGGGGGAAGCTTTGCTTACTACGAACTATATTCTCAACAAGATACCACATAAAGCTACTGTCAAAACGCCATATGAACTTTGGAAAGGTGTTTTACCTTCGTACAAATACCTCAGAGTGTGGGGGTGCCTTGCTAAAGTTGCAATACCACCTCCGAAAAAGGTCACAATTGGACCTAAAACAGTGGACTGTATTTTCATAGGATATGCACACAACAGTAGTGCTTATCGGTTTATTGTTGACAAATCAGATATACCCGATATTTATGTGAATACAGTAATGGAATCACGAAATGCGTCTTTCTTTAAACATATTTTCCCTTGTAAAGAAAAACCAAGTCAGAAAAGGACATTTGAACAACGAGAAACAATTTTCTCAACAAATGAGGCAAGCACTTCCAGAACATCAACACATGATGTGGAAGACGTAGCAGATGAACCTCGACGCAGCAAAAGAGCTCGTATGGATGATTTCAGATGGTGTTTCTCACAGAGAACGCACCAACAACTTACTCAGAAGCCATGTCTACATCAGAAGCAGCCTATTGGAAGGAAGCTGTTAATAGTGAGATCGATTCTGTATTGCAACATCTTACATATGAGATTACCGATCTACCCGAAGGGTCTAAAGCACTAGGGAGTAAATGGATTTTCACAACAAAAATGAAAACTGATGGTTCTGTGGATAAGTATAAGGCCAGACTTGTGGCTCAAGGATTCTGACAAAAAGAAGGTATGGATTACTTTGACACATATTCACCAGTGCCGCAAATAACCTCTCTTAGACTTTTGGTAAGTATCGCAGCATTAAGAGGCCTATAAATACATCAGATGGATGAAAACCGCTTTTCTACATGGAGATTTAGAAGAAGAGATATATATGAAACAACCTGAAGGATTTGTTGTCCCCGGACAAGAACACAAGGTTTGTAGACTTGTCAAATCATTGTACGGACTGAAACAAGCTCCAAAACAATGGCAAAAAAAATTTGATAATGTGATGATGTCAAATGGTTTCAGCATTAACGAATGTGATAAATACATATACATCAAATGTACCCCTCACGGATATGTTTTGTTGTGTTTGTATGTTGATGACATGCTCATTATTGGCAACACTAATGACATGATTAACCAAACAAAGAACTTACTTCATAGTAACTTTGAAATGAAAGACATGGGATTGGCAGATGTCATTCTCGGTATTAAGATTCACCGATATGCTGGAGGAATTATCTTATCACAATCACATTATGCAGAGAAGATACTTGATAGATTCGAAAATTATTCAAGTAGAACTGCAAAAACTCCAGTTGACCCTCATATTCACCTGACTAAAAACTCAGGAGATTCAATTTATCAGGTGGAGTATGCACGAGTAATCGGAAGTGTGATGTACTTGACAAATTGTACTAGACCCGACTTAGCGCATGCAGTAAACATACTAAGTCGCTATACAAGTAATCTAGGACATAAACATTAGAAAGCAATAACTAGAGTTTTGAATTACCTACGTTATACCAAAAATTATGGACTACACAATGGTAAAGAACCAGCAGTTTTGGAAGGATATAGTGACGCGAACTGGATTGCGGATTCCAAAAACTCAAAAACCACAAGTGGATATATCTTTACACTTGGAGGTGCAGCAGTGTCGTGGAAGTCTTCCAAACAAACCGTGATAGCCACATCGACCATGGAATCTGAGTTTGTCGCTTCAGACAAAACTGCTCAAGAAGCAGAGTGGCTTCGGAATTTTTTGGAAAATATCCCTATGTGGGAGAAACCAGTGACAGCTTTACGTGTACACTGTGATAGCCAATCGGCTATCTCTCGGGCACTGAATAATCATTATAATGGCAAGTCTCGTCACATACGACGATGACATAAAACCATTAAAAACTTGATCTCCACCGGAGTACTCACGATAGATTATATCAAATCTGCTGATAACCTAGCTGATCCGTTCACTAAAGGTTTGGCAAGAGATCATGTAGTTAAATCATCAAGAGGAATGAGTTTACAAGCCTATGAATAAAGTTGACGTTTGATGGAAACCCCACCTACATGACTGGAGATCCCAAGAAATAGGTTCAAAGGGAAAACAAATTCAAACTTAAAGTAAAAGAACACTGTGAGATTTATATCTCTACCCAGTTCCTAGGATGACACACAGTGTTATATCGGTATGGAATAAGGATAAGTTGTTGGCTTTTAATGATTCTTTAGCCTTATAATAGATGGTATTTCAGAATACTTATAACGCTAAGCTAATGAAGATCACCTAGTGAGTGTGAAATGAAGCCGTTTCTAGGAGAATGAAGGAAAGGCTATATTCTCCAAGTTCACTTATGAAAATCAGGCAAGTTCAAGGCCAAAATGAACACAATAGAGAACAAGATTCTATGAGAAGATGAGTTGTGTTATAGATGTTGTCTAGGTTTACATCAAAATCTGGGTGGTTCAAGACATCATGTTCACCTCCTGGCCAAGTAAATTCGATAGCTACTAACTACGATTGGTTCAAAGTTGAAAAATTGCTACCAACTCAGGTACAGTAATTTTTTGTATACTCTCGAAAGTCTGTTTGTCTGTCTAGTCATATAAGTTAGTCTAATCAGTAGAGTCTTAGAGTTTATCGAGTCGTCATATGTTTAGAGGTCATTTCTATTCATGTGGGGGATTGTTGGAACTAATTTTAATAAACAAATGGGCCATTAATTTGGACATTTGGTTTATGTAAAAATGAGTTAAAGTTTGAATGAGAAATTGATTTGGGCCATTTTGGAAAAGCCCCTAATAGTGTGGAATGAAAAGTGTGTACGTAAAAAGTCTCACATCCCTTAGGGGAAACTTTTTCAAGTGGTATATAAGGAGCTTAAGCTATTCTTATAATTAAAACATAACACCCACACATGGAGAGACACAGGGATACCACGCGCGCACCACCACCACCGAGCCGGGTTTGGGTTTGGGTTTGGGTTTGGTCAATTGGACCGTAGGTCCATTAAAAACTATTCTTTTTGGGGAAATTTTTTACTAACAATTTAACCGACTAATCATACCCATTAGGTTCATGTTAACCGAACAATCGCGACTCAAAATCGCAACCCTTCGGTTCATGATAACCGAACAGTCGCGATTCAAAATTGCACCCGGTCAAGTCTTTAAAAGTTGGTGCGCGCCATCATCGTCTTCAACCTTTTTTTTCTCTGCGAATTTTTTCTTCTTCAGAAAAACTTCGATTCTCCATAAAGTAAGTCTCGAGAGTATTCATAAATATCTTGTTCGTCAGATAACGATTTGAGTGCTGCAAATCATTTTTCCTTATGGTTTTATCCTGGGATTCGTAATCGTATCAAACCGTCTCACTACGGGCGGTTTTTCGAATTAAGGAAAAAGAGGAATCTCGACTCCGTATACGTTATTTCAATCGAGAATTTCTTCTTCTTCTTTATTCTTGTTCGTATTTTATTCGGATTTCTCAATTCGGTTTTCACGGTTCCTACAACTTTCAGTGACAAGAAAATCTAGATTTCTATGGACCTCAGGCAATTAGGCTATATTTCAACCTATCCTCCGGTTAACAAAAAAAACCTAATTTTGTTGGAAACTCGTTGTATTACATCTTTTTGAACGAAGGTCACTAATTTCTTATAATGACGGCTTCGTGAAAATCATGATTCAGCAAAAAAGTATAACTGTAAAACATAAGGATTTACGAATCCATTGTACTATTTTGTAAATTTTCGGCTTATCAATCATAACCTAAATATAGTGTTTTAAATATGTGTTGTAAGTAGATATACATGTTTGTGTTAAAAAATTATGATCTTTTTATCAGTGCTGACAAAAAAAAAAATATATATATATATATATCAGATGAGTATTTTGTTTCTAAAAGTGATAAACCATCTCTAAAGCAAAATAATTAAATATGTGTTAGGCTTAGTGATCTACGTTATGCTATACACGACTCTTTAACAATTACACGGAAACACAGGAATACCAATCATCACAATCACGAATCAATCATACAATACCTAACAAACTAATCCCGTAATCGCTATCACGCACTCATCTTAGCTTTAAACGAAGGAAAGGAACGAGATGAACACAAACAAACAACGAACAGAGCCTCTACCTACTGGTACTGATTGATCCGAGCGATCCCCACACAAAATCGCAAAGAACAATGATCCCACGGCCCTTAAAACTCGAATAAAGGATGTCTCGAGGATTTCTTTGCAACAATCCTCAAGAACGATCGAATTCTCTTTCAATCTCCTATGATTCTCTCTGATTTCCTCTATCAAAAAGCGGCCACGAATTGCCTGAGGGCTTATAAAGGCAAGCCCTAGGATTAAACCTTAAACCGCAGCTAAACCGAGCCAAAAAAATCTAATAAACTCGAGTTCTGCAACTCTGGTGTCGATCGACACATCGACCAAATTGCACCTATTTGGTTTCGGGATGTTACAGATGTTGATATAACCATCACCATTACCATGATTTTCCCACAAATGATCAATCAGCGCATTTCGAAGTGAATAATGGGCTTCTTTATCTTTGATTTTCTTGAATCGACCTATAAACTCTTGGAACCGAAGTATTAAATTACTACCTTTTGTTGTATGATAAAAATATTTATTATGGAATAAATGTATAATTTTATATTTAATCATTTTCAGTTTATTAAAGTAATGTACTATTATAAATTCATATATGAAATATTATTAGTTATTACGTGTTGCATGTTGCTTTACTTTTCAATCAATATAACATTATGCATGTTGCTTTCTACGTAAGAAAACAAATAGCTTTCGGATTCTTGTTTTTTAGTTCGTAAGTAAATAAAACTGAATTTAAAGGAATAATTTGTAAATAAAAATGTTTGACTCTAAAATAGAGGTGAAAATAGCTTTCCTCTATAAATAGAGGTGAAAATAGCATTTCCTTATTTTAGAGGTGAAAATAGAGATAGATTGGATAAAATTTTCCTCTAAAATAGAGTTTAGAGATAAAAATAGGGATGAGTTGGAGATGCTCTAATATACTTATTTGTATCCCCCACCGTAGTGATTGCTAGTAAAATTGTTCCAATACATACGACCAAGGAAGAAGAGACGGCCAATCATGCATTATTTGAATGCACGTGAGTAGTTTAAATTTAGGAATTAGCTTCTTCTTTTTTTTGGGTGGAGATAACTTTCCATTTTCATCGGTCTTTATAATTTTGAACTTTTTTGTTTGGAGATCTCCAAAAAGAAGAGAACAGAGATCATTGATTTTTTTCATTTGGATTATATATGGTTCATATAAAAATTAACGAATAAAAAATGTTTGGAGTAGATTCTGAACCGTCGAATATCTTAAATCATGACGTAAATGAGTGTAAGGTTTGGAATTAACTCAAATTTCATCATCTAACATAAACGCAGAGATTTAATCATGGAAAGAGACATACATAATGTCTGGGATAAGGTGGATCTGTCACCAAAAAGATCAAACTGTCCTACTAGGGACTAAAGGACTAAGACGATTGTGATCTCTCCTGCACTCGGAGATATGATAGAAGCATTATTGTGAACAAAAAAAATATTTTGGAAAAATAATGTGAATTATCAGACTTTTGAAACCGACGGTTCCGATTTAATCCGGTTTTCGCAGGCATTAGATGAATGACCAACTTTCGTCATCCTCTCAAATATATTTAAAGAGCTTCAAGTACATTTTCCTTCCTGCCGCTCTCGTTCTTCAAATTGGCAAACCAGTTCCTTAATCAGTTTGTTCTAAATCTCTTGAATTTTGTTTGGTAAACGAATAAACGATAGCTCCACATTGTCTAATCAATGTGAAAATTTCTTTTAATTAAATGTTTTAGTTGACCTAAAAAATGTACTAGAAAAACTTATGTGGTACACGAGGACAAATGCATAGTACTACTTAGGGGTGGGCCGGATCCGGATATCCGGCCTTTTTCAGGATATCCGGATCCGGATTCGTGGCACCCGGATATCCGGCTTTCGGATATCTTTTCAAAAATTAACATATCCGCGGATATCCGGATCCGTCAAAATATTAAAAATAAATTAAAAAAATATTAAATTAATTAAAAAAACTATTTTTTGTAAAATTATTATAAATTTATTAAAAAAATAAATAAAATATTAAGAAAATAAATTTAATTTAAATTTTTATGTTTAATTTTTTTAAAAATTAAAAAAATAAAAATAAAAGAATTTTTTTTTATATATTTTAATAGCCCGGATCCGGATCCGGATATCCGGACTTGAAAATTAGGATATCCGGATCCGGATCCGTTAAAAAACGGATCCTTGATTTTATTATCCGGATCCGGATCCGGCCCCCCGGATTTTCGGAGCGGATCCGAATCGGATCTCGGATCCCGGATAATAATTCCCCCCTACTAATCTAATGGACACTCCACGACAGCTTGGAAATTTTTTGTCGGGTAGGAGAACTTGGGTTCCACGAAATTACTCGAATAAAGCGTCGTAGACTTTCTGTATGTGGAAATGAAAAATTACTAGTTTCTTGCAAAATGTTGAGAAGTTCTATAGTTTTGCAATTTTGTTTTATGCTTAACATTGTGTGGGTGAGATAGTCAAGAGAAATTTCTCATAATATAACCCAACAAAACAGATATTTCATCTATTCAATATATACTCATTACTTTGGTTTAAATGTGCAGGTGATTTTAAACCCAGTCTAAAAGGTATTTGGTGAGACATTGGTCAAACTAAAACAAAACTTGACTAATTTTTTAAGTCTCCATGACACTTTAAAACATGTTTCTCTTGTATATTAAAGATCATATATAACTTCTGCCATGTTTTCACACTTGTCGCAATTTTATAAACAATCCTCATCATTTCTTTGTCATTATAAACCATTAAGCATGTATGAATTACTTGTATATGTACAACAATAAAAAGTAAGAACATAAGGTGATCTCGGTTTTTACCATCCGGCTAATGTTTTAAAGATGAGTGTAACTGTTGGATAGTCCATTAACTAAATGTTATGCTTTAGATCGAATAACTTTGTGAATCTATATGTGTTTGAGTGTTTATCAAGCAAGTATGCTTCACGAACGAAACCCTAAAGATCTAAGAACGTTTGAACATGCAAAGATAGAGATAGAGTTTGCACAAGAGATTGTTACCCAGTTCACGCCTCGATGTGAGGACGCTACGTCTGGGGCTTGACGACACAAGCAAAGATTTCACTATATGAACAAGAGATTACAAAGACCTAGTTACAAGAGAACTCAACGATGTATCAAGAACTCTACTAGATCTCTCTTCTCTCAAATCTCTCTTAGACCTAAAACCCTAGGCCACCGTTCTTTAGTGTTCTCTTTAGGTTATGTGGATTACTTGACAAACTCCTTTCTTCCTCATATATATATCAGAAGCCGGATACACCCTGATTAACCAGATCCAATAACCACACCGGTTATCTCCAATTAATGCCTGCACCAATAGAATTGAACCAAGCCCGGCCCAATTCTAACAATTAGTGTTATTGTCATAAACCGATTTCAACAAATCTCCACCTTGACAATCACACTATGAGTTCGTCCACTTATCGCCGTCAAGCATAACCAGTGCCTTAGCACTTAGCTATCCCGAGCATAGCCTCCTGCACTTGCTCAAACTTTTGAACCATACTACATCCTGCAGTAACACCCTTGCGAATCCTGTAGTACCCTCTCTTTCTCCTGTACAGATCTGCAGTACAACCTGAACCACTGTACAACACCGTTGTACAGCCTGAACCAGAGTATCCTTCAACTCTGAAATCTTCATTCTTCTTGAATACCAACCCTCTGTTCCGAGTGCCCTTTACTACATACCCTTTAGGCTTATCCATGTAGATATCTTCATCAATCCAACCGTGTGTTGTTTTCACACCAAGCTGTCCCAGCTCCAAATCCGGATCCACTATAACAGACAGCATTAACATGATTGATACATGTTTCACAACAAGTGAAAACACTTCTTGATAATCAATGCCCTCTCTTTGAGCATAACCTTTTGCAACCAGCCTTGCCTTGTGTCTAGGTTGTTCAACTCCAGCAACACCGGGTTTTAATTTGTAAACCCATTTGCAACCGATGGTCTTCTGTCCCTTTGGTAAATCCACCAAAATCTAAGTACCATTCTTCATGAGAGAATCCATCTCTTCATCCATACCGGAGTTCCACTTCTTCCAGTCTTTACTGTCCAAAGCTTCCGTGTAGTCACTTGGTTCCTTTGAATCCAATATCTCGCCCACACTTAGTGCAAACGCAACTACCTCTTCTTCATCTTCATTGTCACGGTACCTTACAGGTTTCCAAATTTCTCTCCTAACTCTGTCCCGAGCTAACAGGAAATTGTCCAAGCTTTCTTCTTGCCTGCCTGTACCAGCTTCACTGTCCGGAACTGCTGCAGCAGCTCCACCTTCATGTGAAGTCTCTTCAGCTCCATCTTCTGAGTCACTCAGAACCGTGATATCCTTGTCACAACCCGAAGCTTCCATCAATATCGTACCAGTTCCTTTCTGTTTCACACCAGCCAGACCTGTACCAGACTGTTTGTCCTTTACCAGATCCTTGTAAACAGTTTCTTCCTGAAACACTGCGTTTCTACTGATTACAACCTTCTTGTCCTGTATCAGCCAAATCTTGTAACCTTTGACTCCTTGAGGATATCCGATAAACACTCCTTTGAGTGCTCTTGGCTTCAATTTTCCTTGGTCTACATGGACATAAACCACCGAGCCAAACCTCCTCATATGTGCGTACCCTGGTGTCTTCTTCAACCAAATCTCTTCCGGAATGTTGAAGTCATTTGCTGATGATGGTGTCCTGTTGATGATGTATACAGCTGTTGATACAGCCTCGGCCCAGAACTTCTCTTCCAGTCCTGTCTCATTCAGCAAACATCTAACCTTTTCCATGATTGTCCTGTTCATTCTCTCTGCGACTCCATTCTGCAGAGGTGTATAAGCACACGTCATGTGCCTTTCAATACCCTCCTTCCTACAGAACCCATCAAACTCTTTGTTGCAGAACTCCAGACCATTGTCTGTCCTAAGGCACTTCACCTTCTGATTCACCTGATTCTCCACCAGGGTTTTCCATTCTACAAACTTCTCAAAAGCTTCATCCTTTGTCGCCAAGAACTGAACCCACACTTTCCTTGAGCAGTCATCTATAATAGACATGAAGTACTGCTTCTTTCCCAATGAAAATGTGACATTAGATGATCCCCATAAATCAGCATGAACGTACTTCAGTACCTCTTCACTGTTGTGCTTCCCAATACTGAAACTTAACCGTTGGTTCTTGCCCATGATACAGCTCTCGCAAAAGCTCAGATCACTAATCTTCTTCTTGTCCAGAATCCCTTTCTCAACCAAAACCTTCAGATTCCTCATGCTTGTATGACCCATCCTACTGTGCCACAGGGCTGTGTCATCCTTCGACACAACATGATTCGACTGTACTGTTACAGTTTCACCATCCAGCAGATACAGACCCCCTGTACCAGTCAACGTTCCCTGTAGAGCCAACTTCTTGTTCTTGTAGAATCTTGTCTTACCATTCCCACCTTCCTGTGTGAACCCTTGTACGTCCAGAGTTCCAACATATATTAAATTCCGAGCAAGGTTAGGAATATATCTAACATTGGTGAGCCTTGTAACAGATCCTCCTGTAGCACTGATCCTGACTGAACCAATGCCCTGTACTACCATCGAACTGTCATCAGCGAGCAGCGCCTGGTTCCCTGTTACTTCTGTAAACTCATCGAACCAGTCCCTTCTAGATGTCATATGGTACGAACATCCAGAATCAATGATCCACCGATCATTTGGTTTTCTGTCTGATACAGACAGTGCATCAACCACTTGTACCTTGTCTAGTACAACTGCTACTGTGCCACATTCTTCTTCCTCCATTCGTTTCTTCCTGGAGTAACAGTCCTTTTTCAGGTGACCCTCCTTCTTGCAGTACCAGCAAGTCACTCTTGACCCTGAACCAGATCTTGACCTAGAGCTGCCCTTGTACTTCTTGTTGTACGGCTCTCTTTTCTCAGGTCTTCCTCGAACTACAAAGGCTTCCCCACTTCTTTGTGAGCTTGGATTTTCCCTTATCTCTCTCTCCTTTGATTTAGCATCTGATATAACCTCCTCCAAAGTTAACGTTTTCCTTCCGTACTTCAGAGTCTCCTTCAGACTGTTGTATGACTCAGGCAGCGAGTTCAACAGCAGGATAGCCTGCACCTCCTCTGATACAGAGACCTTTACGCTTGCTAACTCCGATACAACCTTCAAGAAATCATCAGTGTTTTCATCAATAGTCTTTTGTGTATTCATCTTAAACGTATAAAACTTATGTTGCAAGTAAATACGATTAGGAAGTGACTTAGAGAGATACAACCTTTCTAATGTTGACCATGTAGACACAGCGGATGTGCACTCATCGAGTTTGCGCAAGACTCGATCACCAACATTCAGAAAAATCAGGTTCATAGCCTTCTCCGACCGTTCATACCAGTCTGTTTTAGCCTTCTGTACTCGTGCCTTCGCTGTAACAGGATCTTCGTCCTTCTGTACTGCTACAGCCTGTGGGGCTGTCTCAAGCAGAACGTCCTTCAGCCCTAGTACAGACAGATGCGCGAGCATGCGCTTCTTCCACAGCGAGAAATCGCCTTCTCCATCGAATCGCTCCACCTCGATCCGAACGTTCGTCATAGATTCACCAACCCGAAGGCTCTAATACTACTTTGTTATGCTTTAGATCGAATAATTTTGTGAATCTATATGTGTTTGAGTGTTTATCAAGCAAGTATGCTTCACGAACGAAACCCTAAAGATCTAAGAACGTTTGAACATGCAAAGATAGAGATAGAGTTTGCACAAGAGATTGTTACCCAGTTCACGCCTCGATGTGAGGACGCTACATCTGGGGCTTGACGGCACAAGCAAAGATTTCACTATATGAACAAGAGATTACAAAGACCTAGTTACAAGAGAACTCAACGATGTATTAAGAACTCTACTAGATCTCTCTTCTCTCAAATCTCTCTTAGACCTAAAACCCTAGGCCACCGTTCTTTAGTGTTCTCTTTAGGTTATGTGGATTACTTGACAAACTCCTTTCTTCCTCATATATATATATATATATATATATATATATATCAGAAGCCGGATACACCCTGATTAACCAGATCCAATAACCACACCGGTTATCTCCAATTAATGCCTGCACCAATAGAATTGAACCAAGCCCGGCCCAATTCTAACAATTAGTGTTATTGTCATAAACCGATTTCAACACTAAATTTTCTAATATATCTAAAAAATAACACCTTTTCGACGGGTCAAATGAATGTGATTAGATAATTTGATTAATTTCACGCTTGAGGAATATTAAATATAACTATAATTCTTATAGCTATATTTTTTTTTTCAAATAGGAACCACTAGCTTACTATCACTTAGTTAAAAACATTAAAAAAGTACAGACATAATATTACATTAACTGATTAACAAAGAAAAGAATATAACTAATATCGTTACCCCTAACAATGTGAATCGCACATGTTTCAAGGTATTCTCTCAAAACTTGTGATCGAAAATATAAATGCACTTTAGTGACATAGATCATTAAATCAATTATCTTAAACCTCTCCGCATCCACATGAACCACTTATTTTCTGAAATGAAGATGTTACATATACAAACTTACATCACCAAAAGTCCAAAACACAACCCAAAAGTCACTGAACGGTCCACAAAATCGGCTGATATATAGTGACCAATCTAAGATCACTTCTAAAAGAAAGGATCCAATAAAAAAATGGCGTTTCAAACATATATATAATCACAAGTACACTGGTATATAATAAAATAAATAATATGAATAAAATGAATAATCATATCAAAGCGATGAAACAACAATTTGCATAATGTTTTCTAATGCTGTTTTATATATAGGTAACTGAATACCATAAAGTATGGGTCAATTTGTCAAATAGCAATGAAAAAAATTATATCTAACAAATTAATAAAAAAAACCATAGAAAAAACGTAGATCTAATAGATATGATTGTGCCACATATAAAGGTTTTAGTTAGATTTTAAGATATAAAAAAATTCATGGCTATTTGGCCTAGTTTCCCATGAAGTAAATATTTAATCCTAATAGCTAAAACAAAACCAATTGCATTGTGTATTAATATTAATTAGTGAATAATTCTAATGTCACTTAAACATAATATCACTATGAGAAAGACATTTCAATATCAGATAAGGTGTTAGTATGTGACATCGTAAAATATATATACTCAGCCATTCTCTGCAACCTGCATCATCGTAATAAATACAATATTGGAGACAAATGTAAACACAACTATTATGTACCACCACATCATCGTAATAGATCTGAAATATCTTCACATCTATTATCTATATAAATAAGTTGCTAATTTGTTTAGATGATTATAGATGAATGTGAAGTAAAGCCATCCAAATATCCAATTAGTAAGAAGGCTAAAAAACCGAGAACGTAGAGACACAGAACTTCCACAAGATTTAGCTTTTCCAAGTTTCAAAACAGTTCACTAGAAATTTGTTACTAAGTAATTTTTGCATACTCATTTAATCAAATTAATTATACATCATAGATTATTGACTCGACCATTACCAATCACTCACATGTTCCAACACACTGAGAATGCCTTAAACTAAGGGTGGGCACGGAGCGGATATCCAAAATTTTGGTGATATCCGTGATCCGCTCTGCTCCGTCTGGATCAACATTTATTTGATCCGTATCCGTTCCGCAACATTTTGTATCCGATCCGTTTTCGTTCCGCAACATTTTGTATCCGATCCGTATTCGCTCTGTTAATATCCGAATATTTACCGGATATCCGATCCGATCCGTTATAGTTTAAAAATAATTATCCAAATTCAAAAAAAAAGTTGAAATTTAACAAAAAAATGACAATTTTCAGTAAAAAATGATATGCTCTTATTAATTTGTTTATCTTTAATATTGAAATAATAATTTGATTAATATAAATTTATAAAATTTACATATAAATATAATCATTATGCAATTTATATATGTAATTATGTAGTCGAAAAATATATATATATATATATATGTAATTATGTATACATACATTTATATATATATATATGTATATAATAATACGGATCGGATTGGATAAGGACATTTTCTAAAATATGATTTGTGATTTGCTTTGTTTTTTACGGATTGCCCATTTTAATATTTGCTTTGCTTCGAAACTTTACGGATATTCGATTTTTTTGGTTCGGATCGAAACGAATCGCGGATCGAATCGGATTTAACGGATTTTTTGCCCAACCCTACCTTAAACATTTTTTTTTATAACCAATTATCTTAAACATCTTTTTATGTAAGAAACTGCATATTCTAGTTTTAAAACTTTGACATCTAGTTTAGAGAAAAAAAATCATTTTGAAAAATCACTGAATAAATGTGTTCCGACAATTAAAATAACCATAAAACAAAGTTAATTTTTTTTTTAACGCTTTATTATATTGAAACTGATTTAACATCGATTACATCATAGAAGAGATCAAACATATGAAATACGAAGAGAAACTAATGGTTTTTCTACACCAGAAGGAAAGTGAGGACAATCATCTTTAATGACACATTAGCGATACCAAGATGGTCTTGTTTCGAATCGAAGGTAGACAATTAGGTGTTTCCGAATCCACAATAGCAGCCGGACTTCCAAAATCTAATACGATAACACGACAACAATTCTCTTAATTAAGATAAATCTCTTTCTTCGATTGCCTCTGTCAATTTTGTTCCAAGTTAGCTTATGTGAAGCCGCCGTTGAACAAATTTGAGCTGCAAAACTTAAATCAGATTGATAGCCACTTAGCCAGAATTGACTATAAACTAAACAAGTAAAACTAACGATAGATCTTCTACGAAGAAAATCATTAACGAAAAACTGAACCCAAACAGGGGAATCATAATAACTCATAAAAAATATATAAAAAACCATCGAAACGTTTTTGACCAAAACTTCAATAAACCTTCTAGACTCCATGTTTATCGTAGAATCTACTAGTTTATAACCCTATCACGATGCCAGCAAAAGTATTGGACATCGGAGAGGGAGTAAACGAAAATCACCCTTTTTTCTCCCTTTCTCTCTGACGGCTAGGGTTTTTTTATTGATCAAACAAAGTTAATTAAGAATCGTGAAACTGTCATATTATTGTTACCTTTGCAGTCTGAAAACGTGATATTTGATCCACAAAAAAACTTACAATTATCGGTTGACCCTAAAACCACTTACGACTATTCTAAACAGTGGATTAGGTTCTGAGGCGTTCAATATTTTTATAGTCATAAATGTCCCACCATATTTGTTGTCTTTTTAGTAAAAAACGTCGACACGTAAAATCAGTTTATACGTCCACCTCACAAATTTAGCATTTATTTACAACAAAAGAGATATTAAATATAAATTCTGGTAAATATCTTTGGTTGTGCTTCATTGTCCTATTTATTTCCATTTACTTTAAATTTAAGACCAAGACCTAACAACATGACCTCCATACTTAATAGAGTTTGCCCCACCAACAAACTCTATGAATATGCATCACATCCTTCTGAAAACATAGTCGAGACAATTCGCATTCGCATTACTTTAAACACTTATTATGATTTTGATAGTAGCGTTTAAAAGTGTATAATCAGGTTGTGTTCAAAGTACCACCAAATAGAAATTTATTAACTAAACCAAAGGAATGATAACCAAAATCGAACACGAAAGATTCTATAAGAATTTTTTTTTTAGACTATACAAAACTAGAAGAAAAAAATATTAAAGATCTCTTATAATATCAAAACTAGATTATGGACGCTCATATATAGTAGTATCTCATTATACATTTGAAGGTCCGTTCAATATTTAGGCCCATTTGATTTAATATTGTAAACTGTAACTTGGTTGGTTGTGAGGGGAAGGAATTAAATATTAGAGCTTTGATTTAACCAATTGCAAAATTAGGTTTCTTCAATTTTGAAGAGTAGAAAATTTGGGGATTTTCGGATTTTAATTTCGTTTCGGAATAAATGGGTAAAAAACGTGGGTCTGGATCGGGTTTCGATTTCGGATTACTAATCGATTTACGTGGTTCACAATCAAGTTAACCGAAAAAATCCATAATCAGGATGAAACATAGTCAAACTTTCATATTGTGGGTAAACATTACGAGCTCAAAGTTTGGGGTCTATCTAAGAGGATATGAAACTTACGGGGGTGAATTAGTACGTTTTCCCTGAAAATTTAGATCTATGGGTTCAAAATGGTAAATATATATTTAGATTTATTACGAGAAAACGCCACTCTTTATCAAAAAGTTTGCTCAATGCAGTAAGTAGATTTTGTTAAAAGTTTAAATAAGGAATCTTTTTAAGGATCTTAATGGTGATAGAACTCAATGGAGAATTTAGCGGTAAAAGATAACATAAACTTAAAAAAAGACTATAAGACTGGTAAAATATAGTTTTACCACTATCCAAATAGTAGCATCCATCTCAACTGGGAAACTAATCTAAGTTGATGCCATATATATATAGTTTTTTTTTTAATTGAATGTAAAATTTATTCAAACAAAAAAAATGATTTTACAAAAATATAACTTTTATCGAAATGTTTAAGAGAATGCTACAAAGAAGAAGTGAATTGTGCCATCGAGTTCCAAACCAAATCAACAGACCATTTGCATATTTCTCGTATCCAGGGAGAGAAGATAACCAATTTAAAACTGGTTTGTCTATGCATTGAATTAACCGTGAGGTGGGAGTGGGCAATTCACCATGTCTTCTACCATTCCTTTCTCGCCAAATCAAATACACCGTTGTCTGAAATACATATTTGAGAATAAAACCAGAGCTGAATTCAAAGGAATCGTTTGTGAGAAGTTGAATGATTGCGTCCCATAAGGTTGTATAGTTGAGGTTCCATATGTTCCTTGTGAGTGTGGACCAGATTTCCTCCATAATCCGACACTGGAAGAAAAGGTGATCACGTGTTTCGAGAGGGTTCTGACAAAAGACACATGAAACTTGAGCACCAATATTCCATTTTATCATACGATCTTCTGTCAATAATCGATTATGCATGGCTAACCACAATATAAACGAATACTTAGGCGTAGCTTGAGGAAACCAAACCCCTTTGTACCATTCTTGTGTTGGTTGAGGTACCCTTATCTGCTTCCATGTTAGCTTCGAACTGAAAATTGCTTTGAATTTATTCTCTTTTTGCTTCCATAAAACCACATCCTCCTCATAAGAAACTCTACGTTCTCTCTGCTTTGCGATCTCTTCTTCAATTATGTTCAAAACTTCTACTCTATGCCGCCGTCTACGGTGCATGTGTAGAACCCTCTCGACTGATGAGTAAAGGTCAATACCCAAATCTATACATCCTCGGGATCCTATAATATCAATTAGTCTCCCCAACGGCGACCAAACGTCATACCAAAATGATGTTAGCGCACCACTTTTAATCTCCACTTTTTCGAACGGAGTTGCAAGTTCTCTATATTTCAGTATTTTTCTCCAAGTCCATGAGCCTAACGATGATGAGGAACTGATTGACCAAAAGGATCCTCTTCTAATTAGATAACACCGAATCCAATTGACCCACATAGAAGAATGACAAGATATAATTCTCCATATAAGCTTCAAACAACTCACCTTATTCGATTCTGTAATTGATCGCAATCCTAACCCTCCTTCTTCCTTTGGTTTACTAACGTCCTTTCATGCGATTTTTGCCTTCTTTGGATTCAAATCCGGTCCCGACCGGAAAGCCGAAATCCAAAAATTGATGCCATATTTATTACTAAAGCGTTTTTGATTGAATAATAATTTTAAATTTATTTTATAAAAAAAAATTCTAGTATCAAAAAAATTATACCAAGTCAAATTGTCTTTTGCTAAATTCTAGTATCAAAAAACCATCAAAATTAAGAAAAAAACCATCAAAATTCTTCATGACCGTTGCATTTTTTTAAGTCCGTGATTTTCATTAATTTTCAGGTTTATGGGCGAATTGTATTTGTGATATCTTTATAATATTTTAAGGTTGTCAACAACCAACAAGCCATGAGAAGATGACATGTGTCATTCATTTTTGTAACATTTATTCTTATAATTTATTTTAATTGAAAAGAAAAAAATATATTTAAATGACTTTAATAATTAATTATAACAACTTAATAGTTAAGATTAATGTGAGTTCATTCCAATGAATTACAATATACTTTTTTCAAATCATTAAATTATAAAGATTTCAATCAAGTATTATTTTTATTTCTTTGATATTCACAAAAAAATATGATTCCAAATTAAATGTGTTATTATGAATTTTTAATGGTTTGAAAATTAGATAGATTCCAATAAGTTATTGTTTTTATTTCTTTGATATTCACAAATAAATATAATTCCAAATTAAATGTGTTGTTATGAATTTTTAATAGTTTGAAAATTAGATATTTTATTTATAAAACTTATCATTATACTATACAAAACGTTTTAAAGCCAATAATAATAATGTATGAAATTTTAAGTATGTTAGAATGCTAAAGTTATCAATCGTTTTCTAATGCAATTAAAACAATTTGTGTTAGATAAAATAGCACTCTTAAGCAAGATAATCCCAAATAACATAACAATTAACCAATGAATTGATATGAAAGAAAAAAAATCAGATGATTCATTCTCTCTTTAAAATCAGATACATTCCAAAATTTGTAATGAGATGATTTATGAGTCTCAATACAATCAAAACATACTACAACTTGTCTATTCAACATATTTTTTTTTTAAAATGTGTTTGATACCAAAGAAAAAGAACGAATGATCATTATTTTAGAGAATCATAGTGAATATTGATAAATATTATGTTTCTTCTCACATATAACATTGCTTATGTCAAAATTTTGCTACAAATGCTCAGTTTTCTAATATAGATAATTATTTACTACAACACTAACTTTTATAATAATGAATACTCAATAAAGTTATAAACTGTTACATATTTAACCATGTTAATTTTCAAAACCACGCAACGCGTGGACAATCTCTAGTTTCGTTTAATTTTCAGGTTTAAAATCTACATTATACATTGAAAATGTAACTCCAAGAACTTGGAATACTGTATACCTAAGATTTGTCTTGTGAAATTAGAGATTTATGAAGATAAATGTTAAGTTGATGAGATTATATTGTTAAATGGATTTGAAAACCAATGCAAATACCGAAATATAGAAAACCAATACATAATCTAAAATGTGTATGTGGTTCAGGTTTCATATGCCATATGAACTCTTATGGAGTTTCAAAGAGGCAATACAAACACACAACTTATTTTAAGCAAATAGTTACTAAGAAACACATTGCTAAACATGGCTTTATTGTAAACATAGAACAGAAAAAGTGAGAGTGCCTTTGGTATGTGTTATGTTTCTCTCAAATCTTGGCGGCGAATGAAATGCCTTGTTTGGTCAAATCGTCGAGGCTCCCTGCATCAGGTCGAGCTTTGGCGACTTTAGCCAAGGCTTTGTTCTCATCACCACTACCTCCTTCCATAAATGCTCCAACCACTTTACCACCTTGAATCCAGTATGCTCCAAACGTTGGTTTTGGGTTTGATGGATTGCTGTCTCCAAATAACACAGAGTCACCTACATTGTCTCCATAGAACTGCCACGAGAGATCAAAGGAACGCGAGTAGAAGAATGGGAGATAGTCGTATTCCTCCACCGCTTTGCCTCCCTCAGCCGCTTTGATCGCCTGAAACAATGTATCACATATATATATATATATATATATATATATATATAAAGTTTCATATACGCACAGTTTTTCAGCCTCGATTATGCATTTGCTTTCATATGTAGAAATGTTATGATTTTAATAATATCAGCGTAATTGTATTCATAATGTACCTTGACAGCTTGCTCTGCGGATTTGCGAGAATGGTCAACATGCTCGACTCTTCTCACATCTCCGTACATTTTCAAGGGGAAGGTGGCAACGTCGCCAACAGCATAAACATCTGGAACACTTGTTTTGAAGAATGCGTCGGTCTGCGCGAAACAGTTAAGCCATTAAAGATCCAAATTGGAATGGTTTGGGAACAAGAAGAGAGACGCACGCGTAGCAGATAGATAGATACCTTAATTCCACCTTTGTCTTCCTCGACCTGTCCCTTGAATAAAGATGTCAATGGCTTTGCACCAACCCCAACTATCACAATGTCGGCTTCCAATGATCTTCCATCTTTGAGCTGTACTTCCTTCACCTGGAGGAGAAGAAAACAAGTAAGATATATGCACCGGAGGCAATTTGGAAAAGCTAATTGATTAGGGGTGATCATATAAACCAAACCAATACATAAATGCGTTCATAATCTGATCTATTTTAGTGCCGAAATTGATTTTAGCTTCTATTGATTTAGTTTACCTCTCCACTTGGATGAGCAATGAAACCAGCTGCCACTGTTCCTTTAATGATCTTGACTCCCTTGTTTGTATAGTAAGTCTCATAGAAAGCAGCAATATCAGCAGTGAAAAGCCTAGGCACTGCGTGAATTGTTACGTGTAACTAAGTAATACAGATATGAATAACCGAATTTCAAAAGGATATGAATAATCCAACTTACTGCACCAAGGTTCAGGGAAAACCATAGTGACGTCAAAGTTGTTGATCCTCAACGCTGCACTAAGCTCAAGACCAATGTAACCTCCGCCAACAACTACAGCCTTTCCACCTTTCTTTGCTTTAATCGCTTCAACCAATTTGTCCGCATCATCAATCTCTCTCAGGTAGAGGATATTCTTAGAGTCTGCACCTTTTACTCCAAAATCAGTCAATCTGAGAACCTGCAAAGGAAGTAAAAAGTTATTTTCTTCTCATCATAGAATATGAACGAAGCTTGTTGATAAGAGGAATGCAAAGGTATCGATCTTTACCGTAGAACCAGTTGCAATGATGAGAGTCTGATATTTGAAGACCTCCCCAGCTGCGCTGACAAGACTCTTGGCAGCAAGATCAGCTTTCACTATTTCTGTGCTTAGTATCAACTCAATCCCTGCAAACACAAAGGATAACGAAAATAGAACGATTTAGTTCCCATTGCAGACTAATGTAGTGCTAGATTTAGTTATTATCGAATAGTGGGACTACATAGATGAGCAAAGGTATTGATACTGATGAAATGCAGAGAACTAATACCCTTCTGTTTGTAAGATTCAGGAAGCAGTTTTTCTCCACCACCACCAACACAGCAATGGAAACCTGGAAGTCTAGCAGCCCCTGCGCAACAGAAAGATGTTCCTTAACTGTTTCTCCAAGCAAAAATTATAGTCCAAGTATCGGAAAAAAAAATTTGTACCTTCGGGAAACAAATAGCCCTTGCTAAGTGCAGGACGTTCATATGGAGCCACCTGAGCACAATATTGAGTAGATACTAAATAAGGATCATAGGTTACAAAACATACTGCATCATAATCAAGAGAAGACGTACCGCCTCTTTTGAGATAACTGCCAATTCTCCTGGTTTAACACCTTGTTTAGAAAACTCCTGAGCTGCGTATCCCTACACACAGAAAATGGTGAAAAAGGATACAACAAAATCCAACATCAGAATCGTATTTGCTTCTGTATTCCTTGGTATGTGCAACTGGAATTATCTATATCTATAGTATGTCACTATGTTCTACGATTAATCAAAGCTCAAACCAAAATACACTCAGAGGAGCTTGAGGATACAAGATTAGCCATATTCCATACGAAAAATGCCTAAGGCAGAATAAATCCATATTTTAGATCATTATATATATATCAATCGAGATAATACGATTGTTCGATTCAGAATCCAGATGCGATTGTGATATTATCTCAAACGATTATTAGCTAATTGAAGCAGAGATATCACCGATCGGACGTTTAAACTTACGAATCAGAACCTATCTCAATCTAATCAATAACAACGATCTGATGAGAATTGTGATATTTTGCAAATCAATCTCATCGGAAAATCGAAACTAATCGGCTGGCATAAAACGAAACTCCATAGAATTACGAGAGAGAGAGATAGAGAGATACTCACGGCAGAGACTCCGCCGCCGAGGATGATGTATTTGAAGCTTTTCTCCGCCATTTTTTCCGATCTTCTTTTCCAAGTTTTTGTTATCTTGTCGCTGAAGTTGGTTGTGTGAAAAATGCTGAAGAAGAAAGCAAAAGGCTAAAATGTGCCGATGAGTCTAATTGGCTACAAATTAACCAAAACTCGATCGTTGATTGGAAGATGAAGACGTACGTTTTACACGTGGCAAGATCTTTGCCGTTTAATTATTTAACGGTCGTGATCTATACTACGTGGAAAGTAGAAAGGCGATTAATTATCTAACGGTCGTGATCCATACTAGGGGAAAAAAAGGAGTGACTAGTTAATTATTGTCCTACAAGTCTTTAAGCCGAAAAATAGTTGGTGGTAAAGTCACAAATGTGCCACGTCATTGGATAAGTCGTGAGCTTTCTAGTGGTTTATTGGGCTACTTTTGTTGACCATCAAGGCCCAAAATACTTATAAGTACAAATAGAAACAGTGTAATTCACGAAATAATTGTGGTGGATACCTTTTTTTTCATGAATCACCGGGGACAATAGAGCCCCAGCTTGTATTAAAAAGAAAAACAATTACATACGGACTTGTCTCGGTTGCGTAAACCCGAGCTCATCCGCTATCAAAATCGAATCTAAATCTGGTGGAACATTCTCCAGCAAGTGAAACCCAAACGGTAAACAAAACGCATAGTTCGCCAAACCATCCGCAAGACAGTTGGCCTCCCTATACACATGAGTAACTCGGACTAACCAGTCTATTGCAATAAAGCCATGACACAAACATACCAAGAAAGACAGCTGATACGACGCACTTATCCTTGTCTTCAGAAAACCACCACTAACTCCGAGTCCACTTCCAACTTAACCTGCACGCATCACTTCTCCCAAGCAATGACCAAGCCAATATATACGCCCCATAATTCAGCCAAAGGTGCAGTACATCTACCAATATTAAGAGCAAAACACCCACACCACCGCCCAAATCCATCCTGTAACACTCCACCTGTCGTAGCTAAACTCGGAGTACCTCGCGAGGCCCCATCCGTGTTTAACTTCAACCAGCCACCGGTCGGAGCTAACCAACCAATCTGCCGCTCTACACGACCCCACACCGATCATGTCCCATTAACCACTACATTAGCCATCGACACTTCCTTCGCTAGCTCTTTGATGAACCTCACTCTATCCGGACATCCTCTATTCTCACCAAACACATTCCCACACCTCCACTTCCAACCCCACCATACGGCAATATCAAAAGTTATAGACCATGTGATGTTACCCACTAGAAACTCCGCCCCAAAATTCTCATAAAGCCATTCAAGTAAGGTTTTAGAAAAAAAATGTTTGCCTCCTCTGGTGAGGAACAATTCTACTCCAGATACCTAACATTGCTGGACAATCTCTCATAATATGCATAATCATCTCAAAATCACCATTACAAATAGTACAGACATCCGAGTCACACAAATGTCGATGTTTCCGTTCCACATTCGACATTATCACTTGCCGTCCAACTAGCCAAAGATACACTCTAATCCTCTCTGGAACACGGACACTCCAAACTCGACAAAAATATGCATCCATACAAGGGCGAGGCGTAGTATCTAAAGTTAACAACGCATACGCAGACTTGACAGAGAACGTTTCATTAGCATCCCCCCCCCCAAGATATCTGATCCCGAGCTCATGTAACGCAATCAACTACCATAGACATCAATTTTAACCTCGTGGTCTCTGAGACATACGACATGATTTGATCAAAACGCTAACCCGATCCATTACACCATAAATCTCTAACCAACAATGTCTCGTAATTGGCATGTAAGGCACCCATCACCTCAGCCACCAAAGGCTGCCTCGAGAGACATTTATCCGTCCAGAACCGTATACGACTACCATCTCCAATCACCCAACACTGACCCGGAATGATGAATTCTCTTAACCCCGTCACTATACTCTTCCACACCATAGACCAATTACTCTTGACATTTAACCATTCTCGGTTATGAGTATCTCCAACCTTGTACTTATGCCGCACCACCAAGGTCCAAAGGTTGTTCTCATCATTTAAGAGTTTCCAATCCACCTTAGATATAAGAGCTCTATTCATCTCTACAGATGATCTAATTCCCAAGCCTCCTTCATTTTATCGGTAAGCATACCGTTTTTCAAGCTACTAAGTGTTGTTTCCTTTGTTCTGACGTAAAACCCCAAAGAAAGGATCGGGACAGCTTATCTAAGCTAGATAGAGTTGACTTAGGCAGCATAATTGACCTAACCGAATGCACAGGGATAAATGATAGGACTGCCTTAGTCAGCATGAAACATCCTGCTAAGCTCAATACATGTCATTTCCAACCAGCAAGCCGTGAGGAGACTCTCTCAAGAATCACACCAAACGTCTCCTTATTCATTCGTTTCTGCAAAACCGACATTCCCAAATACTTACCTAACTCACGCCTCGATTTAATGCCACTTTCGTCACTAATTTGTTTCTCTAAGTCTCTCAAAACATTAGCGGAGAAAAAAATCTTCGACTTTTCCAAGCTAATTTTCTGACCCGATGCTAAACAAAAAGTCTCCTACACATTTCGAATCACCTAGATCTGCGAAACGGAAGCCTCCACAAACAGAATTAGATCATCCGCAAAACATATATGTGACAACTCCAGACCACCGCGAGATAACTTAGTCGGTCGCCACCTTTTCTCAACTCGCGATCGCTCAATCAAATGACACAACCTCTCCATACAAAGCACAAATAGATAAGGAGAAATCGGATCCCCTTGCCTAAGCCCTCGCAACCAAGGAATACTAAGTACAAGAGTCAATTTATAAGAGTTGTGAAGGGAAAAATGCTTTAAGAAAAGAAAAAAAAAACCAAGGAATTTTTTATTTGACGAAAAAAACACTATATTTTATTTTAACGCCAATTAAACCCTGACAACAAATACTGTTAAATCATTAATGTATACAGAGGCTATCTAGCAATTTCGGAGAAGGAGAGGACTTGCCACTTATAATTCATTTCAACAACAATGTATGTTCAAGGCTTTATCATAGATTTGAGTAGATGATAGAATTTTGTGCTCAATTCTTTCATTTAGACTATATAGGTTTGTGGTTTCTTAACTTCTGATTTTGTGTGGATTTTAAAGTTTTTTAGTTTGAATATGAATGAACTTGCTAATAATTATTTTTTAATCAACGTAAACCTCTTCGATCAAAAGAAAAAAAAAGAACGTAAACCTCTAAATTAGAAAATTAAACCTCTACATATTAATGGTTTAACATTCTTTTTTGTTTAGAGTTTAATTTACGTCAAATTAAAATGATGGGGTTTATTTTTCATCAAATTAAATTATTGGGGTTTAATTTTTATCGCATTTTTTGCTGGGGTTTTTTCGTCGAATCAAAGATTCTTTGGAGTTTTTTTTTTCATTTTTCCCTGGTTCTGAATGATAGCACATATAGTTTCGATGATAAATTGACAAAAATAAAACATGTTTGTGTTATAGAATAATTTGAGTAGCTCTTGAAAATATAAATTCATATACTATTTAAATTAAGTTGGATATACAAATTAAAATTATACATTCACATGTGTTTTTTTTTTTTTTTTTGGTGAAGACATTCACATGTGTTTTGATAATGTCGTCTAAGTGTTTTGATTTTTTTAGCTACAAACTTGGCATCAATTCGTCATTTCGGTTAAACTCTAGTCAATCTTAATTTGTAATCTCGGTCTATTGCGATTATAACATTAAACTTGTATAAAATTTCTAAACGAAATAACCAAATAATTTAGAGGTATATATGAACTATATGAACTATAAGATTATAAGATTATAAATCACACGTCAAAAATTGAAAAGGATTTTAAATAGTATGTAGCTAATATGGGCTAATTCTCTTTATTCATTGCCAATTGGATTTGAGTTACAAGTTTATAATTTAATATGAACATCTTAAATAAACATTTGAGCCAATATTTTTAAATTTTACTGTTTTGTTTTAAAGATCACTTAACAATTGACGGAAAAAAATCAAATATTTTTCCAATTAAATTATCTACATTGGTTACTTAACCATGATTAAACATGCATTACAAAAAAAAAACTAACAAACGGACTTTGGTTGCTCAACCCATAGGATAAACGTTCAACCACCAAACCACAACATTTGAAAGAACATAGCACTAAATCCAAGTTTAGCATTTAATCGACAAGTCAAAAACATGTATATTCTAGGAACAAAGTTACATAAAAAGCATATAATTGGATTTAGTGGACAACAACAAACACAAAAATACATTGTATACCAATGTTTTTAAAACAGGACCGGTGACCAAACAGGCGACCGAACCGAAAAAAATTTCGGGTCGTGAGTTAATATAGTCCAACCGGGTTTAATAGTTTTTTTAAAATATTAGTTTTTATATATTTGTCTTCTATTTATATGTCTATATCTATCCAAATATCAAATAAATTTTTTTAATTATTACAAACCTTTGAAAAACAAAAAAAAAATATAATAGCAAAATTAAACAAATTATAGATACTAATAAAATTATAACAAATTTAAGCGTTTTGGTCTAAACTTTTAAACGTTTTATAATATAAACATATTTTATATGGAAAAATTTTATTATTTCGTTAATTTTATCAAAAAAATTGGCTAAAAACTTATAACTAAATGAAAATAAAATGAAAAACTCCGGCCGTGACCCTTCCTCTTCACCCTCCAAATCTGTCCCACATCCATTCCCCACCTTCCAGCTCATCCCAAAAAGCTCCCTGGTCCTCTCCGGTTCGAGAAAACGTACCAATTTCATCTCTTGTCTTTGATGTCTCGATAGTCGACGGAGTTGCCAAGACTGCGATTCCAGACGAACTGTTAAAAAATCCACAGCCTTTGTGGAAGAACTATATTGTAGGGCATTTCATTGAAGATGCACCTCATATAGGGAAGGTCCACGCCAAGGTAAATCGATTATGGTCTTCGGATAAATCATTGAAGATTGATGCTCAGTTTTTAAATCCCAAAACTATTCTCTTTCGGATTGAGGACTCGCATATGCGACAGCGTGTCCTTAATAAGCACTTTTGGCATATCGATGAAGTCCCACTAGTTGTCCAGGAGTGGAGTCCTAAAACCGCACATCTCAAGCATTTGTCAGCTATACCTATTTGTGTAACATCCGGTCTATTTTTTTTTGTTTAATAATTAATTCTACCGCGGAATAAACTCATCAACCAATAATCCAATAATATAATTAAAATAGCAATAAATCAAATGAGCAAAAAGATCACCAATAATTATTCTATGCATTTCTAGTAACCTAACCGGGTTCACTAGCAGCTTAGCACAAACAGAAACAAACGAAGGACATTCCTAATCATCCTCTCCCTAAAGCCATGATTTCGCGATCACACTTTTCTTTTTCCTTTACCTGCAACACAATTGGAAAAACGAGTTGCGTAAGTATTTAATAAATACTTAGTGGAGCGGTCATCCCGTCTACCGGATATAAAATAAGGAAATAGATTATCAATTCTACGCGAGCAAACAACAATTAGCAACAATTAAACAAATTCAGTATTTAAAACAGGGGGTGTCGATCGACACACCCACTTGGTGTCGATCGACACTGCACTCAAGCATTCGATCCTCGCAATCATAAACAGTGGTGTCAATCGACACTACCACTAGGTGTCGATCGACACCTCTCGCAGAAACCTGAACGGAGTCAAATCCTCACACGACTCGTGTTCCGTTTCATCGTGCGAGTTCATCATGATTCCAGACACAATTCACACAGAAACAACACAGCAAACGCTCCTAATCATCACAATCAAACAATCAAATTCCTAACAACCTAAACCCATATCCACGATTATGCGGTTCGAGGAAAGAACGGTTAAGAACAAAAAATCAGCGACCTCGTAGCCTCTGATCTCAACCAAAAACACCGAGGAACCCTTCCTCAATTACCTAGAACACAAAAAATTGGATTTCCCAAAACCCTAATTCAGACTTCCAGAAAATAGAACAACGCATTGGATTAAAACGATCATAGGGATCGAAGCTTACCTCTAAATTCAGATCGGAAACCCAATCTGAAAACTAGACCGACAGGGGTTTCCAACGATACCTAGCTAGTCCTCTGATTCTCTATGAAACGCCGGGAAAACACTTCCCAAGGAGACTGATTGAATCCCGAAACTGCACAGACCACTTATGGGAAAACGATCATAACTCACAAACCACAACTCCAAAAGGCAATAGGATTTATTTTGAAGCTAGCTAAGAGGAAGAAGAACATACCTACGAAAAATCACGCCGATCAGACTCGATTAGACCGACCGTTCCTCGTTTCTACAAAGACAATTGAACCTGTCTTCTCTTCTTCTCAATCTTCTCTCTCTCAAAACTCTTCTCCTTCACACAAAGCCACGAAAATCTCTTTTTCTTTTTGCCTCACGCGGCCACAAACCCAAAAGGGCTTATATACGGAAGCCCTAGGGTTAAATCCCCTAAACCGAGCCAAAAACCGCGATTAAAACAAACCGGGAACACAACTCAGAACTTGGTGTCGATCGACACCCCTACCAAAATACTAAAATTTTAGTTTTGGGATGTTACAATTTGGGTCGATTTCAAAGACGTTCCGGATTATCTGTCCAAGTCGATGCTTCAAAAAAAATTTCTGAGCACCTGCTCCCTACTGCCGAGCACCTGCTCGCACGGGGTGCTCCCACGAAAATTTCAGAAACTTCGCCTGAGCGAGTTTATGTACCAAGGGTGCCTTACCCTGAGTGAGTTTATGTACCAAGGGTGCCTTACCCAGTACCCCCTAAGAAATCTAGAAAGGATTTGGAGGATGTTGAGTGTAAGGAGGTGCTAGAAGATCTGACGGTGAAGCTCCCTTTGGTTGATGCCGTGCAAATGATACCATCACCCAAAAGGTACACGAAGGAATTGGTTGCTGGTAAGATTATTGAAGAGGAGAGTGTGATGATGGTTTCTAAGGAGTGTAGCGTCGTACTTCAGAATAAGGTATTAACAAAGAAAGGTGATCCGGGAAGGTTTGTGATCTCCGTGAAGATACGGCCTTCCACATTTGCTTGTTCGTTGTGTGACTTGGGAAGCAGCGTCAATTTGATGCCATATTATGTGGCTAAGTGTTTGGGCTTCACCAAGTTTAAACCCACCAAGATTTTGTTGGTTATTGCAGATGGGTCTAAAAAGCTTCCGGTTGGCATTATTAAAGATTTGCACGTCCGAATTGGGGATACTTTAATCCCAGCTGATTTTGTGGTTCTAGAGCTTGATGAAGAACCAAAGGATCCGTTGATTTTGGGCAGAGCTTTCTTACACATGGCACGTGTTATCATTGTCGTCAAAGAAGGCATAGTGGATCTCCGTCTAGGAGACATGGTAGTCCGGTTTGAGATGAGCAAGCTTCACAAGAAACTAATGATAGATGGGCACACGTTTGTTATCCACGATGGATCGGAGATGTTAGAGGATGAGGTTGAAGAGATTTTAGCAAGTGATCCGCTCGAAATTGCATTAACAAAAGCCGAGGGTGAACACGGTTTTCTGAGTGAAGACACCCAAGGATTTGCTAAGTTTCTGGATTCTAACATCAGAGTGGAGAAGGGAGATGAATTTCTGAGTCTGGGAGAGGGCACAAAAATTGAGGATCCGCGAGCACCCCAGCGAGCACCTGCTCTAGAAAAATCTACTGTTCATGGTTCTTGGAGCGAGCTGAAAGCTCCAAAGCTTGACTTGAAGACGCTCCCAGCATGGCTCAGATGGTTCTTCAGGTTCCGAAAGATCAAAGATAAGAAAGGGTCCGGTCCGTTCACAATCAAACATCCCTATCCACCCGACCGAGCGCCTGCTCCGGCTGCGCGACCACATGGAGACATAGTGTTGTTGGACACTAAAGGAGGTGAGTTTGACCCTCCTTGAGCTGAACAGTCTACAAAGTTGAGCTAATGACTTAAAACAAGCGCTTGATGGGAGGCAACCCATCGCAAACCCGAAATACATGTGGAAAGGAGCACCTGCTCCCCAATCCAGAGCACCTGCTCTCGAGGGTAAAAATCAAAAACATTTTCATTTTATGCTTTTCCTTATGATTTATTTTCTTTCACTCTCTCTCTTTTCTTATTCTCACACCGAGACGGTGTGAAGTAAGTCTGGGGGGAGTTGCTACTAATGACGTTTATTTTGGTTGTTTTCTATTTTCTTATGTCTTATTGAGTCTAGTTTTTATTTTGTTTTATGGAGTCAAAACTTTGTAGGGAATTAGGACTTTATCTTATGATGATATTTGAACTATCTATCTTCTCTCTAGTGACCATTTTTACAGAGCATGGGTACAAGGAATAGCTGGAACACTTCGACACACTATCTTCCAGGTTTCAGATTGACCGAAATTTCCTCTCGTTACCGGCACTAGATTAGGGAAACGAACTATATTCAGGACTCCTTATTCTTTCTATCACTCTTGTTGTTCCTGAATAGCTAACTCATTTTTAGCTAGTACCCTCCTTAACCATTACCTCTTTTCAAACTCCATGCATTCTTGTTACTTCATTGTCAAATGTGCAGCATATGCGCAAAAAGGCAGGAGAGAATCGAGTCGACACTGCCCCTGAATCACTCTTTCTGAAGATCGAGAGCACCCACTCCTATTTTCAAAAGATGATAATGAGGTGGAACAAAAATCCACGAGGAAGGAATAGCAATGATGAGCTCCACTTGGGTATGTACAACAACTCTCTTTGTTTTCGTGTTTGAGAGACACATGCTTGTAATTTAAACCCTCTTCATCATCATCATTCATCTAAAAAAAAAAAAAATTAAAACGGATTTTGAAGAGTGGTGAGTTGGTAAAACAGAAAAAGTGTCTCTCTGCACAGTGAGTATACCCAAGGTGGACGGTAGCTGGATTAGACGTTAGAGAGATTTGGAGACGAAAGAGTGGTTTAGAGAATGTGGATATCAACGGACTTATTCTCTCTTGCAATTTTGTGCGATATCCTGTATCCTCTACGAAACATCGAGTAACCCTTAAACACTTTGAACTCCACCTCTAAATGGCCTTAAACCTTTAGCGCCGTCTACCCTAAAAAAGTGCCTTTAGCGGGACCCTCACGCAACTTTGATGCGTTGAGTTTGTGTTTGGGAAATGGCCTGGTTGAGAAATGTGTTGAGGATGTTTTGGTAAAGCTTTGCTATTTGTAATCTGAATTATGTGGTCTGCAGATTGAAGGTTATTAACTCGGTTCATGGAGGATGAAAGAGTTCCCGCATTTTCAAACCTTTCTCCTTTACTTATTTTTGAAGAACAAACAAAGATCTAAGTCTGGGGGAATTGATATAATGCGTTTTTGGCGCATTCTAACCTTTGTTTTGTAGGTTTTTATCGAGTCTTTCTTTCTCTTTTGAGTCATTCTAGGTAAAAAAGAGGCTTTGGAGCATGAATTGGAGTTACGGGAGTTCATTGGAGCAAAATGGATGAATTTGGAGAGAAAAGGCATTTTCTTATAACCGAGCACCTTAAAAGGGATCATCTCTTCCTTGCCTGCTCTTACTCCTACACAGTTTGGTCACTCCTTAGCACTAAGATATTGGGTATTCGAATCAATCCTGATTGGACAAGGACTGTTTGTTCTTTGCTCCAAAATCGACTTACAAAGCTTGACATCGCTCTTGTGCGTATGGCTTTCCAAGCTACTATTTATTGGATTTGGAGAGAACGAAATGGGAGACTTCATGAGCAGCCTTTTCATTCTGTATTTTCCATAGCTTGTGCAATCCAAAGAGAGATTACAAATCGCCTAATCGCCCTCAGTGATTCCGAAGACATCGAACATGAAAGCATAGCTAGATGGATCTTTGTTTTTAGCTTCATGGAAGCATAAATGCCAATCCGCAATCTATTTGATTTTGATTTATACCTTTTGAATTAGTTTTAAAATTCCCGAATTGACCACCGAGCTTCAAACCGGTTTGTAAAACTTTATTTTTTTGTTGATAAATAAATTTCACATTTCAACAAAAACAAAAATGAAAAACAAAATTTTTAATTAACAAAATTATTAGACCTGGTTTGATGCGGTTCCGATTCGATACCAATTTTCGAGTTTTTGCTGGTTCAACCGGTTTTATAGCTGGTTTAACTATAATTGGGTTTTTAAGTTAACCCAAACTGGATCAGTGGCCGGTTCACAGTTTAATCTGGTTCGACCCCCGGTCCGGTCCGGTTTTGAAAACATTGTTGTATACAATTATATGAGCTTGCATGATCGAAAGAAACACTTCTCTTTGTTTTGATTTTGAATTAATACATTTGAACAAAGAGACCGTGATGGAACTAAGGTGGTTGGAGCTCGTAGCGGCGTAAGTCATGTGCAATAGAAATTATGAATAATTAGTATTAAATATAATCAGTTATTTTTATAAACAGGTTTATTGCTATACGGTTCACACAATCTTTTTATTTCTCTAATCTTAATACCAATTCTAAGTTTTCCACATTCCCATCCAAAAACTATAATAGGTTTTACCGTTTTAGGTACAACAATCCATTTCAATAATATTTATATATATTATTTTATTTTATTTTTATTTTCCCACTGGTCTTAGTTTTGAATTTTTTATTTTTCATTGTTCGGCATATAACTAAAATTTTGAGTTAATAAATGGAGGAATAAAATTGGTGGAGTGGATTTTAGATACATGCGAAGACAAAAACGCTAAGCAAGCCTTTCATGGGGTGTGTGGTCTGTCGACACAAACATGTGAAACCAATACTTGTTGCCGTATTCTCTAGCAATTTTCCTTTTTTCCTACAAAATTAAACTAATTTAATTTCTCCTCTATTATTTTATAAATCTCAACTTCCTCGGATTCTCATCTCTCAGATCTTAGATCCTATTGATATTGATATTGTTTTGTTTACTAGTTATCTAGAATTATATAGAACATAGACATAACCCATATCATTTGTCCTTGTGCACTGTTTCTTGTTCTTCGTCCACATAATAAATATAAACATCCCTACGTAAATTAAATGTTATATATAAAGTGGGAAAAATCTTAGATGCATACATTTTTTATTTTTCATGATTAGAGAAAAAAAAACAAAAAAGGGGGATACACTTTGAATTTTTATTTTCCATAACACACAATATGGTTCCATCAATCGTTTTTCTTCAAAAGATGCAAATATTTTAATAATTCATTTTAAAATAAGAAGGACCATACTATATATTTCTGTATATGCGCGTGCATGTGTTTGTATAATATAATCTTTTGATGTGATGGTTAGATTAAGTTAAGTAAGAAAACAGAAGAGGACGTAGTACATTTGACGATCTAATTCGTGTTAGTTTTTTTTTTTTTTTTTTTGGTCTAATAATTCGTGTTAGTTGATGTTTAAAATATAATTAATGTTGATTAAAAAGCAAGAGGGAAGAGATTAAAGGCGCAGAAAGAGGAATCCTAGGCTCAAAGGGTTATCAAAGACCTACGAAGTCTAACTCCACGTTCCAACTAATTATTTAGGCTTTTTACCAGATTCGAAAACACTGTGTTTTTGACATCTCGATCTCAACTTCGGTTTGGGAAATCATTAGCTCAAATCCATTTAATTTAAGTGATTTACGTTATAAAAACAATATTGTTAGTAGCTAAGTTCGAATATATTGTTTAACAAAAAAAAAGAAAAGTTCGAATATTAAAAAAGATTATGGGTCAAAAGTCCGTAATTTCTATAACTTGATATTATAAAAATTAGTTTGGAATTGTAATAGCACAAGAAAGCTTTAACTTTGTTTTTTTAAGTTTGAAGTCCCTCTTTTCAATCAAATTTTATAGTTTAACAGGTCTAGCCCTTAAATACATGTTTATTCTTTTTACAGTCAAAGTTATAATTGTTGTTCTTGTTGAGTTTTATATAATTCTAGATAACTAGCCCTTAAATACATGTTTATTCTTTTTACAGTCAAAGTTATAATTGTTGTTCATATAAAATTCCTATGATGTTCCATAGATGATAAAGATTACAGTAGACTAAAATAGTTTTATGTTAAATTCTACACCATTTCAGCTATAATAAAAAGGGAAATTAGCATGTATAATACACAAAAAAAAACTATAACTTACATTCTAACTATTTACCCTAAATCTAAAGGTTATTATTTGGCAACATAGAACACTTTTTGTTATTTACTTAATTACATTCTTTTTTTTTATTAAGCAAATTGACCTTAATAGAAATGCCACAATACTAGTAATAACGTTAACCACTAAACACAAGGTGTAGCCAATTAAACATATTTTTAGCTTTATATTTTCCAAATTATTTATTTTTCGTTATAATATTATTTTAGAAAATATATTGATCTTATGGTTCATCGTTATCATTGTTTCAAGTTTTTATTTATTTTTATAAACAAAGATGATCCTGACTTTCCATCCGACTAAATCCCAAAAATTAGTGTAGTCGGAATGGTTTGCAGTTTCTAGTATGTTTAAAACATGACACTATTTCATGTGATCAAATAAAAATGGCTAAATAATTACTCGTTTGAAGATAATTGATATCTAATTTAAACTAAAATATATATATATATATATATATATATATATATATATATATACATTATTAGTTTTTCAGTTTTGGTCACCAATGGAACTCATAACCTTTTTCAAGATTTTTTATTAAATTCAGTATTTTATAATTATATATGTCTAGCTACTATATTAGGGGAAACATCAAATTTCTTGTAAGTTGCAATCACATAGTTTATTGTGTACCGAGTAAAGGGATCGATTCGCCTGTGTGTATATAAGCTTTTACCAACGAGATCCTAAGTGATCTAATAGAGAATATATATGTAATTATGATTATGAAGTTAATCTATTACCACAAATACAATACACACGGATGTTGCAGCGATTCTTGCTCTAACTTTTACAGTATGTATAGTATTAGTTCATCTCGTACATATCAATATTTTGTCATTGTCTTATATATTATTACTATCATATAAATCATTCGTATAATTTATACTACAAAGTATAAACAAAATTTTAAGTATATCCATTGAATTTTTCCATTTTGCTCATCGAAAATTCCTACTGTAACATGCAGTCATATTCCGACTGTAACATGCAAGCGTTTTGTGAGAGTTATTCTACATCTTTCTTGTGCATTAGACTGATGTGTATTACATATGTCTGCTTAAATTTGAACATATCTTTCGCTAATCATTAATGTTTCCATAGTTAGTAACAGGCGTAATTCTTAATTATATGTTCAGTACTTTACAATCTACTGTTCTGAAGTTCTATTACGACTTCGAAAGACTAGTAAAAATGGTGTTCTACAAAATAATATACTAGTGAAAAAATCGTTTTTTCTTCGAAAGAAGTGTTGTCACACAGCATTTTGAAAATAGTCTCACACCGGGTTACCTGTATTTTTCTGACAATATTGCTCCATATATATCCTTTATATTTATTCACATCTATTTTAATCATCTCGTCAATCGTATCTACCAATTGTTCGCAGTGAATTAAAACAACGACTAAAAATGTGTAGTTTTTTTAATAGGTTATTCACATCTAAAATGTGTAGTACTAGTTACCGACTATTTAATACTCAGACGACTATAAACAAAAATCTCAAACAATATACTGAATAATAGAAAACAAATAACAGAGAGAATCTGGAAATGTTTTCATTATTGATAATCTTCTTAATCCTATATATTATTTGAGGAGTATTTTGGGAGCACTTTGCATAGGTGTCATTACCACAATTTTTCTTCTCTTAATTTTTATTTATTTATTTCATTCTCTTATACTCATTGCCAAACAAATTTAATTCCAAATATACTTATTAAAATTACTATAACTTTAATTGCCAAACACATTAGAATCTTCCTAAACTTGCCAAAATTAAAATATTTTGAAATTTTCAACTTGCCGAAATTAAAATATTTAGAAATTATATATTTAAATCATAGAATTAAATGTGAACAAAAATTTAACATATATACCAAAAAAAATTGATTTAAAATAAAATAAAACAATTGATTATCTTTTGAAAATACATGAGCATGTAAAAATATGTTTTTACATGTGTTGTTTTGTTTGACAAGTAGATGTTTTTAATTTTTCATAAATGCACCTTCGTACAAGTAAAAATATAATTATTAATGAAATTTGTTGGTTTAATTATTTCGCGGGTGGAACACATTTGTATGCAAAATAATCGCAAAATTCATATATATAAATTAGGTCTTAGGTTATGTATAATTATCCTTCATAATCTTTTTTTTTAACTAAAACTATTGATTTTATTCGATAATCATTTTATCCCGCATACAACGCGGGTAATTTTCTAGTTACAATTAAAGAGTTGTACATGTATTATAAACTAAGGCTATACCGGAAATTACACTAAACCGAAATCTAATATTCACATGGTTCAATATCCCCCCTCAAGATGGAGGTAGGAACAAATTACTAACTCCCATCTTGCCAATGAAACTCTTGAAAAGAGCAGGATAAAGAGGTTTAGTCATAGTATCTGCAACCTGACTCAAACTTGTCACATGCATTGTTTTAAGCAATCCATCATCAATGTTCTCACGAATGGTATAGCAATCTCTGTCCACATGCTTTGTTCTTTCATGGAAGACAGAGTTATTAGCAATATGAATAGCAGCTATGTTGTCACAATAGAGAAGAGCAGGAAGCTTCAATGGCAGATGCAAATCAGTCATAAGTTTATTCAACCAAACAACCTCACAAGCAGCCAAAGCCATAGCTCGAAATTCAGCCTCTGTAGTACTACAGGAAAAAGTCCTCTGTTTCTGAGCTTTCCAAGAGACCAAAGAATCACCAAGAAACATAAGATAGCCAGAAACAGATTTGCAAGTATCCTCACAAGAACTCCAACTTGCATCTGCATATCCTTTAAGATCAAAATTGCCAGAAGAAGAATAGAACAATCCTTGACCAACAATACCTTTTAAGTATCTCAACACCTTATGAGCAGCTTGGAGATGAATATCTCGTGGAGCACAAGCAAATTGACCAAGAGTAGTAAGAGCACAAGATAGATCAGGACGAGTAATAGCTAAATACTGCAACTTTCCAATCAACTTCCTATACTGTTTAGGATTTTCCAGTAATGTACATGAGTCTTGGGAGAGTTTGATAGAAGGATCAATGGGTATGGAAGAAGGTTTGCAACCTAGAAAGCCAGTCTTATCCAACAATTCCAGTGTGTATTTCCTTTGACAAACTGAAATACCCTGAGTAGATCTTGCAATCTCAAGACCAAGGAAATATTTTAATTCTCCAATATCCCTGAGTTTAAAATGAGACTCCAAATCAATCTTAAACTGCTTAACATCATCATCATTGTTGCTGGCTATCATGATGTCATCCACATAAACGAGTACTGCCATATACTTATCACCCAAACGTCTGATGAATAGAGTATGATCACTATCAGACTTCTTAAATCCCATGAGCTTCAATGTAGAAGAAAGCTTCAAATACCATTGTCTGGATGCTTGCTTCAAGCCATAAATAGATTTGTGAAGGCGACAAACCGAACCAGGAGGATAAGTTTATCCAGTGAGATCAGCATAACCAGGTGGAAGTTTCATGTAAATTTCTTCGTCAAGGTCTCGATTCAAGAAGGCATTGGAGATGTCCAACTGAGATAAAGACCATTTCTTCTTAGCAACAATATCAATAAGAATCCTAATTGTGGAAAGCTTAGCAACAGGAGAAAATGTCTCTGTATAATCCACTCCTTCCTCTTGTGTGAAACCTTGAGCAACCAAACGGGCCTTATATCTCTCCACATCACCGTCAGACAAATACTTCACAGTAAAAACCCATTTACAACCGATTGCAACTTTCCCTTCACGCAGAAGACAAATACTCCAAGTCTGAGTCCTTAGCATAAAACCAAGTTCCAATCCCATAGCATCACACCATAACTTATCCAACATAGCTTCCAAATATTTCTTTGGTTCTCTAATTTTAGTGATATTATTAAGAAAAGCTTGAAAAGGCTCAGATAAATAACAATAAAAAATATAATTGGCAATAGGATAAGGTGTTTTACTAGTAATATTATAACAATGAAAATCCTGCAAATGAGATGGTGGTTTGGTAGGTATGCGTGACTTCAAAACAGAAGGTTTTGGAGCCACAGATGATATCACATCAATATTAGGATGTGTATCAGAAGATGAGTGTCCACGAGGAACACTATCAAGAGAAGCAGGTGAAGGAAAAAGAGGAAAGAAATCCTTTACATCATCAGAGATAGGAGATGAAGCAGAGGGAAAAATATCCTCATGAAATTGAACATGCCGAGAAATAGAAACAAAGTGTGTCTCTATATCTAATAGCTTATAACCTTTAACCCCCACTGGATAACCTATAAAAACACAGGCTCGAGATCTAGGGGCAAACTTATTACTAGACTTACTAGAAGTTGAAGCATAACATAAACACCCAAAAGTTTTTAAAGAACTATAATCAGGGAGTTTCTTAGTAAGCTTCTCATAAGGAGACTTGTTCTCTAGGACAGAAGAGGGTAAACGGTTAATAAGAAACACTGCTGACAAGACACAATCTCCCCAATAGGCTAGAGGAATACTAGATTCAAATAATAAAGACCTAGCTACATTCAATATATGCTGATGCTTTCGTTCAACAACAGAATTTTGTTCAGGTGTTTCAATGCAAGTATGATAAGCAGTAATCTCTTCAGATTTATATAATTCTGAAAACTTAAGTTCATGCGCATTATCAGACTTAACTGCCTTGACTCTAGTATAATATTGAGTTTCAACCATGGCAATAAAATCAGGAAACAGATGTAAGATATCAGATTTTGAACTCATTAAATATATCCAAGTTGCTCTACTGTGATCATCTACGATAGTTAAGAAATATTTGAAACCATCAATAGTAGGAACAACAAATGGACCCCAAGTGTCAATATGAACAAGCTCAAAGGGGTGATCACAAAAATGTTTACCATGTTTAAAAGGAAGTGCTTTTGTTTAGCTAAATGACAAACATGACAAAGAGAAGAGTGATCTTTATTGATAACAGTCTTTGGTATCTTCATTACATCAGAAAGTAAAGAAAGCTTATCAAAAGAAGGATGCCCTAGACGTCTATGCCAGGTGATATTATCAGTTATAACAGATGAACAAGTAGAATGATTACCTTGAAAAGAAAGAGTTTTAAGATTATTATTGACATCTAGAACATATAAACTCCCTACTTGACTACCTTGACCAATCATCAACTCCTGAGTAATTGCCTGTATAAAACAAGTATCAGGAGTGAATATAACTTCAGCATTTAAAGACTTCGTCAAGACACTAACACTCAACAAATTAAATTTAAATTCAGGAATATAAAGAACATTATGAAGAGCCAAAGCATCAGTTAACTGAATGAATCCTATTCCTGAAATAGTAATTGTATAAGTATTAGGGAGAGTAACATAGGTATTGGCTAAAGGGGTATACTGGGTAAACATATCCCTATTATGACTAACATGATGGGTTGCTCCTGAGTCTATAATCCAAGCTCTAAGAAACACATCTGTTTCAGGAGATATAGAATTAACCAGCATGTTATAATAGGAGTGAGAGAAAAGGGTAATGAACTTACCAGAAATGCTACCTAAAACCTGTGAGATAACAGGAGCAGAAGTTGAAGGAGAAGCATTGGAGGAATCAACTAGTGGTATGACAGTAAAAGACTGGAGCTGGTTACTGAGATAAGAAATCATACTGTGAATCTACGCTTTGGACAAATCTGCACCATTACTAGCCTGCTGTTGCGGTAAAGACTGAACTGGAGGAGCAAAAGATGGCGTGACAGCTAAATTAGCCACTCCAAAAGATGCTGGTTTCTTCCCTCTCCCCATGCCAGGAGGAAAGCCATGTTTCTTGTAGCACCTCTCCACTGTATGGCCAATCTTTGAGCAATAAGTGCATTTCATGTTGTGGTAATTACTCTGAGACAAGTGAATTGTAGGAGAGTCAACCACAACATCATGTTAAACTTGAAAGGCAGAGGGAGAAGACACAAGAGTTGGAGAAGATCCAATAACTCTCTGACTTTCATCTTGATCCAAGATATTATAAATCTCAGATAAAGTAGGCCTAGGCTTCAAGTTCAATATCTGACTACGAATATTAGCAAAGTTGTCATTCAACCCCATAAGAAATTGAATCATCCTGCTTGTCTCAGCTTCATCCAAGAGCTCCTTGACATGATCACAGTCACAACGTTTAGCATTCTTGAACTTAGTATAAAACAATTGCTCCCATAAAACTTTCTTCTTAGTGTAGTAAGTAGACAAATCCATAGAGCCTTGCTTAAGATTAGCAATAGATTGCTCCAACTGATACTTTCTAGGGAGATTGTGAACTCGAAAACGTGTGAAGAGATCATTCCCCATATCCACAACATCATCATAGTAAATGATATTATCCGCAGTTTCACGATTAACGACATTTAAGAGCCAAGCTTTCACCATACTATTACAGCGGCTCCAAATCTTAAAATAAGAATCACTTTCATCAGGCCTAACAAGCGAACCATCCACAAAACCTAGCTTGTTCTTAGCATCAAGACTCACACGCATCGCAATCAACCAGTTATTATAATTTGTGCCATCGAGAGTGAGATTAACCAAACTAAGACCAGGATGATCCGCAGAATGCAAATAAAATGGACTATGAACGCTACCGAAGGAATCCATACCAGAGAAGATAGACTCAGAAGCATCACGAGATCGGATCGCCTTAGATCGCGTAAGAGCGACATCGAAATCACCAGACCCATCTTTACGAGCCGATCATGGAGCTTTAAGACTGCGAGCACGAGTTTTCTGAATAATCTTCACCATAACAATGAGAACAATCTAGATCGGAAAACGGAAAGAGATGAAGACAACCTCTGATAGCAGAAATTCTTCAAAAAAATCCAAACAAAAACAGATCTAGATAGAGAAGGATGACCGATGAACAAAAAACAGCTCAGAAAAAAGAAATTATCAACAGAAAAATGAAGAAGATGAGTATGAGCAAACGGATATGTGCTCTGATACCATCATAATAGAAAACAAATATCAGAGAATCTGAGAATCTGGAAATGTTTTCATTATTAATAATCTTCTTAATTACAATTAAAGAGTTGTACATGTGTTATATACTAAGGCTATACCGGAAATTACACTAAGCCGAAATCTAATATTCACATGGTTTAATACTGTAATAAGCTCGATTTAGAGAACTATAGTCACCTAAACATTCGATTCGAGATCCTTGCTGCGACATTGGAGCAAAAATAACATTAGCATATATTCAAGAAATGATCATGGGGAAAAATTGCAATTTTGACTTTGGTCAAATGCGTCATGATTGTGAAGTAAATTATTGATCATCAAAATTTTGCGTGAGTAAATTCTTTTTTTTTTTCTTTTCTTTTTGACATGACAATATATACAATATTCATGGCTAGACAGGTACATGAAGATAATCCTTCAATTAAAAAGAAAGAAAAGAACATGTAGATCCAAATTTTGATTTGTAATTTTTCTTACGAAATTCAGGTTATTGTATGGACGAAAATAAACTGAATTCAAATTTTGATACGAAATAGTGTAAATAAACATCTCTTGACTTGAAGTGAATGAAATACTGAAAGGTTAGAGATTTGTTTTTGTTTTGTTTGTGAGGCATATAATATGAAAAGACCCGCAAACATATGCTGTGGGGGTCCACCATGTTTTTCAAGTTGATGATCAGAGCTCTCTTCTCTTAACGTTATTCACCAAAAACAAATTTTACACTTAGCCCCAGAAACACAAAAAATAAAAACTTTTTACTTTCTCCTCTTCTTCTCTTTCTCCCTGGATCTTCTTCTTCAAACTTCTCAAAGGCCATTAGGGTTTATCTAAGCTCCAAATCAACCCGGATTCTAGAGTTTTTATTCCTCCGCAATCTAAGCTCTTTTCTGGGTAACCCTTCAAATTTTCGCTAAAACTTTTTCACCTTTTCTCTTGCGTACGCTTTCATTTCCACTTTTTCTTCTGTATCTCTCTTTGATTGCCTTTTCTCGTCAGATTTTGGGACCTTATTTCTTTGACCTTTCGTTTTCTATATGTGGTCCGTCTCACTGAGCTTATGCAGTTTTAATTCGTGATTAGGTTTTTTTTTTTTTTTTTTTAATAATTTCTGGGTTTGCTTTTAGCTAAGTTTAGATTTTTTTTTGAATTCACTTGAGTCTCCATGGTTTGACATTTGAGATTGTTTGTGGGGATTTTTTTTTAAAAAAATTGGGAAATTATTGCATTTAATTGGTGTTCTTTGTATACCAGTAAATTATAAGTTGTTGAGATCTGTGACTTAGAACAATCTTGTGTAAATTTTGGATCTTAGAATTCTTCTTTTATTCTGCGTAGGTCCATCACGGTTTCTGTTCACATTACTCAACCGATTTTACTTTCTAATGTTCAATGTATCATAAAAGAGTTTGTTTGCCTTTAAAAATGTCTTCTTTTTAGCTGTATTAAATTTCTATCTGTACTTGTGTAGGGTTCATGATTAAGTCTACAAAGATATTATTATGACCTAAGCTATTAATTTAGGTTTTTTAGATCTGTTCCTTCAACTTTAATTTTCCCCACTTCTTTTATGCTTATTTTCCCATATATGGTTTCTATTTCTTTTGCAGGAAACTGTGATTGTTGCAAAATGGTGTTTTGAGAAGCTTAGAAACAGATTATAGAAGATGAATAATTCGGTGCTGCTTTGATTTTCCTCTGAGATTTTGATACTGTGAAGAAAAGTTGTTTGCAATGGGATCATTTGCAGGTTCTTGTGAAATTGTGGAAGAGAAGGACGAAGTGAGATTAACGAAACATTCCGGGAGATATGGTAAATCGGTTTTGGGATCATCAAGCAAAGAGTATCATGGTTCTCTTGAGTATGACATTGATAAGCTTTTTCAGTCTATTCCCGTGAAACCATCGACGAGGCTAATGGGTTCTTCTTTCCATAACCATGAGACGAGCGCTAGTGCCGGCCCAAGCAGGACTACAAGCCCTTCTAAACGAATCACCATGATGAAGAAACCTGGGACACCTCAGTCGCCTAGAGTTGGTGGTCTCTCTGATTCAGTTTCTTTAAAGCAAGCTCTGAGGGATCGTTGCATTTCCAAGGCTTCGGAAATGGCTGCTCAGAAACGGTTGTCGAAATCCGCAGCTGCGTCTCCGAGGGTTTCAGAAGCAGATAGGATAAAGAGTTTGTATAGCCAAGTTTCGAATGAGTCTACTAGCAGGTCCGCACTTGACAAGGGTAAAGGAAGCTTGGTTGAGATACCTTTGATGATGCCGATAAACGACAAACCGAGCTCTTCGAGGAGTGTGCCTCTACGGTTTGAAGAGTCTTCTAAGCCCATTTCTGAGCCATCTCAAGCTGGAACCAGTTTGGGATTACAAAGAGTGGAAAATCAAATGCTGTTGCATAAATCCAACAAATCTGGGTCTTGTCTTAGTTCTGGTAGTGGAGATTATGAGATAGAGTTAGATGATAATGTCGCATCTCCTTCCACTAATGCGTGCGTCGAAGATGACGTGACAGAAGTAGACAAACACGTTACCTCGCTGCCTTGTCATTCTAGCAAGAAAGATAATGCAACAGAGCTTGATGAGAAAATTCCCTCGTCCGCTCTGGAATCAGGGCAGAAAGGGAAGTCAGACAGCGCACCAGAGAAGATCAAAGCGGTACGCAAGGTAACAAGATTGATTCCACGTCCCAAACAGCAGCCAAAAAAGAAGATTTTGGTTAAGAAGAAGTTAAAAATTGGAGTGGTTTCAGTAACTTACCCAACAAAAAAGGATGAAAGTAATGATTGTGCCGTAGAATCTAGTGCAAATCAGGTTCTCTGCCAGAGATGCCACTGTTCGTTGAAAAGCACCAACATCCAACACCAACCTCCCTCATATACTTCAAGTCATAATCCTGAGATTTGCTCAGACAATGTTGGTAAAGAAGCTCATCAAGTAGCGGATGAGAACTCCGCTAGTTCTTGTACTGTTAGTCAAAGCTCTGAACCCGAGATTGTCGTCATGACCTTGAGCAATGAAAAGGAAACAGAGAATCCAACTTCTAGTGAGAAATTCGAATTCTCCTTGAGTTCGAAAGATAGTCTTGGGGATTATAGCAGGAGCACAAGCATGAGTGAGGAGAGCAATCTGAGCAGGTTTAGCTGTGGAAACAAGCCTCACATGTCGATGGATGTGAGATGGGAAGCGATTAAGCATGTCAAGGTGCAACACGGCTCTATGGGTTTACGACACTTCAACCTTTTGAAGAAACTCGGTTGCGGTGATATAGGAACAGTCTATCTCGCTGAACTGATTGGTACAAACTGTTTGTTTGCTATAAAGGTCATGGACAACGAGTTCTTGGCGAGAAGGAAAAAGTCTCCGAGGGCACAAGCGGAAAGGGAAATACTTAAAATGTTGGACCATCCTTTTCTTCCTACGTTATACGCGCAATTTACTTCAGATAATTTGTCTTGTCTAGTCATGGAGTATTGTCCTGGAGGAGATCTTCATGTCCTCAGACAGAAGCAGCTAGGCCGGTGTTTCCCTGAACCTGCAGCAAGGTAAAGATTACCTTTTACATGTAGCGTCTAGATTATTCATTTACCAAAATTGATGATACGAGTTTGTTTTTCAGGTTCTATGTTGCGGAAATTCTCCTTGCATTGGAGTATTTACACATGCTTGGTGTCATATACCGAGATCTGAAACCGGAAAACATCCTAGTCCGTGAAGATGGACATATTATGCTTACGGATTTCGACCTCTCACTTCGATGTGCAGTGAATCCGACTCTTCTCAGGTCAATTTCTCCGCCTGGTCAAGACCCCGCAAGGATGTCGGGTCCATACAACACATCCAACTGCATACAACCATTCTGTACCATCGAACCATCTTGCCAGGTTTCGTGTTTCAGCCCTAGGCTCTCCTCAAACCAACAACAACAAGGTAGAAAACCGAAAAAGGCTGGTCATCTTTTGAAAACCCAACAACACTTGACAAGATCGTTACCTCAGCTCGTGGCTGAACCAACTGAAGCAAGATCCAATTCTTTTGTCGGAACACATGAGTACTTAGCTCCCGAGATCATCAAAGGAGAAGGACACGGCGCTGCTGTTGACTGGTGGACGTTCGGGGTTCTCCTTTACGAGCTTTTATATGGGAAAACACCTTTCAAAGGTTACAACAATGATGCGACTTTAGCCAATGTCGTGTTACAGAACCTCAAGTTTCCCGATAGCCCGCTCGTGAGCTTTCAAGCAAAGGATTTGATCAGAGGGCTTCTGGTTAAGGAACCAGAGAACCGGCTCGGGTTAGAGAAAGGATCTGCAGAGATCAAAAGACATCCTTTCTTTGAAGGATTGAATTGGGCTCTAATCCGTTGCGCAATACCGCCTGAGCTGCCGGATTTCTACGAGTTTGGCGGTGGACCGGAGGCGGCTACTTCACCTGGAGGCAATGATGATAGGTATCTTGAATGTAAAGCCATAGGCGATCATCTTGAGTTCGAGTTGTTTTAAGACTAGAAAAGTTTCTGTAATTTATGTACACTTCTCTTAAGTATGTCTAATATTTTGTTAAGATATATCAAAACACCAAATCATCATATATTTACAAGATATTGCTCACAAAAGAATTTGAGTAGGAAACAAACAACCTCGGTTTCTCATTTCTGCACAAAACGAAGAGTTGTAGACAAGAACACTAGATGCTCAACCTCTAGTTTTCAAAGCCGCTCTTTGTCTCGCCTTCTCTCATTTAGCTATCTCGATTTGAATCTAAACACATCCCAAATATCAACAAAATATGTCTATATCGTGAGGAGGAGGAAGAAGTGTATTCGATGACCTGGAAAAGATTCAATTAGTCGGACAAAGTTTAATTTGGGGTTTAACATTCATACAAAAAAACAAAAGTTTAATTTTTCGTACTAAAAGAAAATAAAACTAGATGTTTGAGGAATCAAACAAGACATTGATCCAAATCACAAAAAAAAAAAATACACACGAGTTTACTTCCAAGCTTTTCTAGTCTCTGCCAGTGGAAGAACGCTGGACGGCGGCGGAGGCACACCGAGAAACCAAAACACTCCACGAGTGAGGACTGAGAACATACCTTAAACAAACAAATTAATCAAGGAATCCAAAATCAATCTAAATCAACAAAATCGACTCTGATTCCATAAATCTATAATACGAATTTAGAATTTATGGAAGTTAAAACCCAAGAATTTAGGGGTTGACATGATAGGAAAACTTTTCAAAGTAAACCTAACAGATTGTGTTTCTGCTTGGAAACAACATATGCAATGGTTTAAGTTGTGACACTGTCATCTCGACTAGTGGCACTATATTTGGCTTGGTCACACAAAGAGCAGAAACCAATGGACGAAATCCTTCAAACCGTACTGTAATCAATCCAACATAATTAAATCAATAGTTACAATTCATTAATATCTCATGTATAAAAGATGAAAATTAAGGCAGAGGTCGACGTTTGAATAAGGGAACATGATGCTCCATGTTATATCGAGAGAATATGACTTCATTGAAGTTGTGCAAATACTGAACAAAAATGGACATAACACATTGCTTGCTTTTTCGCCCTTAAGCTGCATTACGTGCATTGATCAGCAATTTCCCCTTGTTTTGGAGATGCCTACTTGGTTTGATTCGAAAGCATCTTAGTGCTTCATTTTGATCAATATTTTTTTGCCTACTTTTCTCTATAACAATGGATGAATGGTTTCTTGAAACCCTAATGCTACTTATGCTAGTTTTAAAATTTTGATCATGAATAATAACCAAATCAAGGCACAATCTATATAATCAAAATCGCCAAAAACAAAAATACAGTGGGTAACAATAGTCAAATCTGGATGTGAAACTCAGTCTCCCTAGCTCGAACTAATAACCAGAATAATCACAAACGTTACCTCAATTTTATATAAACACTCTTAGCCCTTTCACAACTTCTAACCAAACAAACTCCAAAAATCTTATATATAATCTAATATATTCTCTCAAACTTGTGTTCTTTTGTTCTATTTAATTAATCCTCAAAACATTGATCATGACTTTGACTAAGAATAACGTTTTCTTCACTTCTTTCATGATTCTTGTTGCTCTCTTTGGAGTTGCACTTGGAGAAACTGCTCATAAAGTTGTCGACTCGAACGATGAACCAATGATGAGTGAAAATTACCAAGCTTGAGCTTCTTCAAAAATTTCAAGTCGCTGACTCTTTGGTCTTTGAATACAATAACGTTTACCACGACGTCAATGAAGTGACTCTCGATAATTTCGAGGTTTGTGAGCCGTCATACTTGTTAGCGAGGTACGAAACCGGGTCTGACATGGTCACTCTAACCAAACCGGGAGTCTACAACTTTATATGTGAATTTCCTGATCACTGCGACAAAGGACAAAAGCTTTAAGTCCATGTCTTACCAGCCTCGTTGGGTCCTGTTGCTGCTCCGGTACCTGGACCGACCCAATCACCAAGCTCATCCGTGTCTCCTTCACCTTCTCCATTGGCTCATGCACGGGTTAATCATGCTCCACAATATCAAATGGAACCAGCCCAGCTCCACAAAAGGCAGCTTCATACTCTAAGAGTGTTAGGATCGGAATCAGTTTTCTTACTTTATTTACTCTCTTGATTTTATTTTCATGGAATCACATACGTTTAGTTTTTCTTAATGTTCTATTTAATCCTTTTATGATTTTATCATTCCTAGGTTTATTACTTATTTGTTTTTTTTTTTTTTGAGGGGTTTTGTTGTTTATATATACATAATTAGTTATTTAATCAAATCAGTTTTTCTTTTATAATATCTTTTTCTTATGCTTACTTATATTATGTTAGTTCTTGCACTTTAGCAGTTGAAAAAGTAGTCTAATTGGAGTCAAAAGTATGAAAAAAAAAAGTGATTTTTTATTTATTTGTAAATTGTCAAATTCCAACTCTACATTGGTTTATAAAACCAATCAAATAGTAACTGCCTAACTAACATTAACACATATTGTTTTCAAATAATATTATGTTAGTTCTTGCAATAGTAATGAGCCTTCTTCCGTATTGTTTTCATGTTATCTTTGGAGTGGCAGTGCCGGTTTTAGTTCTTGTGATGTGCGCTACTTTGGGCCTGCTTTCATATTCACCAATGTTGCAGTTATCGTGAGTTCGAGTTTGAATGTTCATCTCGTCTCCTCTGTCCTTTGGAGCATTGGTATCTACTTGTCTCTATGGATTGTTCGTTGGTCTGCTTTAGTGTGTTGTTTCAAGTATTGAGAATAGGTTTGTTGATTAAAGTCTATTCCTCTCTTTGTGTCATCTTCATAGAATAGGGCTCTGTCTTTGGCTCCTTTTCATTAAGGCTTAGTTTCGGTTTTAGTATTTCAAAAACATATCCCACCAATGTATCCCACCATGTATTCTACTTTGAGGTAATGAAATTCAAACAGATGACAAAAAAAAAAAAAAACTAACATTAACACATAATCTTTAATGTAATAACAAGGAATTAATGTTGTTATTATAAAGACGCAGTTGTTCACATAATAGAAAAATAAACTAAAATAAATTTAATGCTTTTGTATATGATTATCTAGTTACTTACATATTAGATTAAGACCCGCGTTAATACACGGGTAAATATACTAAAATATAAATATTTAAGTTTTAATTAGTAATCCGGTGAATTATCATAATATTTTGAAATTTTATTTAGAAAAGGGTCATAAATAATGAAATATCAATTTAGATTTTGATTATCATGTCCTAATTGGTATCATGTGGATCCAATATAAGCGAAATTCAAATCATATCTTATTACATCGTTTTTTTTATTTCTTAAATGATATTTCTATCATCTCTACTTTTTTACGGTTTATATTCTATATATTTTTAAACTTATTTTTAATAATTCGTTTAGACTATTAAAACTTGTTTTCCCCTCTAATGTGAACTTTTATAATTTTTTCTCTTTATTCCTAATTAGTTTTGGTCTATTAGAATTTTTCTTTTTTTATTATTTGTTTAGTTATTTGATATTTATTTTCTTAGTTTTCATTTTTAATTATAGTTTTTCTTAATTAAATTTGAGCTTTAACACACATTATAATTTTGTTAGTTTTTCATGTGTCTATATTAGACACATGTCACGATTACAATTTTTCCTACGTGTGGACTATTAATTATTTTGTTTCTCGTAATAAGTTTAGAGTATTAGAGTTTTTTTTTTGTGTGGATTAGGCGAATATTAGGTTTTGGTCATATAATTAAGGGATTGACAATAGAAATTAGGTGTGTAGCAAATTGTTTAACTATTTGGACAAAAATGCCTTTAATTATGTTTTTTAAAAAGTAGTTACAAATTTTTTATAGTAATTATTGAGAATCTCCAAAGATATGTTTGTCAATCAAATTTTGCCATGTAGTAACTAAGCCATAGGATCTCCCAAAATTGGGATTTTATAGGGATCAAAAGTGCGATGATTATGCATCTTATAGACGGTAATTTTTGCCATGTAGTAACTAAGCCATTTAAACAGAAGTTTCCTTCTAAACAAAGATTGCAACTTGCAAACACTAAAGAAGAGAAAAGTCCAAAAGGACAACTTCTTGATCATCAGATTTGGGTCCACTTTAAATTACGAAATTAATATTTTTCCTTTTAACTTTTTCTTTTGGCGGGATTGCTTGCTTTGATTTTGGAATGGTGTAAAAGCAAAGCAAATTTGGTTTGAGAAGACTGAATTGAAGCAAAAGCAAAAAGAAACATTAAAAAAGTTACATAAATAAATACATAGAGACTTTCTTTGTAATAAGCTAATAACCAAGAAAGAAAGACCTAAAAATGAGTAGCAAGAACTTAGGAGCTGCTCCTGTTACAGCTTCTGCAGTTAACACAAACGGTAAGCTACCGATGGAAGAGAACGAAGACGAAGAGATATGGAAAGTCGCGGTGTCGAGATTCCAAGCCCGAGAAGAAGAGATCGAGAGGAAGAAGATGAATGTTAAGGAAAAAGTTCAACAGCGACTAGGTTTTGCAGAAGAAGCTACAAGATGCTTAACTCAAACATTAGAAGTAAGTAAAAAAACCCTTTTGAATTGGATTTCCGAATACACAACAAAAAGTTGATAATGTTGTTACTAAAAACAGGAGCTAGAGATTATGGGAGATCCTATGAGAAAAGAAGTTGGAATGGTAAGGAAGAAAATCGATATGGCAAACCGAGATATCAAATCTTTGGCTCAAAGCTGTCAGAAAAAGGTTTTTCAACATTTTCATCTTTCAAAGTCGTTTCTTTCTAAACTCTTGAGCTCCGTTTAACACAAGGACATAATCTGGACAGGAGAAGGAATACAAAGACACATTGGAAGCTTTCAACGAAAAGAACAAAGAGAAAGCTCACCTTGTTTCCATGTTAATGGAGGTATCAAATCTAAACCACTTACTTAAGCTTTGTAGATTCCTAAATCAGATCCAATGTGTGTTGATGATTTTCTTTGGCAGCTACTCGCTGAAAGTGAAAGACTAAGGATGAAGAAACTCGAGGAGATCAACAAGACCGTTGGAATCCTACAATGAGGAGAAACAATCCACATGGATCTTACTTAAGTCCAAAAATTTGTTTCATGTTTTTGGTATTAGATTCTATTAAAAGTGAGCTACGATGTATCAAGATGTGCGGTAAAAGAATGATTTACCAACGGTTTTAAGAAACAGATCTCTTAAGATAAACTATATAATTTGATGCAAGATGTCTTCGTACACATAGATAATGTCACAACATCAATACATTCACATATCCAAAAACTATGTGGCACCATTACCTAATTTCTTTTACTCTGCCGGCTCAGTGATTAGATACCTGTTTGCGTAATCTAAATACTCCTGCAAATAACAATCAAACATAAAAGAGGTTTCCAAGTGAGAAAGAAGGATATAGAAGACGGATTTCATTGGTCTGTATCTAATGCACGAATAAGTAGTGCATACCTGAAGTATAACTACTGCGGCAAACTTGTCCAACATTGTCTTCTCTTGAACTGGATGTAGATTCAAGGACTCCAACATCAGCTCAACGGTCTGTGGACAGTATTACACGAAAATGAGACTCAGGGGCTTTATAAATTACGCGGTTATAAAATTTCATAATCTGAATGAAGTATACCTTTGAAGATAATCGCTCGTCCCAATACGTGTACTTGACATCCTTGAGTTTTTCAGTTTTACGAAGTTCCTCGATGAAGAGATTCACAGTGACAACCTGTTCCGAGTCGAAAAAACCTTTTCCTGGTTATAAGTGCTAGTGAGGAGGAAACATACTAAAGCAATTCTGTGAAAGAAAACTTACGTCTTCTACATTGTTCAGTTTGCCAAATGGATAACCAACGACTAAGCCCGACACAGAGAATGCTTTGACCTGCAAAAGAGTAAAAGTAAAAGATTGAAGTAGTCGCACATAGTTCATAAATAAGCCTAGTTGTTGATAGATTATCTACAACCTCAAAGACTAGTGTTTGATATTATTTAACAGTAAGTAAGTTTTAAAGAGATATTAAAGCAGCAAGCTTTCTTCTTTATTGTCCAGAAAACCTAAGAAATAAATGGATTTTTACCACTTGTAAACAGAAAATAGAAAACAGTGTATTTGCACCAACCAGGTTCTGGAAATCTGTAGCCATCAAGTCAATGTTTGTTTTCTTCCTAAGCAGAACACTGTAAAACATGTGATCTGAATCAATTCCGAGTACACTAGTTAAATCTAATGTTGTGATTGAATCTAAAAAGAGTGAATGAAAGAAAGTGAACCTCAAAGGAGAAGCAACCATATTACAAGGATCTGAAATAGCTAATCCAACATACTTATCACCAACATCTAACCCGAGAAACCGCCCTGGAACTTTCACTCTTGTCTTCAACGCATCACCCAATAAGCTCAAAGGCTTCACATACTTCATTTCCAATCAAACTTCCAAAGCATTTGCACAAATCAAGACTAAACAAATCAGGCAATGGAACAAGTATTGCTAAAAGGGTTTTAGAGCTTTGACGAAAAGATTATAACTTTAGTTTTGTGTTTGGTTGAAAGAAATTTGAGACCTACTTTCTGACGCCGGAGCACAGAATCCGGTTAGAAGAAACGGCGAAGTGGCAACTGAGAGAGGAGGAGGTCGAGCGAGATGATGGAAGGGTTTAAGGGATGGACCGGAAATTGGTTTATCCGGTTCCTTTCGGTTTAGTCTGGAAGTTCACCACCGTCTATGTGAAATGTGACGACGGTGGAGAAGATGTAGGTACTAGGTAGACCCAGAAATATTCTTAGGTTTTGTTTTTGCCAAACCTTCCAACTTCAGAAGAGTGTTTCAAATTAAACCGAGAGCTTGGTTAACTATGGTTTAGCTGGTTTTCTGAAATTTGTTCGGTTTAACTTGCAGATGATTTTTATTAGTCTTGATTGCTTATAGCCCTATCGGCATTCGGATCATTGGTCGGATTCGGTACATATTTTTCGGATTTATAACAGAGACACCTTTTACACAGTGTTAGATTAAAAATATTAAAAACCTAACAAATCTTAGTAAGATTAGAGAGAGACACTGAGAGAAAGGAACTTAGAGATGGATAGACAGTGAGAGATAGAAAAATAATGAGAGAGAAATACGAAGGTAGAGAGAGGAGTGAGAGAGAAAGGAAAGAGATATATATATATATATATATATATACAGAGAGAGAGAGAGGGTGAGAAAAGAGAGAGTATACGTGACAGGGTAACAAGTGTATTAGCAAAAATTGTACAGTGCTATTGTTATGACTTTAAATATGTTTGGAATCTTTGTGGTAGACTCAAATTTCCCTAAATTATTATGAAACTTATTTTTGTCTAACAAAGATGGTAGACTTAATTTGTTGGTTAACAAAAAGTATGGTAAACGAAAAAAGATTTTTATTTTCAACATTAATTTATTAAAAAGACACCCTTCATAGTGTGTCAGATTAGAAAATTAAAAATCTAACAGAGTTAAAATGATTAAGGAGAAACAGTGAGGGACTAAGTAGAGGAACATAGAGAAGGAGAGACTATGAGATATGGAAAGATAGTAAGAGAGAGAGAGAGAGAGAGAGAGAGAGAGAGAGAGAGAGAGAGAGAGAGAGAGAGAGAGAGAGAGAGAGAGAGAGAGAGAGAGAGAGAGAGAGAGAGATTACGCCAATTGAAGAAAGAATATTTGAGAGAAGCAAAAGAGTACTTAGAGAAAATGGAGAAAAATCGTCAACTCGAAGATAAAGAATTCAAGTTCTTGTGGGAAAGATTTAAAAAGCTTCATGAACAAATGTTCTCTTATAAAAGAAAGAGTGAAGGGGAGAAGAGAGAAATCGAGAAAGATTTCAAATGGAACGAAGTCAGCCTCAAGTCACACTACCTAAAACAATCAACAAGAGCAAATATAACCAGGCTAGACGTGAAGAATCTTATGGAGAGAGCAAAGATCATCGAAGAAACAATGGTGATGATGCCTCCTAATAACGAAAAATCTTATTAAGGAATAGATTTGTGTTGGGAATGTCCTGAAATCATTTGTATTCTACTCTAGTGAAAGTTGAAATGTCAAGGTTTGACAATTGTATAATATTAGATGGTTATAATGTTTTGCTTGAAGCCGCTTATAACTTATGGGCTTTAAAGTTCATTACTAATATTATACAATCCTATTAGGTCACACACCTAAGCAAACTAGATCATTATGTAATTGGACATAATATAGATTAGTCTAATTAATATGAGGTTTTATAATATATATATATATTTGATAAATATATATACGTATGTTTGAGAAAAAGGAAACGAATCAATTAAAATGTTAATTGCTTTACGAGCACACTTGCTATCTTTTTAATAAGGCAATTACTTGATTCACAAGTATTTTGATACGCAAGTAATTGAATTAATTATCCTTATGCGATAAGGAAATAACTAACCTTATATAAAGAGAGAGACGTGAGACGTTTATAACATAACACAATTCCTTTTGTCCACCGATCAAATAAAACCTAAAGAAAAGTTCTTGTGTGAGATATAGATCTGTACGGTACTAGCATCCCGTTCGATTTAGTTTGTGTGCGTGTGGATACCGATAGAAGCACGACATTTGAAGTGCTATACAACCTTGATCAATCTAAATTCATCTTTCCGCTGCAATTGATCCATGTATATCCAAAACTCTGTAGTCTAGATTTGATTCAATATTTACACGCATCTTGGAAATTAAATTTGAATTAATATTTATAAAGTGTTATAAACCGGTATGAATTCCAACAGTGGTATCAGAGCGTACTTGTATAATATTGAAATTGGTCTAGTAAATTTAATATTTATACATGATATTATATTAAACTGTGCTACTGGTTAAAATTATGATTAAGATGTTGAAACCCTATATAATAAATATTATGTTCGTAATTATATAATATGATTATATAGTTACTGTATCCGGTTCATGCAAAAGGACGTTAGTGTATAACAATTTTGTCGTATAGTATCTTATGCATATATTATTTATTATTATAATTTATGCATGTTCTGGTTTGATTCGGTTATGTCAAAACCGAGACTTTGAATCATTTGATTGATCTAGTTCTAATTTGATTAGAATTTACGGTCCGATCCAGAATCACGTTCACATGTGTTTGGTCACTGTTGCTAATCGAATTACTAGATCCAGTCCCTCGATCCAAAGTCCCTGCCAACGGTTGATTTGAGTTTTCGATTAATGGCACAGTTGTAAAAGATTCAGAACATGTGAGATTCAATCCGAATCATTCATGAGAATAATTAATGACTTTAATTTGATTAAGGTAATTTAATTATTTATGATCCAATTATATACATATTAGATATGTGTTATATATATTTTATATATGATACAAAATTATAATATAAATATAAATTGGATTAAAATTAATTTCTCAATTTAATATCAAGTATATTTGATTTCTCTCCAATCTTTTTAACTGTCAAGGCTTATTTCGTTGTGCGATGGACCTGTCAAGCAAGGTGTCCACTTCTACATAAATGAGATAAATGGTAATGATTACCATATGAATTGAGATTGGTTTACTTGACTAGGCTATCAAAACAGTTTTGGGCTTAGAGGCATAGGTTGGATTAGACATAAGATGTCACCCAACAACCAAGAATTATATTTGATATAATTAGCAAAGTTGTTGCTTACCTAAATAGCTAGCATTCAGGCGATGAGCCAAAGCTCACTTGAATTCTAGTAAATAAGGATCTTGAATCATTATATTCATTTTGAGGATATATAATATTGTTTTGAATATAATGCGAGCTTTCTTAATTGTTGAGATTTCTCGAAAGAATGAACATAATATTAATCTTTACTCTTCTTTCTGACAGATATGTCAAACCCTCACAGTTCATTTTTCAATGCGATCTGTCCTTGAGAAGGACAAACTGAGTGGATCGAACTTCCTCGAATGGTATCGAAACATGAGAATTGTTCTCAACAGGAAAATAAGGATTATGTCTTGGAGAAGAATCTTCCTGAAAAACCTAAGACCAATGTTCAACATGCAGAGAGGACTGCTTGGGATAAGCATCTCAGTGATAGGATTGATGTGTGTTGCCTTATGTTGGCTACCATGAACTCAGACTTGCAGAAGCAATATGAGAACGTGGATTCGCCAATGGACATGATCACTAGCCTGGAAGGAATGTTTCAGGAGCAGGCACGAACTGAGAGATACCAGACCGTTAAGTCTCTCATTGAGTGCAAGCTGCCTAAGGATAGTCCAGCTAGCCCACACATCATTAAGATGATGAGTTATATTGATAACTTGGCAAAATTGGATTCTCCTATTAGCCAAGAGTTGGCAACTGACATCATCCTATAGTCATTGCCGTCAAGTTTTGATCAGTTTGTTTTGAACTACAACATGAACAACTTGACAAAGACTTTGACTGAGCTGCATGGTATGCTCAAAACTGCTGAGCCAAACATCAAGAAGGATGCCCCGCATGTACTTATGGTGCAAGGAGGTAAAAAGTTTAAGAAACATGGTAAGAACAAAGGAAATGGTAAGGCAAGCTGGGTTAAAAATCCAGTTAATCCCGATCTTGCTCCTAAGTTTAAGCCTGGTCCTTCTGGTGAAGATAAGTGCCATTATTGTAATGGTTCTGGACATTGGAAGAGAAACTGCAAGAAATACTTGGAAGATCTGAAACAGAAGAAGACTTTTGAGACTTCTTCTAAAGGTATTTATGTTATAGAAGTAAATGTTACTACTTCTAGTTCTACTTCTTGGGTATTAGATACCAGTTGTGGTGCTCATATTTGTACGAATATGCAGGGCCTAAGCAACAGTAGAACTTTGGAGAAAGGGCAAGTGGACCTGCGCGTTGGGAATGGAGCAAGAGTTGCTGCATTAGCTGTAGGAATATTTCATTTTTCTTTACCTTCGGGCATGGTTTTAGAACTTAAAAATTGCTATTATGTACCTGCTATAAGGATTTGGAAGGATTTAATTTTTCAATTAAAGACAAGTGTTGTTTATTTGATCGTGGTGATATTATTTATGGTAGCGGTCCATTAGAGAATGGGCTTTATGTTCTTAACCAAAGTGTGCATGTCTATAATATTAGTACTAAGAGATTTAAGTCAAAAGACTCAAATCCAACGTTCCTTTGGCATTGTCGTTTGGGCCACATAAATGAAAAACGCATTCAAAAGCTTCATAGTGATGGAATTTTGAGCTCATTTGATTATGAATCATATGAGAAGTGTCAATCTTATTTATTGGGGAAAATGACTAAGGTTCCTTTTACTGGACACAATGAACGGGCTAACGACTTGTTAGTCCTTATACATACTGATGTATGTAGGCCAATGACTATTAATGCTAGAGGAAACTATTAGTACTTTATCACATTTACTGATGATTACAGTAGATATGGTTATGTTTATCTAATGAAACATAAGTCTGAATCTTTTGAAAAGGTCAAAGAATTTTAGAATTAAGTGCAAAACTAGCTTGGCAAGACAATCAAAGCACTTCGATCAGATCGAGGTGGAGAATATTTGAGCAAAACATTTATTGATCATCTTAGAGAATGTGGAATTGGTTCACAACTCACTCCTCCAGGAACACCGCAATGGAATGGTGTATCTGAAAAGAGAAATCAAACTTTATTAGATATGGTTCGATCAATAATGAGTCAAACAGATCTTCCATTATTCTTTTGGGGATATGCTCTAGAAACGTCTGCGTTTACGCTAAATAGATGTCCATGAAAATCAGTTGAAAAGACACCATATGAGATATGGACTAGAAAAGTTCCTAATTTGTCTTTTCTGAAAATTTAAGGTTGTGAAGCTTTTGTCAAACGCTTAATTGCTGATAAGCTTGGACCCAAATCTGATAAATGCTACTTCGTTGGTTATCCTAAAGAAACCAAAGGTTATTACTTTTACAAACCCTGTGAGAACAAAGTGTTTGTGGCTCGAAACTGTATCTTTCTGGAAAGAGAATTTCTTTCTAATAGAAATAGTGGGAGTAAAGTACAACTCGAAGAAGTTCAAGAAACACAGGAGGATGCTCCAACTTCTTAGGAAGAGCATCAACTGGATCTACGAAGAGTCGTAGAATCTATGCATGTAGAACCCGAGGTACGTAGGTCTGAGAGGATTCGTCACGAACCTGATAGATATGGGGTTTGGGTAACGGACCATCATGATCTATTAATGATAGAGAATGATGAACCTACGAATCATGAAGAAGCAATGATGGGCCTTGATTCCGATAAATGGCTAAAGGCCGAAGAATCCGAAATGGAATCTATGTCTAGAAAACAAAGTATGGACTTTGGTAGATTTGCCTGATGGCATTAAAGCCATTGAGTGTAAATGAGTCTTCAAGAAGATTGACATGGATGGTAATATTCAGATACACAAAGCTAGATTGGTGGCTAAAGGTTACAAGCATATTCATGGTATTGACTATGATGAAACCTATTCACCAGTCGCAATGCTTAAGTCCATTCAGATCCTCTTAGCAACTGAGCTTATTATGATTATGAGATATGGCAGATTGATGTGAAAACAACTTTCCTTAATGGAAATCTGGAGGAGGATGTGTACATGACACAGGCTGAAGGTTTCACAAATCCGAACAATGCTGGGAAAGTATGCAAGCTTAATCGTTCCATTTATGGTTTGAAGCAAGAATCTCGGAGTTGGAGTCTTCATTTTAATGAAGCGATCAATGAGTTTGATTTCATTAGAAATGAAGAAGAACCATGCGTTTACAAGAAGACTAGTGGGAGCACAGTTGCGTTTCTGATATTGTATGTAGATGACATACTGCTCATTGGGAATGACATTCCTTTGCTTCAGTCTGTTAAGACTTGGCTAAGTAGTTATTTCTCAATGAAAGACATGGGAGAAGCCGCTTATGTTCTTGGAATAAGAATCTATAGAGATAGATTGAACAAAATCATTGGACTGAGTCAAGATTGAACAAAATCATTGGACTGAGTCAAGATACTTATATAGATAAGATCTTACACAGGTTCAGTATGCATAATTCCAAGAAAGGTTTTATTCTAATGTCTCATGGCATAACTCTCAGGAAGACACATTGTCCTTCGATACCTGATAAGCGAGAGCGGATGAGTAGAATCCCATATGCTTCTGCTATAGGATCTATCATGTATGCCATACTCTGTACTCGTTCAAATGTTGCATGTGCTTTAAGCATGACGAGTATATACCAATCAGATCCAGGTGAGAGTCACTGGACAGCGGTCAAGACCATCCTAAAGTATTTGAAAAATACTAAGGATAAGTTCTTGGTCTATGGAGGAAGTGATGAGCTTGTTGTAAGTGGTTACACCGATGCCAACTTTCAGACAGATAAAGATGATTTTCGATCACAATCTGGATTTATCTTTTGTCTTGATGGAGGAGCGGTGAGTTAGAAGAGCACCAAGAAAAGCACTGTAGCAGACTCCACAACCGAGGCTGAGTACATCGCTGCTTCTGAAGCAGCAAAAGAGGTTGTTTGGATTAAGAAGTTTATTACTGAGCTTGGTGTGGTTCCTAGCATATCTGGTCTAGTGGATCTCTATTATGATAACAATGGAGCCATCGCTCAGGCGAAGGAACCAAGATCACACCAGAAATCCAAACACATAGAGAGACGATATCATCTCATTCGTGATATCGTTGATAGAGGAGATGTGAAGATTAGTAGAGTCTCGACGGATGCAAATGTTGCTGATCCTTTGACCAAGCCTCTTCCACGACCTAATGAGAGTCATATTGCTGTTATATGCATTAAATTTCTTAAGATGTGATCTTAATTTTAGTGGAAGAATTTTATTTTATGATATGATGTTCATGTTTACAGACATTTGATTTATTTTCAAATTAATGAAATTTGTTTCAGTATTATTTTATTATTGGATAATTAAATAATAGTCCCAAAATAATTTATATTATTCTTATAGGTCATCAAGTACGTGACTTGATTATGAAACCTTATATGTGAAAGATGACATAAATTATAGAGGTCCCTAGTCAAGGTTATTATCATGGGACATAATAACTATAAATGACTAGTGTGTGAGGTGACTGATGACTTAGTTTCGTAAAGTCATTGATATGCAGTATTAAAGTCAATCACATAGGTATGTATTGGAGAACACAATATTGGACTGACCCGCTATGAGAACTCTACAAGAATGTTATATGAGTGTCATAAGAGTTTCTCATCACAACTATAGAGTATAGTCCTTTGACCTGAGTTCATCATGATTTCTTATACATGGATTAGTTTGTTTTGACTCTGTCAAACGTCAGCCGTAAAAGGTGATTAGGCAGTGATTGGGCATACTATGAAGTGTGTAAGGAACATGGATATAACAAGATGAAATTTGTCCCTCCAATATAACGGGAGATAAATATCTTTGGGCCTATCAAAGACTTGATACTGAGAAATGCATGGCCGTGCTCAAATGAGGTGAATGTCACTCGTTTGTTTTATCAGTATAAATCGGAGTTCGATAAATGTGATATAGCTTAATAAGGATGACACAGTTTCTTGCCTTATGCTATGATCGAGATATAGAGACGAAGGGATTATAGGAATATATGATTCCAGTACAAGTGGGAGATTGTTGGGAATGTCCTAAAATCATTTGTACTCTACTCTAGTAAAAGTTGAAATGTCAAGGTTTGACAATTGTATAATATTAGATGGTTATAATGTTTTGCTAGAAGCCGCTTATAACTTATGGGCTTTACAGTTCATTACTAATATTATACAATCCTATTGGGTCACACACTTAAGCAAATTAGATCATTATGTAATTGGACCTAATATAGATTAGTCCAATTAATATAAGAGTTTATAATATATATATATATACACACGTATGTTTGAGAAAAAGGAAACAAATCAATTAAAATGTTAATTGCCTCACGAGCACACTTGCTATCTTTTTAATAAGGCAATTACTTGATTCACTAGTATTTTGATACCCAAGTAATTGAATTAATTATCCTTATGTGATAAGGAAATAATTAACATTATATAAAGAGAGAGACGTGAGACGTTTATAACATAACACAATTCTTTTTGTCCACCGATCAAATAAAACCTAAAGAAAAGTTCTTGTGTGAGATATAGATCTGTACGGTACTAGCATCCCGTTCGATTTAGTTTGTGTGCGTGTGGATACCGATAGAGGCACGACGTTTAAAGTGCTATACAACCTTGGTCAATCTAAATTCATCTTTCCGCTGCAATTGATCCAGGTATATCCAAAACTCTGTAGTCTAGATTTGATTCAATATTTACACGCATCCTGGAAATTGAATTCGAATTAATATTTATAAAGTGTTATAAACCGGTATGAATTCCAACAATTTGTTTACCATTTTAATATGTTTGTAATATGTTGGAGAAATTTAGAGTGTTAGTAGATGGTTCAATTGTGATATTTAATATGTTGATTAAACTTCTTCTCGACTACCCAATTGACTAATTACATAATATATCTTTTTGATAATTACATAATCAAATCTCATTTCTATATAATGTTTTCTAAAACGTGTTAAATTCATACATTGTAATTTAGAGATTTATAATTACCTCATTTAATTATAATCATAAATAAGTTTAAAAACCTATTACTACTACAGATACAGAAAAATATTTGTATGTATACGTTCATTACTAATTGCCATATTTAAACTTCCAGCCATACTGCACCTACTACTACAAACAAAGTCCTACACTTTCCATATACAAATACTATGTTCCCCTGTGCCTGTAGACCGATTCCTACATTTTTCAAATGCAATTAATACAAACCGATTAGTACACTTTCCAAATACAATCAACACTAACAACCAAAATGTTGAGTTTAAACTACAAAACAACACCAACAACTAACAATTGATTATCAACCCGCCGTTCGGGGACCGAACGGGTTCCATGCGCTAGTTTATAATAAACAAATCACTTAGCACCCCAATATTAACAACTATTGATAATCATGCTCAAGTAGAAAATATACATTGTTTCTATATACTTGGTTTGTTCGGTTATTACTTCGGTTATCGGATATATTCGAAACCGAACCGAAATCCAAAGTAAAACAAATTGAAACCATTCGGTTATGTAATAATAACCAATATAGATCCAAACAGCTTAATTTCGGTCATGTTCGGTTTCGGATTCGGATAATTTGCCTACCCCTAGCTTATACAAATTATCATGCTCTTTGAGATATGATTACCTTTTTGGTAGAGTAGAAAAAGGAAACAATTCCAAAGCAAGCACTTCTTTTTTGTTTTGGAGTAAACAACATCACCGGAGGAACAAAGACAAAGAAAAACTCAGTTCAGAGAAAGGAAAAAAAAACATATCTGGAGAAAAGTGCAGATTCAAAGGAGTTAAGGTTTGGTGTTAAAACACTTTTTTTAATGAAAGACTTGAGTTGAGATTCCCATCTGATGAAGAACATTTGACGTAGACGAGGCTGACCTCAAAGCTTCAGCTAATGGTCCACCCATATTGCTGTGGTGATTCCCTCCATTGCTCCACCAATTCATGCTTTGTTGTTGTTGCTCCCTCTCATTCTTGTTTCCTTCTTCTTCATTTCCTGTTGAAAGTTTTAGAGATACATCCGAGGAAGTGTTGTTACCGGACATGGAGATTGAAAGATGACAAGTGGATGAGCTCATAGGACTTGAGTTAGTGTCCGATGATCGTGGCCAATCGTCAAAGAAATGTCTCAGAATGTGTCCATCGTCTGATCTTCCATTGTTAAATCCACCATTATGAGCTTCATATGCCCTCTTGTAGTTATTGTTATTGTTGTTACTTTCTTGCTTCATGTCTGAAGAACAACTGTGATAGATACAAAAATTCAAAAAAAATTTTGATCAGAACAAAACATCAACATTTTCAAAATAAGATCCAACATTTGAAAGTTTCACACTTTGTTATCAAACATGCTTGGTTAAAAGAATAATGAAATCAATAATTCAAGTTTAAGGAGAAGTGGTTGCAGAATCTAAGAGTTTTTTTTATTTTCTATGCAGGTTTGGTCAGCTTTCATTGAGGTCCTACCATTTCATTATTTTCCAACACATAAGTATACATCTTCCTTTCTCTCTCTTTCTATTTATCTTATCGAAAAGTCTCACCAAACAACTAGTAAAAAAAAAAAGATTCTATCAAATCCAACTGTTATCATTATCTCTCAACTAAACAAGGAAAAGAAGAACATGTTTTCTTTTTTTCACTAAATCATGATAAGTCTCTCTGTGTCACCCAATTGCCAACATTACCCCTTTATTCACACCACTACTTCACAGTGTAATAACTAATCTCAAACATCAAGATTTTTTACTAAATTCCACAGTGTAATAATGATTTCAATTAAAACAGAGAGTTTTTTTTTTTTGTACCTTTGATGAGTATTAAGGTGGAGATGTTGAGATGAAGAATGTGAAGAAGAAGAACCAGAGGAGAAGAAGAGATTGTTTTGTCCATGACCAAGCTCCTCGTTTAAGACAAATGAAGATGCGGCAGTTGTGGTGGCGGTTTCCACAGGCTTTCTTGAACGGTTACGACCACGGTGGATGTGGCGGTCGCAGTACTTGTGCCCGGACACAACATCTCTCGAACATCTCCATTTCTTACCGTCTGTTCTCTTGCACCTCCCTGGCTCAGGATCCATTGCTCCTCCTCTTCCCCAATACCCTATGAATTTTTTCAAGTATGTGTTCATTAATAACAAACCAACAAAGATCTATTAAGAAATAGGCTTATACTCAAGATTATATTTAAGATTATCTTTTTAAATGTATATACTTTTTTAGATCTTGGAAACATATAAAAAAAAGATTCTTTGAGAGAAAATAAGAAAGAGAAAGAGAGAGACTGACAAGAAGGTTGGTGATGAGGGAAGTTATGTTGAAGAGGATGGTGAAACAAATGTAAAGGAGATTGATGGATAAGACTTTTCTTGATTGGTAAAAGAAGCTCTTGAGGAACACTAGCACCAGCTAACATGTATCTATAGATCAGTGCTTGTAGCTCAAGTTCTTGCCACTGTGACCAGCTAAAGAAGTTTCCCATTTCTAACATAAAAAATCAAAAATCAAAAGTCAGTAATAACTTCAACATTTGAGTGAAAAAGTCTTGAGAATATTGAGCAAGTAAAACACACTTACTTGGGAACTTGGAGGAAGAAGAGGAAGAGTCAAGAGAGAAACATGAGAATGAGGAAGAAGAAGTGGGTTCAGGGACAAAGAGAGGAAGAGCAGAAGCGGTTGCAGTTTGGGATTGAATCTGATCAAAGAAAAAGTTTGATATCTTAGTTGCAGATACTTGTTCTTCTGACTCATTCTGCTGACTTCTCCATTGTTTCAGCTGCAAGTCCATGGAACACAGAGAAAAAGAGAGAGAGAAATGTGTTGGTTGCTTTTGTTTGGGATAGTTTTTTTTCCCCACTTCTTTTGTGCTTTAGAGGAGTCTGGCTTAATAAGCAAAGACAACCACAACAAAAGTCTTATTTGTTTGGCTTGTATTGTAAAATAAGAGAGTTTATTTACTTTGGTCTTTGCAATAGTAGCTGGAGAGAGCTAGAAAGAGCTAAAACAGAGAGAGAAAAAGACTATGAGACAAGACAGTTGAGGTGAAAAACAAAAATTAGAGTGTAAAGAGAGTGATTTTTATATAATATTTGATTTTAAAAATGGTTTCTTTAGGTAATATAAAATTATGTAAGTCAGAAAAACCCAAGAAAGAAAGCACTGCAAGATGCAGATGGAGGAGATAGTAACCTGCAGTGTTTATGTCTCACTGCCTTGGAAATATCATTTCCTTATATATCTCATTTTTATATTCCATATGTAGGTTAAAAAAGAGAAAAGAAAAAACCCTATTAAGATTATTTTAATTAAGGATTCATTTATTAATGTGATTCAGTGTAACCTTCAGTTTTTGTGATACAGTTGTCATTTGTGTTTCAGAGATTGTGTTACAAATGTGTCAGATTCTAAGCATAATCACTTTGGATTTGACTAAGTCCACCACAGTCAACTAGTGTGCAGTAGTGATAATGCAGACTGTATTTGGAGATAGCTGCAATATACATAATTTGATATTTGGATCTATAAAAAAACTACATGTGAATTGACTAACTATGATTTTCTATTTACAAGAGACTACTAAAAGAGGATGTTTGTTTGTGTATAGCTAGACATGGAACTATACAAATTTGATTTTTTTCCCCAATATTATAGGATTAGGTTAGTAAATTTACCATTACACATTTTATCCTTTCTACTAACCATTTTTATCTTTGGCTAATAAATTGTTTAGTTTATTAAATTCGTTTTAAATTTGTAACCGTCGTTACCTTTATCACATATTCATCACTAGAAAAAAAAGCATGTAACGGCTCAAGCGTTATTTAATTTTTTTGTTGTGTTACTACCCGAATTCAGTCATAGTATAATGCATATTATTGACATTCATATATGTATCCTTTAGAATAAGAAAAAAAGTCACGTTGACAAAAAAAAAAAAAGAAGAAAACGACATGTGTATGTATCCAAAGAAAACGAAACGAAAACAATGCTAGCGAGCTATTACATCAAAATAAATCCATGCTACGGAATATATTACCATAAAAAGTCAAGTAAACGTAGAAACATTTATTAAAATGAAGTTAGAAACATTAATTTATAACTTCACTTGGCTGAATAATACAAAAGCATTTATTATTTTCAAAGTATCTTTTTTTGGTGGTGCCACGATAGTATTATTTTGTAGTTTTGAGGAAATAAAAGTAATAAATTGGAGAAAGGACGACAATGATATTTCATATAGGAGTGAGCCAGCCAAGACTCTGATATGATAGAGTTTACCAAGTTTTTGTTCATTCATTCCCACCAGTTTTGGCGACATTTATTTGCACTATGCCGAAATAACCTAAACTTTTTGTTTATGCTCTTTCATTAGAAAAATTATCACCTACTTATCAGTCAAGTACTAGGCAAGAAAAATTAATAATACTATAAATATCATGGTTGATGTACATGTTGCATGTTACAATTTATAAGTATATACTTCATTTAAGTGTGAATCCTTTAAACAGAAAGAGAAGAGTGTTCCAAAATAACACACACAAAACTTTGTATGCAAAGTACACGAACTTTTTTTTTTTTTTAATCTCTGTAAAATTGTATGAAGTCTTTTTGCAACTGATATTTCTACACATCTTTGGAAAAATATGTAGTAAATAACGAGTATTATTTAGTGACGGTATAGCCAGAGCCGGATTTGGGAACAAACAAATGAAACATTTGCATGGGGCCTCCAACTTGTAGGAGCCCCCAATTAATAAAAAAAATAAATTTATTTATTTGATGGGAAAAAATAATTATTTAGTGAGATTGTATGATAAAAACATTAAAACTTTTAAGTAGTTTTTTCATAACTTTATGAAAATAAAAAATCACGAATGTATGTTGTTAAAAAAATTGCATTTTCTGAAAAAAAAATATTTAAATTAGATTTTTTTTTTTTGAATAGGGCCCCGAGATCTCAGATCCGGCTAGCGATAGAAATTCATTTGCAACATGTTTGATTTTTTTCATTGCAAATCCGTCGTAATGTTCCATATCTTTGCTACGATTTAGGTCATCACAAACAGACAGTATTAACCTTTATATATACTTATTTTGTTGATTGTATAATGGATCTTGGGAACGAATGATGGATCTTCACTAACAATGGCTATTGTTCACTAAATATCTTTGAGACATAACTTCTGAGATACCAAAAAGGAGGTATTTCTCTGGGCGTTTCTTCTGTCGTGACTATTAAGGAAAAGAAACCAAAAGCAACGTGTGAACGAATTGAAGCTAGCCAAGAACACAATGCATGTCTCTCTTTTTAGTTACATTAATTAATACACACTATGTTTATATGACGATAAATGTAACAAAAACAACCCAATATATAGATGTTGATTTTCCAATTAATACTAACTTCTTTTTTCTTTTTAAAAGCTTCATAAAAAATAAGAATGGTTTATAAATCTAAATTGGGATACATAATAGTAATATAGATCCAAACTTTATATATATTTCTGTTTTACAGTAAAACTATAAGTGATATTCAGCGCAAACATTGTCTTAATCGAGGAGCATGAATAAATTTAACAAGAAAAAATAATTTGTTGAAATATTTCCCAAAAATATATGGACGAAAGTTTGTTCACGTGCTAAAATGCAGACCAGACGAGGTCAAAAGAGGGCCCGGCCCAAACTCATCCACTTGTTCAAGCCGAGCTGGAGAACGAAATCAGCTAAGGAGCTATAGTTTCCGGCGAGGGCGCAGACGGTGTGTCCCGCTATATAATGTGAGACCCACTGACCAATTATGTGTTTGTGTGGGGCTAAATTTAAAACTGTTTAATTATATGTAAATGAATGTAAATATTTCTATAAGATTGTTCATTTTATTAGGCAATAAAATTATCGGATAGAAAAAATTGTAGGTATGTACTTTTGATTAGTTTTTAAATGGTTTAATATATTGTTTGCTATACAATACGTATTATTTGAATATGCATAAATGTTGGAGCTGGGCTCATAAAGTCTATTTATAATCAAACCGGATCATAAGTGTAATTGGATCTTAGGCCAAAAATTTTGCTATACTTAGATAAAAAAGCCGACATATTATGTTGGGTCTGAGTCACTGGCCCGTTTACCGTCCGCACCGAAGATTCTCCTAACCGTTTTTGTTAGCGAATCTAGAACGAGTCAGCACGGTTCCATTGCCCTAGCTGCAATCCCAATATTTCTGGAGAATGAATCTGAACGTGCCCGAGATCTCCGGTGATGAAGAAGGATATGTGGAGTTGAACCGTAAGCTCACGAATGGATAAATACGAAAATTTATAGCCGAAATCACCAACTTTTTCATAAACTTATACTTAACACTACTTTAGCTCTCACGACATTTCTAGCTAAAGTTCTTTTTGTATATTCAATCATTCATCAATATAAATCCAATTTCGTTATTTGTGTCCGAGTTTAGTTAGATTTATTGACATTTTTTAGAACTAAAGTTTCTTTCCCGAATTCACATATAAATTCTTAGTGCGGAATCTACCTTCCACAATAAACAAAATTTAAAATCTGATTGTGCTTATTGAAATTCATAATTATTTTGTATACAAATGTGTTCCGCCTAAGGAAAGAAAAACCGCATAAAGCGAACTAAATCATAATTCACCCATTCGAATTTGAACCAAAACATATAATAATCTGAATGGATACAAAAATTTCTATAATAAATTACCTAAATGAATTCTAATTATAAAAAATCAAACCGAAAAAATAAAAAAAATACTAAAACTTATTATTTTGTTTATATATTTTATTTTTTTAATTAATTATCTACTTTTTACCTCATAGTATTTAGTCTAGTATTATTCACATAGGTTTAGATCTTTTATGTATGTACCAACTTTTTAATTGTTAACCCATATGTTTTGAAACTTAATGCAATAATTTTTTCCTTTAAAAAAATCTTCAGTTTGTCTAGTTATATATTAATTATTGTTAAAATATATGTTAAATAATTCTTTTACATGTTGATAGATTTCAAACAAGAAAAAATATTTATATTTATTTATTTTACTTTTGTTGGATTATATATTCATTAATGGCAAGTTTATAAATTTATTATTTCATGTACTAATTTCGAGATAATAATTTGGCAAGTATATAAATATTCAAATGTGTTTGGCAATTAGATTTAGAGTATATTTGGAAATAATTGTGTTTGGTAATGAGTATAGTAGAATAAAAAAAATAAAAAATAAAAATGGTAAGAAAATTTGTAATAATGACACATGGGCAAAATTAACCTAAAATGCTTCTCTTTTAACACATACATGACTAGTTTTATGGCCCATGCTTTGCATGGGCTACATAAACTTTGAACATGAAATTATTTTGATTCATATAGTTACTTTAAGTCACATCCACATAAACTTACAATATATACACATATATGCCAATTAAAACAGTGTGGTTTCTTTGTTCTTTTTTTATTTTTGAAACTTTGATCGGTTTCTTTGTTCTTTCGTCTATGGAAATGATTGAATCCAACGCTTGTGATAGAGAAGAGGGTCACTCACATGGTTTCAGGTGAATCGTGTTGAGTTATCCTCTTATAAGCTTCTTTGACAATCTGAAAGAGAAATCATATGTAACGTAAGGAAAATAATTTTTCAAAAAAGAAAGAAAAAAAGGAAAATAGTGGAGCATATACGCTAGTAACGCTACTACATTGTAAACATGAATTGGATAAGAAGAATAAGCAAAACGAGAAATCATAACTTAAGGAAAATATAATTCAAGAAAGAGAAGACATTAATATGAAGAAACTTTGTTTCATGAATTATGTCGAAAAAGGAATTTGAACACATAAATATAGGAGAAACCATGATTTTACCAGAGATCGAGGGTTCTTGGACAGTGAGGGAGAAGCTTCTTGACTCCTCCGGAGGCTTGGTTGTATTTCCTAAGAAACACGTTAAAAATACTAAATTATTATATTTAGATTCATCATGAGTGAAACCACAATTTTCTCATTATGTTGAAAACAAAAGACCTTTTAATTTGTAGCGAGCTTGTTCTTCTGATCCTTTCTCCATGTTGTGTTAGAGTAATACAAACCTGGAATAATCAAATTGAGGAACATAAAGAACACATATATAATTTCAGATTTGAGAAAGAAAAATTTGATATGATATTGCAAGAGAGCATGTGAAGCAATAATTTATTGTTGATGAATCCTTACTTGTGCATCTCCGTCAAGCTTTTACAAAACAAAACCTTAACACGGACTTTGTCTATGGTGTTTTGTCACCTTTGATAGCTTAACACGGGCTTTATCTACAGTGTCATGATCAAGTTTGGGTCCTAAGGTTCGAAGTACATATCGGGTCTCCGCGACGTCAGAGATCTGATGGAGTATCAAAAAAGAGCAAATCAAGGTCTTCAATGAAAAGTTTATTATGAGGACCTCATCTTTCATAACTTCACAAAATATTCAAAGATTCTCATTCAACATAAATGCTAAATTGGTGGAAAAAAGATTATTTGATTTACCTATTATTCTATTTTGTTTAAATGTAAATATTTTTATTTAGTGTAATTTATTGTAAAGATTTTCATGTAAGAGCAATAAAAAGCTACATTGTTTCATTGTAAATATAATATAGATTTTTTTTGGAAAAAGAGAGTTTTCTCTAAAGCTTATGCTTTTTGTTTTGTTTATCTAAGTTAGATGAGATGTCTTTACTTAGTAAACATTTGAATCTATGTCTCTTGTGTGCGATTCCTTGAGAATAGATTTGTTAACTCATCACAAGGGCTTTCACACCCTTGAGTGGCGTTCTTCGATCCATCTAGTTCACAAATCCATCTTTATTCACTTGGTGATTCTGAGAGAGTTATACAACCAGCAAAATAGCCATCATCTCCTTCCATCTTCGAATCCATTACTTGATCAAACTGAGAGAGTCATACGACCAGCGGCTTGATTCCATAAACCTTAATCATAATCAAAACTCTTAACCATTTAGGGCTATATCATCTGGTATCAAAGCTAAAAGCTCCTATCATCTATCATTTTTTTTTTTTTTCATTTTGTTTTGTTATTCATTCCATTTTAAAACAAAAAAAAAACAAAAAAAAGTTTTCTGTTTTTGTTCTTTGATTTTATAAAAATCTAAAAGCTCATAAAAATATCTCTCATAGTTTTTATTTAAAGTTTGATTAAAAAAAAAATGGTTTCCTTTTGTTTTGAGTTTTAGTTCAACAATTAAAAAAAAAATATTTCTTTCTTCCCTTAATTAATTTCGTCCACAAAATCCAAAAAAAAAAAAAAAAACAATCATTTTGGAGAAGGAGAGAATGGTGGAGTATCAAAAAAGGAGTAAATCAAGGTCTTCAATACAAAGTTTATTATGAGGATCTCATCTTTCATAACTTCACAAAATATTCAAAGATTCTCATTCAACATAAAGGCTAAATTGGTGGAAAGAAGATTATTTGATTTACCTATTATTCTCTTTTGTTTAAATGTAAATATTTTTATTTAGTGTAATTTGGTGGTACCGGATTTGACACCCTCTACCCAGACCCGACATATCAATTATCCGACTCGGGAGTGAAGTGGGGAGCGCCGAGATGGGCCTCAGGCCGGATGATAAAGCCCATTATGAAGGGAAATAGGCATTTTAGTTTTATTAACCGAAGAGATTATCGACCTCTGATTACTTGGAGATTAAGTAGAAAGTATATGAAAATATTGCTTAAATCTTCTCAATTAGGATATTTCCCATATATTTATAGGGTTTATCCTCGGAGGTGGCCTAGTATAAATATGTAACATGTTTCTCTAAAAAGGGGATCCGAAACTCTCTAATATAATACACATTTCTTGAAAACGCATCAAATTCTTCTTATACTTTTCTTGTTATTCGGCCCTCAGATCTAGAACCCTACCATTTTGGGGATACTGAGTTCATTCTAACAAACCCAGTACCTTCAATTGGATTTGTTGGGCGCAAGAAAAGATTACTTACAGAATAATCTTGGAATATTGACCGGTGTTGAAGAGCAGAAACGAGTGAAAAACACTGAAAACAGTGGAAACTACAGACCCAAGCCACGACGATCCCGAGGATTGCGAAGAAATCCTCGGAGTGACCAACCAGAATGAGGTAGAAGATAACAAACGCCAAACGGAGAAAACCTCGCAGCCAGAAGAAGGACATGCCGCTACCGACGATGTCCCAACGATGCTCAAACGTCTAATGGAGAAGTATGACAAGCAGGTCGTAGAAAACCAGGAGATAAGAGATAAAATCAACCTTTTGACAAATCGTCCTGGCAAGCAAGTCCGAACGACCGAGCCTAGGGTCGACTCTATGTCTGCCGGAAGGACAGATCGGTTGCTAGTATTATCGAATTCTGGAAATGTTTTGTTGAATTTGATATTTAGGTTTAATAATTTATTGAATTATTTTATGAGAATTTCCGCGAATTCCTGAATAGCTGTAGAGAATTAAATATTTATGGGAATATTAATTCGGCTATTAAAAAAAAAGTGTTGGTTGTTTCACTTTCGATGTTTGATGTATACGTGTCTCTGTGTCGACTTAATGATAAGTGCTTCGGTTTGTACCGATGTTTTTGGATTCGACCCCGATGTATTTGGATTATGTAATCCGATGACTCAGGGTCTGATTAACAAATTTTTTTTTTTTTTTTAGCATGTGGGTTATGATACGAAGTAACCGGATCAAGTAAACCCGATGACTGTTAGTGTGAAACCCGAAGTGGTCTTAAAAATTAAAATCGAAGACTTTGTTGCCGATGAGATCCTCCGACAACGCCGATGAGATCCTTTTCCGATGCCGATGTCACTTTCGAAATGACCCAAAGTCGTGTTTTTAATCACCGATGTTTTTAACATGAAAGCCTAAGGGGGGGAGGGGGGAGGGGGTGATTGGTGATTAGACTTTTAGGACTTTAAGGACTTTAAAATTAAATACAGCTTTTAAAGTTAATATTTTCACCAATTATACTTTAACTCTCCTAAAATCTCTCAAAGTCCCTAAATTCTCTTACGGCCCAAATTTTAGTTTTTTTTCTTCATTTCGGTGTTTTTTTTAAAGCCAAAAATAGAAGACTTTTAACTTTTTTAAAAATCACAGCCTAACTAAAAAATTAAAACTCTCAAAGAACTTTAAATATTCTCGTTAAAATAAAAGTTTTCACAGTTAAAGTCTCAAGCAATCATATCGTAAACCGATGACTTTAGATTAATGTCACGGTGGCTTATGGGCTCTCTAAGGCCCATCACCGATATGTGTTAATGTGGATATGACGAAGACTCGAAGTGACTTCCGGATCGAAGCTTTATGTCTATGATGAATCAAAACACAATAAATCCCGATGAGGAAAGTGAAGGAGACACGACGTCTATATGATTGCAAAAACATTCGAAGACTTTATTTTTCTCAATTCCTTGTTCACGATGTTTGGTGAAGATGATGAGTATTGGGCCCAAATCAAAGCTCAATACAACACGATGACTCCATTTGTTAATACCGATGTCGACGGCTCGTGACCGATGATGAGGAAAGATAGAGAGAGAGACAAACCGCCGATGTGAATCGACGGTGTGAGTGATGAAACGATGATAAAGATGCAACAAGATCCAATGATATCAACTTGACCTAAAGATCGAAGTCCCGATTTGACCAAAAACCAATGGTGAACTGAACGTATAGGGAGCCGAAGATTCTACCATCAATGACCCGAATGCCGATGTCGGTGAGAGAAATGACGATGATGAACCATTGATACCCGAAGGTGATGACGTGAAGACTAATGATTCATTATTGAAACTATCACCGACGCCATCATTGATCGTAATTGTAAACTGATGATGACAAAATTAAGTGAAACCGAAGTCTTATTACTTTGGTCTGATGTCATCGCCGGAGAGAAATCTGATGCCACAAAGGACTGTTCAGATGATACAGCAAAAATGACCGATGACGAAAACATTGAGACCCGACGACTCAGCTTGTATCCGATATTATTGTAATTTAATCCGATGTCGGAGATTAACGAGGATCTAAAGACGATGAAGCGTGAGTCAGAGACATCGGTGTTTTTAGATTTAGAATCGAAGTTATGTAGTGACGAATTTCGTTTTGAAGGCTTCAAAGTTTTAGATTTGTTGCTGGGTTTGAAGCCTATGACCATTACTTGAAACCAAAAAACTCCATTGATGCTTTTTACCCGATGACAATGACTGTTCCGATGATGAAGAAATCCTTAAGACCGAGTTAATGCCGATGTCTCCGACTCGTTGTAACAAAAGGATGAAACTCTTGGGCCTCAGTGAAGCCCATTAAGCCAAGCTTTGCCGATGCTCTTTTAAATGATGAGAAAAGTTCAAGTGAAGCTTTGCCGATAACTCTGTTTGATCCGGCGAGGGTGATTCGTGACTCATCAAGCATATTTCAATTGATCTTGTGTACTCTATTTACGGGTCTTAGGATCTTATTGATGTGGATTCAGATAGATTTATGAGGTCTTGTTTGTCCGATGATATCATAGACGAAAGCCGATATCAGAGTGATTTTATCAATCATAAAACGAAGACTTGAAATTGAAACCGCTGATGATATGAATCAAAGATCTCCGATGTTGACGAGTTTAGCGACCGATGTCGCATGCGATTAAACCCGAATACTCCGCCGACGACCAATTCAAAATAAATGCCCAATGTAAATCGATGCCAAAGACGCGACCAGACCCGATGTGAATCAATTTTGACGAGGATCCAAAGTCTCCCCATGCAAAACCCGACGTCTCGTGTTGATGATGAAATCCAGATTAAACCGATTACAATTTGTTCCCGATGCCATGGTGTGATCTTGACATCGATTTCAACCCCAAAGCTATGATGCTTAATAGAATCAATTGAAACGATGAATTCTTGGGCTTAAGATTAAAGCCCATTAAGCTGCCACTTTTTCACCACTTTGACTCGACTTGATGAGGACACGATGACGATGATTTGAACCCGACTTGATGAGGACACAACGATGATGATATTTTGAATTCAGTCAGTTTGGTGCTCGGTGCGCTCAAGTCAGTTTCGAAAATTTACCAAGAAGGAAGGAAAGAAACTCTACTAGAGGATCACGTTATGACCAACGATACGATTTGTTGGGTTTAGAATGAACATTTAGGTTTAGAGACATTCTCGTGAATACATCCGCTCCTATAATGATCATTTTTAGTGATGAACCAACGTTTGTTGGGTTTAGAATGAACATTTGGGTTTACGGACGTGTTTCCATCAACACATCCGCACCTATAATGATCATTTTTATTTATATAACGCGCTTTTTAATCCTACGAAGGATGGGATAGTCGGATCCGAAATATTTGTAAGAGTTCGTCACTGTTGCTAACAACAACGAGGGTATTATAAGAATTTAGAGTTTACATAGACTTTTAATCCGTGAAGGATGTGATCGAAATACATGTTTCGTTAAGGCGTAAGATAATACGCAAGGGATGTCCCAGATATGTCTGTTTCGTTAAGACATTGAATAATCCACGATGGATGTTGATGAAACTTGGAGGAAGCTCCATGTCTGTTTATTAGTAGAATTTGCGAGAAAAAAATGGGAGTATATGAGTATACGTACCCCACTCCCCCTCCCCCCCCCCCCCTCTTTTTAAGGAGAGGGGTAGCTGGACCCATCCGAAAAGCTGCCTACGTATCCTTTGCAAGGATCAAGCCGCCTCGCAGTTTAATGAAAGTACCTTAGTGAGACTTTATAGAGGTCTTCGTCGGCTCTCTGTCTACCTTCATCTTCTTCCGTTCAGCTTTAGAGATTTGATCTCTATTCGGGTTTTGCAATTTGTGCTCAGCCATGAAACGCATTCGCGACTCCTTCCGACTTCCCCGAATCGTCTTGTTCACACACATGTGGTATGTCAAAGCTACTACTCTCATAAAATTCAACCATGGAGTCCCATGATCACATTATAGACTACTGGATTATTGGAGACCGAGAACTCGACCACCTTCGTTATACCTTTCTCCGAAACAAGTAGTTTAATAGTTACCATTGTTATGGTTGTCTAACTAGAGAAACCAGTCAATGGTTTTAGAGATGTTTTGACCTCAGACAATTCGACGCCCATTCGTTCGAGCATGTCTTTGAAGATGATATTTACTATATTTCTTGTATCGACCAACACCCTAGACACAACGCAATTTGCGATGACTAACTTGATTACCAGTGGATCGTCGTGTGGCTTGTCGGTTCCTCTCGTTTCTTCTTCCTCGAAAGACAACATGTCGTTTGTAAGTAGACCACCATTTCTAATAATATCAGGCAAAACATTGTGGTTGATTCTCTGGCCAAATCTATTAGCTACTTTGTTCAAGAATCGAGCTGATGATGATTCTTGATTGACGTTGTGCCTTTTTATGGTTTGACTTCTTATCATCTTCCTCTTGATATATGTTACTTTTATGTGGGGGTGTCTCTGGATGGTTATATGATTTACCGGCACCATCCCAATGGGACCTGTGGGTCAATGGGTCGATACCTTTCTTGACCAGACGTTTCTTAATGTGAGTGTTCCAATGGTTCTTGATCTCGTTGTCTGTTTTCCCTGGTGATGTGTTCAAAGTTTGTACCCTTTACCGGATAATGGCATCTTTGACCAGATGTCATAGCTACACCTCACACTCAATTCTTTGAAATACGAAGCACCTTCAATGCTTCATTGACCTTGTATACTGGTAACACCTTTGTAAATATATTTGCAGGATTATTTGCTGTAGCAATCTTGATAACCTGAACCACTCCTTCACTGATCAAATCTCTGATGAAATGATATTTCACAGCCACATGCTTCGTTCTCATGAAATACAAAATTCTTTGCCCAAGCAATATCACTTTGAGAATCATTGTAAATCTCCACAGCTTCTTGAGGAAATCCCAACCACTACAAAAAAACAAGTTGATTTTTGACATGAGAAAAATGGTCAAAATATTTTTGACCAATATTTGATGAAAGTTTAACTTGGTCGAAATATCATCAATTTTTTTTGACAATTTTAAATGGTCGGTAAATAGTCAAAACATTTTGACCAGTTATCAACTAAAACGAATGGTGGTCGAAAACTAGTCAATAATTTTTGGCGAATAATACTTGGCATATATATGTCAAAATGTTATCGACCAAATATCGACTATATAAGTAATTCGTTTAGAATGGTCGAAAAGGAGTCAAAATGTTTCAACCAATTTTTGACCACCTAAATCTATTGTTAATAAAATTAAAACTTTGTAGAAATTTGTTAATTCTTCCGAATTATTATTTATTTAATACTAATGTTAGTATTAATTTTACCAAAAAAAATTAAGGTTAAACATAATCACTATTAGAAAATATACAAAAGGCCATGAATTAGATTTTTTCTATATTAAATAGATTTAGTTGCATATTTTATATCCTTAAGTTTCTATCCAAAAAAGGAAAAAACTACCGGCCAAAAAAAAAAATTAAAAAAAAGAGGGAAACATGCAAAGTCCCACATCGACTTTTGTGAAAGAACTACACAAAATTTTCAATATAGAAATATTTTTCCTTAGCTTAGGTTTTCAAGTATTTAAGAGACGAATTAACAATATTGGCCCATTTAAATTAAATTTTGCTAATAATTTAGTATTGGCCGCATAATTAAATCGATTATTTAAATTTTGAGTCGGTAGACTATCTTCCACTAGGCGAGTAGTCCAATTTTTATAATCTAAATTAAAAATATTCCAATTTTTAAATTTGATAAAAAAATATTGACCACTAATTTCGTCAAAAATTTCAAACTTTTCGATCAATTGTTGCATCAAAAATAATTTGACCATTATTTCTTGTCAAAAATTATTGGTTGTCTATTTGGTCAGAAAATAATGACCATGTTTAAACCAACCTCATGTGGTCAAAATATGTTAATCAATTTTTGACGAAAAAATTATTTCCAACCAGCGTTTCTTGACGACCGAGATTTGGTAAAAAAAAACATCAAAATGGCTATTTTTGACCCATTAGTGATCAATTTCGTCGTAAAAAATCACCTTCTTTCACTGATTCTCCTAAAGCAATGTATTCAGCTTTAGTGGTTGACAATGCCACAACCTTTTCAAGCTGGGATCGCCAACTGATAACATTTCCTCCTGCAGTAAAAATCATTCCATTTAAGGATCTCCTTTGGTCCAAATCACCTGCCTAGTCTGAATCACTGTAACCTCTGATAATGAATTCTCCTTTCTTCTTGTAACACAACTTCATTTCCAAAGAACCTTGAATATATCTCAATACCCACTTAATTGCATACCAATGCTCTTTCACTGGCTTACTCATGAACCGATTGATAAGACCTAAAGCATAAGCAAGATCAGGCCTAGTACCCACCATGGCATACATTATACTGCCTACTGCACTTTGGTATGGAATCCTCTCCATTTCTTCTGACTGCTCTTCTAACTGTTATTGAGTTGCAGATTTCAACTTGAAATGTGCTCCCAATGGTGTAAACACCGGTTTAGACTGATCCATTCCAAACTTTCCTAATGACTTGATCAAATAACTTTTGTGTGATACCCATAATCCACCATTCACTCCCCTGTCTCTAACAATTTCCATACCTAGGATCCTTTTCACATCTCCTAGATCTTTCATTTCAAACTCAGTTTGAAGTAACACCTTTAACTTCATAACCAAATCCCTTTCCACTAATGCTATGAAATATCATCAATGTATAGCAGTAGATACACATAAGTGTTCATTTCAGTCTTCATAAAATACACACAATGATCATACTCACTTTTGAAGTATCCTCCTTTTCTCATAAAATCATCAAAACTTTTGTTCCACTGTCTTGGTGACTGTTTTAAACCATACAATGATTTCTTAAGTAAGCATACTTATTCTGGATGCTTCTTAATAATGTTGTTGCTAAGTTTCTTTACTAAGGTTATAAACTTCAGATTCTCTCCTCCAGCGGTTATCATACCTGAACAACTTCTTCCCTTTCCACTTGTCCTCCATTGATAAAAGCAGTGGCCTACGATCTGATCTTATCCACTTTAGCAGCCTTACGTAAGCTTTAGGGAATAAATCCTGCCAGGATGCAGTGGCCATTACCCTGTCTAGCTTACATTTCACTGAGTGTATTTGTCTATTTCCAACCCATGTAAATTTTCCACCACAAGTTTTTACCTCTTGCAGATCCAAACTACTTATCATAGCGTTAAAACACTCAAACGAGGCTACATGTCTACTAGGTCCTCCCTGCTTTTCATTATTGTCCACAATATCATTGAAGTCCCCCATAACGACTCTAGGAAGGCATCTATATATACATGCCTCTACCATAATACACATTTGTTCCCATACTGAATTTGCACAATTAATTAGATGTTATTGACGGGAAAAAATAAATAACATGTTTATTGGGTCAGGAAAACCAATCCTATAATGTATGAATAAGCATTAAAAGCTAATTAGAGTTTCACTCTTCAAAATGTTGTCTATTTTCAGTCTCTTCTCTCTTCTCCACCATTTTTCTCAGGCGGAAAATTTTCCTCATCTCCTTTTAAGGTTTTGCAACAGAGAGAAAGATAAACCATGCTGGCGAAACAGAGAACGTCTAAGGTTAGACGAAACCCTGATTTGATCAGAGTAGTTGGTAAATACTCTAGATCTCAGATGTACCATAAGAGAGGTTTATGGGTTATCAAGGCCAAAAATGGCAGTGTTTTCCCTCGTCACGACGGAAAATCGACGGTCGATTCTCCGGCGGATAAGCCACCAAATTTTTATCCAGCTGAAGATGTTAAGAAACCTCTCGCCAACAGGCATAAGCCAAAACCAACCAAGCTCAGGTATTTTAACCTGATAAACTGTCTTTTGGCTCGATTTGTAATCTATGTGTGTGGATTTAGTTGTATTAGATTATTGGAATACGCTTGAAAATGTTGATTTCAAGTGTTTTTTGGAAGATATGTGGAATTTGTGAAGCTTACATTGTTTTGTTTCCTTGATTTTGTTAGTGGAGAGGTTAAGTCAAATGGTGAAATGTTCAAAATTTTTGTGAATTTATTGTCTAGTTTGCTTATTGTTGTTATAAACAAACCTAATGTGATTTTATTGGTATATCTTAAGAGAATGAGATGTCTATGAACATTAGTACCTGCAATCTCTTCAATTTTTCTGAATTTTGTTTCCGACGTAATCTGGTAAACTTGTATCAGTGTTGCAGATCCAGCATCACCCCATGGACATTGCTGACTATCCTTGCTGGTAGGTTCAAGGGCAAGAGAGTTGTCTTCTTAAAGCAACTTCCCTCTGGTTTGCTTCTCGTTACCGGTGAGTGATTCTTTTATCTGCTCTCATTATCTTAGCCATTGTCTATCTTTCATAAGATGTTTAACCTGTATCTTTCTTCTGTTGTTGACTTACAGGACCATTCAAGATCAATGGTGTTCCTTTGAGATGTGTTAATCAGTCCTACGTCATTGGCACTTCCACAAAGGTTGAGATTTCTGGAGTTACCCTTGATAAGTTCGACGATAAATACCTTGGCAAGGTTGCCGAGAAGAAGAAGAAGAAGAAGAGTTTGGAGAGTTCTTTGAGTCAGAGAAAGAGGTAATAATATTCCCTCAAATTGATTTGGTTATTGAACTTTAATCTTGAAGAATAGACAGTGAAAGTTGTACCAAATCAAAATTTGTGATGTGATTGACCTAACATCTCTCGTTTCGGATTGCGCAGGAGAAGAAGAAGATTCCAGAAGGGTAGAAAGACGATCAGAACACCGTGGATGCAACTTTGATCAAAGCCATTGAAGCAGTTCCAAAGTTGAAAACTTACCTTGGTGCAAAGTTTTCATTGAAGCAGGGAATGAAGCCACATGAGCTTGTTTTCTAGATTTCACAAATTTTGTTTGAGGTTTCTAGAGTTTGTCTGCTTTAAACACTTTTCTTCTCTCTATTGTTCACCAAACCATAGACATAAATTTTTGGCTGCTACAATCTATATCTTCTATTTTGTTATATAGATAAACAAATGGATCTTGTTTTTGAATGTTAGCTTTGAAGCAATATAGCTCTACTAGAGTTATGGTATATCTTTTATACAAACTATAACCAAAGAGGAAAAAAATGCAACAACAATTCTCATTAGTTTTGTGGTAAATTGTCTTGTTGATAAAAATTCTGTTAAACAAAAACTTCTCTTTAACAAGTACAAATTTTACATTAATGGATGTTATATATTTCAAGAATCATTCTAGATTTCTATTGGAAAATCAACTATAAGAAACTCGATAATCCTCTACTTCGTCGATTGTCTCCTTTAGGAACCAAGCTATGGCAAGACTGATGCAAGAAAGGACTAGAGTTGGGTAAGAAAACATGGAGAGGTACTTCCATTGATGAACAATGGCTTTCAAGATGCTAAGTTGACAACCTTTGCAACTCAAACAATATTGATAAGAACATTCTTTGGGGACTTTGTTTTGTTGATACTGATGTCTCCAACTCTATTCGCCTGGCTTATCGAACATTGTCCTGTCCCCACATCCTTGCGGCTGCGCGCAGCAATAAGTCTGCATAATATGCAACAATGTATAGTTTCATATGAGAAAAAGGGTTCAAACATATGTTTATTAATAGTAAAAAGATTTAAATACTTACCCAAACATTGCTGTTTTTTGCTGGCATTGAAATTACAGTCATGTTTGTGAATGATACACTCGGTTACGGTTTGAAACTTTTCCCGAGAGACGAGCCGGCCAAGCAACTGTTTTACTAATTCTTGGCGATGCCGAAAGAAATGTTGTAAACGAAGCAGTTGATTGAGAAACAAGATACAATGATTATGACCACAATCATACCGTATAGGAAAAATACAAAAAGGCATTAAGAGCTGCAACAAATTCCGTATAGACCGATTTGTGGAATCAGTAAAAGGATCAAACCGATTAATACGAATTGGCATGAGGTTTCTTGGATGTAAGTAGACATTGTTGCTTTTTGGTAAAGGCATGTTGCCATCATTGTGAGGCTTATACAGATCAAGATTATAGTCGTCATTGTTAGCAATCCTGATCGTAGTTCTGACATTTTTGAATTTGACAAAACCCTGAAATTCAAGAGGATTAAAACCACATGTTTATTGAAGTTTTTGTTGTGTTAGAGAAACCTATTTGTTTTTGGTTTGTTTGTTGTGAAGGTAATAACTAAGAAATATATATATATATATATATATATATATATATATATATATATATATATATATATATATTTGTTTTATTTGGGACAAATTTTGGGAAAAGTTGTTAATTTTGGCAAATAGCTCACTATTTATAGAAAAGTTGTTAATTTTTCAGTTTTTTTAACTCAGTTACACGTTTGGTTGGATCCAAGTGGTGACAACAACTTGAGACTAAAACCAAAACGCATATGATAGGCAGAGAGCATATGTGGGCCAGCCCTAAATTCTTATGAGCCACAAGCAAAAATACGAAAATAGGCCGATTTGACCACTAAACTAAAGAGATTTTTAGGATTTTAGGGCCGATTTGTTAGAATAAATTTAAGGGTCGATATGAGGGCCATAAGCATGAGCTTTGCCTGCTTGCCCTCAGGGTTGGCCCTGCATGCAATAGAAGCCTCCTATCCTGTTTCAATACAGAAGAAGAAGACTCAGGGCCAAGCAAGGTGATCAGGCCCAGAAGAAGAAGAATCTAGAAGGCTGAGTCATGGTTACACGTCACAGGTGGTGGATAGGATTTGTGCAATGGTCAGGAGCGAGTACAGTCAATAAAGTAGCTAAGAGATAATCTCTATTAGTAGTGTGTGTGGTTTTATCGTTTTCCTCATCAAAGAGTTGGTCATTGTAGTGAGAGAGAGAGTAAAGGAGAGTAAGGGACTCCTAAATTTCTCTGAGTGTGTGAGTTTGTATTTGGGTGATTCTTTTGAAGTTTCAGTAATCAAAGTATTACTCAGTAAAAGAGTGTTCTTGGTTACATTTGCTTAAAAGATTACAAGTAAATCGTAACAGCATACTCTTTTTACACATTCTAAACCATTTCCTTTAAGGAACAGTGATAAAAGTGTAAAATCTTTTGCTCATCTAATGCATTTGAAAATGTAGGTTTCAGGCAAGGACTTTATTGGTCTTAATTCGAGGGGAGTGTTCTTTGAAGCCCATCATTTTTTTCAAAGCTCCAACATAAGCTTTAACGCTCGATACAACAATGTCCATCCCTACTCCAGTTCCACCGCAAGAACATAAACGTGACAATTTTTCTTTAGTTCCTAGATCGATGCTTAGATTAGTTTTAACAAGGAAGATGAAGAAGGTAAAGTAAATTTACCTAAAAGTTCTTTGAAGAGATTCACCAGTTACCGCGTTTGTTGATGAGTAGTTGTTGTCTCCACAGATTAGAACCCATGTAGTTGCGATAGCATCAATGTCTTTCATCACTGCATTCAATGAGTACTCAAGCAGGGTCGTGGATTCCTGAATACGAAAAGCCAAATGATGAGAAATAAAAAGCGTAATCATTGAGATATATTTAACTAAAACGTAACCCTAGCGAAAGAAGTACCTTAACGATAAGATCAATTGCCTTGTAAGCTGCATCCACAGGTCCAGTTCCAATAGAACAAGCTACATGCTCTTTGCCATCATAATCAATAATTTTTATAGTTGATGTTGAGAGACCGATAGTTCCACAATTTATCTATATTAATCAAAATAAGATTTGACTAGAAAGAAGACGAAAAGAGAGAAAACAAATCACAGCTCCAACTTTCACCTGCATGTCCAGGAGTGTCCACATGGCCTCTGGCTGAAAAACTTCATCAGATACTAACTCTATTAACTCAGCATCAGTTACTCTCTGTATCATAAAGTAACAAAGACAAGCAAGAGACACTACATGAATGGGGTTAAATGTTTGGAAAATTCAGGAACATTTCTGAAATAAGTTCTTAATACCTTTTTTATTTGAAACGCCAGAAAAGGTTGCTTAGCTGCACATCATCTAATTCATAACCGAGCTGAAAATGAAAAATAATATTTTTTAACAAGGATGGTAGTAGTGAATATGGATATGGGTAAAGATTACCATGTACCTCAATCAAACGGTCTTTTAGTGTACTGGACAAGATAAATAAATAAGCATCAGTTTGAACAAGACAAGCTCATTTGGATTAACAAACAAAACTTTCATACCTAAGCTTCCCCAACACAATCCCAACTTCATTTGATCGCTCAAGTCCGATCTCTTGGGAGCTCATAATTTCATAGGTACCCTTATATTTCAGCATTCCATCCTAAATATAGAGAAGGGACAGTAAGTAAGCTCTTTGCAAAAATTGATATTCCAGACACACACTTGTCTCATTTAAAGAAAGAGACCGGGAATCTAGTTAAAGAAATAATACAAATAGTATAAAGTACGGGAAAACGTAGTAATTCCCCCTCGAAAGTTTAATATCCTCTTAGATAGACCCGAAACTTTGTGCTCGTAGTATTTAACCACAAAATGAAAGTTTAACGTTTAATTCACCACAAAATAGAAGTTAAACGCTCATGTCACCACGACCTAAAATTTAACCTAAATTTCCACCCCAATCCGATTAATTTCGGTTTACTACAAACCAAATTTTTATTAACCATATTTTTTAAAAATTAAACCGTTATTTAACCATAATAACCCGATTACAAAATAGTAAACCGTAATTGACCCGATTTAGAAACCAAATACGATTTTGACCCGAAACTAAAACCCATTTTGTTTATATCCACCTAAGGATTTTGTCTTCAAGCAAAAAATATGAAATTAACTCTTCCCAAAAGCTCAGAGATCGGAATCAATGGCGGTTAAGGGTTCGTTGAAGATCAAAACTCAAAAGGAACAAAAGGATCATCTTCTTCTTCTTCATCGAAGTTTCAAGTGGTTAAGGATTGGAGTACCCGGTCATTGACGAAATCGAATTCAGTATGGTTTCATTCCTCTGATCATCATCGACATGAATTCCGATCCAAAACCTCACCTTTTCCAGGTCTTGAGTCCGGTCTAACCCTCCAATTGTTCTTCGTGAAATTTTGTTATGATTTTAATGCTTTTAATTTCCCCAAATTGGGTCTGGTGTTTTCAATTTGTTTCAGAATCTATAAATCAAAGTTTGTTCTTTAATTTGCAAATCATCTCTGAAACAAATCGAATCAATAAAAACAACAAATTGAATAAAAGTTTTGATTTTGTGTTCTTCATTAATTGATTCGATTATCTTGAATCAATTTCACTACTTGTCGACCATGTCAATTTGCAACATGTCGACCATTTTAATAGCAACACAAGCCAGTCCCATTTGCAACATGTCGACCATTTCTTCCTCAAAATCACCCGATTGACTCAAAATATCCTATCAAAAACTTTACCGGTCCATTATTTCCTCACCACCATCGGGTTATGGATTCGGTTCACTAACAGATTTAAATGGTTTATGATCCGATTATATAATAAACCGAACAAATCCAGAATTAGGAGGAAATAAACGTTAAACTTTCATTTTGTGGCTAAATAATACGAGCACAAAGTTTCGGGTCTATCTAAGAGGATATGAAACTTCCGAGGGGGAATTATTACATTTTCCCATAAAGTACACTTGGATACCACTCTAATGCGCAAATGTGTTAGCTCCTACAATAGCCTTATGAGGCTACCAGTGTACTCTTCAACCTAAGCAAATGAATATCTACAAATTCTTTTGATTCTTCAAAAAAAGAAAATATGCTTGTTTCGAATGAAGTTCAAAATGTGTACCATCTTGCTTGTCATAACAAGTATCAATTCCATGATCTCCACGAAATTTTATCGCCATCACAACCCAGGAGTATTGGCTTTAATATCAGCAATCAACTGACCAAACTCACTAGGCAATGTTATAAAAACAATATCAGGTATATTCAAAGTCGTTGCTCCAGCTTTTATCACTTCACCAAGAATCTCATATAAATACTCTCCCTCTTTCTTAGATCTGAAATCCACCATCTTGATAATTTACAAATGATCCATGAACATAAAAACAACAAAGAAACCTTTTAACATTCCAAATCACTATTCCCAAGTCAACAAATTATTTATTGCTTTTTTACTACGAATCAGAAGAATCTATACCTTCCTGCATCTTCAGGACTAAATGCAACATCTTCACAACCCTAGCGATTTCAATAAATTCTTCTTTGCTCTTCTTAAGCTTATGCTTTAAATGAATACCACTCGTAGCTTATGGATCCTAGGTCGTTTAGCATACTTGACAGCTTCCCAAGCCATTTCGATATCCTTCTTGTTACATCTCGAGAGTCCACACATCACAGCAACATATCCAAATTCGTCGATAGAATTACCAATAGTCGATGATGTTGAGCTTTTCCTTCGAGGTTAACGCAGCTCCAGAAGATTGTTCGAAGATTATAACGTAATTGGGATCGCCGATGCGATTAGGGATGTAATCAAGACGACGACGTCGAGGAGAGTATGGTAATAGAGGAGATGAATCAGAGAGAGAGAGAGAGAGAGAGCACGAGATAAGAAATTTTCCGACGGTGGTAAGGGAAACGGAACGGTGGTTGTTAGTTCGAAGATTAAGGGATGAGAAAGGCGGCGAGAAAGAAGAGGATAAGGATCGAATCGAAGGTATCCTTAAAGATGGTGAAGTGAGATGAATCAAAGGTATCCCACTTCGACTCTAAAATGGGTAAAATCTGCAATAAACCACTCGTAACCTGATTCTTAGCCTTCACTAATTGGCACGTATCGCCGGCTGCGACCCAGTTAGACACATTTCTCTTCATCCCAACCCAGTGGTATTAACGTTTCAGATCACAATACATCTTAATCGCTACCGGATGAACCGACAATTTGCTCGCGTGAGCCTCACTTAGAATCTCCTGCCTCAGGATCTCATCCTTAGGCACACAAACTCGTCCCCACACAAGAATTGTCCCGTACGAAGAGATCTGATACTTGGAACTAACAACTCTTGACGCATCAACCAATCACTAATCCTTCTCCTGAGCTACCCGGTTTAGGTAACGCCAACACTGGTGTACTAGTCCATATCTCCTTTAGCTTCGCAAAGCTCTCCTCACACTCTTGATACCAAACAAAAGAAACATCCTTCCCTATCACCTTCGTCATAGACTGCGTTATGCTCAAAAATCTCTTGACAAACCGCCTGTAATAACCTGCCAAACCAAGAAAACTTCTGATCTTGGTGGTGTTACTCGATCTGGCCACTCCCCGATAGCCTCTATCTTTGCCGGGTCCACAGACACTCCCTCTGCAGAGACGATATGCTCGAGAAAAATCATCTCTCGCTACCAGAAACTACACTTGCTCAGCTTAGCAAACAACTTCTGCACCCAAAGCTTCTCCAGAACCAATCTTAAATTCACCTCATGATCCTCAGGACTCCTCGAATACACCAGAATATCAGCAATGAAGATGATAACATACACATCCAGATACTCTTGGAATATTCCGTTCATAAGCCTTATAAATGTTGTTGGTGCATTCATCAACCCAAACGGCATCACCATAAACTCAAAATGCCCATATCTTGTCCTGAACGCCGTCTTACGAACATCTGCCTCATCAATCAAATATGATGGTATTCAGATGCCTAGTCAATCTTGGAGAACCAAGTAGCACCCCTCAGCTGATCCAATAACTCATCAATCCGCGGAAAAAGGTACTTGTTCTTCACAGTGACTCAGTTAAGGCCCCGATAATCAATGCACAACTAGAAACTCTCATCTTTCTTCTTCACAAACAATATCGGTGCTCCCCACAGTGAAGTACTCGGACAAACAAATCCCTTACTAAAAAAAAAATCATTTAAATATGGATTTATACACATATCTAGATATATATATATATACACATATCTAGATATATATATATATATATATACACACACACACACACACATATATATATATATATATCAATTTGATTGCATTTGGCCTTTGAGCGGCATAAACTCTCCCAACCAAAACTCAACCTAGAGACGCCATCAACCTCCGATCTCTGGTTCCGGCGTGCGGTGTTTCTCACCGTCGTTGGAAATTAGTTCCTTTTCCTTTCTTGTCTATTTGTCTTTTTTCGGCTCAAGATCTGGTGGTTTTTATGGTGTTGCGGGTAGAAGATTTGAGATATGGGCATCCTTTGGTCTCGATGTCGGCTCTCTCCCTCAAATCTCGTCTTGTTGGCTGGTTCCGAGTCCTCCGTGGGTAGCTATTTGAAGGACGATGGCTAATGGTGGAGTCGTGAGTCGCCGCTTAGAGGTTTTGGTGGTGGAGTGCGATGTGTTTTGAGTATCTTCGGTCTTCTCTCAGTTAGTGGCTTTGCCTCCTTAATTCTTGGATTCTTAAGGTTGGGTCTCCGGCTTGGGACTGCCTCAGATCTATGCTTTAAGTCTCCTCGGTAAAGATCTTAGTCTGCGTCTTTGATGTTTTATCATTGTGGTGATTTGGTTGTTCTTATCATCCTCTCCTCGTGTATCATTGCATCCTCCAGCCGGTCTTGCCTAACCTTTTGACTGGTTGTCCTTTTGATGACAAGTCGGTTATGGCCTTAGTTTCTTGTTGTCGGGGTTCATGGTTGTATCTCTTATGGATTTGGCTTGGTCGAGCTTTCTTCGGTTCGACTTTGTTATTCCTCTTCTTCCTTTTGTTGTAGATCATCCATTCGCTTTGTGTTATTTGAACTTTACCGGATTCGTTTCTGTTGCTTCTTCAAAGCTGCAACCGTGTTTTGTTCAATCTCGCTCCTTGTCTCTACAAGCTGGGTCTTCTCGGGATCCTCTGTTTCTTATTTGGCTACTCTCGAGGCGTTTGTTAACTGATTAAGTTCTCCGCCGTTCTCTGGAAGTGTATTGGTCGCTTGTTGCTTCCTTCTTTGATGCGGCGTGGTTTATCATTTCCTTTTCAGTTTCATTCATGTTTTCCTTTTTATTTTGATATTTTTATTTTACGTGTTGCACACGTTTTGGCACTATTTCCTAATTTCATTCTACTTGTGATGAGAGGTGTTTAGGGTTTTTAGATACTTATATATATTGTTGAGCCTTAGGTTTGTGAGGAAAACTTATTATTATTATCAATCAAAGAAGCTTTTGCTCTTTAAACTCTTGTCTTCGGCTAGAACAGAGGTTCTCAACGAGTTCAAGATGCGAGATTTGTTTGGGAATTCATAGACTAAACAATCGACTCCGCAAATCCTATCCGTTACTTATTGATTCTACATCAGTTGGAATCAGAGACAGTGCTTTAATTTCTTAGTTACGGCACGATCCAGCTTCCTTGAAACCTTCTCCTATGGCTCCTACAAAACCTACCATGGATGAACAGTTGGAGAGCTTTCGTTTAACATTGGAAGACTTTACACATGGGTTACACAACGCGTTACAACACGCAGTGGAAAATGCCCTAACAACGGTGTTACAAGATCAACATGATTCAAGGTATGGAAAAAAACAAAGACGTGGAAAGATGGTAGCAGATTCAGAAGATGATGATGATGATGGTGGTGATGATGATATGGGTGAGAATATCTTCGCCAACAGAGATCACAAAGAAGTTGAACGTCATGATCGTCGAGAGAAGGGACGCGCAGACACTAACTCCTGTTGGGATTCTGGTTTCACATTAACAATTCCAGAATTTACCGGATCCATTCGACCGGAAGAATTCACGGATTGGTTAGGTGTTGTGGAGGAAATTTTGGAATTTAAACATGTTCCTGATGAGTCGAAAGTCTCGCTAGTTGCTACACGTTTCAAAGATCGTGCTATGGCGTGGTGGTTACAACTCAAAGAATCACGTCGTCTATCAGGAAAACCTCGAATTGATTCTTGGGAACGGTTAAAGAAGCATATGCGTCGTAGTTTTCTTCCTTACAATTATGATCGTCTTCTTTACAACAAGTTACAAAATTTGCGTCAAGGGAACAAACCTGTGGAGGAATACGCGGTCGAAGTTTTCTCTATGGTTGCTCGGTCTACTTTACCAGAAACAGAGAATCAACTTGTGTCTCATTTTATCAGAGGATTACGCGTTCAATTACAAAACGCTCTACAACAATTCAATCCGATGACTGTTTCGGAAGCTTACCAACGTGCCATAGCCATGGAGATTCAATTGCATTCAGCTTGGACCTCCGGAGGATCGCGTACTCGGTTTCAGTCGCAAGCACAATATGAAGTAAGTTCTGGACAGGTTGTGGACCCTCCTTCCATTCGCAAAATAGCTCATGTGCCAACAGATTCCATTGTTACTTTTCGACCAGCTTGAACTGGTGCTCTTCGTTGTGACACATGTGGCAAGCCCGGCCACCGTCAAACAGCGTGTCCGAGTCAGAACAAAAGGGGATTAATGCTCAAAGATGTTAATGAAGATGATGGACCACAATTTGATGAGTATGCTTCTGATCACGAACAACCAGAGGATGCCATTCATGGGGACACGGGTCTCGCCTTGGTCCTTCGTCGCAATTGTTTATTACCGAGAGTAGAACATGAATCATGGTTACGTTCGAATTTGTTTCGTTCAACCTGTACGACAGAGGTAAAATTTGCAAACTTATAATTGATCCCGGTAGTTGTGCTAATGTGGTGTCGCAGGAAGCAGTAAAGAAGTTGGGACATAAACCGGAACCTCACTCATCTCCTTATAAGCTTGCTTGGTTGAATTCTACAACAAAGATTTGTGTGTCGAAACAGGCCATGATTGCCTTCTCTATCGGTTCGTACAAGGACTCTGTATGTTGTGATGTGGTACCAATGGATGCATGTCATCTTTTGTTAGGTCGTCCGTGGGCATTTGATCGAGATGTTACCCATAAGGGACGTCTTAATACTTATAGCTTTGTTTATGGGGATCGTACTGTAACTCTCTTACCATCAAAAGAGTACACATAACCACCACCTCCCTCTGCAGAAGCTGTCACACCGACCTGTACTTCGTCTAAAGCGCAATCACTCTTGATTTTACCTAAGCACGCTTTTGAGACACAACTCCGTGAGTGTGATGTGGTGTGGGCTTTGGTTGCGTCTTCGTCTGCATCTCTGCCTCCGACCTCGGCTCCTCCGGCGTTTGATACAATTCTCAAAGAATTTTGTGACGTTTTTCCTAAGGACTTACCAATGGGTTTACCTCCTTTGCGAGATATACAACATCACATTGACCTTGTTCCTAATGCTGTGCTTCCCAACCGTCCACACTATCGTATGAGCCCTCAAGAACATGATGAATTACGTCGTCAAGTGGAAGAGCTCCTTTGTAAGGGTCATGTTCGTGAAAGTTTGAGCCCAATGGCAGTTCCCGCTTTACTCATTCCCAAGAAAGATGGTTCGTGGAGGATGTGTGTAGATAGTCGTGCCATTAATAAGATTACGGTGCGTTACCGTTTTCCTATTCCTCGTTTAGATGATCTTCTAGACCAAATTGGTCGTGCTTCTATCTTCACCAAATTGGATTTGAAGAGTGGTTATCATCAAATTCGTATTCGCCCAGGTGATGAATGGAAAATGGCTTTCAAGACACGAGAAGGACTTTTTGAGTGGTTAGTCATGCCATTTGGGTTATCTAATGCTCCAAGTACATTTATGCGAGTCATGAACCAAGCGTTGCGACCTTTTATTGGAAAGTTTGTGGTTGTCTATTTTGACGATATTTTGGTATTTAGTTCATCAGTGCAAAGCCATTTAGAGAATTTGAGAGAGGTTCTTCTTGTTTTGCGTCGGGAGAAACTTTTTGCAGCTCGTCAAAAGTGTGTGTTTGGCACATCGGAGGTACTATTTTTGGGTTATATAATTTCACACCGCGGCCTCGAAGTCGACCCGAGCAAAGTTGAATCAATTAAGTCATGGCCTACCCCAACAACGATCAGTGCTGTCCGGAGTTTTCATGGTCTTGCGTCATTCTATCGTCGCTTTGTTCATCACTTTAGTAGTATTACGGCTCCGCTTACTGATTTCATGTGTGGTACGTCCTTTCTTTGGACCAAGGAAGCAAACGAAGCTTTTGAGACTATTAAGTCAAAACTCATTACCGCTCCGATCTTAATCTTACCAGACTTCTCTCTTGTTTTCGAGCTCCATTGTGATGCTTGTAAACTTGGAATCGGAGGTGTCTTAAGTCAACACGGTAAGCCGGTGGCATTCTTTAGCGAAAAAATCGCTGGCTCTCGCAAAAGATATAGTACTTATGACGTCGAGTTTTACGCTATTGTACAAGCTATCAAACATTGGAGACACTATCTTTTTCATCAAGAATTCATTCTTTATACGGATCATGATGCGTTGAAACATCTCGGGAGTCAAGATAAGATCTCGGCACGTCATGCTTCTTGGATCGCATTTTTGCAGCAATTTACATTCGTTATCAAGCATCAATCAGGGCGTTCAAATAAGGTCGCTGATGCTCTTAGTCGGCGTCACTCTCTTCTGGCAACTCTACAAGTTTCGGTTCCTGGATTTGCTGCGTTTGCTGATTTATACCCTCTTGATCCTTTCTTTGGATCTATATGGACAGATTTACATCATGGTCGTCATTCTGAATTTGTGTTACAGGAGGATTTTCTTTTTCGTGATAATAGGTTATGCGTGCCCGAGTGTAGTTTACGGTTGCAACTCATCAAAGAGCTCCATGAGGAAGGACACGTTGGTCGTGATAGAACATTTCAATTGGTGGCTATGTCATACTTTTGGCCTTTGTTACGACGTGATGTTTTGCGGTTCGTCGAACGTTGTGTGCTTTGTCACCGATCCAAGGGACATACTTCTAATAATGGACTCTACATGCCTTTACCCATTCCTACTCAACCATGGACGGATATTAGCATGGATTTTGTTATGGGATTGCCTCGCACTCAAAAGGGTAATGATTCTATATATTTGTTGTGGTGGATCGCTTTTCTAAAATGGCACATTTTGGTCCTTGCAAGAAGACAACGGATGCTCAACAAGTTGCACAATTGTTTTCCGTGATATTTATCGGCTTCATGGCTTCATGGACTTCATTTTTGGAGATCTTTGTGGAAATTACTTTGGACGAGTCTCGATATGAGCTCTGCTTATCACCCTCAGTTGGATGGTCAAACCGAAGTTACAAATCGTTCTTTACGAGATATGCTTCGTTGCTTGGTTGGAGAGAACATCAGATCGTGGGATACAATTTTGTGCAAAGCAAAATTTGCTCATAACCATGCAGTCAACCGTAGCACCGGTTTTTGTCCTTTTCGTATTGTGTATGGGTTAATTCCGCGAGGACCACTTGATCTTGGCGTCGCCCCTGACTTAACATGTGATAACGGACCGGCTGTTGAGTTTGTTGGTTCTCTCTCTTACATTCATGGACAGGTTCATGACAATTTGCAAGTTTCTTCGGCCAAATATAAAACGGCAGCAGATAGACACCGTCGAGATGTGCAATTCAAAGTTGGCGAGGTTGAATGGGCTGTTTTAACTAAGGAGCGTTTTCCATCTGGCACATATAACAAGTTAAAGGCAAGAAAGATAAGACCATTAGAGGTGCTTGAGAAGATGAATACCAATGCTTATCGTCTTAAACTTCCTTCTCATGTTCGATGTTCTGATGTTTTTAATGTCAAACACCTTACTCCGTTCGTAGCAAATGACGAGGTTGAAGATTCAGGGACGAATCTTTCTCAACCCCGGGTGACCTGATGTAGCGTGGTTTATCATTTCCTTTTCAGTTTCATTCATGTTTTCCTTTTTATTTTGATATTTCTATTTTACGTGTTGCACACGTTTTTGCACTATTTCCTAATTTCATTCTACTTGTGATGAGAGGTGTTTAGGGTTTTTAGATACTTAAATATATTGTTGAGCCTTGGGTTTATGAGGACAACTTATTATTATTATCAATCAAAGAAGCTTTTGCTCTTTAAACTCTTGTCTTCGGCTAGAACAGAGGTTCTCAACGAGTTCAAGACGCGAGATTCGTTTGGGAATTCATAGACTAAACAATCGACTCCGCAAATCCTATCCGTTACTTATTGATTCTACATCATTCTTGCCAGTGTGTGTACCTTGGGGTTATTTGGAGAGGTAAACATTATTCATCATAGGAGGTTTCTCGTGTTCTTGCGATTAGTTTTGTGGCTTGTTCAATTTGGTAAGATGGTTTGTTCAGGTAATCCCTTGTATTTACTCTTTGTATCCTTTTGTATCTTGTGGTTTGTTTAATATAAATTGAGAGACAAAAAAAAAACAAAATATATATATATATATATATATATATATATCAATTTAGAGTTAAATTGTTTGAATTGATAAATAAAAAACCAAAATAAAATATTTTATAAACCGCATTAGATCGTAACTTAATGTATTGTAAATTTACCTGACCTACAATTGTATTTTAGTACTAATTTCTTAAGTTTACTACTAATTCTAGTCTCATCATGGATGGTTGTATTCTTTGTTTTCTACCTGAATATCGGTGGTAACCTAATTCACCAGATAATCATGATAATTGGCTATTGTACTCTTAGTTAAAATAATAAAGACTCATACTCTTCATGACTAGCTAAAATGCTCCCCTTTCCCATGAATTAGAGTTTTCCAAAAATACCCCTAACCATTCAAAACCAATCCTACCGATTTCATTCCCAAAACCAACCAAAACTAACCAAAACCAATTTGTACGGAACTCAAGTTTCCCGTTTCTTTCTCTCCCCGCCTTCGTCGAATCCACCCACCCAAATCCATTCCCAAGCACTCGATTTGAACTCAATGTCATTGGAATCGAACTCAATCTCATCAAACCGGATCATCAATTGAAGGTTGAAGCTTTTTGGGGGAAAATCCCGGATTCGATCGGAACCCGAGTTGAAGCTTCAAAATTGAGGTGAAATCCTTTAAATGTTGCTCCTTATATGATGTTGAAATGTAGAATTGAGTTCTTTATGCTTTATAATTGGTATTGTTGGATTTGTTGAATTTCAATGGATTTCAATATAATGGAGATTGTGATTAGCATTAGAGTTGTAAGGAATGATTATGGTCTTCATTGGTAGTAAATAAAGGAATGTAGTTAGGTATAGAACCTGGAAATGGGATAAACTAATTCACATTTCTAGAAGCAAGATGATTTTGCATTAGAAGAACTCTCTGCTTGGACAACTGGTACAAATAGGAATATTGATCATAGTGGGACAACTGGGACAAATAGTATTAACTGTGCCCAGCGAGAAGGTGTTAATGAATTTTTTTCATTATGTTTTGGCAGGTGCAATGTTCAAAACATTGGATGTGGATGGTGGTGTTGGAGAGGATGAGAGTATACCAAGTGGGAATGTGGATGTGGAGGATGAAGACGAATATGATAGTGAGGATGAAGATGAAGATGAAGATGAAGATGAAGATGATAGTGAGGATGAAGATGAAGATGATAGTGAGGATGAAGAGGAAGATGGATATGATAGTGAGGTTGAAGATGTGGATCTTGGTATTGGTAAGGAAACAGTCGAGGTTCCATTTGATGGAAACGAGAATCAATATGAGAGCTACAAGATTTTGCATTCGTATTTGTTCATGTTAGAGAAGGCGAATCCCGGGTCAGTAACAAGGTGTGTATTGGATATTGAGAGAAGATTCAAATACTTGTTTGTGTCTTTGGGAGCTTGTATTGAAGGGTTTGGAGCAATGCGGAAAGTTCTCCAAGTCGATGCGACTTTTCTTAAAACAGGACATGGTGGGATGCTTGTGTTTGCGACAGCTCAGGATCCTAATCATCACCATTATCCTATTTCATTTACCGTTCTCGATGGTGAGAATGACGCAAGTTGGAATTGGTTTTTCAGTCAAATGAGAAGTATTATTCAAGATGATCCACAATTGCCTTGGATAAGTGATAGAAATAAAATTTTCATCAAGGGGATTCACGAGTTGTACCCTAAAGCGCAACATGGGTTTTGCATGTATCATCTGTCATGGAATGTGAAAAGACAAGTTGGTTCCTTGAGAAAAAAAGCATGTGCGGAGAAATTCAGGGCGTTGGCAACCATTTACACGGAGGTAGAATTCCTAAGGGAGTATGAGGAGTTTGGAAGATTATACTCCATGGGTGTGGAGTACTTGGAAACTAGTGTGGTGGAGGGTCCGAAAAAATGGCCGAGATGCTATTTTCCGAGAGAGAGGTATAACATAAACACGATGAACAGTATGGAGTCCTTGAATAACGTGCTCAAGGACGCAAGAAAACACTCTTTGCTACGTATGATGGATAAGATAATCGAGAAAATGGCGGAGTGGTTTAACCGATATAGGAAGGAATCTGCCGGAAGTGGAGCAAGCGCACGGAAATTGGTTCCCGTTGTTGAGAACGAATTGTCCACTAGATGCTTTGTTGCTAAGAGATTACATGTGGATGTGTTGAACTCGTTCTTGCTTGTGTACAGTGTGATTGGTAAAGATGGGAAGTCTTACTTGGTGGATTTGAGGAAGAAAAGTTGTAGTTGCAGGTGTTTTGACGTCGACAAGTACCCTTGCGTGCATGCAATAGCCGCACTTCTTAAGTACATGAGTTGGAATGAAAGGCCCGCGAATATCCATATACATGAATTATGCTCCAATATTATCAAAAGGACACGTGGGCACTAGCTTATGTTAGGACGATTTACCGAGTACCGCATCAGAGTGAGTGGTCCGGAATCCCCGAGCATATACAAGAATCGTAGATGTCACCCCCAAAGTACAAGAAAAGAAAGGAAATAAACCAAGTGAAAAGGATTTCGTCCACCGGAGAAAAGCGTTGAAAGCCTAGTAATAGGTATGTGGGGATCAATATGGCCGGGAGTAGTGCCGATGCACCACAAGTTTGAACCTCTTTTGCTTTGTTTTTGTATTTCGCTTTCTGTTTGGACAACTGCGTAAAATTTGGGACAACTATTAAGCTATTATTTTCCCAGATTTATGTATCTCTTCTCTATTCGAATAACTAGGGAAAACTGGTTACACCTATTCCCGAGAATCTGCTATTTACTCTCTGGTGTAACAACTAGAGAAACTTGGGGATAACTATAAACGACTAGTTTAGAACAAAATAAAAAAATGAAATTTTCACCGAACACTAACCTCCCAATTATAATTTGCATTCTAGTAACGTGTATAGTTTCATACATATATGTTTGGTCAAAAATACAATCAAATTTATGAATTTCATTTTCAACCATATAGAGATTTCCCCATAAAATACCTTACCCTTTTGTGTGTTGTTTCTTAATCATATCCAATTTACCTAGGTGAGTATCAGCGTGAGTGCTTTGATATCTTTGGCATGTACGAAAAGTAGATAATTACAAGTGTGCAACCACAATGTCAAAGATTTTTCAGGGTTCGACTATATATGTATGAAAACACAAAAAAGTGCAACTGTTTGTAAGTTTGGACAACAAGAAAATTGGGGGTACAACTGTTGGAGAAAATTTCGCAATTTTTCCTTCCAAAAATTTTCCCTCCGAAAAATTTTCCCTCCAAATCAAATTTCCTTCTAAAACTTTTGTCTTCTCCTAAGTCAAATCAACTGAGTCAAATTGACCCCCTCCCCTTCTCCTCCATCACTTCTTCACACTCTACCAAACCCAAACGCCCTTCTTCTCCTTCTCCTTCTCCTTCCATCTAAACCCCAAAAATTTCTTGAGATCCTTACAGAAATTGGGGATTAAACCTCCCTACGGACGGTATCCCGGAGAAGTGTTTTTGTGGTTGGAAAGTATTCATTCATCGTGAACCAAGCGGCGATAACAAGGGGAGAGCTTATTATGCTTGTAATGAAACCGATTGGGGTCCTCAATTCCGTGACGGTCCTCACTTCCGTAAGTGGTGAGATTGCTCCGTGATGGAAGAAGTGGAGGCGTTGAAGGACAAATCTGGCGAACAAAAAATCCGTATTCAACACTTGGAATCCAAGAAAACCAAGAAGAGCAATGAAATCGAGGAGTTGACGGGGAGGCTTCTCGATCTGGAGGTGGTGGTGTTGAGGAAAAAGCGTTAGATGTTTTTTCAGTTATCTTCTCGGTCTCTGTTTGTATAACTAGTACAACTACGGTTTCTAGTTGTTCCTCTTGTTCTCGGTTTAATGTTTGTATGGTTAACTTTTGTGTTTTAAATGTTTGTTTTTATACTTGTTCTCTGTTATTCAATAACAATAGAGAAATTAGCTATTGTACTCTAGTTCAAACCAATAATAAAATAGGTAATATGCTAGCAATAGATCCAAAATGCAAGGTTCCAAAGAAAAACAAGCATAGTTGTTCCGAGTTTTTAAAAGTTGTCCAAAACAGAAACATGCATAGTTGTACCAGGTTTCCCTAGTTGTCCAAACAGCAACACTAACAAACTTCAGATACAAAAAATACTTATCAAAGAACTTTAAATTCCCTCTTTCCTCATAGTTATCCATTGTACGGCCTACAATCTAAATAGGAAATGAGAGAGTGCTCATTCATAGAATAGCGAATTGGAACTCCGTTCACGATAAACCATACTTTCTTCTTCTTCATATTTTTGCGGATGATTACCGTTACAAATATCGTATCTATTCATGAAAAAATGTTATCACATACTGAAACACTGTTAACGGCCCTCCATCCGCAACAAGAATCGCATCACAAGGACTTTCCACAACCTGATTTTCAACAATCATAAATCAAAATTCTCAAAACCTGCTTCTAAATCTATATTACTCAAGCAAAAGTCTATGTCTCTACCTTTGAAATAGCTCCAGGTTGGACCTTATTAAGAACTTTACAAAGGACCTTATTAAGGAATAAAGCAAATAATCATCATTCACGATAAACCTTACTTCCTTATAAGAAGCAAATAAAGCATCGTTGTTTTGTGATTCACTTCTCTAGTCATGTGGAATGAGTGACAAAATTGAGGATGATTGTGGAACCATTCAATCTCGTTTGCGTCGAGAACTTTCTCCAAATTCTCCACCGCTTTGGCAACGTAACAATTCGTTGCTAGCTTCATGCTTTTCTTGTAGAATTCCGACTTTATAAACATCTTTTTCGGTAACAAGGCTACGGTTTCGTCATCCGAATCCTACAACCGAGAAAACAAATTCAACAACATCAATCTCAAACCCGAAATCAATCAAATTCAAACTCCACAATTCATTCCATAGACTCAAATCATTCAATTCATTACCGTTTCTTCTGTGTCTTCTTCTCCTTCACCGTCGCCTACTGTGTGCTTGACGGTTACGTCTCCAGTGGATTCGACGCTTTTCTCTCTGTCGGCTTCTTTTCCTTCACCGTCGCCTACTGTGCGCTTGGCGGTTATGCCTCCGGTGGGCTCGACGCCTTTCTCTCCGCCGGCTTCTTCTACTACTTCTTCATCGCCCCTTCTTTCTTCACCATCGCTGACGGTGGTGTTCGAGATGGCCATATCTACGACTACAGTTTCAGCCGCCGGTGGATCTTCCTCACTTCCGAAGGAGGATGAAGGAGAAGGAGTTCGTAGCTTAGCTCTCAGCATGATTCCGATTCAATTGTACTAGTTGTACTCCTCAAGAATAATCGATAGATAGAGAGGGAAGAGAGATCGATTGAATTTCGGAAAATCTTGTTTGTGTTTCGAAATTGAAATTTAGGGGAAAATTAGGGATTTTAATCGGTTTGAAATGGTTATCTTGGTTATTGGTGCCGGTTTAAGAATAAGTTGGTTAGGTTTCGAGTTTCGGGTCGGGTTTACGGGTTTGATCCGGGTTGACCCTGGTTGGTCCTTGTAAATAATGTCAACTTCTCTCTAATTGGGTAAATGATCACGTTCTGTCCATTTAAAAAAAAGATAAAAAAAATTCTGTGGAAATAAGAGTATTATATCCCAAGTGGTAAAAAGAAAGAGTACAATAGCCCATTATCCAGATAATCAACTGTTGGTTTAAGTTTGCCCTAAGTCATGGATCCTAGTACTATTTTAATCAATATACTCTCTATTTTAATCATAGATCGAAGTTTTCCTCAATCATAAAACAATAACTATCGGATAGAGAGTATGTTGATTAAAATAGTACTAGGATCGATGACTTGAAAACTTCGGACCATATCTGTAACTTTTCAAGTTTTATGACAAGTAAATTTGCCCTCGATGGAAAAAGACTCTTATTGTCAACACATTGGTCAACATATTGATTACACTTTCCCCCCCCCCGTAAACTACCGTTTCTCCTTTTCGGCAAGAACAATTTCTTAGTTGTACAAACTTACTTAATAAAGTAAATCAACACAAGTAATAATTAATCCTTTTTGTTTTATTTCTGGTCAAAGTACTATCATTGTGCATTTAGTGTCCATTTACGTCATAAAACTATTGTCGTCCATAATTGTTGTATAAAAATTTCAGTCAAATATCTATATTTTTTTTATCATAATACCTATTTCGTAAAAAAGTTAAAAAAATCACACATACTATATATTGTAATTTTGCCTTTCTCTCCTTGCATTGTAATAATTATACTATATATATATATAACAGACTATTTTCAGTTTTGAAGAAACAAAACAAATAAAATGTCAACATAATTCAGGATGGTTCTTGTTATGAATATTTTATTCATTTTGTTATCAGCGGCCGTAGTTCGTTCCGATCAAAGTACGGTGCCTATTAGATCTTTCAAGGTCAGTTTTAAAATAAAAACTCGTGACACACACGCTGAGAAGTATTTCCATCCGCTATCACTCGATAGCCCTGGAACTCATGTAAGCGCTCATTTCAATCATGATGAATTCCTTTAGATCGAATCATGGCTTACATGTTTAATATTGCGTGTATATAAGTCTTTAGTATAACATGCTCTTGGTAGATTGCTGGAATAAGATCACGTAATGGTCCATTCCGTGGTGTAGAAGCTCGATTTAATGGTTATAACCTAAACGTCAGAAACGATCAAGCCTCGTATAGTCAAATTTATATAGGAGGTGGATTCAATAACCAAACCAATTTTATTTCAGCGGGTTTTATGGTAAGATTTGCAATTTATTGTGTTTTCCCTTTATCCATTCATTAATTTAATATTTTTTTATGTTATTTGAAAATATTGGTATTTTTTAACAGATAAATCCAAGATTTTTGCCTGAGCGTTTGGTCATATGGATTTTGGAAGGTGTGTATGTGCATGCAAACAATTTTTTTCTATGAATTGTTAATACAATATAGTGAATTCCGTAATGATATAACATGTAAGATATAATGATTTGATAGGGTTAAGATGAGAATTCCTTTCATATTCAGAAAAAAAATCCTCTCTAATGGAGGCGATTCTCGGGGAGAAATAACGGATGTTTTTTTTCAAAATATGACCGTTAAACTTTGCCGTTCTTCACGGTGCCGGCCAGAACTCCGGCGCGACAACCTCCTTTCCGATGCTCGTCGATTCCACACGGATCTCCTAAAGATATTCTCCCTATACGTCTTTCCTCTTTTGGGATGGATGAGATCCTTGCTAAGATCTCTCATCATCGCTGTATTTTTTTGGCTATTGGAGGGATTTGGTATCTACCATTTCCAAAACCTAGCCCCCAGATCTCAGATTTGCATATCAAATCCTTGTGGATTTGAGAATACGGATTCCATAAAGGAAATATCCTCCAATTGAATCTCGGATCCAATGATTCCTGCAATCAATCAAAAGCAGTCTGTCACCAAGTTGATTGGTTTGATTGGTATCCATCGGAGTGAGTTGGAGATGATTAGGGGATCCCGATTTTTACAGATCCACTCACTATATCAAGGCTTTTGGTGTGTCTGGAGTTCCCATCATCATTCACACGAAGCGAGTTCTCTGCTCTCTCGTCGAGAAAATACAAACAAAATCTTCAGTTCCTACCCCGATCAACAAGCAATGGCTTATTTTGGCAAGCAAGTGGCACCAAAGGCAGAGAAGAAGAGGCTTGAACCGATCAAGATGCCTGCTTTCGATACCAAGGCGATAATGAAGAAGTTTGAACTTACTCTAGCAGGCCGAGTGCTCAATCTGGAGGCTCAGGCTTATCGGATCAAAGCTCTGGTGGCTTTCATCCCATCAGTCTGGAAGTGTGAAGATCGGATCCAGGGATTGGACATTGGAAGAGGCAAATTCCACTTCAGGTTTCAAGAGGAAGCTGACCTTCAAAGGGTCCTTGACAACCGTCCGTACCATGTTGACGGATGGATGTTCACTCTCGAACGATGGGTCCCAGCAATCCGTGACGATTTCCCATCCACGATCCCCTTTTGGATCACGATTGAAGTATTACCTGAGTTTTACTGTTACGAGGCGGGGATTAAGGAGATCGGAGAGAAGCTTGGTGAGCTCTTGCGATGGGAATGGGAAACACAACCACCGCGGGTTCAAGTGGTTCTAGAGGGAGCTAAGCCTTTGGTGCTAGAGAGGGATTTAGCCTTTAATGATGGGGTTATACTCACGGTCACATTCCTCTATGAAAAGCTTGAACGATCTTGCAAGGGTTGCCACAGGCTGACCCATGACTGATACCATTGCCCTGAGAGGAAATCTTCTCACAATCAACAAGAACCAGCCAAAAATCACAGCGGAACAGGAGTCAGGCTAGGGCAGGGACGAGGTGATGCTGAGCCATTAAGAGAGGAACCAGCTCCAGTAACCCGAGAAGGAGGAAAAAGATCCAAAGGTAAAAGTTTGAGCCCGTCGACAATGGTTCCGGCGAAGAAACCAGTGAGGAGTAACCTGATTTCTGAGATTGAGTAAACCCAGGATGAGGGCAGATCTCTAGGAACATAGAAATATCGTGATTCAACCAAAACCTGGGTTCATAAACGATTTCCTCAGGGTGAGGTGACTGCGGCTCCTGACACTCGGACAAGCCAGAATCAATTGGAGAAGAAGATTGGCAACGAAGCTGGAGCCATAGCAAATACCAAGGAGGGAAGGGGAATCTCTCTCACTAAGAACCAAATCGGTGAGACCTCACTGGTGGCTGTTGCTCACCGGCCGGCATGGTATCATGAATCGGCAGAGGAAGCACGCAAGGCGGAGCTCATCATTGATCAGTATCAACAATGGGTTCAAGCTGCAGATAAGGAGACTGGATCTTCGACTTTGGTGCCGGTGACCGGAAGGAACTCAGAAAGAAGACGTCCGGTGAACGATACAATGCCGACAATCAATTTGGCCAAGGTGATTTAACTTTGAAAGGTTTGGTTGGGGGGGGGGGACGAACTAGAAGTGACAATTCCTTCCTACCTTTTCGCATGATGCATAGTAGTTGTGGTATGATCGACTTATCCGTTTTGGGGAACTGTCTCTCATGGGTAGGCCGCAGAGGACGAAATTTCATTCGTTGTCGCCTAGATCGATCGATGGGTATTGAGTAATGGCATGACAAGTTTACTCATACGCGTGCAGAATATATGCGGTTTATGGGCTCGGACCATCGAACAGTTCTTACACATATCACGACTAGAGATTTCTGCAGAACCAAAAAGTTTCGTTTCGACAAGCGGTGGTTAGCGAAACCCAATTTTGAACAAATCATACGAGAGGGTTGGGATCCTTTGGATACCAACTTGGCGATATAAATAAGTGATAGGATTGGGATGTGCAGGAAGCTCATTTCGCGATAGCGACGCCAGGATGAGCAGAATTCTGCTGAACTGATTGATACTCTGAAGGTGGAACTAGACAAAATCCAAAGCGATGACTCTGCTTTGTTAGAGGATGTGGCAGATGCCCAAGAAAAGTTACGTTTGCCCTAGTTGACGAGGAACTATTTTGGCAACAAAAGAGTCGGGTTTTATGGCTTGTAGCAGGGGATCAAAATACCCAATACTTTCATGCATCAACGAAACAACAACGTGCTCGGAACCGAATCATTGGAATTCTGAATTCCAATGGTACATGGACAGAGAAAGAAGCAGAAATTGAACAAGACGTTGTAGAGTGTTTTAATGATATCTTCTCATCATCTGGGATATCAGATTTGGAGACGTCTCTGCAACATATTCCACAGACAGTGGCGCGAGACATGAATGAGGCTCTCACCCAATCTCTTTCTCCTTTCGAAGTCAAAACTACAACTATTTCTTTTCATCCGGAAAAGGCACCAGGACCTGACGGCATGACCGCATTATTTTTTTAGAAGTTCTCGCATATTCTCGGACCTCAGGTCATGGTTATGGTCCAAGAATTTATGGATTCAGGCAGGTTGGAGAATGGTATGAATGAGGTCAATATATGCCTTATTCCTAAAAGCGAACGACCCAGGGCTATGCAAGAATTTAGACAAATTAGCCTGTGTAATGTTAGTTATAAAATCATCTCCAAAGTATTATGCCAAGGTCTCAAGAGATTGACAAACTCAGTCTGCGTTTGTGGCGGGGAGGGTAATCTCTAAAAATATTCTAGTTGCCCAAGAGGCTTTTCATGCCTTGGTGACAAAGGATAGTTGTCGAAAAGAATTTATTGCTATCAAGACTGATATGAGTAAAGCTTATGATCAGGTCGAATAAGGCTTCGTAGAAGGACTCATGCGTAAGATGGGTTTTTCAGAGAAATGGATCGCATGGTTTATGCCTTGTGTCAACTCAGTGTCATATCATATTCTGCTCAATGGCAATCCTTGGGGTTCTATTACACCAACTCGAGGACTAAGACAAAGAGACCCCTTATCCCCTTATTTGTTTATCCTATGCACGGAAGTTGTAATCTCAAATCTCAACACTGCAGAAGCGAGAGGTCTTTTGACTGGGCTACGGGTAGTGTATGCTAGTCTGCCAGTATCACATCTGCTATTTGCTGATGACAGTCTCTTCTTTTGCAAAGCAAACCCAACTTAGTGTGATGTCATCCTCAATATACTTACTGAGTATGGGGATGCTTCTGGCCAGCAAATAAATTGTGATAAATCAGCCATTACTTTCGGCAAAGATGTGGATCTGGATGTCTAAAATACTATTCATCAGAGATTAGGGATCTCGAACACAGGGGGTACCGGGAAGTATCGAGGAATTCGTGAACAATTACAAGGCTCTAATACTCAGATTTTTGCCTATGTTCGAGATCGTCTAAATAGTCGAATCAACGGGTGGTCGGCAAAATTTTTATCACAAGGCAGAAAGGAAGTTATGATCAAGCCGGTTGCCCAGGCCATTCCGATGTATGTAATGTCCTGTTTCATTCTCCCAAAGAGATTATGTAGGAAATTGGCTAGTGCAGTTTCGCAATCGAGGGTCTTCACTAGATTGCATGGAAGAAGCTCTGTTTACCTAAGAATCAGGGCGGAATCGGTTTTAAATCCCTTAAGGAATTTAATCAAGCTCTCTTGGCAAAACAGATGTGGTGTCTGCACCAATTCCCAAACTCATTAGTAGCTAAGGTCCTAAAAGGCAGGTATTTCCGCTCAATGCATCCTTTTGCAGCTCTAAAACCAAATCGGCCTTCATATGGGTGGCAGAGTCTATGGTCTTCCTAACAATTAGTTCTTCGAGGTGCGCGACGTACCATTGGGGATGGTACAACTACTAAGGTGTGGTCTGATAACCGGGTACCGGATATTGAGGATATTGAGGCACGACCAGCATACTGTAGCGATGGGATCCCTAATCCTCTGCTCCGAGTCTCAGATATTATTCATAGGGAATCTAATACGTGGAACCTTCGAGCGCTACAGACGCATATTAGTCAGATAGATATTCCCCCAGATTTTGAGCATTCGTCTATCCTCCCGACTCCCGAAAGATGGGTTTTGCTGGCATTATACCACCTCGGGTGCATACACGGTCAAATCTGGTTATGAACTAGCTCGCGTAACCAAAGACGAAGATACACGGTTCCAACTACAACTACCTTCCGATAACCCTCTCAAGGCCCATGTTTAGAAAATACCAGCACCAAACAAGTTGCGACACTTTCTCTGGCAATGTCTATCGGGGGCCGTAGCGGTGAATTAAAGGCTCAATTACCGTCATATTCAAGCCACTGCCACTTGCCCACGCTGCGTGTCTACTATCAAAACCATTAATCATATGCTTTTTACATGTTCTCATGCTCGAGAAGTATGGTCAATATCATCTCTTCCAATTGAAGAACATAATGTACCTTCAGAGAGTTTACGGACTAACTTTGATACCTTATTCTTGCGCACACCCAAGACAGAATCACTTTATGAGACTATTCGAGCTATACCTTGGATCCTCTGGTACATCTAGAAAGCAAGGAATAAGAAAGTTTTTAATGAGATGGAGCGTTCTCCAACTGAGATTGTTGCTATGGCGATCAAGGGGGACCACGAGTAGAGTTAGGCGAATACTGTTAGTACAATAAGGGGCAATGCGGTTAGTTCACCACTACCGCCGAGTGTGTTTACCTGCTTTATTATTGGCTTTTGGAAAGCAGATGACCGAACAAGTGGAGTGGGTTGGGTGCTACAGCTTCAAGATGGTACTACAGATTTAGTCGGGCTATAGGGCAACCAACGAAGCCTTTCTCTACTTCACACGGAATTACATAGCCTCATTTGGGCAATGAAATGTCTAGATCAAGAACGCTGGTTTTGCCACTGTTTTGTTACTGATTCTATTGAGTTAGTTAACGCCGGTTTTGCCTTTCTCCACTTCATACGGAATTACATAGCCTCATCACCGCACGATTGGCCATGATTTGCACCAGAATTACGTGATTTGGTAGTACTACGGGAAGCTTTCTCCGGATTCGAACTCGTTCACCGGCAACGGGAGAACAACAAGAGAGCGGATTTGCTAGCAAGGAGTGCACGCACACGGAATATTCTTTTTTCTTTCATCAGCACTTTAGTCCTCTATTGGTTTTTGATCCAGATAATGTATTTGTTTAATCAATAGTGAAGTGTGATCGAGACCAAAAAAAAATAGATAGGGTAAAGACGAAAAAGGATGTTACAATACGGCATGTGTTTACTTTGGAATAAGGTGTCGATCTCGACACCATGTTCTTATAAGTGTTTGGTTTACGTTTTTAATTGTTCAGTTCGCGAGTCGGCTTAAGGAGAAATCTAGGGCTCTTGAATAAATAAGTGTCCAGTAGTCCTTGGCCGTTTTTCATCAAAAAAACAAAAGAAAAATCAGAATCAAAAGGGATTAGGAGAGTTTTGAAGGATTGTTGCAAAGAAATATATCATAAACTTCTCGTGTGATTCATAAAGGCTTAGAGTCCTTCGTGTCTTCGTGTGATTGTTACGTGATTTTTTTTGGATTTTATTTAATAATTTATTAAATTATCTGGTTTATGAATTTCCGTATTAGAATTGTTTAGTTAAAAAAAAAAGGCTTGGTTGTTTCAGCATGTTCAGGGTTTATTCAACTATCAAAGGTAGTTCCAATAGTCAAACCGATTGACATTAAGCAAGAGGAGTTTGTCTCGTCGCATTGTTCCATTCATCAGGTATCTTTCTATTATATATATTCCATTTACTAGTGAAGAATTTAGGAATCTTAAAATTACATTTATAGATTCAAATTAGTGATTGGTGTATTGGACTATAACCACTCTAGACCCGAACTCTTTCAACCATATATAATTTTTTTAAGTGACCAATGATTTTTTTGTTTTCAATATACTCAAAGGATAAAAATACATGAAACTGGTGGATTACACAACTGGTGCAAAAAATGAACCTAACGAGCTATTTAATCTTTTAAATAATAGTGTAAATATGGTTGGAGTTGGAGGTGTAGCTCAAGCTTCGCGTTCTGACTCAAGTCCTCCGATGGGTGATGGTAGATTTCCAGATACACGACGTCTTGAAAACTCAGCAAATATTACAAATATTGACATACGCCCTACATCGATGTTTTCACATATTGAAGTCTTGAATTCCAACTTAGAGCAAAGTAAAATGGGTTATTATTCTACATTGCTAGATAGTACCAAATGTTATGGGTTACGAATTGGTAAGAGAATTCCTTTTCACCGTGCTATGTTTGGTTTTCATTTTTTGTATGGTGGTCCAGAAGGAAACTCTTGTGGGACATGATATTGTCACTATAATCTATACATTTATTTAATAAAAATATTCAAAACTAATAAAATGCAAACCGTTAATATATATATATATATATATATATATATATATATATATATATATGTATGTATTTTGATTTTCAAGGTTACACTTGTACATGGTTAATGTTTTACTACTCCATTTGACTAATAGCAACCTTTACCAAAATTAGGGGAAACACATAGAGTTATGGCCTCTAGAATTATTCCAAAAAATGAAAATAATGAGTAGATTGTACCCAATATCAAAAATATTTCGAGAATAGTGAGACTTTTAATTTATAACTAATATCACATTTACATTCATGTAATATATTATAGTTTTGTAAGAATTAAATTGAATTTATTTACTTCATCCTCAATTTTTCTTATTCTCTTCAAGTCTTCGCTTCCTTAGTTCCTTTTCCTTTTCCTCTCACTACAAGAAAACAGGTCATTTGCCACTCCCAGAAGCGTCACAAATTCGTCACAAATTCGTCACTAATGACCCATTTGCGACTACTTTGTGACGCCAACTCGCCGTCGCAAAACGTGCGTCGCAAATTTCTGGCGTCGCAAATCCGTCGCAAAATTAGCGACGCTTGTGTGACAACATTATTTCAGTCGCTAATTTGCGACAGATTAATGACTCCATAAATCAGTCGCAAATAAGCGACACAATTGTGACTCATGTAGGTAGTCACTAATTAGCAACGTATTTGGGACTGCCTTTGACGTGGCAAATAAGCAACTAATTAGCGACTTCTTATTTTGCGACTAATTTATGACTAATTATATTCGTCGCAAATTAGCGACTAATTAGCTTCTAATTAGAGACTATATTGTTGTTGTCACATTTTAGGTTAGTCACATTTTGGTCACTAATTTGCCACTGATTTACAACGCCTTGGTTTATGAGTCACTTATGAGTCACATTTTGGTCTCTTTTCAGTCACTTATAAGTGACTAATTGTTGTTTGTTTGTGTTTTTACAATTACCTAATGTTGTTAATGAAAAAAGAACTTGAAATGAAAATTTATACTACAAAACATGCATATAGCTTGTCAAAACAAACAAAAGTTACATTACATATAAGATCCATCAAATATTCTACTCTTTGAAACAAACCATAACATTTAAAAGATGCATAATTGAAATTAGGAATATCACAAAGTCATAAACTTTACAAGTCTCATGAAATCTATATGCTTCATGGTCACTTTTTAGTTCTGGTGCTGCATCATCTTCTTCATGGGAATCCCTAGTGCCTTCAGAAAAGAAAGACAATTTTAGTGAAAGAGGGACTGAATCACCAACACTAATCAGTTGCAAGAATACTAATCTGGACTTGTGACAAATGAGCCCAAATATTCTTTGATAAGTGATATTCTTAAAACACTAGAATTCAAATCCATTATTTACTAAAGAAGAGTCTGAGTAGGCAACCTTCATGGATTGCATGAACTCTTGGCAATGACTTTTGATAAACTCTTTCCTGGGCTTGAATACCGGGCTCTACAAAAACCGACAGAGGCAAAACATGTTAAAAGAAAATTGATTGAAAGAGGAAAAAAAATGCATAGTAGAGCTGTTGAGCTCAATACAAATATTCGCAAATAAAAGTATAACGAAAAGGATAAGACAAAGCCGTCAAGGCAGACATGGATGAGACACATGCGTCCGGTATAGATATGTTAATTCTGCTCAATGGCAATCCTTGGGGTTCTATTACACCAACTCGAGGACTAAGACAAAGAGACCCCTTATCCCCTTATTTGTTTATCCTATGCACGGAAGTTGTAATCTCAAATCTCAACACTGCAGAAGCGAGAGGTCTTTTGACTGGGCTACGGGTAGTGTATGCTAGTCTGCCAGTATCACATATGCTATTTGCTGATGACAGTCTCTTCTTCTGCAAAGCAAACCCAACTTAGTGTGATGTCATCCTCAATATACTTACTGAGTATGGGGATGCTTCTGGCCAGCAAATAAATTGTGATAAATCAGCCATTACTTTCGGCAAAGATGTGGATCTGGATGTCTAAAATACTATTCATCAGAGATTAGGGATCTCGAACACAGGGGGTACCGGGAAGTATCGAGGAATTCGTGAACAATTACAAGGCTCTAATACTCAGATTTTTGCCTATGTTCGAGATCGTCTAAATAGTCGAATCAACGGGTGGTCGGCAAAATTTTTATCACAAGGCAGAAAGGAAGTTATGATCAAGCCGGTTGCCCAGGCCATTCCGATGTATGTAATGTCCTGTTTCAATCTCCCAAAGAGATTATGTAGGAAATTGGCTAGTGCAGTTTCGCAATCGAGGGTCTTCACTGGATTGCATGGAAGAAGCTCTGTTTACCTAAGAATCAGGGCGGAATCGGTTTTAAATCCCTTAAGGAATTTAATCAAGCTCTCTTGGCAAAACAGATGTGGTGTCTGCACCAATTCCCAAACTCATTAGTAGCTAAGGTCCTAAAAGGCAGGTATTTCCGCTCAATGCATCCTTTTGCAGCTCTAAAACCAAATCGGCCTTCATATGGGTGGCAGAGTCTATGGTCTTCCTAACAATTAGTTCTTCGAGGTGCGCGACGTACCATTGGGGATGGTACAACTACTAAGGTGTGGTCTGATAACTGGGTACCGGATATTGAGGATATTGAGGCACGACCAGCATACTGTAGCGATGGGATCCCTAATCCTCTGCTCCGAGTCTCAGATATTATTCATAGGGAATCTAATACGTGGAACCTTCGAGCGCTACAGACGCATATTAGTCAGATAGATATTCCCCCAGATTTTGAGCATTCGTCTATCCTCCCGACTCCCGAAAGATGGGTTTTGCTGGCATTATACCACCTCGGGTGCATACACGGTCAAATCTGGTTATGAACTAGCTCGCGTAACCAAAGACGAAGATACACGGTTCCAACTACAACTACCTTCCGATAACCCTCTCAAGGCCCATGTTTAGAAAATACCAGCACCAAACAAGTTGCGACACTTTCTCTGGCAATGTCTATCGGGGGCCGTAGCGGTGAATTAAAGGCTCAATTACCGTCATATTCAAGCCACTGCCACTTGCCCACGCTGCGTGTCTACTATCAAAACCATTAATCATATGCTTTTTACATGTTCTCATGCTCGAGAAGTATGGTCAATATCATCTCTTCCAATTGAAGAACATAATGTACCTTCAGAGAGTTTACGGACTAACTTTGATACCTTATTCTTGCGCACACCCAAGACAGAATCACTTTATGAGACTATTCGAGCTATACCTTGGATCCTCTGGTACATCTAGAAAGCAAGGAATAAGAAAGTTTTTAATGAGATGGAGCGTTCTCCAACTGAGATTGTTGCTATGGCGATCAAGGGGGACCACGAGTAGAGTTAGGCGAATACTGTTAGTACAATAAGGGGCAATGCGGTTAGTTCACCACTACCGCCGAGTGTGTTTACCTGCTTTATTATTGGCTTTTGGAAAGCAGATGACCGAACAAGTGGAGTGGGTTGGGTGCTACAGCTTCAAGATGGTACTACAGATTTAGTCGGGCTATAGGGCAACCAACGAAGCCTTTCTCTACTTCACACGGAATTACATAGCCTCATTTGGGCAATGAAATGTCTAGATCAAGAACGCTGGTTTTGCCACTGTTTTGTTACTGATTCTATTGAGTTAGTTAACGCCGGTTTTGCCTTTCTCCACTTCATACGGAATTACATAGCCTCATCACCGCACGATTGGCCATGATTTGCACCAGAATTACGTGATTTGGTAGTACTACGGGAAGCTTTCTCCGGATTCGAACTCGTTCACCGGCAACGGGAGAACAACAAGAGAGCGGATTTGCTAGCAAGGAGTGCACGCACACGGAATATTCTTTTTTCTTTCATCAGCACTTTAGTCCTCTATTGGTTTTTGATCCAGATAATGTATTTGTTTAATCAATAGTGAAGTGTGATCGAGACCAAAAAAAAATAGATAGGGTAAAGACGAAAAAGGATGTTACAATACGGCATGTGTTTACTTTGGAATAAGGTGTCGATCTCGACACCATGTTCTGATAAGTGTTTGGTTTACGTTTTTAATTGTTCAGTTCGCGAGTCGGCTTAAGGAGAAATCTAGGGCTCTTGAATATATAAGTGTCCAGTAGTCCTTGGCCGTTTTTCATCAAAAAAACAAAAGAAAAATCAGAATCAAAAGGGATTAGGAGAGTTTTGAAGGATTGTTGCAAAGAAATATATCATAAACTTCTCGTGTGATTCATAAAGGCTTAGAGTCCTTCGTGTCTTCGTGTGATTGTTACGTGATTTTTTTTGGATTTTATTTAATAATTTATTAAATTATCTGGTTTATGAATTTCCGTATTAGAATTGTTTAGTTAAAAAAAAAAGGCTTGGTTGTTTCAGCATGTTCAGGGTTTATTCAACTATCAAAGGTAGTTCCAATAGTCAAACCGATTGACATTAAGCAAGAGGAGTTTGTCTCGTCGCATTGTTCCATTCATCAAGTATCTTTCTATTATATATATTCCATTTACTAGTGAAGGAAACTCTTGTGGGACATGATATTGTCACTATAATCTATACATTTATTTAATAAAAATATTCAAAACGAATAAAATGCAAACCGTTAATATATATATATATATATATATATATATATGTATGTATTTTGATTTTCAAGATTACACTTGTACATGGTTAATGTTTTACTACTCCATTTGACTAATAGCAACCTTTACCAAAATTAGGGGAAACACATAGAGTTATGGCCTCTAGAATTATTCCAAAAAATGAAAATAATGAGTAGATTGTACCCAATATCAAAAATATTTCGAGAATAGTGAGACTTTTAATTTATAACTAATATCACATTTACATTCATGTAATATATTATAGTTTTGTAAGAATTAAATTGAATTTATTTACTTCATCCTCAATTTTTCTTATTCTCTTCAAGTCTTCGCTTCCTTAGTTCCTTTTCCTTTTCCTCTCACTACAAGAAAACAGGTCATTTGCCACTCCCAGAAGCGTCACAAATTCGTCACAAATTCGTCACTAATGACCCATTTGCGACTACTTTATGACGCCAACTCGCCGTCGCAAAACGTGCGTCGCAAATTTCTGGCGTCGCAAATCCGTCGCAAAATTAGCGACGCTTGTGTGACAACATTATTTCAGTCGCTAATTTGCGACAGATTAATGACTCCATAAATCAGTCGCAAATAAGCGACAAAATTGTGACTCATGTAGGTAGTCACTAATTAGCAACGTATTTGGGACTGCCTTTGACGTGGCAAATAAGCAACTAATTAGCGACTTCTTATTTTGCGACTAATTTATGACTAATTATATTCGTCGCAAATTAGCGACTAATTAGCTTCTAATTAGAGACTATATTGTTGTTGTCACATTTTAGGTTAGTCACATTTTGGTCACTAATTTGCCACTGATTTACAACGCCTTGGTTTATGAGTCACTTATGAGTCACATTTTGGTCTCTTTTCAGTCACTTATAAGTGACTAATTATTGTTTGTTTGTGTTTTTACAATTACCTAATGTTGTTAATGAAAAAAGAACTTGAAATGAAAATTTATACTACAAAACATGCATATAGCTTGTCAAAACAAACAAAAGTTACATTACATATAAGATCCATCAAATATTCTACTCTTTGAAACAAACCATAACATTTAAAAGATGCATAATTGAAATTAGGAATATCACAAAGTCATAAACTTTACAAGTCTCATGAAATCTATATGCTTCATGGTCACTTTTTAGTTCTGGTGCTGCATCATCTTCTTCATGGGAATCCCTAGTGCCTTCAGAAAAGAAAGACAATTTTAGTGAAAGAGGGACTGAATCACCAACACTAATCAGTTGCAAGAATACTAATCTGGACTTGTGACAAATGAGCCCAAATATTCTTTGATAAGTGATATTCTTAAAACACTAGAATTCAAATCCATTATTTACTAAAGAAGAGTCTGAGTAGGCAACCTTCATGGATTGCATGAACTCTTGGCAATGACTTTTGACAAACTCTTTCCTGGGCTTGAATACCGGGCTCTACAAAAACCGACAGAGGCAGAACATGTTAAAAGAAAATTGATTGAAAGAGGAAAAAAAATGCATAGTAGAGCTGTTGAGCTCAATACAAATATTCGCAAATAAAAGTATAACGAAAAGAATAAGACAAAGCCGTCAAGGCAGACATGGATGAGACACATGCGTCCGGTATAGATATGTTAATTTGCATTTCCTAACTGTTAAGAATTCGGTTAGACTAAAAGTGAGCAATTTCATTTCCAAAATTAAAGGCAGCCACCATAGGTTACACTATAGGTTAACTATCACCAGCTCTATGCAAAATGTGTATCAAATGAACATAAGAGAATCACTACTTGACACAGACACAAGAACGAAATCAGAAAACTTGCCTACTTATACATGACTCATCAATCCTAAGTGACAAAGCAATCATATCTTTGACACTAGAAGATTTGCTTTAGAGATCAATTAGAGGACCAAGAAAAAAACTACAAAACTGAAAACCAATATTGAAGCAAGAAGACATTATGCATAGCTAACCTCTTCTTGAAACCTTTGCAGCATGAGGCGCTTCTGCTCTAGATCAGTGTGGCATAAGGATCTAACTGACCGCGATGCCCATGTCTACCCTTCCTCCTTCCTTTGAAGGGTAATGCGCATTATATCATCCTTTGTAAACTAAATTAGCTCCTATTCGTTTTGAGTTTTATAGTTGGGATACTAAAAATAAAGATAAATAAGACATGTAGTTTTACCTCTGACTCAATAAACGTCGCTGGAAGATCTCATAAAAGATGAACTGAAGCCAGTAAGCTTCTCACCAACTCCAAACTCAAATATGTGATCTACCAAGAAACAATGACAAACACAAGTCAGACCATCACAAACTAACCAAATCCATACTCAAATATATTCATTTATCTTACTAGTATTATTATATAATTAGAAACTAAACGCCTGCCCAAAAAGGATCTAATCGCCGAGACAGAAGAAAGGAGAAACTAACCGAACCATCCATATGAGAAGCCATGAACTCCGGCCAGAAGAAGAGCAGCAAAACTCGGCAAGGACCCACAACCAGCGCAAAAAGAAAAGGAAGCAATAGCCTTACATCGGAAATCACCCACCACGAGAAGGAATTGAGCCGAGGAAATGAAATCAAAGCTGGAAGAAGCCAGATCTACATAAACGCAAACGAAGAGATTCGAGTGAGTGAGAGAATGAGAGATGATGATTGAAACAAATTTGAGTGAGAGAGACGAAGAAAGTTGAAGATTTCTGGGTTTTGAAGATGAAAAGGAATCCACACACAAAATTAGGGTTTCTGTGAATCTCTCAGCCAACGGAACCGACAGGGAGAGAGAGATTATAGAGGTAAAAAAACGAAAGAGAAGAAGAATCGAAAGAGAAAGAAGAAGAATCGATGAGAAAGAAGTTTTGGGTTTACACAAAATGAATTTTGAGACACATCTGTTGTTTCCTAAGAAAACCAAACAAAAAAATAAATTAGGGCTTTCATATACTTGGGATCTGCAAAAAGCAAGGAAACTTAAAAATTTTGGCGGCAATTGAAAATTTTGGGTTTTGGATGAATGAAACCCTCATCATATATTTTTGGGAATTAGTCACTAAAACGTCTCAAAGTAGTCTTTAATTTATGACTAATTTGTGACACTTTGGAGGGTGTCACAAATGAAATCCCCAAACCCTAAACATATAGACCAAAAACTTGTTCCTCTACCATTTTCCTAAACCATATACCCTAAATAAAATGATATACCCATTATACCACCACTAACAAAGCTAATTTAGAAAAACATCAACTTTACCTAATCTTAGTTTAAAACTTCTCACATAAATAATTTTTTTGGAAATTGATTTACTCACTACAACCACATCTTAGCTACTTTGTCATTGACTTTAGTAGAAGCTAAATACAACCATGAATCATAGAAGCATACATTTTGGGTTTTAATGTGTAGTAATGTAAAATGGAGTGGCAAAATAGTCACTAATCAGTCGCACATTTACTTCTCCGTCGCAAATGTGTCGCAAAGTAGTGGTATATTTGTGACTATTTTGTGACGTTAGTATAGGATTTCAGACCTGAACCTTAAACCCTATATAGTCACTAAAGAGTCACAAATTTGCAACTACTTTGCAACACCACGAACCCCTAAACCCTATTCAGTCACACATTCGTCACAAATTTGCAACTACTTTGCAACACCACCAACCCCTAAACCATATTCAGTCACAAATCGGTGGCAAAAAAATTATTTTATAAGAAGTGTGAATGGGTGTCACTAAAGCGTCACAAAATCATCACTACGATTTTTTTAAAAAGGGGTGTTGTTCCCTGGAATCGATCCCAGGTTCGTATGTTTGTTTTATCCGTGTTAAACCGATGTGCCATTGTAATATTATTGTTATTAGTCATACTGACTTTTATTTATCTATGACGATGTGCCTCTACTTTGTGACGCCAAACCCGGAGTCACTAATTTGCGACGCTTTAGCCACTATTTTGCCACTACCTTAACAAAAATATCTCTTAGTTACGTACAACCTTTATCAACCACGTGTAAATTACCTATTTTTTTGGCCGACATAGTTTTGGATGTGTTCTTTTCTGCCAACATAAGGCTTGCGACGATTTTGTGACTACACTTCTGGCGTCGCTAATTTGTGACTCCTTTGCGGTTACAAAGTAGTCACTTATTTGCGACTCGGAAATGTAGTCGTAAACGAGTCGCTAATTAGTGATTGATATGTGACTAGCCCTAAACCTTCGAATAAGTGTTGCAAATTAGTCGCTAATTTGCGACGCTCTTACGACCAGGTTTTGGCGTCGCAAATTAGCGACTAATTTGCGACGCGGATTTATGGCGTCGCAAAGTAGTCACAAGTTCGTCGCAATAGCGTCGCAAATATTAGTGACTACTTTTGCAGTCACTTACCGCAGTCACTTCTGGACTGTTTTCTTGTAGTGTCTTGCGATTTACTGCCTCCTCTCACTTCCTTATATAGCATCGCAAGAGAGGAAATGATCAGAATTGCGTGTTCCATATGTATATCAAGATCATGTTTTTATTCAGAATTGCGTGTTCCATATGTATATAGTTGGGGGAGTTGTAAGACTTATCAGTTATCATGTACAAAATTTGCAAGATCTATCACCAACTACTAGGTTTCGGCAGTGGTTTCTTCCATTTCAAATCACTTTGGTTTGTTCAACTATCGGTTCTTCGGTTCAATAATATTAGTGCTGAAAAAACGAAATTTGTTGTATTTCGGTTTGAGGATAGTTTTGCCCAAAAAATCGGTACATTCATCTAATTCGTTGTATTTCGGTTATTTCGAAAGCTTGGTTTGTCAATTACTTCAATTATTTCAGCTCTCATGGCTTGATTTCTCCCGTTCTAAATGGTGAATTTCATATCATAAAGCTTGTGTTTTGTGAAAAGTAGCTAACTTACACGTGAAAGTAGTGTGGCTATCGAGGAATGTCTTATTGTAGATTTATTTCTTTTGAACTTTATAGGTTAATCATCAATTTGGCAATTGATGAAAATAGCTTGGTATTTTAAGTATTTTAGGTTTTCTATGACAAATGATGTGTTTATTTCTTTTCAGATGGAGCATGCTGATTTTACTCAATCAGAAGAATGACGTAACTTTAGGGGTGATTTGTTCATTGAAAAAACGATGTGGAGTCAGAGATCTTGTGCTCCAACACCGCTTCCAGGAACGGGTTAAATCACATACGTAGAGGCAACACAATTATATGAAGAAATCTGTTAATATTTAAAAAAATTATCAACAAATTTCTATTCTTTTGGTGTTGTGCTTAGTTTAATTATGATACACAAATCACTCTTTAGTCGTGTTATTATGATACACAAATCACTCTTTAGTCGTGTTGTTGGTGATGGTTTATTAAATTTTAATTTACATTTTTATGTTTTTAAACATTTACTATTATCTTAGTAACTAAATATTCAAAATAGAATTAGAATTCATTATATATATATTTTTTAATTTCAATATATAAGTTGGTCAAAAATTGGTTAAAATATATGATCGAATACACAAACTGTCAGTCCGGTTCTTCTGGACTGGACAGTCATGATAAAAATTTATCAATCTTTCTCTTCGTCCAGACCACCGGATACACAAACTTCCTATAAGCGTCAATAGGCTTCTTTGGTCACAAACATGTCTAAGAACTCTAATTTTCTCATTCTTTTTTCTATGAGATCATTAGTGTTTTAAAACCCTTTTTTGACAACCCGAGGACTATAAAAGGCCTCTTAACATGAAAAATATGAAATTAAGAAAACAAAGCAAATTGAATAATTGTCACTTAATCCAATTACTAACGCTTACCATTCTTTGCCATTGCAAAATTAGATTCTCACCTGCCTCAGATTTTGGTCCGACAAAACTTTATGTCCAACAACAAATGCCCGCACCCATTTTCGCTTCCTCTCTGAAGTACATACTGTGTACTTTTTGGCAAAAAAATTTCCTCAGAGTTTTACGAAACGGTTTTTAATTTTGAGAGTCACATATCACACCCTTCAAAACCATCAATACGGGCTTCAAATCCGGAGCGAAGCCCACCTCATATTCTTTTTCGAAATATGAGTTTATTAATTAGATAACACTTATAAAGATGTATACCAATCTTCTATTTCTTTCTTTTCTTCCTGAAGTTTACTATATAGCACCTTTTAGTTTCTCTTATTTGCACGCTCACCTTTCATATTTGTTAAACAAGTAGTAATTGGCCGAAGAGTATAATCGTCGAATAGTTCGTTTATCGGGTTTTCAAGTAAAACTAAAACACATTCATAATATTTAAACTGATTAAATGGGAATGAAAAAGTTCCAACTTTCAATTATTGATTGAACTAAAAGAGGAAGCCACATACACCATAAATACAAAATTGATATATAAAACCGCTATATTGATTAAGTTTGGCTTGCCTTAGTTTTTATTGTACTGATTTCTGATAACCGAACATAACCATAAATATTCAACATGGAATATCCGGTTAAATATTATGTCCCGAGGAATGTTGGCAGCAAAACCGTCAAGAAGAGAACTGCAGACTAAATCATCCCACTAACATAATTTAATACCTCTGGGATTTTATTGCTCGCCTTCGCAGGGTTATCAGCCACTAGAAACTTGAAGCCGCGACCATCATATACTCGATGTTCTCGACGGGTAACGTTGGCGCCGGAGGCAAACATTGTAACACCCAAATGAGTAAGTCCTCCTTAAGTGTCAAGTCTGCGTCATCTCTTTGTTCGTCTATAACAAGAAGGAGTGAGAAAACTCTCTTTTATGTATGATGTGGTATAAGTTTTAACCACTTAACCAACTTCCTGCAAGTTCATAGCAATCACAATTAGTATAGATAAAGGATCAAATCCACAAAAACTTGTTAACCACTCATATACCTCATATTTTACCACGTATACTATCGAGTTTCATATATTTTCTATGCTATTTAGTAAGCTTTTCTATCGAAAGATGTAGTTTTCTTGTATATGTGGTTTTTAAGACCCATATAGGGTTAAATCATCAAAAGATGCAAAAATGAGCAAAATGAGTGTTTTACATTCTACAACAACTTATCAAAGTCAAAGGAGCCAATCCAAATCACAAATCTTCAAGTTATCACATTTTCTCAAGTTGGACAAAAAATACATGTGAAGGTTAGCCACAGACGGAGGATCAAATCTACTTTGAATGAGATGAAATTTTCATGGATGTAGCCCTTTGAGTTAGCTTTCCAATGGAGTTGGAACTACATCATTTAGAGTAGTGGTTTGGAAGGTATACTCGATCTACTGAAGACATATCAAACTGCCTCAAAAATGCAACAAGTGCAGAATGAACCTAGAGACCGAACGGACTCGTGGTCCGGTATCTATGACCAATGCCAAGACATAAGTAAATATTTTGGCCCAGACACCAGACACATGATTTTTTCCGGTGTCTCTGTCCGGTGTTTGGAGCAGTTTCGACCAAAAAGACGTTTTCGCTCAAAGTAAAACCGTAGAAGTTTTTGCCAACCCAGAACCTTTTGTATCACTATATATACATGCTTTTAGCCTCCTTTGAGAGAGGAAGCATCCCTAGGCATCATACAAATCATTAATAAAATATGTATTTCGTTTCTCTCTTTGTTCTTGAATAATATATCTTTCTAAGAGCGATGAATGATCGATATCTTCTCAATCTTCAATCTAAGAGAAGAATCATCCTAGCCCTTCTATGGAGTCACGAAATTTACTATATTTTATCCTCTATTCTAGCTACTACATGTTCAATAATATATTAGAATAGTTGTATGTTAGATTTAAAGTTATTCTAAAAAGTTCTATGTTGCATATCTACACTTTTTTTTTTGGTTCTAGATTGATTATTTATCTCAATTTATGCTCAAAGCTTGATCTAGCGTAGCTAACTAGTGATCGATCTAAGGTTGATATATTCTCAGAAACCTTTTATAACGCCGGATCTAGTATTTGATAGGCTAGACGTCTTAGTAGTTTGAAAGGTTAGTTAAGGAGTTTAGTGAATAATCGAATCTCAATCTTACCGCGTTATTTCAGCTTGTAATAACCATCAAAATTTGAGTTTATTAAGGTAGAAAGCATAGGGATCGGAGCCATGAAAGTGAGAAGATTCTACCTCCGTGATTTGAGTTCTTGAACACTAGTTTCAACTCTTTAAAACTAGTGTAGTTTATGTTGCATATGTTCTTTAGATTTTTTTTGTCTTGCGTGTTTTGATTTATCTATCCTTTTACTTATCTTATTGTTTTGTTTCATTCAACACGTTTTTACAAAACCTCAAAACCAATATATTTTCACTTAGTTTATTATGAATCATATAGATTTGTAACGTAATAACATAGTCTACTGTAGATCGACCCCTAAGTACTAGAATTGTCAATTGTGCACTTACCGATTAGGGCTTATAAATTATTGAAACTCTATGTATTCTCTTTTAGGGAGCATCAACCACACTACGAATTGTAATGAATAAAATAAAGTTAGAACAAAATATGGTTTTGTTGTTTGTGCGATTGTGAATTAACACAAATGCAATATGAAATAGAAACTGATAACAATGAGAGAAAAGCGTTAGGACTTAGGTAATTCGCAGAGAATCATGCAACAATATGACTGATTTAATCTAGGGACTTTAAATATACCAAATCGTCTAGAACTCAAAACACAAAGGTATAGTCTTTCCACTTTTGTGGCTCCAACCACTATGTTCAATCACTCTAATAGACTCAACTTTCTATGGTTAATACAAAGTGGAAACACGCAATAAAAGTTCAAGTTCTGATAAAGTTCACCAAACTTTTTAACTAACCTTTTGAATTGTTAAGATTCCTAAATGCGCGGTAAACCAATCATGCACAGAGTATAAGTAAAGATGAAGACTCTATTGATCCCTAAACAATCATCAATCAATTATCGAATTATAAAACTCATTGAAAACCTAAAGCCTAACAAGTGAATTAATCAAACATGGTGCACGAAAAACAACAAAGATAAGATGAATTCATGATGATAAAATTTAATAAAAGAGTAAAGGATAGGAGATTCTTCTCAATATCAAAGTACAAAGCGAGATCATCAACCAAAAGCTCCTAAAACACAAGTCTATGACCAATCCCTCAAAGGAAGATGTGGATGTTGTTCTTTATGAACAATTTTTTTTATAATTTCAGCACACTCTGAAAGAAGAGGATAAAAACAAATATATAGGTCTAGGGTCTTCTAGGGCTTCGCTTTCGGCAAAAACGTCTTTTTGGTCGAAACTACTCAAATATGGATCACTCACAGTGGACACAGAATTTTTTCCGGTGTCTGGGCCCAAAATTTCCCACCATGTGTGTTGCCAACGGTCACGTGCACCGGTCAAAGCTCCGTCCGGTGTTTGACTCAATTCTACACCTTCATTATCTTCGAGGCAGTTTGACATGTCTTTAGTAAATCATGTGCATCTTCTTGCTCACAAGTCCAAATAAGATAATTCAACCTCCATTAGAAATCTGACTCAAAACTTTGGATAGTAGCCAAGTTTCATCAAATTATAGTTGATTTGTTCTTCCATCTGTAGCCAAACTTCAGACTCTTCAATGGTGTCCAACTTAGCAAAATAGGTAAAATATGGAGTATATCAACTCCCTTAGACTTAAAACTTGCTTGAGCTCAAGCAAAATCCAAGAATAGAAAAGAGGTTTAAAAATAAGGAACTTACAAATTCTGATAAATGTAGCGTCGACAATATGATTCGCGATCTTTCGAGGGCATCTTCATCAACTGCTATCCATGACTTTTACAGCCTTTTTCATACCTTAAATAACAATTTTACCAAGTCTCAACGACACTTGAATTTAATCTAAGTGTGGAGTTTCTCATTCAAGGAATCGTTAGGTAAACAACTAAGTATAGAAAGACGAATTTAATTGGTGAGGCTAATAGTATTTAGGGTTACCATATTCTCCAGAAGATGCAAGATATTATGGAAAATTGCAAGAGAGAACAAACATATTGAAGTCCATAGTCCTAACAACTTCGATGAATTTCTCCCCTAGAATTAGATATTTTTCCGAAAATCGCCGTAAATCACTGTAAATCGCACCATTTTCCACACTTCTTCACGTCGTTTTCTTGAGATGTTTCCTTGGTCTTAGACTCTTTTTGGACACATTTTCCTTTTGCGTTTATTTATAATTTTTTTTAGAACGGGAGAAAACGGTCTTTAAGAACATATAGGCACGAATTTGTTACCACTTAATGTGGATCTCAAGGTTTTGCCAAAATGTTAATGCTCCAAAACATGTAGTTTTGACTCCATAAAACTCAAATAAAAAATAAAAAAATAAGAAAACATAAGAAAAAGAAAAAGACATTAGTATGATAGAATCCCCTCAGACTTACTTCACACCGTCCCAGAGTTAAAGAAAGGTCAAAATAGGAGAGATGAGTTCAATAAAAAGAAAATAAGCCATAAAACTAAGATAGGGATAGATAAAATTCGAGACACCTCGCTCAGAAAGTAGGCAAAAGCGACTCCGACGTGTCTGTAACATCGGCGATAAAGTGGTCTCCATTGGAACCAAGGTCAACGATCTCTGTGTCTCCAATATGAGCCTCTAGCTCACGTGATGGCTGTCTATGGGTCTCGTGGTCACGTGAGTAGTTATTGCTAATAGCATTATCCTCTGCAACATCACCGCGATCAAAACTCGAAAGAAGTGATAAACTACCAAAATCGCAATCAGTAGTGGTCTCGGTTCGTCACTTGGTTGAGCGCTTGAAAAAGTGACGTACCATCTTCTTTACCACTTTGACAACTATAGAAATCAACTTGCCTTGCTTGGAAACCTTTGCTTCAAGTGCAACTCTCTTCTCCGTTTCTTCGCTTAAACTAGTCTTAAACCAATCAATGGATTCGGTGCTCACCGGGGTTGAAGAAGGGGTGGTTCATAGCTGCATGTGGGCAGAGGAGGGCTGAAAATAAGTAGCTACAAGTTTCATACGTGCTCTCATCTTGCTTCGCAATAGAGCTTGTGCTGTGTAGAAAAGGGAAACTCCTACAAGAGGACAACCAAAAAGGCGCGGATACCATTGAGTGTGTGGAGGATTGAAGTAAGAAACTCTATCACTCATGTCGGGAAGGTTCTTTTAGGGGAGAAAGACACACTTCACCTCTTCCGAGTATGGTGGCGTGAAGAGATAACCGAAGTTAGTCGATTTGTCGTACCAACCGCATAAAAAGTGTTTCCTTTGAAGCGCGAGAAGATCAAGCTTGTTATCTCCATTTAAGTGACATTCACCACTCAAATCAAAGCCACAAGCGAGTTAAATTTCCGGTGATTACGCTCCCAAAGTTACACGACGCGGTCTTGACTAACCCTTGCTTAGTTGTTTCATGTTTAATCGCAACTCATTGTCGAGTTAGAAGCGATCCGAGATTAGCTTTCTCGTGTTCATATATAAATGAAGCTATAAGCATAGAAAACTCATTAATATTCACCGTTTTAAGCTATATTCTACTATAGATAAGTTGCGCGAATAGCACATGCACATAACGAATCGCCGGATGAGTGATTTTTGCCACTTTTGAAATATCTGGTTTGAGACTCTCATTAGCAAAACTCATCCATTCATCGTAATACACATCACTAGCGGTGAACTTAATCCTTTCTAAGCACATAAATCCCAAAATATCGCAAAGATCTTCAATGGTCAAAGTGTAAGACATTCTCTTTACCGTAAAAGCCAAAATGCCGTGTTTAGCCTTGGTTCCTTTGCCTCTTGGATAAGACTGTGTCACGATGGCAAAGAACTCTCGTGCTATGTCCACATAAGCCGGGTGGGAGATGGACACAAACTTGGTAAGACCGAGTTCTTCAAGATACCATTCCACATCTCTTCGAATACCGAGTAAATCAAGCATCTCGAAATCGATAGTTGGGGTTTAGGACAAGGCAAACTGTTTTAGAAGGGTAATTTAGTCTACATTAGCTTGAATCTCAGAACCAATGGTCTTCATTACAACACTTGGTGTAGAAAATCCATCGGTTTTTTATTTAGCCAGCGATTTCCGTGGTTTCTTTGGTGGAGGGACCAATTTTGGAACAATGGGTTTTGTGACCTCGCTTGTATCCTCATCATCTTCATCCCTAAGTTGGTAATCAATCTCCGCATCATCATCTCTCAAAATACTTTTTCCATTCTTCTTTGCAAGCGATTTCGAAGATTTCCTAGAACGCAAATGACGCAGAGCTTGAGGCTCTCATTCTCTAATGATCCGTGTCTGTCCTTTAGGCATGGGAACTCTAGTTTATCACCTTGTGACAACCTCTCCATCCGTAGGAACCACTGTGGGAGTCGAAACTCAAAAAATTATATTTGTCAAGGGTTTTGAAGGGAAAAGAGATTTTTAGGTTAAAACTACTAATATTGGTTACAATTGATGTAAGAAAAGCTTTATTGTTGTTTAGCGTAATAAGTTGCGGATCCCCTTTTCAAAGAATGTACAAGTGTTTATATAGCACCCTAGGTCGGCTAAGTCCTCTTCTAAACGATAATGGAAAGTTTCTTAAGTTTTCGGCGATTTCCATTCTTCTACGCGACTTTGTCGGTGAACAACGTCATTTTCTGGAATCTTCTTAGGTCAAGGCTTTGGCCCAACAAACTTCAGTCCAACAAGCGAATCAGTAGATTTCAACCCATCATAGAAACACTTCGTCACTAAAAATACTTCCAATGAGAATTTAATTTATTAAAAAGTGTGTCAAGACATTAGAAACATGTAAGAATGATAATCCAAGGCTAATTAATTTTTCTCAACTTAAATCATAATTTTCGGATTAATGTTTAATTACTCATGAAAATTTGAAATCTTTTTGCAATTAAAGCTCGTATATGTCAAATTTCAAGTCAATCCTATGTATATATCATAAACCCAACTCAATGAATGCATTATAACATTTAGAAACACCTAAATCCTAATTGAATTGAGAAATCCAAAAATTATTTTTTTGTGAAAAATGCATAAAGGTGTTAATCATGTAATTAAACATTGAATAATGCAATTCCTAATGTCAAAATAAGTTCTCTAATGAATTCTCTAACAACCTAAACAATTTAAGTGCCAAATTTGAAAATAAGAAAATATCCATAAATTTGAAATTTAGACAAAAAGAGGGTTTAAGAGAAAAACATACCTTTTTTGGGGTTGAAGAGGGGGCCGGAGCCCCTTTTTATTTAAAATTCAATCGAAACTATAAACGTACTTGCCGAGGGAACATAACTCCCTCAACATCCTCAAGCAAATAAGCACAAACAATGTCCGGACAAGTATAAAATAAATGAAATCCAAGTGGAAGAGAGAACGCATAGTTCGCTAACCCACCAACAAGATGGTTAGCCTCCCTATACACTTGAGAAATACGGACTATCCAGTTCCTTGATATGAAGCCATGGCACAACCGTACTAGGAATGACAGCGGATTCGCGTCGCTAATCCCTGTCTTAAGAAAATCAACCACCAACTCTGAGTCAACCTCAATCTCTAGCCTTGTCACTTTACAATCCCAAGCAATCACCAATCCATAATAGACTCCCTATAATTTAGCTAGAGGAGCCGAACAAATCCCAATATTTAGAGCGAAACCTCTCCGCCGGAGTCCAGTATCACTCCCCTCCGGAGTCCAGTATCACTCCCCCTGCTGAAACCAAGCCGGGGTTACCTCGCGATGCACCATCTGTGTTAAACTTGAACCAATCATCTTGAGGCCGAATCCATGCAATCAACCTCTCTATTCGGGCCATATTCCTTGGTGTTATATCCTTGTGACGGTGATGAGCAAGTGTAACTCCATCCGAAACATCACTTACAAACTTCACTCTATCACAGTATTTTCCATTCGTTCCAAAAATATTTCCGCATCGCCATTTCCATCCCCACCAAATGGTCATCGCAAAGAGAGTAGACCAAGAAGTGCCTCCCACTTGCCGATGATCTCCAAGATTTGTGTACAATCATTGAATCAATGATTGTTCACCGAAATCCATCCTCCTTCCTTGCGGGACAAGCCGATTCCAAATTCCTCCTATGGCCGGACAATCCCAAAGAATTTGGATGATTGTCTCGTCCCTGCCCTTGCAAATTTGACAAACTCCCGAGTCGCTTAAATGTCTTCGTTGTCTTTCTATGTTCGTTATAAGCACTTGACGAACACCTATCCATAGAAACACCCTCACCCTTTCCAGAGCCACTATGATCCATACTCTCTTTAAAAGATTACTCAAGTCTTGGCAGGGAGTCTCATCTCGCGTAAGTAACATATAGGCAGAGCTAACCGTAAACCTCCCATCTAGATTCTCCTTCCAAGATAATTTATCTCGAGCTCCAGTTATGATATTAATCACCACCGACCTTAGTCGTAAGCTATACTCTGACGGGATTAATGGTTCAATGTATTCCCAACACCAACCACTTCTGTCCCTCCATCAATCCCGAACACGGAGATCAAGCTCATGATTCTGCATCGGTCTTACCGCTACCTCTCGCAAAGCCTTGTTACAAATCCATTTATCCTTCCAAAAACTCGTCATAAGTCCATCTCCAACCGCCCATCCTACTCCCGGTAAAACCCCTTCCCGTAAACCGATAGCTATACTACTCCAAGTGGAGGACCAAGTTCCTTTAGGAATTAACCAAGCCTGGTCATCCAACACTGTCACTTTATATTTAGCTCGTAACACTTTAGCCCACAACATATCCTGATCATTTAAAAATCTCCATCCAAGCTTGGCTAATAAGGCCTTATTCATCATCATCGCCGACTTAATCTCTAAGCCACCCTCACTCTTCGATCGGCAAACTATATGCCAATTTATCAAATGTTGTTTCCGCTGTCCCCTACTACCACCCCAAATAAACGACCTTGATATTTTATCCAACTCCTCGAACATTGATTTAGAAAGGGCAATGGTGCTTATTACATGAACTGAAAAAGAAGAAAGAACCGCTTTAGTCAAAGTTAATCGTCCCACCATACTCAACCATTAGCTCTTCCAACCTGCCAACCGAGTAGAGGCTTTCTCAAGAATATCTTCAAAAGTATCTTTGTTTATCCATTTTTGTAACACCGGCATTCCCAAATACTTTTCAAGTTCCATGGTCGATGCAATACCACTTTCCCTGCTAATCAAACGTTCTTAATCTCGACTCACATTCTTGGAGAAGAAGATTTTAGATTTCTCCAAGCTAACTTTATGTCCCGACGCATCACAACACTGTTTTAAGACCCGACGAATAATCTTAATTTGTGCAACCAAGGCCACCGCAAACAAGATAAGATCATCAGCGAAGCACATGTGAGATAGTTCAGACCTCCTTAAGACAAGCGTATCGGTTACCATTCTCCTTTTTCGACCGAGGTATCAATTAAATGACACAATCTCTCAATGCACAACACAAAAAGATATGGAGATAAGGGATCACCTTAACACAAGCCTCTCTGCAGCTTAAAAGGATCAGTCTTCTCTCCATTCCACGAAATATGCATGGAAGGCCCATGAACACATGTTAAAATCCAAAGAATCCAAGTCTCCGGAAAGCGAGCTGCGCGTAACGTATCTTCCAAGAAATCCCATCTTATGTGATCATAAGCCTTTTCTAAGTCAAGTTTTAACAACATCCAGCCTTTTCTTCCCTTTTTTCTTCTCATACTATAAACTGCCTCCTGGATAATAATAATATTATCCATACTCAACCGTCCAGGGATAAAACTAGATTGTGTCGGACCAATCAATTTTCTCATTAATTTCTTCATCCGAATAACCATTGCTTTAGTAATGGTTTTGAACAAGACATTACACAAGCTAATAGGTCGAAACTGCGTGATTCTTTTTGGCTTTGCTACTTTCGGAATCAACACCACAAGCGCATCATTAAGACCTTCCGGGATTAGACATGTATCGAAGAATTCGTGCACAAATTTCATCACCAAAGCTCCCACGACATCCCAACAATCTTAATTAAATATTGGTTGAAAGCCATCCGGTCCTGGTGCCTTAAATTTTCCCATGCTACCTATCTCACTCTCGACCTCCTTCTCTGAGAAAAGAGAACTCAAATTCGGCGTCTTCTCTCTGTCTAGCATAATGAACCCCTCTAGCGATAAAAGCTCAGTCTCTGGCTGGCCTTCTTTTATTGAATATAACTTTGTGTAGTACCCAATAGCCAAGTTTTCCAACTCTATTTGATTGTGAACCCACTTTCCCGCATCATATCTCAAGGTTTCAATCTTGTCCCAGCGCGATATGTTTTTCCCTTGATTTTTGAAACCATATTAGTTCCTCCTGTTCCATGATCAACTCAAGTTCCCTTAACGGATCTTCGTCCTTTAATAACAAAGCATTCGATTGACTCAGGCCCAAAGACTCGTGGATACCTTTTATTTCCGTTAAGACTTTTTCTTTTCTCTTCTGCACATCACCAAAGATCTCTCTGTTCCATACTCGTAATTTCGCTTGTAAGGTACGAAGAGCTTGCAGTGTAGTTATTGTGCCATTCTAAGAATTCTAAGTCAATTCTTTGAAACTATCATGTTTTATCCACGCCGCTTCGAATCTAAACGGTCTGCGCCTCCGGTTCCCCTCATGAATCGGAGCGAGTTCAACAAAAGCGGTGTATGATCTGAGGCAAGAAAAGGTATGTGATGAACTACGGAATTTTGTGTTGGGAATGTCCTGAAATCACACTTGTATTCACTCTAGTGATAGTTGTACTGTCGAGATCAGACATTCATATGATACTAGGTGGTCATGACGTTTTGCTAGAAGCCGCTGATGATGTATGAGTTATGAAATCATTACTAGTATTATATGATCCTACAGGGTCACACACCTAAGAAAACTGGATTTACTTTATATGGGAATGATCATTAATGTAATGATCAAATGATGTGTATTTGATACACATAAGAATCATGTTTTAGAGAAGGTGTCGATCGACACTACATTAGTGTGTCGATCGACACAGGCTAAAAAACCGAGATAGGGATTTCAGTTTAATGACTTAATTTGAACCGGTTTAATTGTTGGACAATTAGGTTTTCTCACATGCCTATATATATGATATGAGGCACGAAATTGATAGTAGACTTAGTTGATAGCCACCTCTGAAAATGTAGGATTCCCTAAGAGATCCGATTCCAGGTACTAGCAACCCTGCGGGTTCCAGTTTGTGTGCGTGTGGACTATCAGTAGAGGCGCAGCACTTGCGGCGCTAATTGATCTCGAATTCCTGATCTTCTTCCGCTGCTAATCTTCAGGTATATTCGAGATCTGTTCTACATTCATTGTTTACAAACCCTAGATCCTAGGCTAATTGAATTCTCACTAGGTTGTTTAATAGAGATTAAACCTGTAAAACCTGTGCAAATTCCTTCAGTGGTATCAGAGCCTTAGGGATTAACTAATGAATCTAAAAGCATATAATTGAATTAGAGAATTCAGATTGAAACATGTGATGTTTAAGATGCTTGCTAGATCAAAATTTTCACTGAAAATCATTTTGTTAAAAGTTTTCCCGAGACGATCGTGTCGATCGACACAAATGTTATATCGATCGACACGGCCTTGTGAGTGGTTAACCGGTTCAATTGGATTGAATCGGTTATCGCGCTTGGTTAGAAATCGATTGAAACCGGTTTATTACGGTTGATTCGATTGGTTGGCGTCGATTGACAAAAATGTTGTATCGATCGACACCGACCGGTTATCGATTCGGTTCAATTGGATTGACCGGTTATCGTAAATCGAAATTGGTTTGGTCGGTTATCGAAATCGGTTCAATTGGATTGATCGGTTGTCGAAATCAGGTACAGTAGGGTGAGTGTCGATCGACACTAATGTAGTGTCGATCGACACACCACTCGAATTTTGGGTTAGTGAACCTAAGATCTCATAACCGAACCAAATTTCACCCCACTTCTTAGAATTTTTAAAAACTTAATTGAAATTAGTCGTTTTAAATAAGATTCTAAACCTTCCTGAATGCATATATGATATGTGTTAGGATTAAAAGTTCTGTTCCTCAACTAAATATCAAGTGTTCTAGATGTCTTCCCGATCTTGTCAGCTGTCAAGACTCGTTTCATTGCGTGATAGGCTTGCAGTGCAAGGTATCTGCAGTTACATGAGTAAGGCAGTAGGTAATTGTGTTGATGGGCTTGCAGTGCATGGCATCAGCTATTACATGACTGAAGAGATTGGTTTACTTGAGTGGGCTATCAGAAGTTCTGGGCCCATAGACATTAGGTGGACAAAACATAAGATGTCTTATCCACAACCAAGAGTCATATTGGATATGATTAGCAAAGTGTTGCTTACCTAGATAGCTAAGATTTGGGTGACAGCCAGTGGCTCACTCAAGTTTTGGTGAAGTATGGGTCTTGGATCATTATATTCATTTGAGGAAACATTGTTTTGAATATAATGCGAGTCTTCTTAATAGTTAAGATTTCTCATTTTCTGAACATCATAACTAAACCTTTTTCTTTTCTTATTACTAGTTTTGTCTAAAACCCCTCATCAGAACTCTTTCTCGTTGCGATCCGTCCTTGAGAAGGACAAGTTAAATGGATCCAACTTCCTGGATTGGTATCGGAACTTGAGAATCGTTCTCAAGCAGGAGAGAAAGGACTATGTCCTTGAGAAAGTTCTCCCCGAGAAGCTAAGGTCCAATGCCTCACATGCAGTATATGATGCTTGGAATAAGCATTACAATGATATGGTCGATGTGTGCTGTCTGAAGTTGACTACCAATAACTCTGACTTGCAGAAGCAATGTGAGAACGTGGCGTCGCCCATCGAGATGATCACTAGCCTGAAAGTGATGTTTCAGGAGCAGGCTCGAACTGAGAGATACCAGACGGTTAAATCTCTAGTAGAGTGCAAGCTACCAAAGGATGCTCCAGTGAGTCCTCATGTCATAAAGATGATGGGTTATATTGATAACCAGAGGAGACTAGATTGTCCGATTAGCCAAGAGTTGGCTACTGACATCATTCTGCAGTCACTGCCATCGAGCTATGATAAGTTCATCAAGCACTACATCAAGAATGGCTTGACGAAGACATTGACTGAGCTGCATGATATGCTCAAGATAGCTGAGCTTAACATCAAGAAGGGCAAAAGGTTTGAGAAACCTGGTAAAGACAAGGGTGAGAGCAAGGCCGTCCAGATTGTGAATCAGGATAAGCCCGAGTCTCCCACTAAACCCAAGTCTGGCCTATCTGATGATGATACATGCAGCTATTGTGAGGAGCCAAGGCATTGGAGGATAAAATGCAAGAAATACATGGAAGATTCTATGGAGATAATGGAGATGTATGAGACTCCTTCTTCAGGTATTTATGTTATTTCAAGTTCTATCTTATGGGTATTAGATACCGGTTGTGGTGCTCATATTTGTTGAAATATGCAGGGCCTAAGCAACAGTAGAACGTTGAAGAATGGACAAGTAGAGATGCTCAACAGGAATGAAGCAAGAGTTGCTGCATTAGCTGTAGGAAGTTTCCATTTGTAGTCGCCTTCAGGCTTGGTTTTAGAAACTAAATAATTGCTATTATGAACCTGCTGTGAGCAGAAATGTCATTTCATTTTCTTGTATGATTTTGAATGATTTTATTTTTGATAAAAGACAAGTGTTGCTCTTTTGATCTTAATGATATGTTCTATGGTAGCACCCCATTAGAGAATGGGTTTTATGTCTTAAACCAATATATGCCTGTCTATAACATAAACACAAAACAGTTTTCTAGCATTGTCATTTTGGGCCACATCGGATTCTGAAGCTCCATAGTGATGGGCTTCTGGACTCACTTGATTGTGAATCATGTGAGAAATGAGAATCCTGCAGTTGGACAAAATGACTAAGGCCCATTTTATCAAACTAAATGAAAAGGCCAACGAATTATTGGGCCTTATACATACAGATGTGTGCGGCCCGATGGGCACCAGTGCTAGAGGAAATTATCAGTACTTTATTGATGACTTCAGTAGGCATGGCTATGTTTATCTAATAAGTCACAAGTTGGAATCCTTTGAAAAGTTCAAGGAGTTCCAGAATGAAGTACATAATCAAATTGGCAAAAGTATTAGAGCTTTTCGATCAGATCACGGAGGAGAATACTTCTTCGATCAGATCGCGGAGGAGAATACTTAAGTCAAGAGTTAAGTGATCATCTGAGAGAGTGTGGAATTGTTTCACAGCTCACTCCTCCTGGAACAACCCGATGGAATGGAGTTTCCGAGAGGAGGAATCAGACCTTATTGGATATGGTTCGATCAATGATGAGTCACAAAGATCTTCCATTATATCTTTTAGGGATACACTCTAGAAATTTCTGAGTTTACACTAAATAGGGTTCCATCAAAATCAATTGCAAAGACACCACATGAGATGTGGACTGGAAATGTTCCAATTTGTCTTTCCTAGAAAATTTGGGGTCGTGAGGCTTATGTAAAACATTTAACCAGCTCACACCCAAATCCGATAAGTGCTACTTCGATTGGTTATCCTAAGGAAACCAAGGCTTACTACTTCTACAACCATTCTGAGAACAAAGTGTTTGTTGCTAAGAACCATGTTTTCTTGAGAGAGATTGTCTTTCCAAGAAGAACAGTGGGAGTGAAGTACAACTCGAAGATGTTCGAAAATCACAGGAGACTACTCGACCTGTTAAGGAAGAGCAGTAGCTGGATCTGCAAAGAGTTGTAGAACCTACACCTGTGGTGCCTGAAGTTCGCAGATCCGAAATGATTCGTAACGATCACGAGAGATATGGATTTCTTGTGACCTATTGTCATGACTTGTTGATCATTGACAATGACGAGCCTGCGAATTTTGAAGAAGCAGTGTTGGGCCCGGACTCCGAAAAGTGGCTTGGAGCCGCTAGATCCGAAATGGGATCCATGTCAGAAAACCAGATATGGTACTTGGTAGATTTACCTGATGGTGCAAAAGCCATTGAGTGTAAATGGATCTTCAAGAAGAAGATTGACGTGGATGGGTATATCCAGATATACAAAGCTAAGTTGGTGACTAAAGGTTTCAAGCAAATTCATGGTATGACTATGAAGAGACCTATTCACCAGTCGCTATGCTTAAATTCATTCGGATTATCCTAGCAACTGCCATTTATCATGGTGATGAGATTTGGCAGATGGATGTGAAAAACAGTTTTCCTTGATGGAATTCTGGAAGAAGATGTGTACGTGACACAACCTGAGGTTTCACAGATCCTAATAATGCTGGGAAAGAATGCAAGCTTCCTCGATCCATTTATGGATTGAAGCAAGCGTCACGGAGTTGAAATCTTCGTTTTGATAAAGTTGTCAAAAGGTTTGACTTCATCAGGAACGAAGAGGAACCGTGTGTTTACAAGAAGACTAGTGGGAGTGTAGTTGCATTTCTCGTTATGTATGTAGATGACATACTTCTTCTCGGAAATGACGTTCCGTTGCTTTAGTCTTTAGAGACTTGGCTCGGAAGTTGTTTTTCAATGAAAGGCATGGGAGAAGCCACGTGAATTCTTGGAATAAGAATCTATAGAGATAGATTGGGTAGGCTAATTGGATCGTGTCAAGATGCTTATGGTGATAAGGTCTTGGACAGGTTCAGTATGCATGATTCCAAGAAGGGCCTCATACCAATGTCTCATGGCATTAATCTTAGCAAGATGCAATGTCTCTAGACACTTGTTGAGCAAGAACGTTTGAGTAGGATTCCCAGACGTATGCAGTGGAATCTATCATGAATGCCATGACCTGCACTCGTCCAGATATTGCTTGTGTTTTTAAGCATGACGAGTAGATACCAATATGATCCATGTGAAAGTCACTGGACAATTACCAAGAATATTCTCAAGTATTTGAGGAATACTAAGGATAGAAGCTTGGTAAACTAAGGAAGTAATGGTTTTTGTTGAGAGTGGTTAGACAGACAAAGACGATTTTCGGTCGGAACCTGGTTATGTCTTGTGTCTATTTGGCGGTGCGGTTTGTTGGAAAGGGTTCCAAGCAGAGCACCGCGGCCTGTGGTTTGTTGGAAAAGGTTCCAAAAAGAGCGCCGCAGCCTCTCCCACGACCTAAGCATGAGTTTCACCCTCCTGCGGTAGGTATTGGATATATTAAGATGTGATCTTGATTCTAGTGGGAGTTGTAATGGATTTGGTTATATTATGATGTTCATATAGACATACTTTGGTTATGTCATGATGAAATTGTTTTATGTATTATTTAATTATTGGATAATTAAATAATAGTCCCAAAGTAATTCATGGAATTTTATAGGTCATCAAGTTCAGGACTTGATCATGAAACCCTATAAGTGATAAATGACATAGATTATATTTGTCCCTAGTCAAGGTTGTTAAAGTGGGACACTGACAACCGCGTGAGACTGGTGACTATAAAGGCATTGATTGGGTGTATCATGAAGTGTGTGAAGCAAAAGGGATGGAACAAGATGGAATTTGTCCCTCCTAAATAACTAAAGATAAATATCTCAGGGCCCATCGAAGATTTGATACTGAGAAATGCGTGGCCGCGCTCAAACGAGGTGATTGTCAGTCGTTTGTTTTTAATCAGTATAAATCGGAGTTCGATGAACGTGATATTGGCTGTAATAAGGATGACACGGTTCTTGCCTTATGCCATATCGAAATGTAGAGACGAAGGGATTATGGGAATAGTTGATTCCAGTACAAGTGGGAGATTGTTGGGAATGTCCTGAAATCACACTTGTATTCACTCTAGTGATAGTTGTACTGTCGAGATCAGACATTCATATGATACTAGGTGGTCATGACGTTTTGCTAGAAGCCGCTGATGATCTATGAGTTATGAACTCATTACTAATATTATATGATCCTACAGGGTCACACACCTAAGCAAACTGGATTTACTTTATATGGGAATGATCATTAATGTAATGATCAAATGATGTGTATTTGATACACATAAGAATCATGTTTTAGAGAAGGTGTCGATCGACACTACATTAGTGTGTCGATCGACACGGGCTAAAAAACCGAGATAGGGATTTCAGTTTAATGACTTAATTTGAACCGGTTTAATTGCTGGACAATTAGGTTTTCTCACATGCCTATATATATATGATATGAGGCACGAAATTGAGAGTAGACTTAGTTGATAGCCACCTCTAAAAATGTAGGATTCCCTGAGAGATCCGATTCCAGGTACTAGTAACCCTGCGGGTTCCAGTTTGTGTGCGTGTGGACTATCAGTAGAGGCGCAACACTTGAGGCGCTAATTGATCTCGAATCCCTGATCTTCTTCCGCTGCTAATCTCCAGGTATATTCGAGATCTGTTCTAGATTCATTGTTTACAAACCCTAGATCCTAGGCTAATTGAATTCTCACTAGGTTGTTTAATAGAGATTAAACCTGTAAAACATGTGCAAATTCCTTCATCTTGCCATAACAGTCTCGTCCGAGCATTACAGAGCACCTTGTCTAGCCGTTTTACAATGTAATTATTCGCCGACCGACCTATTTTCCACATGTATCTCAGTACTTTAAAGCCCATATCATATCTATCAAAGAAGAGTCATTAACCCATTCACCAAACTCAAGAGAGTCCTCCGAAAGTTGACCATTGCCTCCCGTTCTTTCGTCCAATCAAATAATTGTGTTAAAATCTCCACTGACAAAAAGAGGGACCGTAACACCCTGGATCACGTTGCCAAGTTTCTCCCATAGACCACTTCTTTAGTTAACAGACGGTGCTCCGTATACCATCACCAAATGCACGCTGTCCACGCCGTCTCCCACCTTAGCATGAATGAATTGGTTAGATGATTCCTCAATAGAAACCGATCCAACATTCGATCTCCACAGTAACCACAAGCCTTCGCTCTGTCCCGTAGCATCCACGCGAAAAGATTTATCAAAACCAAGACCATGACATATCTTCCCGGCTTTATCTCCGGAACCATGGGTTTCAAACAAAGCAAGAATATCCGTCTTGAACTTTTTTAACATATATCGTATAGCTCTTCGGAAATTGGGTTTATTGGCTGTAATAAGGATGACACGGTTCTTGCCTTATGCCATATCGAAATGTAGAGACGAAGGGATTATGGGAATAGTTGATTCCAGTACAAGTGGGAGATTGTTGGGAATGTCCTGAAATCACACTTGTATTCACTCTAGTGATAGTTGTACTGTCGAGATCAGACATTCATATGATACTAGGTGGTCATGACGTTTTGCTAGAAGCCGCTGATGATCTATGAGTTATGAACTCATTACTAATATTATATGATCCTACAGGGTCACACACCTAAGCAAACTGGATTTACTTTATATGGGAATGATCATTAATGTAATGATCAAATGATGTGTATTTGATACACATAAGAATCATGTTTTAGAGAAGGTGTCGATCGACACTACATTAGTGTGTCGATCGACACGGGCTAAAAAACCGAGATAGGGATTTCAGTTTAATGACTTAATTTGAACCGGTTTAATTGCTGGACAATTAGGTTTTCTCACATGCCTATATATATATGATATGAGGCACGAAATTGAGAGTAGACTTAGTTGATAGCCACCTCTAAAAATGTAGGATTCCCTGAGAGATCCGATTCCAGGTACTAGTAACCCTGCGGGTTCCAGTTTGTGTGCGTGTGGACTATCAGTAGAGGCGCAACACTTGAGGCGCTAATTGATCTCGAATCCCTGATCTTCTTCCGCTGCTAATCTCCAGGTATATTCGAGATCTGTTCTAGATTCATTGTTTACAAACCCTAGATCCTAGGCTAATTGAATTCTCACTAGGTTGTTTAATAGAGATTAAACCTGTAAAACATGTGCAAATTCCTTCATCTTGCCATAACAGTCTCGTCCGAGCATTACAGAGCACCTTGTCTAGCCGTTTTACAATGTAATTATTCGCCGACCGACCTATTTTCCACATGTATCTCAGTACTTTAAAGCCCATATCATATCTATCAAAGAAGAGTCATTAACCCATTCACCAAACTCAAGAGAGTCCTCCGAAAGTTGACCATTGCCTCCCGTTCTTTCGTCCAATCAAATAATTGTGTTAAAATCTCCACTGACAAAAAGAGGGACCGTAACACCCTGGATCACGTTGCCAAGTTTCTCCCATAGACCACTTCTTTAGTTAACAGACGGTGCTCCGTATACCATCACCAAATGCACGCTGTCCACGCCGTCTCCCACCTTAGCATGAATGAATTGGTTAGATGATTCCTCAATAGAAACCGATCCAACATTCGATCTCCACAGTAACCACAAGCCTTCGCTCTGTCCCGTAGCATCCACGCGAAAAGATTTATCAAAACCAAGACCATGACATATCTTCCCGGCTTTATCTCCGGAACCATGGGTTTCAAACAAAGCAAGAATATCCGTCTTGAACTTTTTTAACATATATCGTATAGCTCTTCGGAAATTGGGTTTATTGGCTGTAATAAGGATGACACGGTTCTTGCCTTATGCCATATCGAAATGTAGAGACGAAGGGATTATGGGAATAGTTGATTCCAGTACAAGTGGGAGATTGTTGGGAATGTCCTGAAATCACACTTGTATTCACTCTAGTGATAGTTGTACTGTCGAGATCAGACATTCATATGATACTAGGTGGTCATGACGTTTTGCTAGAAGCCGCTGATGATCTATGAGTTATGAACTCATTACTAATATTATATGATCCTACAGGGTCACACACCTAAGCAAACTGGATTTACTTTATATGGGAATGATCATTAATGTAATGATCAAATGATGTGTATTTGATACACATAAGAATCATGTTTTAGAGAAGGTGTCGATCGACACTACATTAGTGTGTCGATCGACACGGGCTAAAAAACCGAGATAGGGATTTCAGTTTAATGACTTAATTTGAACCGGTTTAATTGCTGGACAATTAGGTTTTCTCACATGCCTATATATATATGATATGAGGCACGAAATTGAGAGTAGACTTAGTTGATAGCCACCTCTAAAAATGTAGGATTCCCTGAGAGATCCGATTCCAGGTACTAGTAACCCTGCGGGTTCCAGTTTGTGTGCGTGTGGACTATCAGTAGAGGCGCAACACTTGAGGCGCTAATTGATCTCGAATCCCTGATCTTCTTCCGCTGCTAATCTCCAGGTATATTCGAGATCTGTTCTAGATTCATTGTTTACAAACCCTAGATCCTAGGCTAATTGAATTCTCACTAGGTTGTTTAATAGAGATTAAACCTGTAAAACATGTGCAAATTCCTTCATCTTGCCATAACAGTCTCGTCCGAGCATTACAGAGCACCTTGTCTAGCCGTTTTACAATGTAATTATTCGCCGACCGACCTATTTTCCACATGTATCTCAGTACTTTAAAGCCCATATCATATCTATCAAAGAAGAGTCATTAACCCATTCACCAAACTCAAGAGAGTCCTCCGAAAGTTGACCATTGCCTCCCGTTCTTTCGTCCAATCAAATAATTGTGTTAAAATCTCCACTGACAAAAAGAGGGACCGTAACACCCTGGATCACGTTGCCAAGTTTCTCCCATAGACCACTTCTTTAGTTAACAGACGGTGCTCCGTATACCATCACCAAATGCACGATGTCCACGCCGTCTCCCACCTTAGCATGAATGAATTGGTTAGATGATTCCTCAATAGAAACCGATCCAACATTCGATCTCCACAGTAACCACAAGCCTTCGCTCTGTCCCGTAGCATCCACGCGAAAAGATTTATCAAAACCAAGACCATGACATATCTTCCCGGCTTTATCTCCGGAACCATGGGTTTCAAACAAAGCAAGAATATCCGTCTTGAACTTTTTTAACATATATCGTATAGCTCTTCGGAAATTGGGTTTATTGGCTGTAATAAGGATGACACGGTTCTTGCCTTATGCCATATCGAAATGTAGAGACGAAGGGATTATGGGAATAGTTGATTCCAGTACAAGTGGGAGATTGTTGGGAATGTCCTGAAATCACACTTGTATTCACTCTAGTGATAGTTGTACTGTCGAGATCAGACATTCATATGATACTAGGTGGTCATGACGTTTTGCTAGAAGCCGCTGATGATCTATGAGTTATGAACTCATTACTAATATTATATGATCCTACAGGGTCACACACCTAAGCAAACTGGATTTACTTTATATGGGAATGATCATTAATGTAATGATCAAATGATGTGTATTTGATACACATAAGAATCATGTTTTAGAGAAGGTGTCGATCGACACTACATTAGTGTGTCGATCGACACGGGCTAAAAAACCGAGATAGGGATTTCAGTTTAATGACTTAATTTGAACCGGTTTAATTGCTGGACAATTAGGTTTTCTCACATGCCTATATATATATGATATGAGGCACGAAATTGAGAGTAGACTTAGTTGATAGCCACCTCTAAAAATGTAGGATTCCCTGAGAGATCCGATTCCAGGTACTAGTAACCCTGCGGGTTCCAGTTTGTGTGCGTGTGGACTATCAGTAGAGGCGCAACACTTGAGGCGCTAATTGATCTCGAATCCCTGATCTTCTTCCGCTGCTAATCTCCAGGTATATTCGAGATCTGTTCTAGATTCATTGTTTACAAACCCTAGATCCTAGGCTAATTGAATTCTCACTAGGTTGTTTAATAGAGATTAAACCTGTAAAACATGTGCAAATTCCTTCATCTTGCCATAACAGTCTCGTCCGAGCATTACAGAGCACCTTGTCTAGCCGTTTTACAATGTAATTATTCGCCGACCGACCTATTTTCCACATGTATCTCAGTACTTTAAAGCCCATATCATATCTATCAAAGAAGAGTCATTAACCCATTCACCAAACTCAAGAGAGTCCTCCGAAAGTTGACCATTGCCTCCCGTTCTTTCGTCCAATCAAATAATTGTGTTAAAATCTCCACTGACAAAAAGAGGGACCGTAACACCCTGGATCACGTTGCCAAGTTTCTCCCATAGACCACTTCTTTAGTTAACAGACGGTGCTCCGTATACCATCACCAAATGCACGCTGTCCACGCCGTCTCCCACCTTAGCATGAATGAATTGGTTAGATGATTCCTCAATAGAAACCGATCCAACATTCGATCTCCACAGTAACCACAAGCCTTCGCTCTGTCCCGTAGCATCCACGCGAAAAGATTTATCAAAACCAAGACCATGACATATCTTCCCGGCTTTATCTCCGGAACCATGGGTTTCAAACAAAGCAAGAATATCCGTCTTGAACTTTTTTAACATATATCGTATAGCTCTTCGGAAATTGGGTTTATTGGCTGTAATAAGGATGACACGGTTCTTGCCTTATGCCATATCGAAATGTAGAGACGAAGGGATTATGGGAATAGTTGATTCCAGTACAAGTGGGAGATTGTTGGGAATGTCCTGAAATCACACTTGTATTCACTCTAGTGATAGTTGTACTGTCGAGATCAGACATTCATATGATACTAGGTGGTCATGACGTTTTGCTAGAAGCCGCTGATGATCTATGAGTTATGAACTCATTACTAATATTATATGATCCTACAGGGTCACACACCTAAGCAAACTGGATTTACTTTATATGGGAATGATCATTAATGTAATGATCAAATGATGTGTATTTGATACACATAAGAATCATGTTTTAGAGAAGGTGTCGATCGACACTACATTAGTGTGTCGATCGACACGGGCTAAAAAACCGAGATAGGGATTTCAGTTTAATGACTTAATTTGAACCGGTTTAATTGCTGGACAATTAGGTTTTCTCACATGCCTATATATATATGATATGAGGCACGAAATTGAGAGTAGACTTAGTTGATAGCCACCTCTAAAAATGTAGGATTCCCTGAGAGATCCGATTCCAGGTACTAGTAACCCTGCGGGTTCCAGTTTGTGTGCGTGTGGACTATCAGTAGAGGCGCAACACTTGAGGCGCTAATTGATCTCGAATCCCTGATCTTCTTCCGCTGCTAATCTCCAGGTATATTCGAGATCTGTTCTAGATTCATTGTTTACAAACCCTAGATCCTAGGCTAATTGAATTCTCACTAGGTTGTTTAATAGAGATTAAACCTGTAAAACATGTGCAAATTCCTTCATCTTGCCATAACAGTCTCGTCCGAGCATTACAGAGCACCTTGTCTAGCCGTTTTACAATGTAATTATTCGCCGACCGACCTATTTTCCACATGTATCTCAGTACTTTAAAGCCCATATCATATCTATCAAAGAAGAGTCATTAACCCATTCACCAAACTCAAGAGAGTCCTCCGAAAGTTGACCATTGCCTCCCGTTCTTTCGTCCAATCAAATAATTGTGTTAAAATCTCCACTGACAAAAAGAGGGACCGTAACACCCTGGATCACGTTGCCAAGTTTCTCCCATAGACCACTTCTTTAGTTAACAGACGGTGCTCCGTATACCATCACCAAATGCACGCTGTCCACGCCGTCTCCCACCTTAGCATGAATGAATTGGTTAGATGATTCCTCAATAGAAACCGATCCAACATTCGATCTCCACAGTAACCACAAGCCTTCGCTCTGTCCCGTAGCATCCACGCGAAAAGATTTATCAAAACCAAGACCATGACATATCTTCCCGGCTTTATCTCCGGAACCATGGGTTTCAAACAAAGCAAGAATATCCGTCTTGAACTTTTTTAACATATATCGTATAGCTCTTCGGAAATTGGGTTTATTGGCTGTAATAAGGATGACACGGTTCTTGCCTTATGCCATATCGAAATGTAGAGACGAAGGGATTATGGGAATAGTTGATTCCAGTACAAGTGGGAGATTGTTGGGAATGTCCTGAAATCACACTTGTATTCACTCTAGTGATAGTTGTACTGTCGAGATCAGACATTCATATGATACTAGGTGGTCATGACGTTTTGCTAGAAGCCGCTGATGATCTATGAGTTATGAACTCATTACTAATATTATATGATCCTACAGGGTCACACACCTAAGCAAACTGGATTTACTTTATATGGGAATGATCATTAATGTAATGATCACATGATGTGTATTTGATACACATAAGAATCATGTTTTAGAGAAGGTGTCGATCGACACTACATTAGTGTGTCGATCGACACGGGCTAAAAAACCGAGATAGGGATTTCAGTTTAATGACTTAATTTGAACCGGTTTAATTGCTGGACAATTAGGTTTTCTCACATGCCTATATATATATGATATGAGGCACGAAATTGAGAGTAGACTTAGTTGATAGCCACCTCTAAAAATGTAGGATTCCCTGAGAGATCCGATTCCAGGTACTAGTAACCCTGCGGGTTCCAGTTTGTGTGCGTGTGGACTATCAGTAGAGGCGCAACACTTGAGGCGCTAATTGATCTCGAATCCCTGATCTTCTTCCGCTGCTAATCTCCAGGTATATTCGAGATCTGTTCTAGATTCATTGTTTACAAACCCTAGATCCTAGGCTAATTGAATTCTCACTAGGTTGTTTAATAGAGATTAAACCTGTAAAACATGTGCAAATTCCTTCATCTTGCCATAACAGTCTCGTCCGAGCATTACAGAGCACCTTGTCTAGCCGTTTTACAATGTAATTATTCGCCGACCGACCTATTTTCCACATGTATCTCAGTACTTTAAAGCCCATATCATATCTATCAAAGAAGAGTCATTAACCCATTCACCAAACTCAAGAGAGTCCTCCGAAAGTTGACCATTGCCTCCCGTTCTTTCGTCCAATCAAATAATTGTGTTAAAATCTCCACTGACAAAAAGAGGGACCGTAACACCCTGGATCACGTTGCCAAGTTTCTCCCATAGACCACTTCTTTAGTTAACAGACGGTGCTCCGTATACCATCACCAAATGCACGCTGTCCACGCCGTCTCCCACCTTAGCATGAATGAATTGGTTAGATGATTCCTCAATAGAAACCGATCCAACATTCGATCTCCACAGTAACCACAAGCCTTCGCTCTGTCCCGTAGCATCCACGCGAAAAGATTTATCAAAACCAAGACCATGACATATCTTCCCGGCTTTATCTCCGGAACCATGGGTTTCAAACAAAGCAAGAATATCCGTCTTGAACTTTTTTAACATATATCGTATAGCTCTTCGGAAATTGGGTTTATTGGCTGTAATAAGGATGACACGGTTCTTGCCTTATGCCATATCGAAATGTAGAGACGAAGGGATTATGGGAATAGTTGATTCCAGTACAAGTGGGAGATTGTTGGGAATGTCCTGAAATCACACTTGTATTCACTCTAGTGATAGTTGTACTGTCGAGATCAGACATTCATATGATACTAGGTGGTCATGACGTTTTGCTAGAAGCCGCTGATGATCTATGAGTTATGAACTCATTACTAATATTATATGATCCTACAGGGTCACACACCTAAGCAAACTGGATTTACTTTATATGGGAATGATCATTAATGTAATGATCAAATGATGTGTATTTGATACACATAAGAATCATGTTTTAGAGAAGGTGTCGATCGACACTACATTAGTGTGTCGATCGACACGGGCTAAAAAACCGAGATAGGGATTTCAGTTTAATGACTTAATTTGAACCGGTTTAATTGCTGGACAATTAGGTTTTCTCACATGCCTATATATATATGATATGAGGCACGAAATTGAGAGTAGACTTAGTTGATAGCCACCTCTAAAAATGTAGGATTCCCTGAGAGATCCGATTCCAGGTACTAGTAACCCTGCGGGTTCCAGTTTGTGTGCGTGTGGACTATCAGTAGAGGCGCAACACTTGAGGCGCTAATTGATCTCGAATCCCTGATCTTCTTCCGCTGCTAATCTCCAGGTATATTCGAGATCTGTTCTAGATTCATTGTTTACAAACCCTAGATCCTAGGCTAATTGAATTCTCACTAGGTTGTTTAATAGAGATTAAACCTGTAAAACATGTGCAAATTCCTTCATCTTGCCATAACAGTCTCGTCCGAGCATTACAGAGCACCTTGTCTAGCCGTTTTACAATGTAATTATTCGCCGACCGACCTATTTTCCACATGTATCTCAGTACTTTAAAGCCCATATCATATCTATCAAAGAAGAGTCATTAACCCATTCACCAAACTCAAGAGAGTCCTCCGAAAGTTGACCATTGCCTCCCGTTCTTTCGTCCAATCAAATAATTGTGTTAAAATCTCCACTGACAAAAAGAGGGACCGTAACACCCTGGATCACGTTGCCAAGTTTCTCCCATAGACCACTTCTTTAGTTAACAGACGGTGCTCCGTATACCATCACCAAATGCACGCTGTCCACGCCGTCTCCCACCTTAGCATGAATGAATTGGTTAGATGATTCCTCAATAGAAACCGATCCAACATTCGATCTCCACAGTAACCACAAGCCTTCGCTCTGTCCCGTAGCATCCACGCGAAAAGATTTATCAAAACCAAGACCATGACATATCTTCCCGGCTTTATCTCCGGAACCATGGGTTTCAAACAAAGCAAGAATATCCGTCTTGAACTTTTTTAACATATATCGTATAGCTCTTCGGAAATTGGGTTTATTGGCTGTAATAAGGATGACACGGTTCTTGCCTTATGCCATATCGAAATGTAGAGACGAAGGGATTATGGGAATAGTTGATTCCAGTACAAGTGGGAGATTGTTGGGAATGTCCTGAAATCACACTTGTATTCACTCTAGTGATAGTTGTACTGTCGAGATCAGACATTCATATGATACTAGGTGGTCATGACGTTTTGCTAGAAGCCGCTGATGATCTATGAGTTATGAACTCATTACTAATATTATATGATCCTACAGGGTCACACACCTAAGCAAACTGGATTTACTTTATATGGGAATGATCATTAATGTAATGATCAAATGATGTGTATTTGATACACATAAGAATCATGTTTTAGAGAAGGTGTCGATCGACACTACATTAGTGTGTCGATCGACACGGGCTAAAAAACCGAGATAGGGATTTCAGTTTAATGACTTAATTTGAACCGGTTTAATTGCTGGACAATTAGGTTTTCTCACATGCCTATATATATATGATATGAGGCACGAAATTGAGAGTAGACTTAGTTGATAGCCACCTCTAAAAATGTAGGATTCCCTGAGAGATCCGATTCCAGGTACTAGTAACCCTGCGGGTTCCAGTTTGTGTGCGTGTGGACTATCAGTAGAGGCGCAACACTTGAGGCGCTAATTGATCTCGAATCCCTGATCTTCTTCCGCTGCTAATCTCCAGGTATATTCGAGATCTGTTCTAGATTCATTGTTTACAAACCCTAGATCCTAGGCTAATTGAATTCTCACTAGGTTGTTTAATAGAGATTAAACCTGTAAAACATGTGCAAATTCCTTCATCTTGCCATAACAGTCTCGTCCGAGCATTACAGAGCACTTTGTCTAGCCGTTTTACAATGTAATTATTCGCCGACCGACCTATTTTCCACATGTATCTCAATACTTTAAAGCCCATATCATATCTATCAAAGAAGAGTCATTAACCCATTCACCAAACTCAAGAGAGTCCTCCGAAAGTTGACCATTGCCTCCCGTTCTTTCGCCCAATCAAATAATTGTGTTAAAATCTCCACTGACAAAAAGAGGGACCGTAACACCCTGGATCACGTTGCCAAGTTTCTCCCATAGACCACTTCTTTAGTTAACAGACGGTGCTCCGTATACCATCACCAAATGCACGCTGTCCACGCCGTCTCCCACCTTAGCATGAATGAATTGGTTAGATGATTCCTCAATAGAAACCAATCCAACATTCGATCTCCACAGTAACCACAAGCCTTCGCTCTGTCCCGTAGCATCCACGCGAAAAGATTTATCAAAACCAAGACCATGACATATCTTCCCGGCTTTATCTCCGGAACCATGGGTTTCAAACAAAGCAAGAATATCCGTCTTGAACTTTTTTAACATATATCGTATAGCTCTTCGGAAATTGGGTTTATTGGCTGTAATAAGGATGACACGGTTCTTGCCTTATGCCATATCGAAATGTAGAGACGAAGGGATTATGGGAATAGTTGATTCCAGTACAAGTGGGAGATTGTTGGGAATGTCCTGAAATCACACTTGTATTCACTCTAGTGATAGTTGTACTGTCGAGATCAGACATTCATATGATACTAGGTGGTCATGACGTTTTGCTAGAAGCCGCTGATGATCTATGAGTTATGAACTCATTACTAATATTATATGATCCTACAGGGTCACACACCTAAGCAAACTGGATTTACTTTATATGGGAATGATCATTAATGTAATGATCAAATGATGTGTATTTGATACACATAAGAATCATGTTTTAGAGAAGGTGTCGATCGACACTACATTAGTGTGTCGATCGACACGGGCTAAAAAACCGAGATAGGGATTTCAGTTTAATGACTTAATTTGAACCGGTTTAATTGCTGGACAATTAGGTTTTCTCACATGCCTATATATATATGATATGAGGCACGAAATTGAGAGTAGACTTAGTTGATAGCCACCTCTAAAAATGTAGGATTCCCTGAGAGATCCGATTCCAGGTACTAGTAACCCTGCGGGTTCCAGTTTGTGTGCGTATGGACTATCAGTAGAGGCGCAACACTTGAGGCGCTAATTGATCTCGAATCCCTGATCTTCTTCCGCTGCTAATCTCCAGGTATATTCGAGATCTGTTCTAGATTCATTGTTTACAAACCCTAGATCCTAGGCTAATTGAATTCTCACTAGGTTGTTTAATAGAGATTAAACCTATAAAACCTGTGCAAATTCCTTCATCTTGCCATAACAGTCTCGTCCGAGCATTACAGAGCACCTTGTCTAGCCGTTTTACAATGTAATTATTCGCCGACCGACCTATTTTCCACATGTATCTCAGTACTTTAAAGCCCATATCATATCTATCAAAGAAGAGTCATTAACCCATTCACCAAACTCAAGAGAGTCCTCCGAAAGTTGACCATTGCCTCCCGTTCTTTCGCCCAATCAAATAATTGTGTTAAAATCTCCACTGACAAAAAGAGGGACCGTAACACCCTGGATCACGTTGCCAAGTTTCTCCCATAGACCACTTCTTTAGTTAACAGACGGTGCTCCGTATACCATCACCAAATGCACGCTGTCCACGCCGTCTCCCACCTTAGCATGAATGAATTGGTTAGATGATTCCTCAATAGAAACCGATCCAACATTCGATCTCCACAGTAACCACAAGCCTTCGCTCTGTCCCGTAGCATCCACGCGAAAAGATTTATCAAAACCAAGACCATGACATATCTTCCCGGCTTTATCTCCGGAACCATGGGTTTCAAACAAAGCAAGAATATCCGTCTTGAACTTTTTTAACATATATCGTGTAGCTCTTCGGAAATTGGGTTTATTAGCCCCCCCCCCCCCGCCCCCCCCCCCCCCCCCAATTCCATAAAAGAAGATTCATCATCATAGCAGTATATGCACATAAGTAAATTGTCGGGACGAGCCATTATGCTATCACCACTTCTATCTCCCGCGTCGATGGAGTCAAACTCTCCTTTCCAGCTTCTCGTCGGTGAACTTCCTCCAACACCATAACTTATAAATTTGTACCCTTCGGCTCCTCTGTAGTACCGAGATTAACGAGATTAGAACGCAATGACTCTGTGATCCCGTTCCCCCCTGCTCCAAATACATTTCTTTTGTAATTCACATTCACATTCACACGTTCAACTCGTAAACATTTTCTTGAAGAAGAGAGCTCGGTTTGGTTTTGAGTTGGACCAAAAACTTGGCCTCTCATGGGCTTATTTTGCCTTGGTTTAAATTTTGGCCCATTACCACTTCCAAAATTATTTGATTCAGACCGTACAGCTTTGAAATTTCCTTTCCCGGTACTTGCCTCTTGTACCTCTCTTGATTTACTCGATCTCCTCTAATTATCTTCACTCATCTTACCTTTATTGATTTTGAGAATTAATTTTCTCATTTTCCTTATTCTCAGCCGAGGTAATATTAACTTCCGTATCTCCTCCGAAATCATCTCCTTAGTCAACATGTCGAAATGATTTACTAGTGCAATATTCCTAGATTCTTTAACCTGCGAAATTTCCTTAAGTTGACGCCCCGTATTAAATTACACTTCTCTCGTCGCCGGCACCGCCTGTTTCGCTATCGCCAGCCCCGCCTGTTTTGCCGGTGCCGCAGCTTTACAATTTGCCCGTCGTACCTATGTGAACCCGTCCATTCTCTGATTTTTACCTTGATCCTCAACGCCACCCTTCTCAATATTCATACTGGCATTCTGAGTTCTAATAGCTTAAGGGCAATTATGAATCAAGTGCCCATATAGCCCGCAACCAGAGCAAATATTGCTCTACCCTTCGTACGCCACTTCTTATCTCTCCTTGTTTATTAAGATTGGGCCTTGGATAGGTTTACATAAGTCTATCTCAACACAAACCCTTGCGAATCTCGCCCTCTCAACATTCAAAGTTGTACCATCCACCTTCAATGGCTTCCCTAATCCCTTGGCAATCGGGTGAAGTGGTGATAGAAGTTGAGCAGCAGATTCGACATTCGGATCCACACCGATGTTGTAACAATCGCATCTTTCATTAGATCGAACTCCGGCGACCACGCATGAACTATAAGATGACTTCCAAAGGCTCTCCATGGTCCTCTCGTCAATGCCAACAAGTATTCTTCCTCCTCCTCGAATCTAACCATGAAGAAATGTCGAGGCAAGGCAAATCAATCACCGATATAGCCCCTTGCGGTTTCCACATTTCACGTAGTTTCTTAGTCAAGACGGTAATGGGAATATTTCTTCCCAATACCTTCACAAGCATGCACTTTTTCCATAAACCATTCATCTTCTCGAGTACCTCCTCCCCTATCGTTATCTCCAGTTTACCATCTTCACCATTCGGGAATTCCACTCTCAATCGTGATTGAACAAACTCCCCGTCCATGACTGACTCTGGTGCCCTCCTGCCACCTACACCCATACCAGTAACCTTTTGCGCCCATGATTGTGACCCATCCAGTGGTTCCCCCGGTAGCCGGCCTTTCTCCCGTACATCCGTCATCATTGTATCCTTATCTCCTTCTATCGAAACCCTAGTAGCACCCATATTACTCTCTAGAGACATCACCCTTTGAGCTTAAACACTTGTAAGAGAAATAGAGGAGATGATATTTTTATTTTATGAGAAAAAATAATCCGAAAAAACCTTTAAAATCTGACTTTTATGTATATTTTGGTTTAAATACGGTTAAAACGGTTTAGAAACCGGTTTGAAAGTTAAAAATTGATCGGAAAAATGACTTACCCGGACAACGAGTTCAATTCCTCTTGATTCTCCTCTGATCCATCTACAATAAACTCCAAATTAGGATCATAGCTCTGACCGATGTTTGACTCAATTTTGCACCTTCTTCATCTTCGAGGCAATTTGACATGTCTTCAGTAAATCAAGTGTATCTTCTTCCTCACAGCTCCAAATAAGATAGTTCTCATTCCATTAGAAAGCTGAGTCAAATATATTGAAATTAGGCAAGTTTCATCTAATTATAAGTTGATTTGATCTTCCGTCTGTAGTCAAACTTCAGACTCTTCAATTCTGTCCAACTTGGTAAAATGTGATATCTTGATAAATATTTGGCTTGTGAAGCTTGTTGTAGCTTAGGATACATATCTTTAACCTCTTTTTCCTACTTTTTGATGATTTTCTCTGTTAAGACTCTAAAACTACAAATACAAGAAAAAACTACCTCTTTGGTGTAAAACCTTATTAAAATACTTAGAAAATGCATTGAAATAGATAGTAAAATAGGTAAAATATGGAGTATATCAATGTACAAAGAAGAATAAATGCTAATGGGTTTAAAAATGAAAGGTGAAAGTGCAAATCAAAGATGCTAAAAGGTGCGATATAGCAAACTTGGAGAAGAAAAGAAAGAAACAGAAAATTGGTATACATCTCTATCAGTGTTATCTAATTAATAAACTCACAATCATTGATGTGTTTTACAATAATTTTGGACGGGCTCTGCACCAGATCCGAAGACCAAATTGAAGGTTTTTAAAGGGTGTGGTACGTGACTTTCAAACTTTCAAAATCAAAAACTGTCTCGTAAAACGTTGAGGAAGTTTTTTGGCCAAAAAGTGCATGATATGTGCTTCGGAGAGGAAGTGCAGATGTGTGCGGGCATTTGTTGTTGGACTGACAGTTTTTTTCGGTTTTACCAACTTATTTGGTTTGCAAGATCTATCACCAATCTGTTAGGTTTGTTCAACAATCAGTTCTTTGGTTTGAAAATATTCTTGCTGAAAAAGACCAAAATTCGTTGTTTTTCGGTACTTCGGTTTGAGAATATTTTTGCCCCAAAAAGGGTATATTCGGCTCTATGTTGCATGGAATCGGAAACGGGAACGCGGAAGTAAAACGTTCGGAAATGCGGAAGCGATTTTTTTGAAAAAATTAGGAAGCGAGTACGTTTAGGAAGCGTTTATATATATATATATATATTTGTTTTTTTTTTTGAAAATATCAACCATTCAAGATTAAACCATATTTAAACATCGTTGAAAAGTTTGATCATAAATCCAATAACTTAATAATAATTAAAAAAACCAAAATGCTAAAAATAAAAGATTTTGACCATGATCTTTATATGTGTTTTCATTTGTTCCATCAAACAAAACAACCTTCAACTTCTATTCGTAGTGAAAAAGATCACTAAACTTAAGTCTTAAAAATTACTCTTATCTAATGAATCAAATTTGTTTCTTTAGGGTTTTTTTGTCTTCAAAGTATAAAAATATGAAAATAGTCCTTACACCTTCTAATATTTTTTGTTTCTTTTTACGTTTCCAAAAATAAAAATAAACTTCCGTCTTGATTCCAAAATGGAATCGGATGCTTCCACGACACTTCCAAATTGGTAATTTTTGGAATCGTGCTTCCGCGGCGCTTCCAAGAGATTTTGATTCCGATTCCAATTCTAGAGCGCGAAACGTAAACGAATAGAGTTTCCATGCAACATAGATTCATGCTCCTCAGAACTCTTCGAGTAAACCAGAATATCGTCGATAAAGATAATCACGAAGACATCCAAATACTCCTGAAATACGTCGTTCATCAACCTCATGAATGGTGCTGGCGTATTTGTCAAACCAAAATGCATAACCAAAAACTCGAAATGCTCATATCAGGTCCTGAAATTCATCTTCCGAACATCTACCTCATCGAGCGGAGTCTGATGGTAACCTGATGCCAAGTCGATCTTGAAGAACCAAGTAGCACCCCTCAACTGATCTAGCAACTCATCAATCCTCGGGAGAGGGTACTTGATCTTCATAGTGACTCGGTTAAGTCCCCGGTAATCGATACATAATCGGAAATTACCATCCTTCTACTTCACAAAAAACATCGGCGCTCCCCACGGTGAAGTACTCGGATGAGTAAAACCCTTACTCGCCAAATCCTTTAGCTGCTTCTTCAGCTCTACCAACTCAGTTGGAGTCATCCTGTAAGGTGCATTGGAGATAGGCGTTGTCCCGCGCTCTAGCTCAATCGTAAAAGGATCAGACCGTAACGGCGGTAATCCTTGCAACGACTGAAAGACATCCTTGAAATCCAAAACAACCTAAATCTCACCCACTGCAACCTTACCAATAGACTCTGCCATCGAAATCGTTGCCAAATAAGCCTCGTAACCCCGCACAATCAACTATACTGCTTGAACCAGAGAAATCACAAGACTTCCCGAAGTCGGTCCCACTCCCTAAAACACCAACCTCTCTGCATCACGCTGGAAGACCACTCTGCCTCGAAAATAATCCAGATGAACTCTGTAGAATGAGAACCAATCCATCCCCAGAATAACATCGTAAAGCTCCACCGGACTGATAACCAAATCAGCTTGCAACGACTGCCCAGAAATCTAAACATCAACTGCTCTAACCCGACCAGAGGTAGCTAGAAAACCCCCTCCGGCCACTTTGACCAGACTCAGAAGCACACTTGCACTGCTCCAGATGCCATTGCTTTCGACATGCTCTGCGGTAATGAAGCAATTCGATGCTCTAGAATCAAAAAGTACGTGGGACTCAAAACCTCCACTAATAAAGCTCCTACGCAATTCATATGCGATGAGAACCCTACAAGAACTATCACAAGTAAAATGAAAGAAACAAAAAACAATTCAACAACTAAAGAATTTACAAAGTCTGAGTCTAAAATTCTACCTGTGATTTGTGTGCTGCTATGCTGCCCCACTTCTCCTGGTGCATAGACTAGTGGTGCCTGTCCAATCTGACCCAACGGCTGCACTGTCGCCACATGCGCCACTGGCTAAACTACAGCAACAGTCATCTGCTGCAACTTGGGACACATCGGCTTGATATGCCCCAGCTCTCTGCAGTGGAAACAAACTCTCGAATCCGACTGCTGCTAATGGTCACCCTTCCGAGGGCAACTCGATAAACAATCCTTAAAACTACAACATCTGTAACATGCTCCTCCCTTCAAACTCATATTGGGCCTGGAAGCGCTATCCTACTTCTGTTTCTTGCCTTGCGCAGTCTAACCGCCCTTGCCAGAACCAAAACCAGAACTACTCCATGGCTGCTGCTGTTTCCTTGGCTGAATAGCAGAAGCAACTGCCTTGGCTGAATAGCAGGAGCAACTGCCTTGGCTGAATAGCATAAGCAACTGCCACCGCGACTACTGCAGCTGACTGACCTCTAAGATCCTTCTCAACCCATGCAGCAACCTCTACCAATCTCGCTCTCGAGGCGTACTCCAACACTATGCATCTAGTCTCCAACTCTAGATGTAGTCCCTTCAGGAACTTCTGGACATGCGTCCTCTCATCCTCCATGCCCCTATCCGCATAGACAAGCAGCCTACTGAACTCGACGTCATACTCTCGCACAGTACGATTGCCTTGTACTAGCTCCACAAACCTCATCCCGAGACGATCTAGAGCCTCCTGAGGAAAGTACTTGGTGTTGAAATCAGCCACAAACTTTCCCCAGGTCCACACTGCACCAGGCCTTTTGGCCTCCATAGCTCTCCACCATACGTGAGCATCACCACTCAAATAGTGGATCACCAACTCCACTTGGTAATCCTCATGACAACGAACCCAGCAAAACTTGCGCTCTACGCGCATACGCCACTCATAAGCATCCTCGGGACTACCAACACCCGAAAAGAATGCATTATTAATGTGACACATCTGACTAACCATCTCTAGGTAAGTCTGACGCACCTCTACAACCGCAGCCCTCGCCTGCACCTCCGCCACTGGAGGCACCACTGGAGCCTGAACCTGAACTGCCACCGGAAATAGCTCTATCAACTGCACCAAAATACCCTCCATACGATCCATGCGATCCAGAGCTGGAACAACACCCAATCCTAGGCCCGCTCCTCCACCAGCCACACCGGCGCCCCTCTCGGCACCCACAACACTCTCACTAGCACTATCTCTGATGCATGCGTAGCACTCGTAGATGACTCAAACACTGGTCCACGACCACGTCCACGACCTCTGCCACGACCTCTACCACGTTGATGTTAGGTTTTTTTTTAGGGTCATCAATTCCCCTTGTACGTTGTAGCACAAAGGGTTATCGTATCCATAGGGAGGTTTGGTCAATGCACCAGGAATGCATGATCCTTCTTAATCTAGAGCAATGCTTTTTACAAGTAAACAAATTATAAAACTATAAAACAAGTAAACTAAAGATGGATATGTCGGATATTTAACTAACTATCAAGAAGAGATTAACGACTGTCGAGGTTTAATTAAGCACCGTTCTAGAACTCAAACACGAGAGTATAGCCAGCTAACTTCCGTTACAAAGGCTATCTATCCTTAAATCCTCTAATCCCAAATTCCTTTGTGAATTTATCGAATCTAAACAAGCAATTAGTACGAGTTTGATTTGTTCACAAAATCCCTAAGCCAAATTCCTTTGCGAATAGGTAATTTTGCCCATCTAGACTAGTGTTATTAATCTCACTTCTGTGACTAATCAACAATCCTAAGATCAAGATTCTAGGTGATCAAGCTAGATTCTAGCATTAAAAACAGTCTAGATGAAGAACTAACGGATAAACCTCAATAATTAACCATCAAATCATCATCAATCAAGCCAAATCAAATACCCAACTAGAACCCTAATCTAAACATGAAGAACAAAGAGAAAAAGACACAAAGATAAGGAAATTGCATAAATAAAAGATAGAGTTGAAGAAATCTTCTCTAGAGTGGTATTTTTATAAAGAACAATCAAAATCTCTCAAAAGAGGGAGTTTGGGTCGTGCCCAGCTCTTCCAAGAAGAAGAAGACTTTTTAGATATTTTTACAAGAAAAACTATTTATACAAGTGCCAAAATAAGGAAAATATCTAAGGAAAAACAGATATTTTTGCTTCTGCCGACCTCGTGTCGATCGACGTAAATTCTTGTCGATCGACGGGAAACTCTCTGGAAATATCCTCTGTTTTTAAAGATACCCTGTCGATCGACGTAATTCTCTGTCGATCGACGCTGGTGTTGTTCCACTCGGTCAAGACAAGTACCCTCCGATAAAACAGCCATATATCCTGAACCACAGATCGGAATGACTTGAAACTACTTCCATTGGAAAGCTATCTCAAATACCTACAACTTTCATGAAGACCTCTGAAGCTAAATCCAAATGGAAACCGTTATTCTGAGTCGATCTTTGAAGCACTTCGGATGGTTTCGGTCGCGGTGGTGTGATATATTCCGCAATGACCTTTTATGATGGCTATCTTCACTCCTCCAACTCCTCTGACTCCAAGAACACTTGAAAATGGCTCAAGCAAGCCAAAAAGAGTACAAAGACAACCTATGACATCTAAAATGCAATGCAATGCAAATGAGACTTAAATGCATGAAAATATCCCAAAACTATACTATGTGGGATCAAAACCTATGAGAATAAAGCCCTAAAAACAAGTAAAATATGGTGTTATCACACACGTCCACGACCTCTAGCTCCTGAATCCATCACACTGCACTCATACAAAATAGGATATAAGCTATAGAAGTCACAAACAATCAAAAACAACTTACCGAGGAATCAATTTAAAAGCCCGAAAAAGATGATTCTAAGACTCTATTAAATAGACTAAACACAAGAAATCAATTTAAACACATAGTCCTAAAACCGTCTAGGCTCTGATACCAATTCAACTGTCCTAAAACCGTCTAGGCTCTGATACCAAAATGAAACAACCAAGCTTTTTTTTTTTTTTTTTTACCTAACAATTCTACTGCGAAAACCAATAACTCATTCAAACCAACTGAACAATCAAATAAATTCTATTAAATAAATAACCAAAAATTCCATAATAATTTAAATACCAAATTCATAAATGATTAAAACTAGCAACCTAAAAACATCGGTTCGCTAGTCTAAACAACATCACATAAAAACCCTATCATCCTCTTCCTACGCCTTGATTCCGCGATTACACTTTTCCTTTACCTACAACACATGGAAAAAAGAGTTGCATGAGTATTATCACAAATACTCAATGAAGCGCTCATCCCGCGCGCCTATGGGTTACATAATAAAGGAATAGAATGCCAATTTACTACACAATTAATCAACAATCAAAAATAAAATAAATCAGACTTTAAAACCAGTGGTGTCGATCGACACACCACCATGGTGTCGATCGACACTTCTTTCTCGAACACAAGCCTCGCGATCATAAAAGTGGGTGTCGAATCAGGCTGGGATTTTTACCCGGATCCGAACATCCGATTCGATACCGAACCGATATTATCCGAACCAATTTTTTAAAAATACCCGATGGATCATATATGTCTAGAACCGAAAACCCGAAACCGAACTAGTACCGAACCGAAAACCCAATGGATACCCGAAATATCCGACACATAAATTATTTTGTAAACATTTTGGTTTTAGGTTGGATATGTAGGATAAAATTGGTGAATTTTACAATTTTGTTTTTGTTAGTTTTAAGATTTTTTCGGTTAGTGTAATTAAAAAACCAATTTATGTGAATTGTTTCATTTTTTATTAAGAAAAATTATATAAATTTCGAATATATTGGACATTTTCGGATATTTTGGTATTTTTTTGTAGTTTGGGTTAAAACTATCTGAAATCGAACCGATACCGAACCAATACCGAATTTTTTCGGGTAATTAATTTTAAACCGAACCGACACTGTCGGTCGACACTACATTTAGGTGTCGATCGACACTCCTCGCAGAAAACCTGGATCGAGTCAAATCCTCTCGCGACTCGATTCCGTTTCATCAAACGAGTTTGATCACGACAATTCAACACGATATACACACAAAAATCACATAATAACAACCATATTCATCACAAATCAATCAACCGATATCCTAACAATCTAATCCTATAACCGCGATCGCGCACTCACCTCGATTATGGATTGAAAGGAATAATCAGGCGAAACGGCGAAGAACAACGAAGAGCTCGAACAAACAGACCACCTAGAGTCTGGAAATTCGCTGAATCGTCCAACACCACGAGGAACGATAGATTCTCACGCTCACAAACCACGAAAACACTTCATACGAATCCGAATCACTCATATATCAATGAATCCACTCACTTTTGATCTCTAACATGTTTTTTTCTGCTTCTCAACGTTACTGCTCGGCATAAACACCTTAAATACTCGAGCTTAGGGTTTTCTCCAACCCAAACAGCACCAACCCGAAAATAAAATCGAACCAAAACCGGTTCTGTAACCCTGGTGTCGATCGACACTCTTACTGAATTACACTTTTTCGGTTCGGGATGTTACAAGATTTGATGTATAATTGAGAAATATTGCTATATTAAACATCTTAGTGATTCTACTAGTGACCATATGGAATTCTATTTACTCCCAAATTCAAAGATTAATTGGGATCGATAATTGAAGCCTTTAGTAATCGGAGACTACGGGTCCAAAGGATTCGGAATTTCCTAAAGAAAAGACACAAAAAATATAAACCAAAATTCTTAAGCCAGGATATAATATTAAAGCCTTCGTTTGAATTGGGTATATAACTATAAATATTCTTTTCCTGTGAACATGCTAATATTATATTTTTCGGAACGTTAGTCATATTAATAGTCGATCGAGTGAGGAAAAAAAATTATGCAATACACAATAATAAAATGAACCCCGACCCAAATAACCCAAGCAAATCCCGATGTGATAAGAAAACCTACGTTTGTATTGGGTATATATTCTTCTGTTGTGAGCATGCTAGATTGTATCTTTGTGGAATGTTCATATATGTAGTCAATCGAGAGACACAAAAAAAAATTATTCTATACACAATAATAGCATAAGAAGTACTAAGAGCATCCTTATTGGTAACTTTTTGGGGTCTAAATATGGTGTTTTTATAATATAAAATTATTAAAATGGTTGTAAAAGGAAGAAAAAGAGTGTTTTTGTGGGGTATATTAAAATATAAAATTAATAAAATTTGAGTAAAGAGAGTAGAGAATGTCTAAAAGGAAGAGAGAGAGTGTTTAAAATTAGATTTTTTGGAGAGTGTTTTTAAAAGGAAGAGAGAGTGTTTAAATATAAAATTAATAAAAGTTGAGTAAAAGGATGAAAGAGAAGGTATAAAGTTGAGTAAAAGGAAGAGAGTGTGTTTTAATAATTTTATATGGCCTTAAGACACGATGATGTGTGCAATAAGGATGCTCTAAAGAGACTGAAGAGAAAGAAAAAAAACCACGGTTCAATTTCTTTTGGAAAGAGACTAAAACCTGCTTTTATCTCCAAACCAAAGAATTAGGAGTTTCGACCAAGAATCTCTAGTTTATATTATTACTAGAATAAGACCCTCGCGATGCGAGGATTATTTGATTTATAGTAAATAATTATGTTTAAAGAATGTTTGGAAGAGACGTATACTATATTCTTAATTGAAAGTCCAAATTAGATAATGTAGTGATTAAAGTTATAGGTTCATATGTAATTTGAAAAACTATAGTCTTATATCTCATATGATTTGAAGAATTTGGAAATCAATAAAGTATATACGCATGATATATGTAAATATGGTTTGGATCATTAAACTATTTTATATAATAGCTAAATTTTTTTTTTTTTGTCACAAACTAAATCATTTTTATGTTTTGACGATCTTTTTTTGATATTTTGTAAACTTTATACACGAAAAAAATTCTACTAACCAAATTTTTTTTTTTTTGCTTATTCTTCTCGATATAGTTCTCCGTTTATCAATGATCAATTATTTTTTGTTCTATATATATTAAACCGCTGCCTACATATAATGATAGAAACATGGTCGATTCTCTTTTTAATTACCTATATAATTTGAAGAATCTGAAAACCAATAAAGTATATACGTTTGATATATGTAAATATGGTTTGAATCATTAAACTATTTGATATAATAACTAAATTATTTTTACATGTTGAGACGATCCTTCTTTGATGATATTTCGTAAACTTTACACATGAAAAAATACCACTAACCAATTTTATTTTATTTTTTGCTTGTTCTTCTTGATAAAGTTCTCTTTTATCTATGGTTAATTATTTTGTGTTTCTTATAAATATTCATATGTTAAACTTCTGTCTATATATAACAATAGAAACATGGTTGTTTCTATTTTTAATTACATAATTAAATATTCATATTGTTTATATGTAACAGTAGAAACATAATTATATATAAAAACCAAGTTCTATACGGCAAAAAAGAAGGGATTGCATTGCCCTGATGGTCCAACAACTCCTCGAGGCTCTGTTTTTTAGGCCCACGGTTAGATGATGGACCATATGTTAGACAACTCTCAATCCAGGCCGTACATTTGTTCGAGTGTTACGAAAGAGTTTATTATGTTTGGTCCCCTACTATCGCCACCGATTTTTCTCTGTACCACTTACGATCAATCATCATGCCTTTTGTTTTCAGGATATCATTTTTGCTTTTATTTAGAAATCATTTTCTTCGACGTATTCTATTTAAGTGAATGTTGGGACTAGTTTTTATATTAATCACTACGCTCAATATGAGAGAAATTCCAATCTGTAAAGTGTTTTTTATTGATCACATTCACAATAAATCCGTGAAGACATTACATGTTAACTTATAAAGTGCAACGTACAATCATTGTTACTTTCCCGTAAAATTTATACAGTAAAACCTTTATAAATTAATAATGTTGGAACTTTGAAAATTTATTAATATAAGAAGATATTAATTTATCGATAAAGTAATAATTATTAATCAATAGAGATAATTTTTGGATAATAATTTTCTTGGAAAAACAATTCAAATGATATTAAATTACATAATCTAATTGAATCCATTAGTAAAAATAACATGTATTAACTTGAAATTGTGATTAACACTTGCCGTTTTCCCAATCAAATTTATATTAATTACTATGACAATAAAGTATTTAGATTAAAACAAATCATACACTGTAGGTAAAAAAATCAAAAAAAATCATGGTTATTAACTTTAATGGTAATGATATGTATACATTTAAAAAGAGTTAAGTATTAAAAACTCAATCTATAAATTTCACAAGTTTTGGATACATAAATAAAAATCAATCATAAATATTTTGGATGCAATGAGTAAAATTTGAGATAAGTTCAAAAAAATTCAATTTTAAGTCATTTAAAATCCATAAAACTATATTTTAAATATTATCATAGTTATATTTATGCATCACTATATATGATTATTAATTTATGTTATTGTTTTTTTTTTTGCTAAAGTGATTTATGTTATTGTTGGGACCATATTTTACATAGAAGTTTCAAAAAAAATTATTATTTTATTATTTTATCGAAGTTTGTAAATTTTTATATTGGCCCGATTTAGGACTAGAAAATTTTATTAATTTATAGTAATTATTAATTTATAGAGGTTCTACTGTATCTTTATGTTTATATTCGATTACTGAAATAAAGAGAGCATGCAAGTTTTCTCGCTTTTAACCAACATGAGTAGTCAACAAAATAGTTGACAAATAAAAATACTAACTATCTCAACAAAAATTAGGACTTTCAAAAAACTAGTTATACATATACTGTTAATCGAAATAAAATTATAAGATATATAATTTTATTGTAATTTTATTATATATATACTAGGTGATTCTATACTTTCAATTGGACTTGATATCAAATATGTATAGGTTTTGACTATATTATAGGAAACATTATTGATATTTTTATTGTAAAAACGTAAACATGTAGGGAGTGAGTATTCTAACGGCATTTCTATAAATTTGGGATAAAACCAACTATATTATCGTTTTCTCGGGAAGAGAGTATTCTAGTTGCGTTTCTCATCATAGTGAACTTTTTCAAAGCAGTGTCATTTTGTTTTGACGAAGATGGTGATTTGTTTTACGCTCAAGAATTTGATTTCTTTTGACCTTTACATCAGAATCATATTGACTGGAATTGTGCCTTATATGTTGGTTCAAATCTCCACGATGCAAATATAGAAAACTACAGTAAAAGTTATATTATGTTAAGGATACTATAAGAGATGAGATTAGAAATACTTTTAGAGACAGACACTCGTCTGTATTGATTGAGTTCATTAGGAAATATATAACAAATTAAAATTTTACAGTGAGAGATTTTCGTTTAAAACGCGGTGAAATGGTTGTTTAAAACGCAGTGAAATGGTGTATTTTGCCGTTAGTTAGACCATTGTAGGTGTTTTAACTTTAATTTAGGAAGTGGTGAATTTTTAAATATAGACGAAGAATGTAGAACAATAGTTTTTTGAACAAATAGTTTCTTTGAACATAGAAGTGATCATTAGCCCAATAATCAAATATTTTTAGAGAAATAAATTTTGTTATTTGGCCCATTTAAAATTTTGGCATGTCATATTTTAGAGAATGTCATGACACAATTTTAGGTGAAATCACCTCTCTAATACTATATAGGGGATTTTTAGGTGAAATCACCGCTCTAATATTTCTAGGTGACTTCTCGCGTTATATACGGAGATAAAAACTAAAAACCAAATTTATAAGTCTATTTTTTAAAAAATATATTCATTGAATTGTTTCTTAAATATCTTACGTATTTACTATTTTTTCTTAAACTATTATACCCGAATCATGCCTCATTATATATTAAATTTTTAAATAAAATAATATTTTTTGTGTCTTAGAGTTCGAAGAAGCATATTATTTGATATATATCCTTATTTTTTCTACACCTCCAAAAATTTTGAACATTTTCATCATCTTTTTCTTTGGTTTTACTTTAGTGAAAAAAACAATCTCCAATCCTCTTGAATTCTTTCATAGCCAAATATTATGCAATAATGACGTTTTCTTGAATACCATTGATAATAGTGCATAAATGACTAATGAAATGAAAGGATAATCTAATGAACGATGTTTGCTTTTGATATGTATTTGTTTATAATAATTAAAAATTAGTATTTTATTAGGTTTTAGAGACTTTAGAACATAAATCGGGTTTTTAAAAAAAATTTGTTATATTGTTGGTAGTTTTTTTGGTCATAAAAAGTAACAGTTTCTCTTTAAAATTTTGGTAAGTTTTATGAAAAAATTTAGTGATAACATATTTATAGAAAACTGTTCAAAAAGTTATTATGATAGAAATTAATTTCAGACATTTCATTTGTGAATAACTAAAATAAATAAACAATTATTAATTTTTTTTATGGAAAGAATATAACTTAGTTATAGAAATATTTTTTTATGATGATTCAAATTTGCAATGTCACATTTCTTTTGAGCCATGTCACAATTGTTTTTGAGCCATGTCATAATTTTTTCATAAATTACCTCCCAAATAATATATTGGGGATTGATATATATCCTTACTTTTTTTCCACCTCCAAAAATTTTGAACATTTTCATCATCTTTTTCTTTTGGTTTTACTTTAGTGAAAAAAACAATCTCCAATCCTCTTGAATTCTTTCATAGCCAAATATTATGCAATAATGACGTTTTCTTGAATATCATTAATTATAGTGCATAAATGACCAATGAAATGAAAGGATAATCAAATGAACGATGTTTGCTTTTGATATGTATTTATTTATAATAATTAAAATTTAGTATTTTATTAGGTTTTAGAGACTTTAGAACATTAATCGGGTTTTTTTTAAAAATTTGTTATATTGTTGGTAGTTTTTTTTCACAAAAATTAACAGTTTCTCTTTAAAATTTTAGTAAGTTTTATGATTCTTAGTGATAACATATTTATAGAAAAATGTTCAAAAAATTATTATGATAGAAATTAATTTCAGATATTTGATTAGTGAATAACAAAAATAAATAAACAATAATTAATTTTTTTTATGGAAAGAATATAACTTAGTTATAGAAATATTTTGTTATGATGATTCAAATTTGTCATGTCACATTTTTTTTGAGCCATGTCACAATTATTTTTGAGCCATGTCATAATGTTTTCATAAATCACCTCCCAGATAATATATAGGGGCTTTTTAAAAAGTAGTTTATTAAAAACGGAAGAAGAACGTAGAACAATAGTTTTTTGAATAAATAGTTTCTTTGAATGTAGAAGTGATCATTAGCCCAATAATCAAATATTTTTAGAGAAACAAATTTTGTTATTTGGCCAATTAAAGATTTTGGCATGTGTAACGCCCCGACCGCCGTCGTAGGGAAAATCATCATCCCCTCGAGAGAAATCCTCATCTTCCAATGGCCCTACGTCCACTCTCGGCCCATGGGTCCACCCCTGTCAGACGGTCGGTGCGTTAGTCCGGGAGGCTCAGAAGTCATGTTTACTGACCCTGCAAATCACCACACGATCTTCTCTCGTGTTTTGACCTCACTCACACGATACTGGAAATAACTTCCTAGTAGGTCACCCATCCTGAAACTACTCCAGCTCAAGAACGCTTAACTATGGAATTCTCTCAAGACTTGTGACCAAAAAGAAAAGTGCACTTAAGTGATATAGGTAGCCAAATCAATTTTTTTAAGCCTCTCCGCATATACCGCATATACCATATATGCCCTGAAACCGGGGTGTCACAGTATGTCACATTTTAGAGAATGTCATGTCACATTTTAGAGAGTATCATGTTACAATTTTTAGGTGAAATCACCTCTCTAATAATATATAGGGGACAATTAGAATTTTATTATATATCTTATAAGATCTTTAAAAAAAAAATGATAAGATGTCTAACAACATCTACATACATGCGAATTAGCTCCACAATAATTTTAAGCAATTAACAAGCATATGAGTGCTTTGTTCGTCTGACATTTTTCTTCTATATATGTATGAAGGTAAAGCCGGGCAAACCTAGCAAATTCAAAGGCCAAAGATTTGCTAAGCCAACCCTAACTAGTACGGTCACAACTCTTTTTTTTTTTTTTTGTTCACAAAGTACGGTCACAACTCACAAGACATTTTTTTCACTCAACAAGTACATTTATTTTCAATTCGTGAAACATATCACAAATATAAGGAGGACCATTTGTCAATGTTTCATTTCAACATTATAAGTAAAATGTTCAACGAAAAAACATTACAAGTAAGATAGGGTATGGATTAGTTGAAACGAAGATGACGTAAAATTAGCTCCCAACAATGATTTTCAATGCTCCCAAGTTGGCAAGTTCCCAACGATGATTATCAAACTCCAAAACGTAGAAAACGAAAGTTTAAGTAGGTGAGGTGAGAGTTGGAAAGAAGAAGTTGATGTTAGGGTTTGGTGGTTGTCTCCTCTCTTGTGTGATATTAGGATTTTCTCCATTCAATTTTTCTATTTTGTATGTAAATAATATCATTTTTAAAAAATCTACCGAGGTTGGAAGGAACAATTCTTGTATCTAATTTAATTATCTAATTAAATCATTAAAAGAAATCCAAAATGAATTTTAATGTGGGACCACAATTTGATTTTGTTTCCATAAAAACAAAAAATCATTATTGAGCTTAGAAAATTAAGTTTAATAAATCAAAAGTCTAACCCAAAATTTTTTGTGAGTGCATACGAAAGTTTTATCATTTAAAATCATTAGCTTTAACCCAATTGAAACATCAATCAACCAAGATTTATAAGTTAACCCAAAATAAATTCTAAACCCCAAACTCAAATCCTAAACCCTAAACATATACCCTAATTTAGAAATAGTTAACCCAAAAAAAAAATCTTAAACCTCAAACTCAAATCCTAAACCCTAAACATATATCCTAATTTAAAAATAGTTAACCCAAAAAAATTATAAATCCCAAACTCAAACCCTAAACCCCAAAACTATACCATAATTATGGAATAGTTAACCCAAAATAAATTCTAAACCTCAAACTCAAACCCTAAACCCCAAAACTATACCCTAATTTGGAAATAGTTAACCCAAACCTAAAAATTTTAACTACAAATCCGTTGATAATCAATTTTTGTAGTTTAATTTTTTGGTTTGGGTTAACAAATCTCAAATTAGAGTATAGTTTTATGGGGTAGGATTTTGATTTAGGGTTTAGGTAATCCCAAATTTTTTTTGTTACATCTTCATGTTTGCTTTCATTAAGAAGAAACACTACCAATTACGTTTTTTTTCTTTTTCTGGAAATTATTATTAAATCATTCAAATATCCAAATTTAAGATTAAAAATAACAAAAGAAGAAGAATAAAAATGTTTCGGTGATACAATGGGGGTAATTGGTTGGGCTGTAAAAAGTGATTACAACCTTAATTTGTCTTTAAGATCTTAAAACTTACCAATCATGCTTTAGACTCATTTTAAAAGCTACAGCCCAAATTTTTAAAAAAGGTTGTAAGTCCCCTAAAACCTAAAACCTCATATATGAAGCTTTAGGAAAAAAAGAGGTATGTACGTTTCTCTTTCCTACGTTTTAATTGCATTTTTTTTTCTTTTCACTTTTCCTTTCTTTTCTTATAATATTATATCATATAAAATGCATAACACATCTTTTATAATTTTTTTTTGTCGTCATCTTTTGTAAGTTTTTTATATACATACTGATAATTTTTTGTTTTTGGTGAATACATATTGATTAAAAATATGTATTTCTATTGCATTAGTTTTTTATTTAAATAAAAATAGTATTATACTTGTATTAGTTATATAAAATATTACTTTTTGGTTTAGTTAAATATTATTCCATTTCTTTTGTTTTGTAAAAATATTATAGTTATGACTTATAAATATATTTGTTTATGTAGAAATAATATTATATTTATACTGCTTATATAAATAAATTTGTATAGACATATTTTTTGTTAAAAACTTTCTTTATACATTGCGATATAATATCACTTATTTTATTTTGCAAATTTTACACTAATTTTTTTCTATACCATATATCTAATTTCACCAATTGTAATTTAATATAAAATTTATAAATAAAATCTTACATTTAGTTTATTTTGCAAATTATATATAACCAAATATCATTCAACATCTAGTACTTACCAATCGTACTTTAAGTTAGAAAAAAGTTACAGCAAAAATCCTACAGCTACAGCAAAAATGTCTACAGACCAAATCTTACAGCAAAAAAATTACAGCTACAAAAAAATTAAATCTACAGCCGAACCAATCACCCCCAATATCTTGTAGTAGAATATTATTTGATACAATATTATGTGGGCCTTATTTAGATTAAGTTTTGAATTTTTTTAATGATTAAACTAAATGGTTTAACTAATAGACACATGTCAAATTTTAAGTGGGTAATTAAGAAGGGGTGAATGAGTTATGTTCACCCCTAGGGGTGAACCCAAGAATTATCCGGTTGGAAGTATATTATAGATTTTGTAACGCCCGTCGATCGACAGGTATGGGTGTCTGTTGATCGACACGGGTGTTTGCCTTGCGAAGGTTTTGGGCAGAGAGGTCCCTGTCGATTGACACAAGTGTGTCTGTCGATCGACACAATTAATTTTTGGTCAGAATCGGTTTGATTTAAATCGCAGGTTTGTTGCGGTTTAATGTGGAAACCCTAAGTGGCGACTATAAAACACGAGGATCGTGTTTTCTGAGGCAGAGACAGAAAAAGGATCTAGAGATTGAGTTTTTGGGAGTTTTGGGGTGAATCGAGAAGTGTTCTTCGCCGTTTTTCGTCTTTAGGCCTCGTGTTATCGTTTGTGGCGTTTTTCCGGTGAATTCCAGCGAGGATTCAGTGGTTCCCGGGTTTGTTCCGTGTCAGATTATTAGCCGTTCCTCCTCTTTTCGCGGATTCGATGTGAGTGCGTGATCGTGATATGGAATTAGGTTATTAGGGATTTTCGATTGTTGATTATGTGGAATGGAATAGTTTCCTGTGATAATCTGTGTGATTTACGTGTTGATGAATCGTGATGATCTCGCGAGATAGAACGGGACTCGAGCCGTGAGAGGATTTTGGCTCGGTTTAGGTTCTGCGAGAGGTGTCGATCGACACCTAGTGGTAGTGTTGATCGACACGGGAGTTTCTGATCACGAGGATCGGTTGCTCGAGTTGAGCGTCGATCGACACCAAGTGGTGGTGTCGATCGACACCCCTGTTTAAATATTTAATGTGTTTAAATGTTTAATGTGTTTAAATGTTCAATGTGTTTAAATGTTTAATGTGTTTAAACGTTTAATGTGTTTAAAGGTTTAATTGTTTAAATGATGTGAACTGTTGTTTGATCGCGTAGAATTGATAGTCTAATTCCAGTTATATATCTAGTAGACGGGATGACCGCTCCACTAAGTATTTATGAAATACTTAAGCAACTCTGTTTTTCCCTTTGAGTTGCAGGTAACAGAAATGCGTGATCGCGGAATCAAGGCCGGCGAAAGGGATGATAGGATTTGTTTATTTGCTTCTGTGGGGGTCGAAACCAACACAATTAGAATTTGTAAGAGTTCGTGAGGGAATTCGGAGATTTCTATGGTAAGCTAGGATTGCTAAGGGTTTGAGAAAGAGATGTTGTTATTGATGAAAAAATTGAGTACAAGGTTTTTCTGTGTAAGAATTCGGATCCCCCTCTTAGGGTTTTTACATTAGCTATTTATACTACTCTAAGACGGTTCAGCACTCCTAAGTCTCCGCAGAATCGCCTTGCTTGAGTCGGTCATTGACATGGGCTTTGCATGGTTGGGCCGAAGATCGTAATTGACCGAGGACGTGTTCAGCAGCTGAAAAGAGCGTGCGATCGGCCCCTGGGCCGAGGCCACGGTCGGCCGGGCTGGATGATGCTGTGCTCGAAGTTGCGCTCGCCCGTGGGGAGGCCGAGCTCGCGGTCGCATAGAGAGGCCGAACTCGTTGTCGCACGGAGGGGCCGAGCTTGTGGTCGCACGGAAGGGCCGAGCTCGTGGTCGCACGGAGGGGCCGAGCTTGCGGTCGCGTGGAGAGACCGAGCTCGTGGTCGCGTGGAGAGACCGAGCTTGCGGTCGCGTGGAGAGACCGAGCTCGTGGTCGCGTGGAGAGACCGAGCTTGTGGTCGCACGGAGGGGCCGAGCTTGCAGTCGGTCCTGCCTTGCTCTGGACCGACCAGCTTCGCTTCACTCCTCGGTCATTTTCCTTGCTCTGCAGGAGAACTTAGGTGCTGCCATACCTTCTTCTTAGAGAGCCCCGGGAATCATGTCTTTGAACATTTGACTTTGAATGTTAGTGTTGAGGGGGTGAAAACCGACCCCAACAGTTAGCCCCCCAGCTCGGTAGTGTTAGAGCTAACAGTGCCGAGATAAAAGATGTATCTAGATATCAGCATCAACGTTTAAAGTCAAGGTATAAATTCGTTTTGCCTTGCAGTGGTAAAGAGTGACTTTTCGCAAGAGGTTTTAAGACTCTGTAAGCGTTGTGAAGATTTTAAGACTTCATGCTTCGTCTACGGAAGTTGCTGCGTTGCTGCAGTACAAAGAACTCATCCAGTCCTTTTGCTCATGAATGAGGCTTGCTTGCTCATGAATGAGGCTTCGTTTGCTCATGAATGAGGCTTGTTTGCTCATGAATGAGGCTTGTTTGCTCATGAATGAGGCTTCGTTTGCTCATAAATGAGGCTTTGTTAAGAAGAGAAAACGCAAATGCGCTCATGCTTCTCATCTGCCAACGTTGTTGTTGGGCTTTGCAAAATGGTGCTGCTCTTCTAGACACGTCTGTCCGAGAGCAAGTTCACGTTGACTCAGACCAGCGCTTGTCCTGGGTTTCGGAGTGACACGTTCAAGTATAATCTGAACGGAGGTCACTAGCAGCTGCATTACCAACGGTGTTGTTGGGTTTCGGAGTGGCACGTTCAAGTATAATCTGAACGGAGGTCACTGGAATTTATATAGCGCGCTGTATCCGTTGTGGATGTCATTGTGTTCGTATCTCTACACTATTGCTGTGGCCAACAACAATAGATGTAGAACGACTCTACTCGAATAAAGCTTTGATCGGTCCGTAGAGGACAAGCTGTTCTCATGATGAGTGATGTGGCGAGTGTTTGTTGTGCGACGATGAGGTTATCACTGGGGTTGGCGTCGTGTGAGCTCATCCGGAAGGAGGCTGAAGTGAAATGTAATTCCCCCCCCCTTTTGATGGAGGGGAGCAACTGAACCTATCCGAAGACAGGCTGCCTACGTACCCTTTGCAGGGATCAAGTCGCCTCGTAGTTCATTGCAAGAGCTTCTAAGAGGGTGGTGGCGTCACGGCGGATTGGATGAGCTCGTCCGCGTGCTTGGTTTTCCCACCCCTCTTAGCGCGGACTTCCTCTTCGCTTCGAGCGAAGTCTGTAGCGCGGTGGAGAGCGTCTTGGATAGTCGCAGGTGGGTTGACAGTCAACTCCTGCCAGAATGGAGAGGGGCATCGAATCGCTCCTCTCAAGGCCTCCAGTGCGGACGTGTTGGTAACACCGTCCACCTTTGACAGCGTATGCTTGAATTTTGTCACGAAAGACCGCAGGCTTTCATTCTCACCCTGCTTGTTCGTCCACAGCTCCGCATCATAGATCTTTCCTTCGGCGAAGATGTTGTAATGCTGCACAAACATCTCTGAGAATTGATCGAAGGTGTGGACTGAATTCTTCTCCAGCTTGTAGAACCACTGGAGGGCAGGCCCTTTGAGGCTCTCTACGAACAGTTTGCAGTAGCCAACGTCTTTCTCGGCTACTGTGAAGTTTGCCCTTCCCAAGGCGACTTCGAACTCCATCAGATGTATAGCAGGGTCAGTGGTTCCTTCATAGATTGGAAGCTTGATTTTTTCGGGATCAGAGATTGGAGTTCTCGCGACCCTCTCAGCGAAGGGTGTGTTCCGTGCTTTCTCGAGCACAGAGGCGATCCCAGGAGCCTTCGCCGTGCTCCGGTACATCTGTAGTTGGGTAGCCTTTAGGTCAGAGGCGACCTGGTCTAACTGGGCTTTTAGCGCAGCGACCTCTCCATCTCGGAAGCCTTGTGGAGCCCTGCGCTCTTGTTCCCTCCTGTACAGCTCCGCTATGATCGCATCTCCTTCTTCTGCGGCCGTAGCATGGTCAACTTCTAGGTCGACTCGGGCATGTCTTCGAGGAGGCAGATCCTCATCTGATTCGCCAATCATGCGCTCGGGAGTTAGATCGGATTCCCGACGAGGCGGTGGTGGAGGCAAATCCTCTGGATCTGTGCGAGCAGCCCGAGGTGGTAGCTCTTCGTGTCGAACCCTCCGATTGGTTCGAGGCGTGGCGAAGCTGAGGCGTGTCGGACAGATACAGGACCTCCTGCGCTTCCTTCTCTTGAGCGATTGCAGCTTGCTCGCTGTATGTTCAGTTTTCTTCATCAGAGTCTCAAGCATCTGCTTGATCTCCGCGAGATCCGCTGGGTGGTTAGCGGAGCGAGGCGCGGTGTTCTCCATGGAGTTGTTTCTTTCCTCGTCGTGCTGGTGAGACGAAGATCCTTCGTTGCTCGTGGTGTTGCTTGACATCTTCGTAGGTAGTCTGAAAACCTAGCTCTTCTTGTGTCAGACAATCTCTAAGGTCCCCTTAGTCGGCGCCAAATTGTGGGGGTCGAAACCAACACAATTAGAATTTGTAAGAGTTCGTGAGGGAATTCGGAGATTTCTATGGTAAGCTAGGATTGCTAAGGGTTTGAGAAAGAGATGTTGTTATTGATGAAAAAATTGAGTACAAGGTTTTTCTGTGTAAGAATTCGGATCCCCCTCTTAGGGTTTTTACATTAGCTATTTATACTACTCTAAGACGGTTCAGCACTCCTAAGTCTCCGCAGAATCGCCTTGCTTGAGTCGGTCATTGACATGGGCTTTGCATGGTTGGGCCGAAGATCGTAATTGACCGAGGACGTGTTCAGCAGCTGAAAAGAGCGTGCGATCGGCCCCTGGGCCGAGGCCACGGTCGGCCGGGCTGGATGATGCTGTGCTCGAAGCTGCGCTCGCCCGTGGGGAGGCCGAGCTCGCGGTCGCATAGAGAGGCCGAACTCGTGGTCGCACGGAGGGGCCGAGCTTGTGGTCGCACGGAAGGGCCGAGCTCGTGGTCGCACGGAGGGGCCGAGCTTGCGGTCGCGTGGAGAGACCGAGCTCGTGGTCGCGTGGAGAGACCGAGCTTGCGGTCGCGTGGAGAGACCGAGCTCGTGGTCGCGTGGAGAGACCGAGCTTGTGGTCGCATGGAGGGGCCGAGCTTGCAGTCGGTCCTGCCTTGCTCTGGACCGACCAGCTTCGCTTCACTCCTCGGTCATTTTCCTTGCTCTGCAGGAGAACTTAGGTGCTGCCATACCTTCTTCTTAGAGAGCCCCGGGAATCATGTCTTTGAACATTTGACTTTGAATGTTAGTGTTGAGGGGGTGAAAACCGACCCCAACAGCTTCTGTTTAGTCTAGTAGAACCTGGTGTTTAGGGTGCTAGATTTCTTTTATTACTTTGGAATTTGAACTATGGAACTTTGGATTATTGATTCGTTTATTATATGAGAATTTCCGCAACTGTTTAATTATAAAAAAAAAAAAATTGGGTGTTACATTTTGGTATCAGAGCCTAGACGTTTTTAGGACATTGAAATTGGATGAATTGAGACTATGTGGTTGATTGTTTATTGGTGGTTAGGCAATTAGTAGTCTTAGATCATCCCCTTCGGCCTTAAAAGTGATTATGCGGTAAGTTGTGTTTTTATTTGTTGTGACTTCTTGTGCTTATGTTTCCTATCATGTGTGGTAGATGGATACTGGAGCGAGAGGTCGTGGCAGAGGCCGTGGTAGAGGCCGTGGTCGTGGCCGTGGCTTAGTGCCAGAGTCGTCTAGCAGCGTGGCTGCATCCCAGACACATCAGGTGGAGACCGCGAGTGAGACCAGTGCCAGTGTGGTTGTCAGTGCCGGGAGAGGCGCCGGAAGAGGTGCCCGTGGGGGTGTTGTTGGTGCCGGTAGAGGTGCCAGGCGAGGTGCTGGTGTTGGGGTGGGCCCGGGTGGGGGTACTGCTCCGGCTCAGGGTCGAGATGATGTTATCGTGGGACTTTTGATGCAGCTGTTGGAGCGGTTTCCGGCGGCGGCTCCGGTACCGGCTCTAGCAGTACCTCCGGTGGTGGAGGAGCTGCAAAGAGCCGCAGTGTTTGAGCAGCTGAGAGCGATAGTTGCTGAGCATCCTCCCTATCTTGTGATGATGGGACAGATGCAGAAGATTGGTACGCCTTTCTTCACTGGCAGAGTTGGGCCAGAGGGGGCCGATGAGTGGCGCTTGAGAGTGGAGCGCAATTTTCGGTCGATCCGATGTCCTGCAGAGTATCGGGTGGAGTTGGTTGTGCATTATCTGAGGGAGGATGCGCATAGCTGGTGGAGATCCATGGAGTCCAGAAGAGCTGTTTGGACTTGGGATGAGTTTGTGGGCGAGTTCAATGCCAAGTTCTTTCCTCGAGAGGCTTTGGATCGCCTGCAGATGAGGTTTATGGAGCTGTCTCAGGGAGCGAGTTCAGTTCGGGAGTATGAAGCCGAGTTCAGCAGGCTTCAGGTTTATGTTGGTCAGCGCATGATTGAGGAGCAGGCTCTTATGCAGAGGTTCTTGCAGGGGCTCCGGATGTGTATCAGGACCCAGTGTCGGGGTTTGGTGTACGCCTCGAGGGCGGAGTTGGTGGAGCTTGCTGCTTCGATTGAGGAGGATCAGCGCGAGCAGTCTGGTCTGGTGGTTGTTCCATCAGTGGTGGTTCCATCTGTAGCTGCTCCTGGTGTTCAGCCGAGGAGATAGCAGCAGCAGCAGCACTCTCGGAGTTCTGGTTCTGGCAAAGGCAGCAAGCCTGCGCAGGGTCAGAAGAGGAGATTCGACGAGGTTTCCAGAGGAGGCCAGCGCGGTCGTGGCTATTATGGATGTGGGAGCACTGAGCATCGTGTGGCTAGTTGTCCTAAGAGGGAGGCATCTCGGGAGGCCAAGGTGTATTTCCAATGCAGAGAGCCAGGGCATATCCGGCCGATGTGTCTTAAGTTGCAGCAGATGGTTGTGGCAGCAGTTCAGCCAGTGGCAGGGCAGCAGGTGGCTCAGTTGGCAGCAGTGCAGCCGTTGGGCCAGATCGGGCCGGCACCGCGGGTTTATGGTCCTGCAGAGGCGGGGCAGTCGGGCGGCGTGCAAATCACAGGTAAAATCTTAGACCCTAACTTTGTTAATTCTAAGTGGTAGAATTTGTGTTATGTCTGTTATTTTGCCTGTGGTAGTCAATAGGGTTCTCAATGCATGTGAATTGTGTAGGGACCTTATTAGTGGGAGGTTCTGAATCCCATGTTCTTTTGATTCTGGAGCATCGAACTGCTTCATTACTCTAGAGCATGCCAAGCGCAGTGGCATTCGGATCAGTGATGGTGAGCTTTCGGGCCTGGTTAAAGTGGTTGGAGGAGGATTCCTGGTTACTACCGGCCGAGCTAGAGCAGTGGATGTTCATATAGTTGGGCAGTCAGTGCCGACAGATTTAGTGATTAGTTTGGTGGAGCTGTACGACGTGATCCTTGGGATGGATTGGCTATCTTTCTATAAGGTTCATCTGGACTGTTTTCGAGGCAGAGTCGCTTTCGAGCGAGAGGCAGGGAAGTTAGTGTTTCAGGACGTGAGACCTACTTCCGGAAGTCTTGTAATCTCGGCTATTCAGGCGGAGCAGATGATAGCGCGGGGTTGTGAGGCTTACTTGGCTGTGATTTCGATGCCGGAGTCTGGTGGTGAGGTTGCTATTGGGGAGATCCGAGTTGTTCGGGATTTTGTGGATGTTTTTCAGTCACTGCAGGGATTGCCGCCGTTTCGGTCCGATCCTTTCACGATTGAGTTAGAGCCCAGGATAGCTCCAATTTCTAAGGCTCCTTACAAGATGGCTCCAGCAGAGTTAGCGGAACTGAAGAAGCAGTTGGAAGATTTGTTGGATAAGGGTTTTGTGCGACCGAGTATGTCACTGTGGGGAGCGCCGGTGTTGTTCGTAAAGAAGAAGGATGGGAGCATGCGTTTGTGTATTGATTATCGAGGTCTGAACTGGGTCACTGTGAAGAACAAGTACCCTCTCCCGAGGATTGATGAGCTTTTGGATCAGTTGAGGGGTGCTACTTAGTTCTCCAAGATCGACTTGGCGTCGGGTTATCATCAGATCCCTATAGATGAGGCGGATGTTCGTAAGATAGTATTCAGGACGAGATACGGACATTTTGAGTTCGTGGTCATGCCTTTTGGGTTGGCAAATGCGCCGGCGACTTTCATGAGATTGATGAACGACGTGTTCAAGGAGTATCTGGACGTGTTCATTATCATCTTTATCGATAACATTCTGGTTTATTCAAGGAGTCCCGATGAGCACGAGGCTCATTTGAGATTGGTTCTGGAGAAGCTTTGAGAGCAGAAGTTGTTTGCCAAGTTGAGTAAGTGCAGTTTTTGGCAGAGACAGATGGGCTTCTTTGGGCATATTGTGTCTTCAGAGGGTGTTTCAGTGGATCTGGCAAAGATAGAGGCTATCAGGGATTGGCCTAGACCGTGTAATGCTATCGAGATCAGGAGTTTCTTGGGTTTGGCAGGTTATTACCGGAGGTTCGTCAAGGGTTTTGCGAGTATGGCTCAGCCAATGACGAAGCTGACTGGTAAGGATGTTTCATTTATGTGGTCGCCAGAGTGCGAGGAGAGCTTTGCGAGGCTCAGGGAGATGTTGACTAGTACGCCGGTATTGGTATTACCCGAGCCGGGGAAGCCTTATACCGTGTACACAGATGCTTCAGGGATTGGTTTGGGCTGTGTTTTGATGCAGGAGGGCAGGGTCATTGCGTATGCTTCGAGGCAGTGGCAGGGTAGTGAGCGTAATCGCCCTACGCATGATCTTGAGTTGGGAGTTGTAGTCTTTGCTCTGAAGATTTGGAGGTCGTACCTTTATGGTGGGAAGGTGCAGATCTTCACAGATCATAAGAATTTGCAGCATATCTTCACTCAGCCGTTGCTGAATATGAGGCAGAGGTGCTGGATTAAGTTTTTGGCAGATTACGATCTGGAGGTTCTGTATCATCCGGGTAAGGCCAACCAGGTGGCTGATGCTCTGAGTCGGAGGAGAGTTGATTCGATTCGGGAGCAGGAGGTTGAGGCCTTAGTGGCTGAGATTAGCACTTTGCATTTGTGTGCTACCTCGAAGGAGCCTTTGGGATTAGAGTCTGTGGACCAGGCCGATCTTCTTAGTAGGATCCAAGTGGCTCAGTAGAGTGATCAGGTGTTGTTTGATTCATCGCGAGCAGTTGGGTCTGAGCATGTGGTCTCTTCGAATGGGACGATTCTTGTTTGCGGTCGAGTTTGTGTACCTCGTGATGAGGGCTTGAGGTAGGAGATTTTGAGTGAGGCTCATGCGACCAAGTTCTCGATTCATCCGGGCGCGACCAAGATGTATCGTGATCTCAAGCAGTATTATCATTGGGCCGGGATGAAGAGAGACGTGGTAGCCTATGTGTCTAAGTGCAACACGTGTTCGTTGGTCAAGGCCGAGCACTAAGTTTCGAGGGGCAAGTTGCAGAGTTTACCCATTCCTGAATGGAAGTGAGATATGATTACGATGGATTTTGTGGTTGGTTTACCTACGTCGCGGACGTATGATGCTATCTGGGTGATCGTGGACCGATTGACCAAGTCAGCACACTTTTTGGCCATTAAGAAGACCGATGGAGCGGCTAAGTTGGCTACAAAGTTTCTGCGGGAGATTGTGAGGCTGCATGGAGTGTCAGCCAGTATTGTTTCTGATCGAGATCCCAGGTTCGCATCAGAGTTCTGGAGAGCCTTTCAGGCAGAGATGAGCACTAAGGTGCATATGAGTACGGCTTATCATCCGCAGACTGATGGGCAGTCAGAGAGGACTATTCAGACTATGAAGGATTTGCTGAGGATGTGTGTTTTGGATTGGGGTGGTCACTGGGCTGATCATTTGAGCTTAGTGGAGTTCGCGTATAATAACAGCTTTCAGGCGAGTATCTGGATGGCTCCTTTTGAGGCTTTGTATGGGAGGCCATGTAGGACGCCTTTATGCTGGACCTAAGTGGAGGAGCGCAGTATTCATGGAGCTACTTATGTTCAGGAGACGACAGAGAAGGTTCGTATTGTGTGTGTGAACATGAAAGAAGCTCAGGATAGACAGAGGAGTTATGCGGATAAGCGTAGGCGTGAGCTTGAGTTCTCAGTGGGAGATCGCGTGTATCTTAAGATGGCTATGTTGAGGGGTCCTAACAGATCCATAGCAGAGAACAAGCTTAGTCCGAGATTTATGGGTTTGTTTCCTGTGGTGGAGCGAGTTGGACCGGTAGCGTATCGGCTAGAGTTGCCTCCGATCATGAAGGTATTTTATAAGGTTTTCCATGTGTCGATGTTGAGGAAGTTCCTACATGGGTCTGAGGAGTTAGTGCCTGAGATCCCTGCGGATCTTCAGCCAGATTTATCAGTTCCGGCAGTTCCTGTGAGAATTCTTGAGAGGAGAAAGAAGGTTCTGCGTTGGAAGAAGATACCGTTGCTGAGAGTCTTGTGGGACTGTGGCGGTACAGAGGATGAGACGTGGGAGCCAGAGGCAAAGATGAAGTTGAAGTTCAGGAAGTGGTTCGACAAGCAGGTCGTAGCTTGAGCGTACTTGTATCTTTGTGGTTCCAGATTGTGTTAGCGTTGTTGTTTTGGTTCATGTATTTTTTGTTTTGGTTGTAACGACATACATTTGCGGAATTTATGAGATGGAGTTTCCTTATTTATTTTCCGTATTCTTGTGAGATGTGTGGTTTTTATAAGTTCGTTGTTGATTGACCAGTTTGGGTCGTGTTCTCCGTGATATTTCGGGTGGGAAATATCGAGATAAGCCAAGTCGGGCAGATTTAATCATAAATGTTAGTAAACGTTTTAAAATTTAATACTCTAAGAATAGTGGTATTCCCGAATAACTCATTACAATTAGAAGACGGTGGGTCTTCGGCGGTCTATTAGTGACGGGTGGGTCACAGCGTAGTACCGAGTATTACTTACCGTTGACGGGTGGGTCTCGGTATAGTATAGTGAGGATGCTTACTTATCTGTGACGGGTGGGTCTCAGGTTAAGTATCAGGAGATGGTGGGTCTCTTGAAGGGAGTAAGTTCCCTGCATTCTTTTATGGAGTTAGTGGTCTCCAGAGGCTTGTTTGAGACGGGTGGGTCTCAGAATGAGTCTAGAGGGAAGTATTTCCCGGTATACCATTGGTAATTGGTATATTTGTTGCTAAGGGATGCGTCCCGAGAGCAAGGTAATGAGTTAGGAGTAATAAATGTCTAGAAAACGTGGATATTAGCATAAGGATTAGATGAGAGTTTAGAGATCGGGTGAGGATCTCTGATGTGATGACCAAGTGGGGTCAAACTTTCGGTCTTGGAAAGATGGTTTGCGGGATTCGAGGTCAAATCCAGATTAGTGGGGGAGAATTATAACGCCCGTCGATCGACAGGTATGGGTGTATGTCGATCGACACGGGTGTTTGCCTTGCGAAGGTTTTGGGCAGAGAGGTCCCTGTCGATCGACACAAGTGTGTCTGTCGATCGACACAATTAATTTTCGGTCAGAATCGGTTTGATTTAAATCGCAGGTTTGTTGCGGTTTAATGTGGAAACCCTAAGTGGCGACTATAAAACACGAGGATCGTGTTTTCTGAGGCAGAGACAGAAAAAGGATCTAGAGATTGAGTTTTGGGGTGAATCGAGAAGTGTTCTTCGCCGTTTTTCGTGTCTAGGCCTCGTGTTATCGTTTGTGGCGTTTTTCTGGTGAATTCCAGCGAGGATTCAGTGGTTCCCGAGTCTGTTCCATGTCAGATTATTAGTCGTTCCTCCTCTTTTCGCGGATTCGAGGTGAGTGCGTGATCGTGATATGGAATTAGGTTATTAGGGATTTTCGATTGTTGATTATGTGGAATGGAATAGTTTCATGTGATAATCTGTGTGATTGACGTGTTGATGAATCGTGATGATCTCGCGAGATAGAACGGGACTCGAGCCGTGAGAGGATTTTGGCTCGGTTCAGGTTCTGCGAGAGGTGTCGATCGACACCTAGTGGTAATGTCGATCGACACGGGAGTTTCTGATCACGAGGATCGGTTGCTCGAGTTGAGCGTCGATCGACACCAAGTGGTGGTGTCGATCGACACCCCTGTTTAAATATTTAATGTGTTTAAATGTTTAATGTTTTTAAATGTTCAATGTGTTTAAATGTTTAATGTGTTTAAATGTTTAATTGTTTAAATGATGTGAACTGCTGTTTGATCGCGTAGAATTGATAGTCTAATTCCAGTTATATATCTAGTAGACAGGATGACCGCTCCACTAAGTATTTATGAAATACTTACGCAACTCTGTTTTTCCCTTTGAGTTGCAGGTAACAGAAATGCATGATCGTGGAATCAAGGCCGGCGAAGGGGATGATAGGATTTGTTTATTTGTTTCTGTTTAGTCTAGTAGAACCTGGTGTTTAGGGTGCTAAATTTCTTTTATTATTTTGGAATTTGAACTATGGAACTTTGGATTATTGATTCGTTTATTATATGAGAATTTCCGCAACTGTTTAATTAAAAAAAAAAAAAAATTGGGTGTTACAGATTTCATAAGTTTTTGAGTGTTAGACAATATGAATATTTATTTTTCACTAAGAAATATAGATAACCACTCTAATTATTATAACTATATGTGAAAGTATACATACAAAGTACAGGGGTCGATGAAGATTCATTGTTAGATATTTATTGATATACTTCAGCTTATAACTTTTTTTTTGTCATGCTAAATCCAAACTAAGTTCCTACATCTATAAAAGAATTCAAATTTTTTTATAATTAAAAACGTGACCAAATATGATTGAAAATGCAGTAGAAAAACTCGAATTCTGCCAAGAAAATATAAATAAAAGATATTCAAAATGAACTTTTCAACCCAACTTCAACGACGTATATAACACAAATTTGTGCAGTTAAAAAACAATATGACTACAAACAGTAAAAATATATTGACAGTTGTGTGAGCTTAGTTTCTATCAATCTTAGCTTTCAAGGGTAGTTGTCAATTAGTGATTTCAGAAAAAAAGCAGTATATCCTTCTTTCTTTTTTATCCTTTACGTTCATTTGTTATGTGTCGTGCTTCGCCTTAATTTCTCGGATTTGTTTTTCAGTTTATAAAGTTTCAGAAGAAAAAAGGAGTTTAACTATAGTTAATAACTATTGATGTGAGTTGTGAAATTTCAATGCAAAAACTTGAAGAGGATAAATACGGTTATATAATGGAAAAATTGGCTTCTATACATTCAAACTTATTAAAATTTTGCAATTTATATCAAATTTTTCAATATTTAAAAAGTAGCATCTTATGTGTATTGAAATGACAATTATATATTTATTTAAGCTTTACAAATTAATAATATTTATTTTTTATGAATAAAGTTAAATTAAAATTTTAAAACTACTAATTTGGATATATTTTATATAAAGTAATCCAGTATATTCAAAAAAATAAGTAGTCCACTATGACGTTTAAATATAGAAGTCAATTAATTTAGATAATAATAATTCAAATCGATGAACATAAAAAATTAAGTTGTGGTTTAAACAAGTCGACAAAGTAAAAAATCAACCAACGAATATATAAATCATATGTTTAAAATAAATCGTTGAACAAACAAATTTAAGTCGACAAATTTAACAAATTAAGTCAATAGTTTAAATAAGTCAACAATATAAAAAATCAAGCAAATGAAATGTAAGTCGATAGTTTATAACAAGTCGATGAAGCAGAAAATTAAGTCGACAAAAATAGAAAATAAGTCCATGGTTAAATAAGCCGATAGAGTAAAAAATTAAACAAAATGAAATGTAAGTCATTTGTCGACGAAACTGTATATTAGTCAACGGATAAAATAAAATAAGTCAATGGTTCAATAAGTCGATAAGGTAAGAAATCAAACAAATGAAAAATAAGTAAACAATTTAAAATAAGTCAACGGAGCTGGAAATTAAGTCGAAGAACTAAAAAAATAAGTATGGGGTTAAATAAATCGACAATGTAAAAAATCAACCAATCAAAATATAAGTCAACTATGTAAAATAAGTTTAACGTGATTTTTTTATAATTATAATTTTACCTTTTATATAATGATTAATTAATATAATATTTTTGTAAAATTAAACTAAACAAAAAATTTAATTTTTATTTTAGTTCAATAATTTTTAATTATTTTACAGTGATATAATAATTTTAAATATATATAAAGGTATTTACATATTTTTAAATAAGTGTTGTATAATTCTAAAAGTATAGTCACTTACATTGTTATTGTATATAGAATTTATAAAATATCTACACACTTCGTCTTTTGCTTTACAGCTGTCATCCTTTTTTGAAAGATGGATTCATATAAAAATCTGAGAACGCCAAGTGGCAAAGCCAAATTTCCCAAATAACGAAACCAAAATTTGCATTTACTAACAATAAATGATTCCTGAAACTGACCGTTAACATATTAATGTCAAAAGACCACACGACAAAATCAATATTTAGAATCTTTTTTTTATTTTTAATTCAGTATTTAGAATCTTCATATGGTGAAATGAAACAAATCGACGAGTAAGAAATTGGAATATAATTGTTCTCTTCCAATCATTTAGCTCGAAAAAGATTTTAAGAACATATTTTTCCAATCCTTTTTGTTTAGAGTATTTGTACTCACCATTAGGGGTGGAATTATTATCTGGAATCCGTGATCCAAGCCGGGATCCGCTCTGAAAATCCGGATATCCGGAGGCGGCTCTGGATCCAGATAGTAAAATTACGGATCCGGATCCGGATATCCTTATTTTCAAGTTTGGATATCCGGATCCGGATCCGAACTTTTTAAATATATTAAAAATATTTGTTTTTTTTATTTTTTAAAAAATTATATATAATAAAATAAATTTAAAATCATTTTCGTTAAATTTTATTTATTTTTTAATTAAATTATAATAATTTTACCAAAAACAAAATCAGTTTTCTAATTATTTAAATATTTTTTTTAATTTTTTTTAATGTTTTTAATGTTTTTACGGATGCGGATATCTGCGAGTATGTTAATATTTAGAAGAATATCTGAAAGTCAGATATCCAGGCGGCACGGATCCGGATCCGGATAGTAAAACCACGGATCCGGATCCGAATCCGGCCCACCCCTACTCACCATCAAAAGATTATATCATATTTAGGGAAATGACAATACTCTTCACAAACATTTGTGAAGTTTTCCAAAAGATTGCCCAAACTTTTTGTCAGTTCCTTAAATATGCAACAATTTTTTGATATGTACCTAAATAACTTTTTTGTTTATTTGTTAGTAGAATATATAAATATACAAGTTACAACTATATCTTGTTAAGAAAACATCAAACAAAATAATGAATTAATGTTGGTAAAAACATTTTTTCTGTCACTGAATAATATCCAGATGTTTGAAAAATAAAATAGCCATGGTTATACAATTTAAGAATATATGATAAATTATTCAGTAACAACTATAAATATTTTTTATAATAATATATATAAATATTTTTTAGAAAATTAGGATAATCATATATGATTCATATACAAACGGATAGATTAAAATCGCAGTTATTTGTAGGAAGATCCAAGTAACCACATGGATATTATCCAAACTAAGATATGTAAAATGGAAAAAAAAAAACTGTGACATAGAAATGAATATAAAAAATTAATCCAAACTTAGTAATAAAAAACGCAAAAAACTATCTGTCATGTATAAAATATGTCTGTCAAGTATTTTTATAAAACTGATATAAAGAAATTTAAAACTATCATAAAATGAAAAAAAAAATTATATACATTTCGAATCATTTATATACTCAAACTTATAGTACAGACTTCCTTTTTTCCAACTTATAATACAGACTCACACTCAAAATCTTGAGTGTCAATATCTGTAATTCTCTTATTTATGGACTAAAAAACATCTGTAACTATCTATATTCGCAAATATCTTAGCTGTATCCAAACAAACTTCCAAATATTTTGGATATTATATCCATCGACTATTACGGCTGCTAATTTTAAAAACAAATACAGATTTGTGTATATAAAAAGAGGAAAATAATCTTCAGTACCAAAAAAAAAAAAAAAAGAGGAAAATAATCTCCAATTAAAGTATTGTTTAAGAAGAGCTACGAACTTAACGGAAACGTAAAAAACAAATGATTAAAATAAAATAAAAAGAGAAAGCAAACAAAATATAAAAGAGTGAGAAGAAGAGGACAGAGAGAAGAAGGCAGTGAGAGAAGAGAACTTTACCACACACAAAAACCCACTCCAAATCCAAAATCCAAAATCCAAAAACCCAAGCTTATCGCTTTGATTCATTCCCAAATCGGTAAAAATAGGGTTAATCGAAGAATCCCACCGGAATTCCACCGAGGAATTGCATCAGTCGCGTTCCTGCTGTGGTTTGAGGAAGAAGAAGAGTTACAAGGAGAAACCGAAGATGCAGAACAAATCGGAACCTACTCAGAATCAGCAGCAACTAATGAGCTTGAGTTTCAGTAGTCAGATGTCTAAAGAAGACGAGGAGATGGCTCGTTCTGCTCTCTCTGCGTTTAGGGCTAAAGAAGATGAGATCGACAAGAGGAAAATGGAGGTTCGTGAACGGGTCAAGGCTCAGCTGGGTCGGGTCGAGGAAGAGACCCGTCGTCTCGCTAATATCCGTCAGGTTTGTTTTTTTTTGTTTTTCTTTTAAGATCTCAAGGATTTTTTTTGAGATTTTTTGGCTTAAATGGTTTGAAATTACACCCATGCACGTTTAATTTTGTGTTTTGCTTTCAATTGTGATTTGAAATTTGGTTACAATTTGGAAGATTAGGGTTTTAAAGATGTTGATTCTGGGACTCAGTGGATAAAAGGGCAAAATGGGAAACTCTTTTAGTTTTGTCTTGATTTGAGGATGAAATGATTTAGCTTGAAATCTAAATTGGGTCATAATTTCATATTCTGATTATATTTGAAGCAAATGATTGTGCATGTACACATAACAAACTTTGTTGATGAGTAAATGGGGTTTGTATGTTTCTGGAGATTAATTCACACAGTCAAGTGAAAGCTAGTACTTCTGTTCTCAGGAAAGGGTTTAACTTTGTGGAAATGATCATGTTTTTTGTTGCAGGAGCTTGAGTCTATGGCTGATCCTATGAAGAAGGAAGTTTCATGGGTGCGTAAGAAGATTGATACTGTCAACAAAGAACTCAAACCATTAGGCGCTACAGTTCAAAAGAAGGTAAATACTTTTCAATCGCAGTAGTTGCTTCGTTCGATTACCCGTAAAATATGTTTTTGTTCTTCACCAAACCCCAACTCTGGAAATGCAAATCCTAATTTTCAACTGAGTAGGTTTTCAGGTTGTTATGGTGTTGTTGACAAATGTTTGATTATAGCAAGATTTAGGTTCACAAAAGTCAAAACCTTTTTAGAGCTGCTCCGGCGAGACCGAACGAAACCCGAATCTCATGTTTTTGTTTGTGTGATGACATGAAAACAGGAAAGGGAATACAAAGAAGCATTGGATACATTCAACGAGAAGAACCGCGAGAAAGTTCAGCTCATCACCAAGCTAATGGAGGTTAGTTTCGAGTTCTCGGCTCTAATTTCGCTCAATCAAGAGAACAAAAAACGAGTTTTTTTTCGCGCTTTGTAGTCATTAACCATGTTCGTTTGCTTTCTTCTTTTCTAAAATTTCTCCCTGGGGAGATGTCACAGTTGGTTGGTGAAAGCGAGAAGCTGAGGTTGAAGAAGCTTGAGGAGCTAAGCAAGAGCATAGAGTGAATCTATCTCACAAACAAAGACCAACCAATCAAGAAGAACTAATTGGGCTTAGGTTTATTATGGTTCTGTTTGATGTATTTAATTTTTTTTCATTTTGGAAGATGATGTTTTCTTAGTTTGTGGGGTGTTTTAGTTTTTTTTTACAAATATTTGTGGGTTGATTTGTAAAATTATGATGGGTGTTTTTTTTTAATTTTATTTTCTTAACCAAATTAGGGAATGGAAGTTTGCTTAGGCTACTGGGTTTGTAAGTTTGAATTTTTTTCCTTTTCTTGTTTTAAAATTATTATTTTATTTATTTTATATCTTGTTTAGCTTTATTTTAATTTCTTTTCCCACCATACAATTTTAGCTTTTACAAAAAGTAGCCCCCCTTGCCGTCAAGACTCGAGCGTTTGCTTTTGAAATTTGAAACCAGTTTCCTGTCAAAGTAAATGATATCTTGGACTTACAGTAGGCCCAATAAATTTCGGGTTTTTGAAATACAAATGTTTAAGATATTTAACTAATATCACTAATTAATCTTTAGTAATCTACAAGACTACAAGTCTACAACAGTATCTCTAACTAATCGGAGATGTTATTATCAAACTCACTTTTTATTTGAATCAATAGTAGATAAGATTTTTCCATCGAGCTGTTAAGATAGAAATATTCGATCCTACAAACACTACAACGTGCTAATCTATATATACAACCAAAGTATTTGGTCTACTATGATCTGGAAAGCAAATGCTTTTATGATGTCTTGCTTGGTGGACAACCAATTAAATATACATTCATTTCAAACATTAAGCCCATTATTAGGCCTATTATTCTACAGTAATTAGCGAAAAAATAAGCGTACAACATAAGAAGTGAAAAAAACGATATCAACTTGTGATCTAAAAGTGGGGGGGATGGATCTTGATGCTTTCAATGCTTTTTTTTTTTTTTTTTTGAAATTTAATGCTTTTGAGGGCAATGAAACTTGTTCGCTCATGTGGAGAAAAACGCTCTTGCCATAATGAGTATCCACTGATTTTATAATATGATTTCATGTTACTGAAATCTTACTCAGGTTTGCAATCCCTTTTGTCCTATCGTCGGGTCAATGATAGTCAAGAAAGCTTGATACATTTGGTATAAAAAAAGGAAAATCAACAAAAACTGTTTATAAACCTCAAAAAAGAGGTCTCAAGTTGAGCAGAAGTAAACCTCAAATGGTTTTTTATTTGGGTGCTTTTTAACACAATTCTAAAATAAAAACACCCAACAAAAAGCAAAACACAAATCCAAAGGAAATCAAAGCACCATTAAATCCGATAATGTCAAGCAAAGAAAGAGAGAAAAACCCTAGAAATATATCTAGGATGATGACGAAGACGTCACAACACAAACCATGACTTCACTCAGTACTTGTAATCCTTCACATGAAGGCTCTCTGCTGCTCCATCACCAAGCTTAGCATCACCCTTGTATGTTCCAAGTGTGGCTTCGGAGTTAGCCTTGCACCTCACGTACAAGGCCTCTTGAGCCGCCTTCACATTCTCCTCTTTGCCACACCATGTCTTCAATGTGCTCTGTTGCAACGCACGTCCGAACGAGAAAGACAACGACCATGGTTTCTTGGTCTTCAATTGGTTCATCGCGTTCAAGTTCCTCGTTGCTTCTTCCTCGCTCTGTCCTCCCGACAAGAACACAATAGCTGGCACAGCAGCTGGAACGGTTCTCTGAAGGGCACGGACGGTGTGCTCAGCAATGACCTCAGGTGAGACCTTAGGGCTGTCTGATCCAGGTGTGACCATGTTAGGCTTCAAGAGGGTACCCTCGAGCAAGACGTGGTGGTCACTAAGAGCCTTGTAGCAAGCTGCGAGCACGCGTTCAGTCACAGCAGCACATTTTTGGATGTCGTGAGATCCGTCGACAAGGATCTCGGGTTCGACGATTGGTACAAGACCGTTCTCTTGGCAGAGAACAGCGTATCTGGCTAATCCGTAAGCGTTCTCATGGATGGAGAGCTCTGATGGCTCGTTCTCTCCGATCTTGAGGACTGCACGCCACTTGGCGAAACGAGCACCAGCTTCGTAGTACTTCTTGCAACGTTCACCGAGACCGTCAAGACCTTGAGTGGTGGTCTCACCGTTGGTTCCAGCTAGCTCGACGGTACCCTTGTCAACTTTGATACCTGGAAGAACTCCTCCTTCCTTCAAGATATCAACGAAAAGCTTGCCTGTACATACCAAAGCAAAACCCAATCAGAAAAATCTACACAAACACATACATAGAGAAAAAAGAGTTTTGGATTCGAAATCATACCATCGGAACTCTTTTGGTAGAGAGTTTCCTCGAAGAGGATGACACCGCTAAGGCATGGAAGAGCACCAGGGGCGGTGAAGAGAAGCTCACGGAGGTTACGTCTGTTGGTTTCGTTGTTCTCGACGTTGATGCTAGAGAGACGCTTTCCGATGGTTCCAGTGGATTCATCGGCGGCGAGAATACCTTTCCCGGGTGTTCCGATGTAGGCAGCGTTAGCGATCAACTCATCTGAGAAAATTTTAAAAAAAAATCAGACCACGCACAAACAATCAATCACGTTCAATAACAAAATCGCCATGAGAGACGATGACTGAAAACTTCAGATCGAGAATACAATTGAACAGATCCGTTCTTCTACAACGAGATCGATCAAATCAAAATCCCAACAGTCTAAATCAGATCTACGCTAGTTTCGAATCAGAGAATAAACCAAGGTAAAAAGCATCTTATCCAGATCTAGAGAGATGAACACAATAACAGGAAGCGAAAGAGTAGATCTCACGATTACAGTAACCTAATCGGAATAGGTAATTCCGACGACGGGATAAAAGAGGAAATAGGGAGAGAGAGATCTTACCGGCGAATTTGCTGGTGAAGGCAGACATGGTTATTGACGGAAAGATCGAGAAATTTTGGAAAAGGTGGAGACGAGAGAGAAGAAGCAGGTGGACCAGTAGAGGAAAAGGGTTGTGTTTATATAGCTGAAGGACGAGAGACTATTGGTTGGTGAAAAATGTTAATTTAACAAGGGTTTAGATCTCTGGCATCTTCTCCAAGAAACTCTTTTTCAGCCGTTGGATCTCACGTGGTTTTCTTGGTAGTTTTGCCTAATCTCTGTTTTATATCCTTTTTCACCTATATACGCCGAGGGTAATTTGGTCATTCCATTAAAAGCATGATTTCGGCCCATAAACCTCCCCTATGTAAAATCTTGGCTTCAAAACCGTCGTACGAATTAGTATAATTTACTTTTTGTAATATTAAAATCACAATAATTATAGTTATGTCATTATGTGATTATTTTGGTATCATAATGAGCACTTAAGAGTTAGACGGTTTGACTACGAAATGAATTATAATTTACATCTTGTAATATTAAAATCACAGTAGTTAGTTATGTGATTATTTTGGTATCACAATGAGCAATTAGACGGTTTGACTACGAAATTCCATAGAATATTCTTATACGAAAAAATGTTTTTTTTATTTAGATTCGTAGAGAAATGCGACTTATCACCGAAACAAAGAAAATTAGATCTGAGATTTAGATAGAGACACATAAACAGAAATAGTTGTGAGTCTTGTGACTCTTGAAACTCATGAATCATCAAACTATATATCAAATTCTTTTTTGCTTTCTACCGACAAGACGTAGAGTTGAGAAACTTTTTTTCTATTTTGAACATTTAAAGGTGTCTCTTAACATTCATACAAAAAAAAAAGAAGATTTAAAGGTGTCTATTAGAATCTGTAAGTGTTTTTTGTTTGTTTGTATCCTTTGGGTTCTTGGAATTTACATGCAAGTAATGATAAAATGATAAATGTCACTATAACAGTTCAAGGGATTTTGACAGAACTTTAGCATATTGTTAGATTGTGATATGTGTATATGGGTTATCAATGAAAACAAAATGTTTGGATATTTCATGGTTTTAAGAAAATAATACTATTATAGGAAATACAATAATTAAGACGAATATAGGAAAAAAAACAAATAAGGAAATACGGATATGGTCGGTCTCCAAATCGACGATTAGATGCCTTTTCCATTTCTTAAACTCTGCTCTTGCTGGCCAAGAAAAAGAACAGAGATTTTTAATATTTTGACTTTTGGTATCCATCAATACTCAACATCAATAACGTCATTGCATTAGTGTCATAATATATTGTTCGTCTATTTATATTGTTCCATTTCCATAAGTGTACATTATTATAATGTCATTTATATCTAAAAATCTTATACGGGTTACTATGAGGACAATAAACTTTTTTTACGAAAGTATTTATAGATTTATTAGATCCATGATCATGCAACAAACTAATAAAAGCAAATACTCCCTTTGTTTTTAAATAATGTTTTAATAATTATTTTTTGTTCACAAATAAGTGATATTCTCACTTACTAATGTATAATTAATTGACTTTTTAGTATTTTTGACTCTTAAAATTCCGCAGATTGAATTTTTATTGGTTGAAATATCTTGGATAAATAAAACGTAATATTTTATTTAAAAACACAAGATAAATTTAATGATTTTTTAATAAGAGTGTAGAAACATTAAACATCAGTTAGAAACAAACGGAGGGAGTAATGATCACATAATTTTGTTAGTTTTTTACTATTGGGAAAATTGGTCAAATGGGCAACTTTTTAAAAACTATTATGCCAAATGGGCAATACACTATTTATAATTGGTAAAATAGGCATGTTTCACTATTACACTAATACTAACATTTCTAATATACTATTCACAGAGGATGGTGAATACTCTAAGTTGACAGTGGTGGATGGTGAATGATAAGCTCAAATTAACCCTAAGCTACTCTCTCAAATTAAGAGATCAATTGCAGTATTTAGGAATCGAAATCCACAGGGAATCAGAGAAACACAATAGATTTATAAATTCAGATTATGCTAAGAAGAAATATGAATGTAAAAGACAAGTAAATAAAAGCAATTAGAACGGGTGAAAAGATCAATTAAAAGAAAGCTAGGCACAGAGAAATCGCAGGTGAATCAGATATGCAGATGATAAATAAAAGATAGGATTATGATGCACAGTTCTTAAACATGAAGACGAATGTAAAATCAATCAACTTTCGCTGCTGAGATTATCTATGTTTAAATCCTAGAAGACCAAATTTCTTTGCGAATCCTAACAATCTATACAAGCATTAATTTTCAAGTTCAATTGTTCACAAAACCCTACACCAAATTTCTTTGCGAAAAGAAATTTTGCTCATCAAAGTCTAGATCAAGAAATCAATAAAACTGTCGTTTCTATTAAATATCATAAGATCAGATTTCAGGTCATGAATCTAAAATCAGCATTAATCACAAGACAAGATGAAGAACATTCTAAAGATATTAATCCTATGCAGTTCAGATCAGATCTAGCAAATCATCAAACACCTTTGAATAACCCTAAACCTAACAGAGAAACTACTCAGACATAATCAAAGAAGAAACCATTACTTTTATTGATAGATATCTCTTAGACTAAGTAAAATAAAGCGTGAAGCCTAAACAATGGCTTAAAAACGTATTTATAGAGGTCCTAAACCGACTGGAAACATAAAAGTAAACATCTGCAACTTCTGGGCAAAAACGGCAAACTTCCAAAATTGAATTTTTCTGAATCCGCGAGGGTGTCGCTCGACACCCAAGGGGTGATGTCAAGCGACACCAGCCTCTGAAATTTATTCTTTGCTTGATAAATTCGACGTCTTCTTCCGCAATGCTCCAAAACTTTCAGTAGACATCTTTTATGCTCCAAACATCTAGAAACCTGCAAAGACTCTAAAACAAACACAAAACACCACAAAGACTCTAGATAAAGAACTTATATCATGGTCTAAAATAGGTAAAAACCATGATATATCAGTGAACAAACTATTCACCGTTTAGATTGTGAATAGTACCACCATAAATTTTTAATACTGACCGTTTCATGAATAGTGTTTGTTGTACACAGTGAATAATGTCCATCATGAATCGTGAATAATATATGCCGTGAAAAGTGTCAACCATCCACCGTGAATAGTGTTTATCATGAACATTATATCCACCATGAATCATGAATAGTGTTTGTCATCCACCGTAAATAGTGAATAGTGTCAACTATCCACCATCCACCATAAATAGTACCAACCGTATCCATTATAAATTGTAATCGCCCATGAATAGTATTTGTTAGCCACCGTAAATAGTGAATAGTTCCACCGTGAATAATATCCACCATCCACAGTAAATAGTGCCAACCGTATCCACCATGAATTGTGAATAGTGTACCGAGAATCGTGAATAATGTCCAATGTGAATAGTGTTATCCACACATCATCTACCATGAATAGGAGAAAGTTGTCTATTTTACAAATTATAAATATTGTAATAGTGAAAAATCGCCTATTTTACAAATTATAAATAGTGTACTACCCATTCTTCAGATAACTTTTGAAAAATTGCCTATTTTTTTAATTCACTCTTTACTATTGTCTTGTGCATGTAAAAGTATACGGTAGTTTTGGGTTTTTTCTGAGAAAATGCTCTTCTTTTATAATAAAGAGAGTATATAATTAGTTACAAACTTACTCTCTAATTTTGAAAGTTTCATAGTACATTTGAAGTGAAGATTAAAGACGGTAGCTAGCTTCTACTAGTTACAAAACGAAGCTGATGAACTCACAACGAAACATTTTTCTTTTTTTTTGTAAATTTTAAAGAGATTTATAACATTTTTGTTTCTCTTCTAAAAATCTCTGCCTCAAATTTCCAATAGAGATTCTCAAAATAACAAAAGGAACAGTAGTATTCTCAGAAGTGTTAAAAGTTTCGATCTAAACATCGCTAAAAGCAAGAAGATGAATTTTAAAGACTTGGCACAGTTCAATAGACATAAGGAAGTATTCTCCATGGGACAAGTCTAAGATACTCTGCCCAAATCTCTTTGTACTTCTCTGCACATCGAACCTCGTCTCTTCGTTCTCTCCATATCAACAGTATCAGAAGATATATCGGGTAAAAATAAGGGACCGGAGAACTGAAAATTCACACGACAACATCATTCAACGTCCCAGATTAGTTTTTGACTAAACGCAGGTTTCATCGATAAGATAATGAACTTTGAAAACATTGGAACGTTCAAATGCATGTCTTAAAGATTAGAGAATCTCAGACTCAGAGTTAAGATCAAAAATTTTAATCTTAGCCAAATCGGTGTTTAGTATAAACATTCTAAGTTTGAAGATCGATATTAGCTTCTATACGACTTTGGTAGTTGTAAGATGAACTCAAGCAGTAGAAGTTACCTTATTCCACAGGGCAAACTGAAGGAGAGAGCAAGCATCAAGTCACCAAGGTAATTACAGTGCCTAGCGATTCCCCTGTAATATATCAAAACAGGATCGAAGTGATCGGAAATGTAACCTTTGTGGAATAAAAGACAGAGACGGGTGAAACCAAGCAAAGAAGCTAGAGAAGAAGAAGATCATACCAGTAGCCTGAAGCCAGCAACTTTCCACCAACAACCACCGGAGGCTTACCCCAGATAGGTGTTTTAGGGTTCTTCTTGAAGATATGTTTTTGTTTGTTAGCCCCTCGGAAAACCATGTATCTGCCAAAAAGGAAGTTGTGGGCTTCTTAATTTAGCTTCTAAGAATGTAAATAACCCAATGATTCAGAACTTACCCTGTTAAGAATACAAAGCAATTGGCTACAATAGCAGGAACTGTTAGTTCTACTTTGTTGTGCAAAAGCCACCAGCCCTGTACCAGAGAGAAGACAATCCAGTCCAGAAGGTCAAGCATTCAAGAACACTATTGTTTTCGACGTGCCAAGATGATAAATTTAAGTATGTCCTGTTTATGATCAAGGTCACAGTCACATGCCTGGATGCTAAAAGTGAAAGGGATCCACAGGAGATCTCCAAACACCAGCATGAAGCCCAATCTCTCTGCAATTATGTCCCACCTACAAAATGTAGCCGACAGAATATTTAGAAAGCTCAAAGTATAATGGAAATGGTCATGTTTTGGTAAGAAAAGTATATTTCCTTAAGACCTCGTGAAACTTACGTAGAGGTCATGTATTCTTCATGAACAAAGTAGTCCAATATGTATAACTGCAAATAGGAAATTAATCAACACAAACAAAACACAGATGATCAGAATTCTAAGAAGCAGGAGTTCTAAGTAAACCCAAATGTACCGAACAGAAAATCTGGTAAAGAATCATCGACTGACTCAAGGAACCATCCTGCACACTTTTTGCCAGAATAGAGAGATTGATAAGCAGCCATCCCATCATCCCAGCTCTGACAAAGAAAAACCTACACAAGGAATATTTTCCATCATCATATACATATGCATTACTGTAAATAAAATTAGTAATCCACAACTCGATTTCTGTACTATGTAAACTGAAGCAGTGATGCTACCCAGGCTTACATAAAGAAGAAACAAAGGAAAGATGGATTACTTGAGATCGATGCTAAAAAACTGAGGATTCAGCTGTATCCCAAACCACCTATCACATGAAACAAATAAGATGAGAAAAAATCAAAGCTGTTTGTTTCAATGGTGAAAAATTTCAAAAGCTAAGATTGAAGAGCAATGTTGTTCTATAGAATCATACCATCTAAATCCTAATTTCATAGTATATACTGTACCAGATAAGAGATTATTCCTTAGTTTTGCTCAGGCAGGAGTCAAAATATATATATCTTTAACACGAAAGGAGTAGATCTAAACATGTATCATGGCAGTACCAGTCATGCACAAGATTTCCTGAGACATGAGGCTTTAGGGAAGAACTCTTATTTGATGAACTGCGGCCAGAAACATACAATGCTAATGTCACCTGAGAATATTAAGAGAAATCATGAATATCAAACACTAGACCACCAAAAAGAGCAAAGTCATAAACTAAAAGACACAAATCTGATCCTGTGGTACTAAGACTTAGATCAAGATTAGGATTTTAATCATCTTACCAAAACACAGAAAATAAAAGTAGCTGAGAGTAGCTCAAGTCCTCTATCAGCAACTACCTGCATAACATGTCGATTCTATAAGTATGAGAAAAAGTAATTGCAATCTTAACATTGATTGGTTCTTGATGATCACAAAAAAAAAAATGGTAAACTAGACTTACAAGAGGTGATACAATGCCGAGATTTGCACAGATTCCCAAAATAGCGACCAGCAATGTCAGTGCAAGTAAACCTAAAATTAACAAAATTAATTGAAATTAAAACTTTGGAGCTCATAGAATCTCAAGAGATTATAGAGATCGAAATAAACCATTGCATCGGTAACGAAGTTGAGAGCCATCTGATAAAAGAGCGCCGCGAATAACTTTTCCGGGGAGGATTTCTCCGGCAACGACCAAGTAAACGAAGTAAAACACCAGCACGTAAACCTGAATCTCCGGGAAACAAATTTGAGAAACAAAGCACAATTACGACACTGATTCAAAAGCGAAAGAGAGAGATTGCTCACAGATTGCGATGAGGGAATAAGAGATGGTAGAAGAGCAGTTAGATCCATGACTAGGTTTATCAGAAGGATTTCAAGGTAGAAGACGAAGCATTCGAAATCGATTGTATCGCCCTTCTCTCGCTTTGTTTAATTCAGATTACAGTAGAAATCAATTTCAATTTTTTTTAGTGGGAAGCTAGTGGACTCTGTTCACAATTCACTTGTGTTAAATTTACAACATTTGCAAACAGACCCTTAAACTCTTAATTTCATGCCAAGGAAGCCTTAAAGTAAACATTGTGTTAAACTAAAAAACAATTAATGCTAAATTATCCTAAACGCAAAGTATTTACGGTTCTCTCTCTATACATACACTCATACAGTATGTTTATACATTTGTTTTGCCCTATGTTGCCTAAAAACGGAAATGGGTACGTGGAAACGAAACGTTTAGAAACGTGGAAACGATTTTTTTAAAAGATGACATTCAGAATCACTTCTACAGTATTATGCTATCAATTTATTTTAAAAAATTTCTTTATCATACATCTTTATTATTGCTCTATTTTAAAATGAAGAAGCTAATCTACTGTTTACTTTTAAATCATCAAATATTTATGTTTTAAGTTTTTTCAAAATTTTAAATTATAACAAATCCTTAAAATATAGCTTCTACACATAAAATAGATGAACTAAATTATATTGATGAACCAAAATGCAATTGTTATATAGAAAACAATTAAATAAAAATTGGGTTTGGAAACATTCTTTGTATGAATTAAAAAAAATGAGTGAAAGTTGTAATTATCATATGGAAACTCAAAAATTCTTTATATAGATTCATAAAATATACGAGTATGTACAACTTATTATAAGTAAATAATTTCAATGGTTTGTCTAATATTTTGTTGAAAGTTCATGTATCTTGATTATATTTAAAGTAAATGTATTATATGCATATGTATTTTATAAAGAATACAAAATAAAATACGAATTATTTGCAAATATTTAGTTAGAAAGAATGCAAAACGAATTTTGTTTTAGCATGTTCTAAGACTTAGGACCGGTTGTGGAGATCTTTTGTTGTTACTATTGTCTGTTTTTCTTACAAGGTCTTACACTTTATTTAAAAAAGTTATTAAAAAACAGGATTCATACCAAATCTACATCTAGAATATACACTGTTGACAACTTTTAGCTGTAAAACAACAATGTCTGATTTATTTCATACTTAAAAATATTTAATCTGCGTATAGCGAGGATCATCTAGTATATATATATATATATATATATATATATATATATATCAATTAATGAAACAACAATATCAAAACAATAAATAACACTAATAATATACATAAATATTTAACAAAGTTCAAAATTATGATGATTTTGTTGTTTTTCACCTACAAATGCAAATTTTCACAACTTTTTTTATTTTAACCTATTGAATTTCTAAATATATTTATAATTTCCAAACTATTTAATCATTACATTGAAATAACAAGTTTTCGTCGTATTTTCATAAAGAATTGAATGTTTCCAATGTGTTTCCACATTAAGATTTCTAGGAAACGAGTTTCCGTTTGAGTTTCCAAATTAAAAATTTCTATGAAACGTGTTTCCAAATATTTTTTTCTTCTAAGAAACGTGTTTCTATGGAGTTTCCAAGAGTTTTGGTTTCTGAAACGTTTCCAAAACAGGAAACGCACCTCGGATGGTGTTTCCATGCAACCTAGGTTTTGCCTATAAACAAGGAAAAATCAATTGTATGTCTCTCTAAGGTAATTTTTCGCATCGAATTAATGTTATTCATCACTAATTTGTGAAAACTTTGTACAGCTTAATCAAAACGAAATCCAAAAGAATACTCTTCTAACGTTTCTTCAATTATATTCCTTTTGTTTCTTGTTATAAGATGTTTTAATTTTTTCACACATATTAAGATTAGATAATTTTTAAATAAAAAATCATTCAAATGGATAATTAAGACAACTACTCCTTCATTTATAAATTGGTCCATGTACATGTATCTCTCTATAATTACGACAACATACTCAACTTGCATGATCTCTCTATAATTACGTACATGTATCGTCAAAATAACAAAAGAATCATTTTTATAGAGTTTTAGAGATAGAGAAATTTTGGAGCCAACTTTTACAAAATTGTTTTAAACATAAAAAATCAAATTGCAAAAGATGGGGCCAAAGTGAAATGAGTGTGAAAATTTGGTGTCTACGTAATCCACACACACATAAAATAGTCTCTAATTTTGTTTCATGGCTTTTAATAATGATCTTAATTTGCCGGTTCTAAACCATGAAAGTGAGGTTTTGTTAGATTTAAACGAAGAAAATCTTATTAATGGCGATGAAGATTTACCAAATGAGCAGAATGAAGATGCAATCAATGTTGGTTCAGGTGATGTTTTGATTTTATGTTTATCTCTTCTCAGCTTAAAAAATCTTCTTGGTGTTGTTCATTGTACACATCCTATATTTAATATTTTGCCAATATGTATTTAGTGTATTCTCACTTTGTATTTAATGTTTTTCAGTTTTTTATTATGATCTCTTTAACAACTCAAATGTTTGTTTTTTAATTTTTTTTTAATGGGTAATGAAAATGAAAATGCATTTCAAGTTCAACCGAATCTACAAAGAACGAGAAAAAAACTCTCAAACAAAGAGAGATGAGATATTTACAATGCTCTAGTGGAGAAGAGTGTCAATGGAAAACTGAAAAAGTATACAATAAGGGAAGTTTCTCAACAATTTTGGGTGCCTATACTTATGGTATAAAAGATTTGGCGAAGAGCAAAGCAAACAACGCACTACAAGAAAACAGACCCTTTTGCGATGGAATTTTGCGAGGGTTTAAAGCGTCGCAAATTTGCGAGAAATTTGCGACCAATTTGCGACGAAATTTCGTGTTTCGACACTAATTTGTCGCAAATTTGCGTGGGAAAATTCCGAAGCAAAACTGTCGCAAAGTTTTTGTATTTGCGACGGTTTTGCGGCGATCGTGAAGTGTCGACGCAAAACCGTCGCAAATATTGCGATGACTTTGCGTGGTAAGATATTTTGTAATAAAAACGATAAATTAGCGTCCGTTTTGCGACGAAGACAAAATTGCTACCCTTTTGCGATGAAAAATATTAATACGTTTTTATGATTCTTACTTGTTTATGGGTACACGACGTAAAAGGAAACAAGAGCTACACTGATAAGTTTGAGCCATTTGTTTTAGCATCCCAAGCAGAGCAAGTAGTCTTCATTCCTTATCCTCGTACTCGTGGATGATAGGATCAAGATTGGCTATCTGTGATTAAAGTTAACCCAATGGGTCGAATTGTCGGGGGGTTAGCAGCTGATGCTCATGATGATCAACCCCCCTGTGCAACCTGCCATAACCGAAGAAGTTTCGATCCCTAAGGAGGTAACCACCGATTTGACAAGAATTGACCCGCTTCATAGTGGTTTTGATGTGATATTCAAGGATTCGGAAGGAAACGGAGATGAATTTAATGAAGACGACGAGGAAGCTGAGGACGACGATGATGACGAAGATGGCAGAGTAGAACGTTATCTTTCTGATCATGATGAAGAAGATTAATAAACTTAATTATGTGTATATATTAGATACGTATTTTCGAGTGTGTTGTAATAAAAAAAATTATTTAAAAAGATGCCTATATGCGACGATTTTGCGAGGCTTTCGTCTCAAATACCCCGCAAAGTATATATGACAATTTGTGACGAATTTACGAGGAAACCCTCGCAAAATCGTGGCAAAATTTTGAAATCCTAAACCCTAAATGATATATTATGCCCTTTTCGGAATATAAAAACATATCAAATAGGTTCTAATTGATATAAAAAATTATTTGTATCAATGTCAAAGTAATAAGAATAAGGTTGAGGGTATCACAATTTGCTACGGTTTTGCGAGGCTTTCGTTGCAAATGCCTTGCAAATTTTCTACGAATTTGCGAGGAAACCCTCGCAAAATCGTGGCAAAATTTTGAAACCCTAAACCGTAAATGATATATTATGCCCTTTTTGGAATATAAAAACATATCAAATAGGTCCTAATTGATATATAAAACTATTTGTATCAATGTCAAAGTAAGAAGAATAAGGTTGAGGGTATCACAATTTGCTAGGGTTTTGCAAGGCTTTCGTCGCAAATGCCTTGCAAATTTGCTACGAATTTGCGAGGAAACCCTCGCAAAATCGTAGCAAAATTTTGAAACCCTAAACCCTAAATGATATATTATGCCCTTTTTTAATATAAAAACATATCAAATAGGTCCTAATTGATATATAAAATTATTTGTATCAATGTCAAAGTAATAAGAATAAGGTTGAGGGTATCACAATTTGCTACGGTTTTGCGAGGCTTTCATCGCAAATGCCTTGCAAATTTGCTACGGTTTTGTGATGAAAACCCTCGCAAAACCGTAGCAAATTTTGAAACCCTAAACCCTAAATGATATATTATGTCCTTCTTGGAATATAAAAACATATCAAATAGGTCCTAACTGATATATAAAATTATTTGTATCAATGTCAAAGTAATAAGAATAAGGTTGAGGGTATCACAATTTGCTAGGGTTTTGCGAGGCTTTCGTCGCAAATGCCTCGCAAATTTGCTACGGTTTTGCGACGAAAACCCTCGCAAACCATAGCATATTTTGAAAACCTAAACCCTAAATGATATATTATGTCCTTCTTGGAATATAAAAACATATCAAATAGGTCCTAACTGATATATAAAATTATTTGTATCAATGTCAAAGTAATAAGAATAAGGTTGAGGGTATCACAATTTGCTACGGTTTTGCAAGGCTTTTGTCGCAAATGCCTCGCAAATTTGCTACGGTTTTGCGACGAAAACCCTCGCAAACCATAGCATATTTTGAAAACCTAAACCCTAAATGATATATTATGCCCTTCTTGGAATATAATAACATATCAAATAGGTCCTAATTGATATATAAAATTATTTGTATCAATGTCAAAGTAATAAGAATAAGGTTGAGGGTATCACAGTTTGCTACGGTTTTACGAGGCTTTCGTCGCAAAACCGTAGCAAATTTTGAAACCCTAAACCCTAACCAATACCTATATTAGCCGGTTTAAATAGGCCCTTCTTCGAATATTAAAATATAAGTATGAATCGTCTAATGAATAACAATCCGTCCAAAATTATTCAAATAAGACACTTATCAAAACATTATCGAGTAACATATATAACGAAGTATCATACACTTATACTATGAATATGATCAATCTATCATTTTTCCGATTTTACGAAGAACTTCATTTATTGGGCTAACTTTGCTTCATACATGCAGTAAAGACCTAAACAAGTGTATATTTACCATTTATGAATTGTAATATTGGTCTAAAACATCCAAACCCCTAAGTATACCCTAAACCTCATTTACGTGGGAATTGCGACGAAAACGTAGCAAATGCGTAGCAATTTACTATTTGCGACTATAGTTACGGTCAAATCTATTAATTGATCGTACATTCACCTTGGGATTTACATTTTGCAACATTTTTGCGACGATTTTTGAAATTTTGCGAGGGATTTACGACGCTTTGTGCGTGGGAAATGAAAAGTTTTCGCGGAAAACATGCATGGGTGAAAAATTTGGCCCACTTTGCGACGGAATTGCTACGTTTGTGCAAGGGAAAATTTTCCTTATATATGCAATTCCAACTTCCTCGCTCATTCTTCACATCTCTCTATCTCTCTCTAAACAAAACATTTCTCTCTCTAAAAAAAAATTTCTCCAACCTTCAAAATCATTCCCGACCTCATAAGGTAATTCTCTAAACTTTTCTTGTGGTTTATTACTTTTAAATTTTTAATTCATAGGTAATTAATTAGTTAAGTGTGGTTTTTAGGAGAATGGTTAGGAATAATTAATTAGAAATGGAAGTGTACTTTAGAATTGATAATTAACTAATGTTGATTAATTTAATTTATTGTGATCATTAAAATTTTTAAAATCATTAATAGATTAGATATTTAATTAATATTCTATTACTAATTTCAAAAATTATAAAATTTATTGTAGATGGCGGATAACGAGTATAGCCAGTTCGTACAATCTGGTGCTGGTTGTGGTAGAGGTAGAGGTCTTTCACAACCTGCGTACACATCCCACAGAGTTAGCGAAGATGAACCCCATCATTGCCAACATTATGAATAAGAAACAAGCAGCTTCGCGAAGAAGACCCGAAGCAGACGTAGGAGGCACATCGACCACCCGGGATCCGATCGATGATATCAATTTCGATATTTAAATTTTTTTTTGGTTTTAGTTTTATGTATTAAAACTTTATTTTATGTTTTTTTCAATTTTTTTAATATTTTCGAATTTTTTTTTTTTTCAAATTATAAATTATTTTCTTTTTCTTTTTTTTTTATAAAAAAACTGACATTTCTCGCAAAACCGTCACAAAATTATAGTCGCAATTCCGTCGCAAAAATGTTCGACGCAAAACCGTCGCAAATTATAGTCGCAATTCCATCGCGAAAATGTTCGACGCAAAACCATCACAAAACAAAAGTCGCAATTCCGTCGAAAATTAATTTGTTGCAACTGCATCGCAAATAATTTTGTCGCAAAAACATCGCTAATATAGCGAGGAATTTGCGACTACGTATATATTTGCGACGATTTTACGACGATTTTGGGTTTGCGACGAGCTAGTTGCGACAAACGAAAAATCGTCGCAATTGCTAATTTGCGACGAATTTGCTATGAAAATCGCCCTCGCAAATGGGGGTGTTTTCTTGTAACCATTGATGGAATAGTGAACTTTTCTCATCGAAGATACGGAAATTGTAGTCCCAAAAAAAACCTCTCTTGAGACAAGTCAAGTTCTTGGTATTCCGTTACAGAAACGAACAACTTTGAGGACGTGTGCGATGGCTTTGGGTGTGAGTCCTACAACACTATTTGGTGTAAGAAAGAAGAATTTATTTGACATACCAAAACCATCAAGCCACATTTTTAAAAAGACAATATGAGAGGTAGACTAAAGGTTTGAACCTTTATATTAAAATAAGAATACCTTACCTCATGAACCAAAATTTATTGATACGTACAATATGGTGCATATTGATGAGAAATGGTTTAGATGACGAAGAAGATCGAGAAATACTATCTACTTCCAATAGAAGATAAGTCACATCGTACATGTCAAAGTAATAATTATATCGGAAAGTGATGTTCCTAGCGGCGATGGTTTGTCCGAGGTTTGACGAGAATGGAACGAGATATTTTTTGGAAAAATTGGAATATTTCTATTTGTTACTGAAAAATCGGCTAAGAGATGGAGTAAAAATAGAGATGCTGGAACTTTAGAAAAAAAAAAGCGGTAACATCTATTAAGAGAGAAAATATAAAAGCTTGTTTGATTTTAAAGGTTATTCCAGCAGTTCATGAGAAGTGGCCAAGGGAAGATCGAGGGAATATAATTTTTTTTCAATAAGATAATGCAAAGCACATGTTTTATGTGGAGATAAAGATTTCCAAGAAGTCGCGTCCAAATATGACTTTGATATTCGTTTGATGTGTCAACCACCGATGAATTCATGATGATAAACTTTATTAAAAGAGTAAGGGATAAAAGATTATGCTTTATATCGAAGTACAAAGCGAGATCATCCATCAAAAGCTCCTAAAACAAGATCTATGATGAATTCTTCCAAGGGAGGCATGGTGGCTACTCTCTATGAACAAAAGTGTTTATGATTTTTGGAACACCCTAAAACAAGAGGCTAAAAACAAGTATATATAGGTCTAGGGTCTTCTAGAGTTTAACTTTGGGCAAAAACGTTTTTTTGGTTGAAACTACCAAATATGCATTACTCAAACTCACGATCTCTTTATCTCTGGTGCTGGGCATAAAAATGCTTCATCTTGTGCTGACAATGGTCAGGTGCAACGGTCTTAACTTCATTTACTGTTTGACTCAATTCTGCACCTTCTTCATCTTCGAGGTAGTTTGACATGTTTACAGTAGCATTTAACTTCCCAGTTGAGTTGATCTTCCGTGCGTAGGAAAACTTCAGACTCTTTAAAGATGTACAACTTGGTAAAATGTGATATTTTGATAATTTTTTGGCTTGGACTAAATCTTTGGCTTGTGAAACTTGCTCTAGCGTAGAATACACCTCTTTATGCTCTTTTTGACACTTTTTGATGAGGAAAAACTACCTCAATGTTGTAAAACCTTCTTAAAATACTTAGAACATACATTGGTATAGATATTAAAATAGGTAAAATATGGAGTATATAACCTCCTCCAGACTTAAACCTTGCTTGTCCTCAAGCAAAATCCAAGAATAAAAAAGAGGTTTGAAAATACAGGAACTTACAAATTCTGATAAATGTAGCATTAATACTATGATTCGCGATCGGTTCGAGGGCATCCTCATCATCCGCCATCCATGACTTTCGCAGACGGTTCCATACTTTTAAATAACAATATTACCAATTCTCATTGATGCTTCAACAAACTCTAAGTGTGAAGTTTCTCATCAAAGAATCGTTAGGTATGTAACATCCCGAAACCAAAATATGGATTTTGGTCAGGGGTGTCGATTGACACCAGGGCAGAGTGTCGATGGACACAAATGTTTTTGATCGGTTCAGATTAATTTTTAATCGTCCGGTTTATGGGTCAGTTTTAGGACGCAGCCCTAGGTCGGGTTTTATATAAGTCCAGCCACAGTTGCACGATTACCAATGAATTTTAGAGAGAAAGAAAATCATGTTTCGAGTATTGAGTGAGAATCGAAGGGTTTGTGAAGTGTTCTTTGCTGTTCTTCGTGTTTTCCTTTCCCGTAGAGGATTGTGTGCGTCCTTGTTGGCTTTTGAGCATGAGACCGGTGATTTCCAGCGAGGAATCAATGCTTTTCGGGGCTGTCCTGTGTCAGATTCTTAGCCGTTCTTCCTCTTTTCGCATTCTCGAGGTGAGTGTGTGATCGTGGATATGGGTTTAGGTTATTAGGAATTGATTGTTTGATTGTGATGATTTGGAGCGTTTGCTGTGTTGTTTCTGTGTGAATTTTGTGTCTGGAATCATGATGAACTCGCACGATGAAACGGAACACGAGTCGTGTGAGGATTTGACTCGGTTCAGGTTTCTGCGAGAGGTGTCGATTGGCACCTAGTGGTAGTGTCGAACGACACCACTGTTTTATGATCGCGAGGATTGAATGTTTGAATGCAGTGTCGATCGACACCAAGTGGGTGTGTCGATTGACACCCCCTGTTTTAAATGCTGAATTTTTTTAATTGTTGCGAATTGTTGTTTGCTCGCGTAGAATTGATAATTTATTTTCCCTATTTTATATCCGGTAGATGGGATGACCGCTCCACTAAGTATTTATTAAATACTTACGCAACTCTGTTTTTCCCTTTGAGTTGCAGGTAACAGAAATACGTGATCGCGAAATCAAGGTGAGAGAAGAGGATGATTGGGTGTTAGATTATGTTTCTTGTTACTAGTGAACCCGATGTTTAGGTTGCTAGATTTCTATTATTATTCTGGAATTTGATTTTTTTGGAATTGATTTATTGAATTATTGTTTTAATAATTTATTGGAGTATTTTTATGAGAATTTCTGCAACTGTTTAAAAAAAAAAAAATTGGGTGTTATATTTTGGTATCAGAGCCTAGAAGTTTTTAGGACATTGAAATTGGATAAACTAAGACTATGTGGTTAAATTGCTTACTGGTGGTTAGGCAGTTAGTAGTCTCAAATCATCCTCTTCGGCCTTTAAAGTGATTCCGCGGTAAGTTGTGTTTTATTTGTTTGTGACTTTTCGTTTGCTCACGTTTCCTGTCCTGTGTGGTAGATGGATACTGGAGTGAGAGGTCGTGCTAGAGGCCGTGGTCGTGGCCAAGTGCAAGAGTCGTCTAGCAGTCTGGCTGCATCCCAGACTCATCAGGTGGAGACCGCGAGCAAGACTAGTGCCAGTGTCAGTGTGGCAGTAGGTGCTGGGAGGGGCGCCGAGAGAGGTGCTCGTATAGGAGTGGGCCCGGCTGAGGGTGCTGCTCCAGCTCAAGGTTGGGATGATGTCATCGTGGGGCTTTTGACGCAGTTGTTGGAGAGATTTCCGGCGGTGGCTCTGGTACAGGCTCTAGCAGTACCTCCGGTAGTGGAGGGGCAGCAGAGAGCTGGATAGGTTGAGCAGCCGAGGGCTGTGGTTGCTGAGCATCCTCTCTATCTCGTGATGATGGGACAGATGCAGAAGACTGGTACGCCTTTCTTCACTGGCAGAATAGGGTCAGAGGGGGCCGTGTTGGGAATGTCCTGAAATCACACTTGTATTCACTCCAGTGATAGTTGTACTGTCGAAATTAGACATTCATATGATACTAGGTGATCATTACGTTTTGCTAGAAGCCGCTTATGATCTATGAGTTATGAACTCATTACTAGTATTATATGATCCTACAGGGTCACACACCTAAGCAAATAGGATTCACTTTATAAGGGAATGATCGTTAATGTAATGATCTAAATGATGTGTATTTGATACACATTATAAACATGTTTTAGAGGCAGTGTCGATCGACACTATAGTAGTGTCGATCGACACGGGGCTTTGACCAAAATAAGATTTCGGTTTAATAACTTAATTGATTCTGAATCGGTTCATGATCAATTAGGTTTTCTCCAGGGCCTATATAAGGAGTTATTTGGCACGACCTGAAAGAGAGAGTTTTTTTGAAAAAACCCTTTTGATAGCCGCCTTTGAGAAACACAGAAATCCCTGAAAGATCCGGTTCTAGGCACTAGTACCCCTGCGGATTCCTATTTGTGTGCGTGTGGACTATCAGTAGAGGCACTGCATTTGAAGTGCTCTAGATCTCGATTCCCTGATTCAATTCCGCTGCATAACTCCAGGTATATTCGAGATCCGTTCTGTCAGATTTTCAGTTTACAAACCCTAGATCCTAGGAAAAGGAATTGCATCTAGGTTGATTAATAGAGATTAATCCGGTAAAACTGAATGAATTCCTTCAGTGGTATCAGAGCCTTAGGGTTTAACTAGTAATCTGAATGAACAGTAATCGTTTTGATCAAGTTTCTTCGTAAAATCGTTTTCTCGAAATTGTTCAAATCGGCTGTAAAACCTAGTCGTGTCGATCGACACAATGGTTGTGTCGATCGACACGATGGTCTCTGCCTTGCGATTGATGAACCGGTTCAATTGGATTGAATCGGTTATCGCGCTTGGTTATCAGATCGATTAAACCGGCAAATCTCGGTTTGTTGCGGTTTGGTTGGCGTCGATCGACACAAATGTTATGTCGATCGACACCGACCGGTAATCGACCCGGTTCAATTAGATTGACCGCTTATCGATCCGGTTCAATTAGATTGACCGGTTATCAAAAAAATTGAATTTGGTTTGGTCAATGTCGATCGACACGAACCGGTTATTGAAACTTTGTGTCTGTTATCGAAACCAGTTCAATTGGATTGATCGGTTTTCGATGAACTGAGACAGAGAGGTAAGTGTCGATCGACACTAAGGTAGTGTCGATCGACAGCCTACGTAGATTGATGCTTAATGAACCAGTAAACATGGATCTTGGATCATTATATTATTTGAGGAAACATAGTTTTGAATATAATGCGAGTTTTCTTAATTGTTATGTTTACTCTTTCATTGAACATCGTAACTTACCCTCTACCTCTTTTGTTTCAGCAATGTCAAGCTCAAACAACACTTTTTCCCTGAGATCCGTCCTTGAGAAGGACAAGCTAAATGGATCTAATTTTCTGGAATGGTATCGGAACCTGAGAATTGTTCTCAGACAGGAGAAAAGGGACTATGTCCTTGATAAGGTTCTCCCCGAGAAGTACCGTGCCAATGCCCCTCAGACAGAGAAGAATGCTTGGGATAAGCATTCAAATGATGTGGTCGATGTGACTTGTCTGATGCTGGCTACCATGAACTCAGATTTGCAGAAGCAATATGAGAACGTGGCGTCGCCCATCGAGATAATCACTAGCCTGAAAGCTATGTTTCAGGAGCAGGCTCGAACTGAGAGATACCAGACGGTTAAATCTCTAGTTGAGTGCAAGCTACCAAGTGAGGCTCCAGTGAGTCCCCACGTCATAAAGATGATGGGTTATATTGATAACTTGGGGAAACTGGACTGTCCCATTAGCCAAGAGTTGGCTACTGACATCATACTGCAGTCACTGCCGCCAAGCTATGATACGTTCATCATGAACTATAACATGAACAGCTTGACGAAGACGTTGACTGAGTTACATGGCATGCTCAAGACAGCTGAGCCAAACATCAAGAAGAGTGCCCCAAATGTGCTTATGGTACAAGGGGGCAAAAAGTTTAAGAAACCCGGCAAGGGCAAGGGAAAGGGCAGGGCTGTCCAGGTTATGAACCAGGACAAACCTGCGCCTCCTCCTAAGCCTAAGGCTGGCTCTTTTGATGCTGATAAGTGCCATTTCTGCAATGAGTCTGGGCATTGGAAAAGAAATTGCAAGAAATTCCTGGATGGTCTGAAGAACAAGAAGAAGACGTATGAGACGACTTCTCCAGGTATTTATGTTATTGAAGTAAACGTTACTTCTACATGTTCTACCTCATGGGTATTAGATACCGGCTGTGGTGCTCATATTTGTACTAATGTGCAGGCACTAAGCAATAGTAGGACGGTGGAAAAAGGACAAGTGGAGCTGCGAGTCGGGAATGGATCAAAGGTTGCTGCGTTGGCCATGGGCACTTATCATTTGTCTTTGCCTTCGGGCTTGGTTTTAGAATTAAACAATTGCTACTTTGTACCTGCGATAAGCAGAAACATCATTTCAGTTTCCTGTTTGGATTTAGAAGGATTTGATTTTTCTATAAAGAATAAATGTTGTTCTTTTAATCGTGATGGTATGTTTTATGGTAGCGGCCCATTAGAGAATGGGCTTTACGTTTTAAACCAATCAATGCCCGTTTATAACATAAATACTAAGCGGTTTATGTATAATGACGAAAACCCGACTTTTCTCTGGCACTGTCGTTTGGGTCACATAAACGAGAAACGCATACAGAAGCTCCATAGTGATGGGCTTTTGAGCTCATTTGATTATGAATCATGTGAGAAGTGTGAATCTTGTTTGATGGGAAAAATGGCAAAGGCTCCTTTCAATAAACCAAATGAACGGGCCAGTGACTTATTGGGCCTTATAAATACAGATGTCTGCGGCCCAATGAGCACAAGTGCTAGAGGAAATTATCAATACTTCATTACCTTTACTGATGATTTCAGTAGGTATGGCTATGTCTATCTAATGAGACACAAGTCGGAATCCTTTGAGAAATTCAAGGAGTTCCAGAATGAAGTAGAGAACCAACTTGGAAAAAGTATTAAAGCTCTTCGATCAGATCGTGGAGGAGAATACTTAAGTCAAGAGTTCAGTGATCATCTGAGAGAGTGTGAAATTGTTTCACAGCTCACTCCTCCTGGAACGCCCCAATGGAATGGAGTGTCCGAGAGGAGGAATCAGACCCTATTGGATATGGTTCGATCAATGATGAGTCACACAGACCTTCCATTATCCTTTTGGGGATACGCTCTAGAAACGTCTGCGTTTACACTAAACAGAGTTCCTTCAAAATCAGTTGCAAAGACACCATATGAGATGTGGACTGGAAATGTTCCAAGTTTGTCTTTTCTGAAAATTTGGGGTTGTGAGACTTATGTAAAACGTTTAATATCCGATAAGCTCGCAACCAAATCTGATAAGTGCTTTTTCGTTGGTTATCCTAAGGAAACCAAGGCGTACTACTTCTACAACCGTTCTGAGAACAAAGTGTTTGTTGCTTGGGATTGTACTTTCCTTGAGAGAGAGTTTCTTCATAAGAAGAATAGTGGCAGTAAAGTACTACTCGAAGAAGTTCGAGAATCACAGGAGCCTGCTCAACCTAATGAGGAAGAGCAGCAGGTGGAACCACAAGGAGTTGTGGAACCAGCACCTGTGATGCCTGAAGTTCGCAGATCCGGAAGGATTCGTCACAAACCCGAGAGATACTACGGTCTTCTCGTGAATGATTGTCTTGACCTATTGATCATTGACAGTGACGAACCTACGAATTTCGAAGAATCAATGTTGGGCCGTGACTCCGAAAAGTGGCTTGGAGCCGCTAGATCCGAAATGGGATCCATGTCAGAAAACCAAGTATGGTCCTTGGTAAATTTACCCGATGGTGTAAAACCCATTGAGTGTAAATGGATCTTCAAGACGAAGATTGACGTGGATGGGAATATCCAGATATTCAAAACTAGATTAGTGGCTAAAGGTTTTAAACAAATTCATGGTATTGACTATGATGAGACCTATTCCCCAGTCGCTATGCTTAAATCCATTCGGATACTCCTAGCAACTGCCGCTTATTATGATTATGAGATTTGGCAGATGGATGTGAAAACAGCTTTCCTTAACGGAATTCTGGAAGAGGATGTGTATATGACACAACCTGAAGGTTTCACTGATCCTAAGAATGCTGGGATAGTATGCAAGCTTCATCGATCCATTTATGGATTGAAGCAAGCATCACGGAGTTGGAATCTTTGTTTTGATGAAGCGGTCAAAAAGTTTGACTTCGTCAAGAACGAAGAAGAACCATGTGTATACAAGAAGACTAGTGGGAGCGGAGTTGCATTTCTCATACTGTATGTAGACGACATACTTCTTCTCGGAAATGACGTTCCATTGCTTCAGTCTGTCAAGACTTGGCTTGGAAGTTGTTTTTCCATGAAAGACATGGGCGAAGCCGCGTACATTCTTGGAATAAGAATCTATAGAGATAGATTGATGAGGCTTATTGGATTGTGTCAAGATACTTATATAGATAAGGTATTGCACAGATTCAGTATGCAGGATTCCAAGAGAGGTTTCACGCCTATGTTACATGGTATAACTCTTAGTAAGAAGCAGTGTCCTTCGACACAAGCTGAGCAGGAGCGAATGAATAGAATTCCTTATGCTTCGGCAGTAGGATCTATTATGTATGCCATGCTCTGTACTCGTCCAGATGTTGCTTGTGCCTTAAGCATGACGAGTAGATACCAATCTGATATAGGTGAGTGTCACTGGAAAGCAGTCAAGAATATCCTCAAGTATTTGAGAAATACTAAGGATAAGTTCTTGGTGTATGGAGGAAATGATGAGCTAGTCATAAGTGGATTCACGGATGCAAGTTTTCAGACAGACAGAGACGATTTCCAGTCTCAGTCTGGTTATGTCTTTTGTCTGAATGGCGGTGCAGTCAGTTGGAAAAGTTCCAAGCAGAGCACCGTAGCTGATTCCACTACTGAGGCAGAATACATTGCCGCTTCGAAAGCAGCAAAGGAAGCTGTTTGGATCAAGAAGTTCGTGTCTGAACTTGGTGTGGTTCCTAGTATCGTAAAGCCTGTAGCATTGTATTGTGATAACAATGGAGCAATTGCTCAGGCGAAGGAACCAAGATCACACCAGAAATCCAAACACATAGAGAGGAAATATCACTTGATACGTGATATAATTGATAGAGGAGATGTGGAGATCAGCAGAGTTCCCATGGATGAGAATGTCGCTGATCCTCTGACCAAGCCCCTCCTGCGACCTAAGCATGAGAGTCATACTGCTGCTATAGGACTTAAGGAAATTAAGATGTGATCTTGATTTTAGTGGGAGTTGTCTTATTTTAAGTTATGCTTTGATGTTCATGTAATCATACTTTGGTTATTTTAATGAAATTTGATTTCAGTATTATTTAAATGTGTTTAAATGATAGTCCCTAAATAATTTATGACATTTTATAGGTCATCAAGTTGAGGACTTGTTCATGAAACCCTATGAGATATAAATGACATAGATTATATTTGTCCCTGGTCGAGGTTGTTAATGTGGGACACTGACAACCGCGTAAGACTAGCATGTGAGGTGATTGATGACTAAGTTTCATGAAGTCATTAATAAGAGTATTAAAGTCAATCACATAGATATATGTTAGAGAACATATGATCGGACATGACCCGCTAATGAGAACTCTACAGGAAAATTAAGTGTCATGAGAGGTTCTCATAACGACTATAGAGTATAGTCCTTAGACCTGAGTTCATCATGATTCCTTACATATGAATTGGTCCGTTTCGACTTTGTCAAACGTTATCCGTAAAAGGTGACTATAAAGGCATTGATTGAGCGTATCATGAAGTGTGTGAAGGAACAGGGATGGAACAAGATGGGATTTGTCCCTCCTGAAAAACAGGAGATAAATATATCAGGGCCCATCGAAGATTTGATACTGAGGAATGTGTGGCCGCACTCGAACGAGCTGAATGTCAGTCGTTTGCTTTGTCAGTATAAATCGGAGTTCGATGAACATGATTTTGGTTGAATAAGGATGACACAGTTCTTGCCTTATGCAATATCGAGATATAGCGATAAAGGGATTATTGGAATAGTTGATTCCAGTACAAGTGGGAGATTGTTGGGAATATCCTAAAATCACACTTGTATTCACTCCAGTGATATATTGTTATGAACTCATTACTAGTATTATATGATCCTACAGGGTCACAGACCTAACCAAATAGGATTCACTTTATAAGGGAATGATCGTTAATGTAATGATCTAAATGATGTGTATTTGATACACATTATAAACATGTTTTAGAGGCAGTGTCGATCGACACTATAGTAGTGTCGATCGACACGGGACTTTGACCGAAATAAGATTTCGGTTTAATAACTTAATTGATTCTGAATCGGTTCAGGATCAATTAGGTTTTCTCCAGGGCCTATATAAGGAGTTATTTGGCACGACCTTAAAGAGAGAGTATTTTTGAAAAAACCCTTTTGATAGCCGCCTTTGAGAAACACAGAAATCCCTGAAAGATCCGGTTCTAGGCACTAGTATCCCTGCAGATTCCTATTTGTGTGCGTGTGGACTATCAGTAGAGGCACTGCATTTGAAGTGCTCTAGATCTCGATTCCCTGATTCAATTCCGCTGCATAACTCCAGGTATATTCGAGAGCGTTCTGTCAGATTTTCAGTTTACAAACCTCAGATCCTAGGAAAAGGAATTGCATCTAGGTTGATTAATAGAGATTAATTCGGTAAAACTAAATGAATTCCTTCAGGCCGATGAGTGGTGCTTGAGAGTGGAACACAATTTTTGGTCGATCCGATGTCCTGCAGAGTATCGAGTAGAGTTGGTTGTGCATTATTTGAGCGAGGATGCGCATAGCTGGTGGAGATCGATGGAGTTCAGGAGAGATGTTTGGACTTGGGATGAGTTTGTGGGCGAGTTCAATGCCAAGTTCTTTCCTCGAGAGGCCTTGGACCGCTTGCAGATGAGGTATATGGAGCTGTCTCAGGGAGCGAGTTCAGTTCGGGATTATGATACCAGGTTCAACAAACTTCAGGTTTATGCTAGTCAGGGCATGATTGATGAGCGAACCCTTATGCAGATGTTCTTGCAGGGCTTCGGATGAGTATTAGGACCCAGTGTCGGGGTTTTATGTAAGCCTCGAGGGCGGAGTTGGTGGAGCTTGCTGCTTCGATTGAGGAGGATCAGCGTGAGCTCGTTGTTCCATCAGTTGCTAGTCCATATGTAGCTGCTCCTGCTGTTCAGCCGAGGAGAAAGCAGCAGCAGCAGCATTCTCGGAGTTCTGGTTCTAGCAAAGGCGGTAAGCTTGCGCAGGGTCAGAAGAGGAGATTCAACGAGGTTTTCGGAGGAGGCTAGAGCGGTCATGCTTGTTATGGATGCGGGAGTACTGAGCATTGAGTGGCTAGTTATCCCAAGAGGGAGGCATCTCAGGATGCCAATGTGTGTTTTCATTGCCGAGAGCCAGGGCATATCTGGCCGATGTGTCCTAAGTTGCAGCAGATGGCTGTGGCAGCAGTTCAACCAGTGATAGGGCAGCAAGTGGCTCAGTTGACAGCAGTGCAGTCGTTGGGCCAGATTGGGCCGCCACCGCAGGGCATCCTGGTAACGCGTAGATCACAAGTAAAATTTTAGACTCTAACTTTGTTAATTCTTAGTGGTTGAATTTGTGTTATGTCCTTTATTTTGCCTGTGGTAGTCGTTAGGGTTCTCAACGCATGTAAATTGTGTAGGGACCTTATTAGTGGGAGGTTTTGAGTCCCACGTTCTTTTTGATTCTAGAGCATCGAACTGCTTTATTACTCCAGAGCATGCCAAGCGCAATGGCATTCGGAGCAGTGCGGGGAAGCTTTTGGGTCTGGTTAAAATGGCTGGAGGGGGATTCCAGGCTACTTCCGGCCGAGCTAGAGCAGTGGATGTCCATATTGTCGGTTAGTCGATGCCGGTAGATTTGGTGATTAGTCCAGTGGAACTTTACGACGTGATTCTTGGAATGGATTGGTTGTCGTTTTATAAGGTTCATCTGGATTGTTTCAGAGGGAGAGTACCTTTTGAGCGAGATGCGGGGAAGTTAGTGTTTCAGGGCATGAAACCTACTTTAGGGAGTCTGGTAATCTCGGCTATTCAGGCTGAGCAAATGATAGTGCGGGGTTGCGAGGCTTACTTAGTGGTGATTTCGATGCCGAAGTCTGGTGGTGAGGTTGCTCTCAGGGAGATCCAAGTTGTTCGAGATTTTGTTGATGTTTTTCAGTTGCTGCAGAGATTACCACTGTCTCGGTTAAATCTTTTCTTCAGTAAGGGTTTTGTGCGACTGAGTGTGTCACCGTGGGGAGCGCCGGTTTTATTCGTAAAGAAGAGAGATGGGAGTATGCGTTTGTGTATTGACTATCGAGGTCTAAACCGGGTCACTGTGAAGAACAAGTACCCTCTTCTGAGGATTGATGAGCTTTTGGATCAGTTGAGGGGTGCTACTTGGTTCTCCAAGATAGACTAGGTGTTGGGTTATCATCAGATCCCGATAGATGAGGCAGATGTTCGTAAGACAGCGTTCAGGATGAGATACGGGCATTTTGAGTTCGTGGTCATGCCTTTTGGTTTGACAAATGCGCCGGTGGCTTTCATGAGATTAATGAACGACGTGTTCAAGGAGTATTTGGACGTGTTCGTTATCATCTTTATTGTTGACATCTTGGTTTATTCGAGGAGTCCCGAGGAGCACGAGGCTCATCTGAGGTTGGTTTTGGAGAAGCTTCGAGAGCATAAGCTGTATGCCAAGTTGAGTAAGTGCAGTTTTTGGTAGAGACAGATGGGATTCCTTGGTCATATTGTATCTTAAGCGGGTGTTTCAGTGGATCTGGCAAAGATAGAAGATATAAGGGATTGGCCGAGATCGTGTAATGCTACCAAGATCAGGAGTTTCTTGGGTTTGGCAGGTTATTACCAGAGGTTCGTTAAGGTTTTTGCGAGTATGGCTCAGCCGATGAAGAAGCTGATTGGTAAGGATTTTCCGTTTATTTAGTCGCCGGAGTGTGAGGAGAGCTTTGCGAGGCTCGAGGAGATGTTGACTAGTACGCCTTATACCGTGTACACAGATGCTTCAGGAGTTGGTATGGGTTGTGTTTTGATGCAGGAGGGCAAGGTCATTGCGTATGCTTTGAGGCAGTGGCAGGGTAGTGAGCGTAATCGCCCTATAAATGATCTTGAGTTGGGAGCTGTAGTTTTTGCTCTGAAGATTTGGAGATCGTACCTTTATGGTGGGAGGGAGAAGATCTTTACAGATCATAAGAATCTGCAGCATATCTTCACTCAGCCATTTCTGAATATGAGACAGAGGGGCTGGATTGAGTTTTTGGCGGATTACGAGCTGGAGATCCATTACCATCCGGGTAAGGCTAATCAGGTGGCTGATGCTATGAGTCGGAGGAGGGTTGATTCGATTCGGGAGCAGGAGGTTGAGGCCTTAGTGGGCGAGATTAGTGCCTTGCAGTTGTGTGCTATTTCGTCGGAGCCTTTGGGATTAGAGGCCGTGGATCAGGAAAATCTTTTGAGTAGGATCCGAGTAGCTCAGGAGAGCGATCAGTTTTTGGTTGAGGCGTCAAGGGTCGTTGGATATGAGTATATTTTCTCTTCGAATGGGACTATTTTGGTTCGCGGGCGGGTTTGTGTGCCCAAGGATGAGATATTGCGGCAGGAGATTCTGCGAGAGGCTCATGCGAGCAAGTTTTCTATTCATCCGGGTGCGACCAAGATGTATCATGACCTTAAGCAGTATTATCATTGGGTCGGGATGAAGAGAGATGTAGCTGACTGGGTCGCGAAGTGCGATATGTGCCAGTTAGTGAAGGCAGAGCATCAGGTTCTGGGAGGGAAGTTGCAGAGTTTACCCATTCCTTAGTGGAAGTGGGATATGATCACTATGGATTTTGTGGTCGGTTTACCTACTTCGAGGACTTATGATGCGATTTGGGTTATTGTGGATCGGTTGACTAAGTCTACATATTTTCTAGCCGTTAAAAAGACTGATGGAGCTGCGGTTTTGGCAAAGAAGTTTGTGCGAGAGATTGTGAGGCTGCATGGTGTGCCTGCCAGTATTGTGTCAGACCGAGATCCTAAGTTTGCGTCTGAGTTTTGGGGAGCTTTTCAGACAGAGATGGGCATGAGGGTGCATATGAGTACAGCGTATCATCCGCAGACTGATGGTCAGTCAGAGAGGACTATTTAGACCTTAGAGGATCTGCTCAGGATGTGCGTTTTGGATTGGGGTGGTCACTGGTTTGATCATCTGTGCCTGGCTGAGTTTGCGTATAACAACAATTTTCAGGCGAGTATTGGCATGGCTCCGTATGAGGCGCTTTATTGGAGGATGTGCAGGACACCTTTATGCTGGCCCCAAGTGGGGGAGAGGAGCATTCTGGGTGCGAGTTTCGTTCAGGAAACGACGGAAAAAATCCGTATTTTAAAGCTGAACATGAAGGAAGCTCAGGATCGTCAGCGGAGTTATGCTGATAAGCGGCGGAGAGAGCTTGAGTTTTCAGTGGGAGATCGTGTGTATCTCAAGATGGCTATGTTGAGGGGTCCTAACAGATCCATAGCAAAAAACAAGCTAAGTCCGCGTTTTATGGGACCGTTCCCGGTGGTGGAGCGAGTTGCACCAGTGGCGTATCGGTTAGAGTAACCTCCGATCATGAAGGCATTCCACAAGGTGTTTCATGTGTATATGCTGAGGAAGTGCCTCCATTAGTCAAAGGAGTTGGTGGCTAAGATCCCGGAGGATCTACAGCCAGATTTGACAGTTCCGGCGGTTTCTGTGAGGATTCTTGAGATGAGAGAGAAGGTTCTGCACCAGAAGAAGATACCGTTGCTAAGAATCTTGTGGGACTGTAGCGGTACAAAGGATGAGACATGGGAGTTGGAGGCAAAGATGAAGTTAAAGTTCAGGAACTGGTTCGACAAGCAGGTCGTAGCTTGAGCTTACTGTATCTTTGTGGTTCCAGATTTTTTATAGCGTGGTTATTGTTGTTTAGGTTCATGTATTTTTCGTTTTGTTTGTAACGATATACATTTTTGGAATTTATAAGATGGAGTTTCCTTATCTATTTTCTGTGTCGTTATGAGATGTGTGGTTCTTATAAGCATGTTGTTGATTGACCAGTTTGGGTCGTGTTCTCAATGATATTTCGGGTGGGAAATATTGAGATAGGCCAAATGGGGCAGATCTAATCATAGATGTTAGTAAACGTTTTTCTTTTAAATTTAATACTCTAGGGATAGTGGTATTCCCGAATAACTCATTACAAATTTAGATGACAGTGGGTCTTTGGCGGTCTACTCATGACAAGTGGATCACAGCGTAGTACCGGAGGTTACTTACCGATGACGGGTGGATCACGGTATAGTATAGTGGGATGCTTACTTATCTGTGACAAGTGGGTCTAAGGATAAGTATTTGGAGATGGTGGGTCTCTTGAAGGGAGTAAGTTCCCTTCATTCTTTATGGAGTTGGTGGTCTCCAGAGGCCTATTTGAGATGAATGGATCTCAGTATGAGTCTAGAGGGAAAGTGGTTCCCGGTATACCATTGGTGGTTGGTATAATTGTTACTAAGGGATGCGTCCTGAGAACAAGGTAGTGAGTTAGGAGTAATAAATGTCTAGAAACCTTGTGTATTAACATAAGGATTAGATGAGAGGTCATGGATCGGGTGAGGATCTTTGATGTGTTGACCAAGTGAGGTCAGGTTCTTCGGTCTTGGATAGACGGTTTACGGGATTCGAGGTCGAATCCAGATTAGTGGGGGAGAGTTGTAACATCCCGAAACCAAAATATGGATTATGGTCAGGGGTGTCGATCGACACCAGGGCAGGGTGTCGATTGACACCAATGTTTTTGATCGGTTCGGATTAATTTTTAATCGTCCGGTTTACGGGTCAGTTTTGGGACGCAACCCTAGGTCGGGTTTTATATAAGTCCAGCTGCAGTTGCACGATTACCGAGGACTTTTATAGAGAAAGGAAATCGTGTTTCGAGTATTGAGTGAGAATTGAAGGGTTTGTGAAGTGTTCTTCGCCGTTCTTCTTGTTTTCCTTTCCCGTAGAGGATTGTGTGCATCCGTGTTGGCTTTTGAGCGTGAGACCGATGATTTCCAACGAGGAATCAATGCTTTTCGGAGCTGTTATGTATCAGATTCTTAGCCGTTCTTCTTCTTTTTGCGTTCTCGAGGTGAGTGCGTGATCGTGGATATGGGTTTCGGTTATTAGGAATTGATTGTTTGATTGTGATGATTTGGAGCGTTTCCTGTGTTGTTTCTGTGTGAATTGTGTGTCTGGAATCGTGATGAACTCGCACGATGAAACGGACACGAATCGTGTGAGGATTTAACTCGGTTCAGGTTTTTCCGAGAAGTGTCGATCGACACCTAGTGGTAGTGTCGATCGACACCACTATTTTATGATTGCGAGGATTGAATGTTTGAGTGCAGTGTCGATCGACACCAAGTGGGTGTGTCGATCGACACCCCCTGTTTTAAATGCTGAATTTGTTTAATTGTTGCGAATTGTTGTTTGCTCACGTAGAATTGATAATCCATTTTCCCTATTTTATATCCGGTAGATGGGATGACCACTCCACTAAGTATTTATTAAATACTTACGCAACTCTGTTTTTCCCTTTGAGTTGCAGGTAACAGAAATGCGTGATCGCGGAATCAAGGCGAGAGAATAGGATGATAGGGTGTTAGAATATGTTTCTAGTTTCTAGTGAACCCGGTGTTTAGGTTGCTATATTTCTATTATTATTCTGGAATTTGATTTTTTTTGGAATTGATTTATTGAATTATTGTTTTAATAATTTATTGGAGTATTTTTATGAGAATTTCCGCAACTGTTTTAAAAACAAAATTGGGGTTTATAAGGTAAACGACTAGGTATAGAAAGGCTAATTTAATTGGTGAGGTAATAGTGTTTAGGGTTACCATATTCTCCGGGAGATGCGAGATATTATGCAAAATCACAAGAGAGAATGGACCTATTGAAGTCGACAGTCCTAACCACTTTGATGCCTTTCTCACCTAGACATATATCTTTCTCCGGAAATGGTCGTAAATCACTTTAAATTTTACCATTTCCCACACTTCTTCACCTCATTTTCTTGGGATGTTTCCTTGGCCTTAGACTCTTTTATTGACACATTTTCCTTTCCCGCTGTTCATAAAATTTTATTTTAATTTTTTTTTAGAACATGAGAAGGGTCTTTAATAACATGGGTCTAATAGAGGCACGAATATATTCCCTTTTAATGTCGAGTCCAAGGTTTCGCCATGCTCTAAGAACAATATTTGTTGTACTTCACCGAATTTTGTAACTGCTGCATCTCTAATGGTTAGAACTGCGTCGATCTTCTTTCTCTCCGACATTTTTGAACATATCTGCAGATAAAAAATGAAAAAAGAGAGTGCATGAGGACTGAAAGAAAGGCTTAGGGTATAGGTGTGGTACCAACTAAAAATGAGTTGGTCATTCAAGACACGGAGAGTGGTAAAAAAGGAAAAAAATGTCTTCAACGTGTAATATGTTTCCAAGTTTAACTCCTTAATGAGAAACAATGAATGGGTTAGTGTAAATAAAGGCAAAATTAGATTAGTATAAGACGAGACAAAACCAAAATTTCATGGGGCGAGTCCGGTCATGAAGGTTTCTGAATCGGCTTTCCTGAACAAATCTGGTGATAAATCACTGAATCATAACATCTAAGCATACATTTATGAAAATGTTAATGCTCCAAAACATATAGTTTTGACTCAATAAAACATAAGAAAAATAAGGAAAACATAAGAAAAAGAAAAAGACATTAATACGACAAAATACCCCCCAGACTTACTTCACATTGTCCCAGAGTGAAAGTAATGTACAAATGGGAGAGATGGACTCAATAAAAAGGAAAAATGATTAAAAAAGAGATAGGGATAGATAAAAGTCGAGACACCTGACTCAGAAAGTAGGCGAAAGAGTCTCTAGCGTGTCAAGAACATCGGCAGGTAAGCGGTCTCCATCATAATCAAGGTCACGTGATGGTTGTCCTTGGGGCTCGTGGTCAGTCCACTCGTGGTCACGTGTAGTGGTTGCTAATAGCATCATCCTCTGTGTCCTTACGATTGAAACCCGAAAGAAGTGATAAACTACCAAAAGTCGAGAACTAACAACTAGCATTGCATCCGTTCGACATTACATAAGCAGAAAAGAAAACAAGTAACCACTAAACCCACCAACACTATTATTTCCTTCAAAGGAAGTGTCAATTTCCAGATGTCCGTTGGGCATTGATCCCCAATTTTTAATGCACATAAAGGATATTATCTCAATTGGTTAAATTGATGTGGATAAATTTTTTCACGTTTGAAATAACAAATCTTTAATTTTTATCCACGTAGCAATTGTTTCTTAAAATAAAAAAGATCAATTAGTTAAGTAATACTGGATAAGTTCATAATTAGGTAAGTGATATTTTTTTCCGAAAGTGGAGAACATTGTTCATTTTTTCCACAAAGTGAACAAAAGTAACCCGGACGTGACCACACGCGCCTACAACAGGGGATACACAATCTAGTAGCTTGTAAGAGAAGATTTTGTAACTTTTGTACTTTAGGTGTAGTGTAGCCGGCGTCGTGATTCTGTCCACACATTTTCTCTGTCGTCGAGGCATTTAATGCGCATATATTGAAAGATTCAGAGGTATATACATAAAACAATATGTAAATTGCTTGTATAGATGGAAACATAAACATTATCCTCTATATAAGACATTATCCAGTGAGTAATATCTTCACCTTTTTTAGAACTTGTTTCTTAGGCCTGACAACCATTTTTTAGGGAGCCTGATGGAGACATGAGGATATCGTGGGGACACCATCACCAGTGTCTTCAGTTTTAATGATAGTGATACCTATTTACTCTGTCGTCGAGGCATTTAATGCGCATATATGAAAAGATTAACAATATGTAAATTACTTGTATAGATGTAAACATCTTGAATAGATGGAAACATAAACATTATCCTCTATATAAGACATTATCTAGTGAGTAATTTCTTCACCTTCTGCAGAACTTGTTCCTTAGTCCTGACAACCATGTTCTAAGGAGCCATATGGAGACAAGAGGATATCGTGGAGACACCATCATTAGTGTCTTCAGTTCTGATGATAGTGATACATATTCCTCAACTGTATCTTCTAGTGAGGTGTTGGTCACAAATGAATTTGAGGCTGAACTAGATAGAGCTTTGCTTGAGGCTGTTAATAGAGTCCAAGTTTACCCCCAACCTCCATCTTGGGACACCACCATCGGTCGTACATGAAAACGGTATACTTATATTTGGATTGTTATTTGCAATTAGGTGCTAACATAATAGTTGACAAATAAATCATTTAAGATACCTTCTTTTACGTGTATGTTTGGATAACTTTGCTAACCATTTTGAATACTATCTACAATTTAATATTGTAGGTGAGGCGGTTAACTACATAGTTGAACTAACCCCATAACCGGAATCTGAAGTTTTAATTGGTGGTCCATCTTTCCACTGTTCTTAATGGGCTGGAAATTAACACTACCCACCAGACCGTGACGATCAAAACGGTATGGTTTATTATTAACTTTGTTTCAATTTTCTTGCTAAATTTTTAGTTCACCGGAAAAAAAACAAATCATGTATTTTCATTAAGTATGATTACGAATTTGAATAGTAAACTACAATTTGATTTTGTAGGGGTCGCCGTTAACCACATAGTTGAACCACCTCCAGAACCACAAATTGAGGCTTCTAATGGATCTCCATCAATTATGGCTTCTAATGATCTTAGCAACATTGCACTTATAGCGGTTAATTTGTTAGATAATCCAAAAAAAATTAATAATCAAGAAAGTACAAAAGTTGGGGTATGTGACAAAAAATCACTCATTAGATTTAGTTAGTTATTGTTTTTTATTTGGCTATTTTCTTTTAAATTTTGTTGATTTTTGATTCTTTAAAAAAAAAAAAAAGTCTCCACCGATCAAATTCTACCAAACCAGTCATTGGTTTACTTTTTAAAAGAGGACATTTATTCGACCACTTGTATAGCCAAAGACATGCAATATAAAAGATAGAACAACACCTGTTTTCCTGTAATGAGCTTAAGACTCTCTTTTTAAGATAAAAGCTTTGCTTTCTCTCTCAATTAGGGCTTTGATCGATATTTTCCTTGACTAAAGTTGTTTTGAGTGTTTGTCGTTTTGATTTTGCGGCAGAGATCTAGATTTTGTTCATCAAAAAATTTCAAATCTCTTCGGTTTTTCTATCAAAGCTTCGAATCAATCAGTTTCAAAGGAGTTTGAGGTATCGCTACCAACATAGATAAGGCTATGGGTTCGATGAGGTTAGAAGACGAGGATGTTCCGTTCGATCTTCCAGATCTTCCTGAGTTTAGTTCAAGTGAGCGTAACAGTTTGAGTATCATAGGTAGAATTTTAAATCATGATCATCAGAAGGTGTCTGATGTGGTTTTCGATATGCCAAGGAAATGGCAAATCAAAGACAGAGTTCGTGGTGTGGTACTATCAAAGGATCGTTTTCAGTTTATTTTCAAGTATGAAGTTGATCTGGAAGAAGTGTTAAGGAAAGGAGTTCACTGTTTCAATCAGTGGGCTTTGGCGCTTGAGAGATGGGTGGTTACACCTCCCCCTGATTACTTACAATTCTTAGAAGTGTGGGTTCAGCTGAGGGATTTACCGGTGAATCATACGACTGAGTCTTTGATAACTACTTTTGTGGGAAGAGTGGTTGAAGTTGCTTTCGACCCAGAGAAAACAAGAAACAGAGATTATGAAAGGGTCAAGGTGAAGATTGATATCTCTAAACCTTTGAGGAAAACAAAGGTCATCAACATTCCAGGTGGAGAAAAGATCATTATTAGGTATGATTATGAAAGACTGCAGAAAAGATGTTTCTCATGTCAGCGGCTTACGCATGACCAGAGTAAATGTCCCTTGATAATCGTTCCGAAAAAAGGGGGTTGATAGAAGAGTCACAAGGTTGAAGGCTGGTTCTGAGGGGGCTAAGAAAGTTTTCGTTGCAGGGGATCCTTTGTTTGGAACTCTGAGAGAGGATCAAGTTGGTGTGGATCCTCAAACAGGTCATCTTAGAATTACGGATGAAATTCTTAATGAAATGAGAAGATATTTATTGCATGTTGATGGAACAAGCAGGCTAATCAGAGAAGAAAAAGTGAAAGTGTCAATTCAGGAGCTGGAAAATGATATCCTTGGTCAGAAGTTGGCCTTGAGACTTGAGCTTGCTCCTATCTTCTCTCCTGATGTTGATAAATGGAAAGGATTAGTGTTCAGTTTTGAAGATCAAGCAAAGCTCAACTTTAATGCAAAGATGGTAAAGGGTGGTCAAAGGTTGATGGGTGATGCCATTAGGTCAGGGATGGCTATAGGTCAAGGATGGCTATGGGTATGGGCCCTTATGGCTGCTGAGTCTGGTAATCAAGCTTGCTCTACGGTTTTTAGAGCTGGTATTTCTGATAACCAGAAATAAGTTTGATAACCAGAAAGCCTAGAAGAAGGCCATCAAAGACCAAAAGAAACTTGCAGAAGATAGGTGATGGTCAATTACTTGAGGTGGTTATTAAGAAAGCTCCCCTCAAGCTTCAAGCAAAAGGATCTACTCATGATGTGGAACCTGGATTACATGGGGAGGCTGAAGGATCACATAATAAAAGAGTAGCTAAAAGAAAGAGCTCTGATGGTGTGGACAGGGATGGTTCTGCCAAAAGTGCTAGGTCAGTTGAAAAAGTGGTGGTCCCAATGGCGGGACTCACCACTCTCCAATGAGTCTTTTAAGCTAGAATTGTCAAGGATTGGGATCTTTGGAGGACTTGACAATTCATTGACTCAAGGAAATGAGAAAGAACCATTTCCCTGAAATACTTTTTCTAATAGAAACAATGCACGGTAGAGATGTTTTAGTTGATTTGCAAGTGTGGTTGGGGTATGATAGAGTTTACACTGTCAACCCAATAGGTAGGAGTGGTGGTTTAGCTGTTTTCTCGAAGAATAGTGTACAAATTGACTTTAAGCATGTGGATAAGATTATTATGGATTTTTATGTACAGTTTGGAGCCTTGAGTTATTTTGTCTCCTGTGTTTATGGAGCTCCTTCTGTGGAGGATAGACCAAAAGTTTGAGAGAGGCTCACCCAGATTGGTATCAGTAGAAAGGAAAGTTGGGCCATGATTGGTGATTTTAATGAAGTTCTGCACAATGGAGAAAAGATTGGTGGCCCAACTAGAAGGGATTCATCCTTTATTTCTTTTGGTGATATGGTGAATGCTAATGAAATGTTGGAATTGCCTTCTTCTGGGAACAGTTTTACATGGGGAGGGATGAGGTGTAAACTGTACATCCAGAGCAAGTTAGACAGATGTTTTGGAAATGATGAGTGGTTTAAAATGTTTCCAGCTTCAAATCAATGTTTTCTTGCTAAAAGGGGTTCTGATCACAGGCCTGTCTTAGTCAAGCTGATGGATACTTCTCAATCCTACAGAGGTAACTTCAGATTTGATAAGTGTCTTTTGAATAAGCCGAATATGAAGGAGGCACTTATAAATGCATGGTCAAAAGGAGTTCGGTCTTGGAATGGATCTATATCTGATAAGATTTGAAAGTGTAGACAAGCCCTAAGTAAATGGAAGAAGGAGAATACATTGAATGCTCTGGATAAGATTTTACAGCTTCAGGATGCACTGGAGCTGGAGCAATCTTCTGGTTTTCCTTCTACTGCTTATGTGCTGAGTCTCAAAAGAAGTTTGATTGATGCTTATAGAGAGGAAGAGAATTTTTAGAGGCAGAGAAGTAGAGAGAAATGGCTAAAGGATGGGGATCTTAATACCAAATTCTTTCATGAATCAGTCAAAGCATCTAGAGAAAGAAAGAGGATTAAGATGTTGATGAATGTTAATGGAAATTCTCACAATGATGAAGCGTCGAAAGGAGAGATTGCAACTGCTTATTTCTCCTAGTTATTCAAATCCTCTAGTCCTGATGATTTCAGTGAGTTTTTTCAAGGTTTTCAAAGAAAGGTTCCCAATAGAGTTAATGATGTGTTGGTCAGTCTTGTCTCCAACACAGAAATCAAAGAAGCAGTATTCTCAATCAAACCATCTAGTGCTCCTGGGCCAGATGGGATGAATGCTCTTTTCTTTCATAAATATTGGGACATAGTGGGGGAGCAGGTTTCTTTAGAAGTTAAGAAATTCTTTGATGATGGTGTGCTTCCAAAGGAATGGAACTACACGCATTTGTTTCTTCTTCCAAAGACTGAAAGGCCAAGTGTCATGACAGATTTGAGGCTAATCAGTCTTTGTTCGATGCTCTACAAGATTGTATCTAAGATCATGGTTTTCAGGTTACAACCTCTTCTTCATGTTATTATTTCTCCCAACCAGTCTCCTTTTGTGGCTGAGAGACTAATATCAGACAATATCTTGGTAGCTCATGAGTTAATTCACTCTTTGGGTTCTCATAAGGTAATCTCTTATGAGTTCATGACAATCTAATCTGATATGTCAAAGGCTAATGATAGGGTGGAGTGGCATTATTTTAGTGGTTTGTTGACGGCAATGGGTTTCATGCAAGATGGATAAAATGGGTGATGCTTTGTGTCTCTTCTGTCTTATATTCTATTTTAATTAATAATCAGCCTCATGGATTGATCACACCAGAGAGAGGGTTGAGACAGGGTGATCCTCTATCCCCTTTCCTCTTTGTGATGTGTACAGAAGGGCTTACTCATCTGTTGAACCAAGCTAAACAGGCTGGTACTATTAATGGTATTTAGTTTGAGTCTGATGGCCCCTCAGTTCATCATTTTCTTTTTGCAGATGACAGCCTATTCTTATGCAAAGCCAATGAGGATCAGGCTAATCATTTGAATAGGATTCTAAAGATTTATGGTGATGCTACTGGTTAGAGAGTAAATTTGAATAAATCCTCTATCACTTTTAGATCTAAAGTAGAGAGTGGTATCTAAGCCATGATCAAAAGCATTACTGGAATTTTAAATGAAGGAGGAGTAGGAACATATCCCGGTTTGCCAGAGTGCTTAAGTGGATCTAAAGTGCAGATGCTGGATTTCTTAAAAGAGAAAATGAGTTCTCATCTTAGTGGGTGGTTTGCTAAGACTCTTTCTCTGGGTGGTAAGGAAACTTTGATGAAATCAGTGGCCATGGCACTTCCTGTGTATGCGATGTCGTGTTTTAGATTACCTAAGACTACTTGCAAGAGTCTTACATCTGCTATGTCAGCTTTTTGGTGGAACTCAGTTGAGAGCAAGAGGAAAACTCATTGGGTGAGTTGGGATAGACTCTGTCTATCAAAAGAACTAAGTGGTTTGGGTTTTCGTGATCTTCAAGGTTTCAATCAAGCAATGCTTGCTAAGCAAGCTTGGAGATTACTTGTCCAGCCTGACTCTTTATTTACAAAGGTCATTAAGAACAGGTACTTCCCAACATCTGTTTTCATGGATGCCTCTCTTGGAGCAGGACCTTCTTTTGGGTGGAAAAGGATTGTTTTTGGTAGAGAGCTACTGGAAAAAGGATTAAAGAAAATGATTGGAAATGGGAAAAACAAAAAAGTGTGGGCTGATCAGTGGCTTTTTTATGGGACTATAAGACTTCCACTGATGAAGAATGGTTTTATTAATATTGATCTCAGAGTCTCATCACTCATTGATATGGATAGAAGGGATTGGAACATGGGGGTTTTGAAGGATTTGTTTTATCCAGCAGATGTGAGCCTGATCTCTGCAAAGAAGGCAGTCATTTCAATTGAGGACTATCAATGTTGGATGCATACAAAAAATGGAGAATATTCTGTTAGTTCTGGTTACTGGTTGGCTAACCAAATTAAAAATGCTGATGTGATCAGAGAAGCTAGTATGAATCCTTCTTTGAATGGGATAAAAGTACAGGTATGGAGTTTAAAGACTTCTTACAAGATAAAGTTATTTTTGTGGAGAGTTTTGTCTAATGCTGTGGCAGTAGCAGATAACCTGTCCCGTAGAGGAATGGAACTAGATTTGAGGTGTCAAGCATACGGTGCAGATTGTGAGACTATAAATCATGTGTTATTTATTTGCCCCGTGGCTAGATTGACTTGGGCCCTGTCTGATTTTCCAAATCCACCCAGTGGTTTTGATCAGGTTTCCCTTTTCTCCAACTTTCACTACCTCTTTTTGGTTGAAAAGATAAGCTTGGTTAGGGAGGAGATCAGACGTAGTTTCCTTTGGATTCTATGGTATCTTTGGAAGAATAGAAATGCCTTTTGTTTTGAAGGAAAAGCTTTTATCCCTACTGAATCTATTTGTAAGATTAGGGATGGGACAGATAAATGGGCTTTGGCTCAGGTGGTTGAGAATGTCAATGTGTATGACCATGAGATCAAACCGGGTAGAAAAGAGGTCAAATGGAGGAGACCACTAGCTCCATGGCTTAAATGTAATATAGGTATGTCTTGGTCCAAGAGAAATAGTGTTGGGGATTTCTCCTAGGTTTTAAGAGATGAAAAAGGAGTGGTGTTAATGCACACTAGAAGATCTTTTGCTGGTTTAAAATCTTTTGAAGAAGTTCAGCTCAAAGGTCTTTTATGGGTGATGGAGAGTATGGTTTCTCTCAGGTTTAACAAGATCATCTTTGCCTTTGAGGCTTCGATGTTGGTCAAGGCTATTAGTAACCCATCTAGTTGGCCGGCCTTTTGGTATCATGTTTCCGAGATGAATCATGTCCTGATCAAGATTGAGGATTGGAAACTGATTTTTGAAAGTTGAAGTGCAAACAGAGGTGCCTTTGTGATAGCTCAGAGTGTTACTCTTGAGAATCGTTGGTAATCATATGTTGCTCAAAGCCATCCCGAGAGACTTAGTGAGCTATTTGATTGCGAGAAAGTTTGATTTGATTGCCATTTCTTCTTTGATCAAATTTTTGGATCAGTGAATTGTATTGTTGCAATGTCCTTCTTGCATTTGGTTTTGTAAGTTTGACATGTAATCTTAAACAATTCCTTATAATTAATCATTCAGATGGCAAAAAAAAAGTATAGCCAAAGACATGCTAGTTGACTAGAAACAACTTATTATATGGTTTTTTTGTCAATAAATTTAGTTTGTTTTATTATCTTCCCATTTTCCGTCTTACCCACACAAATATTTTATTTGGACAGTCGATGATAAAATTTGTATTTAATATTTATAAGTCATTAGCAAAGAGATAAATATCATTTTCGTTGCGAGTTTTTGTTTTGTTTAATAATACGTTTTTTTTACATATTTTAGATGATTCAAATTTCATATTTATAAGAAATGGTTGATATGGACATACATTTAATTTTATTTACATATTTAACCCATGACAAGGGAAATTAGCATGAATAACAATGAAAAATTATAATTTAAACTTTAACCAAAAAATCTAAATCTATTGGCCATAAGTTTGCCACAAATACCACTTTTGGCTAGTTTTTTTAATTATAATTTTTTTGATTGCTATTAAGCAAATTAACCCTTATGACAATAAATTAGTTATGATAAAAAAGTAGATTTTTAGACAAAGATTGTAATTCAATTGCCGAAACCAAAATTAAATAAGAGAAGAAGAGGTAGAGGGTGGCGAACCACCACCATACGCGTAACAAAGAAAAACAAATTCGATAAGACAAGTGCTCCAGAGGTGGATGAAGAAGGCAAACCCTAATCCCCAATCCTTCTAAACTCTAATCCTGGGGTTTCAAGTTTTCCAACTCTCTATTGCTCAATCATCATTTCCCTCTCCTGGTAAAATTGCAAATCCTTCGCCCTAATTTCATTTTCGCCTGGTATATGCGCCAGATTTTCTCGCCATGCTCTGTTTTGTAATTTGCATAGCTCAAACTTATGAATCTGGTCGTTGTTATATGAATTGGGTTTTATTCAGATTTGTGCATTAAAGATTCAAATTCGTTGGTTATTTGAAATTGATTGCTGAATTTTTCATCTGCAGAGAGAAATTTGATTTCTGAAATCTAAAGGTCGTTCCTTTTGATCGGAGACTGCACAATAAAGCCCTAATATTTCTCAGATTCAGAAAAAACCCTAAATTGATCGATCGATATGAGTACTCAAGGGACAGGAGGACCTTCTTCAACCTCAGGAAGGAGAAGCACTTCAAGTGTCCGGCGAGGACCACCACCTTCCAAGAAACCAGTCCAATCAGATAACGGAAACACCAATGGGAACACCTCAAAACCCAATTCACCTCCTCCTCAACCTCCTTCTAATGGAGAAAGAACAGTCAAGAAGCTTCGATTATCGAAAGCTCTTACTATCCCTGAAGCAACAACTGTATTCGACGCTTGTCGAAGAATGGCTGCTCGACGTGTCGACGCTGTTCTATTAACCGATTCGAGTGCTCTTTTATCCGGGATTGTTACCGACAAAGATATCGCTACGAGAGTGATTGCAGAAGAGTTGCGTCCGGATCAGACTTTAGTCTCTAAGGTTATGACAAGGAATCCGATTTTCGTCACGTCTGATTCTTTAGCGATCGAGGCGCTTCAGAAGATGGTTCAAGGGAAATTCAGGCATTTACCCGTTGTGGAGAACGGCGAAGTCATTGCGTTGTTGGATATCACAAAGTGTTTATACGACGCGATTTCGAGGATGGAGAAAGCTGCAGAGCAAGGTAGTGCTTTAGCTGCTGCAGTGGAAGGTGTGGAGAAGCAATGGGGAGCTGGATATTCTGCTCCGTATGCTTTCATCGAGACGTTGAGAGATCGAATGTTTAAACCCGCTTTGTCGACGATAATCACCGAGAATTCGAAAGTTGCGCTTGTGGCACCGTCGGATCCTGTCTACGTTGCTGCAAAACGGATGCGTGATTTACGGGTTAACTCTGTGGTTATTTCAATGGGAAGTAAAATCCAGGGGATTTTGACTTCAAAGGATATTCTGATGCGTGTCGTGGCGCAGAATTTGTCTCCTGAATTGACTCTTGTCGAGAAGGTAATGACGCCGAATCCTGAATGTGCGTCGTTAGAGACGACGATTCTTGATGCATTGCATATGATGCATGACGGGAAGTTTCTACATCTCCCGGTTATTGATAAAGACGGATCCGCTGCAGCATGTGTTGATGTTCTTCAGATAACTCACGCGGCGATTTCGATGGTTGAGAACAGTTCTGGAGCTGTGAACGATATGACAAACACGATGATGCAGAAATTCTGGGATTCAGCTCTTGCTTTAGAGCCACTTGATGATTCCGACACTCAGAGCGAAATGTCGGGAATGCATCATTCGGATATTGGGAAACTCGCTTCTTACCCGTCTTTAGGACTCGGGAACTCGTTTTCCTTCAAATTTGAAGATCTTAAGGGCCGTGTACATCGGTTTACTTCCGCTGCTGAAAACCTCGACGAGCTGATGGGTATTGTGATGCAAAGAATTGGCAATCCGGAACAACTGCCTCAGATTATATATGAAGATGATGAAGGTGACAAAGTTTTGATTACATCGGATAGCGATTTGGTTAGTGCGGTCACTCTTGCGAGGTCTACAGGACAAAAGGTTTTGAGGTTGCATCTGGACTTCACCGAGACGACAAGGAGCTTGAGCTCGGAAATGGGTCAGCTCAAGAAAGCGGATTCGGTGAAACGAGGAGGAGGTGGATGGGTTTCATGGCGTGGCGGTGTGGTGGTTACGGGAGCTGTTGTTCTAACGAGCGTAGCAGTAGTTGTTTACTTGAAACGCTCAAAGATGTGATTTTTGCTGAAGCAAAAGTATTTGGGTGGCAAAAGAAGTCTTTTTTTTCTTTGTTATTTGGTAAGTTTCATATAATGTCTCTTTTTGTCTTTTGGGTTTACATGTTTTGCTGATGCAAAAGAGAAACTTTATTCATTCCCTAAGATATGGGGTCTAAAATCTCTTATTTAAAAGAGAAGATTATAGATTTGACTGAGTTTATTAGATAAAACATTTGAAACCGATAAAAATAAAACCAGGGAATGTGGATGCACTGCAATTTGTGGAATTTGATCTTTTTGGATATATTTGCTTCCTTCTTCTATATGTATTTGTGTCGCACTGTTCGTTACTTACCCAAAGAGATTGTTGTGTCGATACGAGTATCGGAAAGCAAAGTATGACCGATCTATTCTATCAATGTACTCTAGAGGATTTGTGTTTAAGCTTTTGCATAATACATGGGAATTGTGGTGTGATTTATATTAAAGCAAACCAACAAAGAAATCACAATCTTGATAAAGATGTTAGAATTATGACTAGTATATTTTGAGGCATTAGAGCATCACTATACATAGTAAATTAGAGTAAATATGGATTTAATGAGGCTAATAAACCCATTAAAAAAAATCGCTAGAATCTATATTTACGGTTTTAAATGTGGGATTCATATTACCCATAAATATAGTCCACGTGGAAGCTTTTGATTGGTCCGATATCTGAACAAAAAGAGAGAAAAAAAAACACCGACTTTTCTTCTTCTTTCCTCTTTCTACTTCTTTATTCTCTTTCTCTGCGAATCGGAGAGATCTCTTTCTCTCTCGATCTCTCTGAATCTTCTGTAAATAAACACCACAAATATGTATGTTTATGGTGTTCGTCGATCTCTCTCTGTCTCTCTCACTCGATCTCTCTGCCTCTCTCGATTTCTCGATCTCTGTCGATCAGTTTGATTATGCGAGGAATCAAATCGATTTGGTTCATCAAATCATAATCTGCTGAGTATGAAGCCTAATAATAGTTCTCTGATTATCGTGGTAATTGTTGTGAATGACATATTTGGGAATCGAAATTAGGGTTTCTGGATAGGGTTAAAAAAACAAATTGGGGATTTTTGATTTGGTAGAAATTAGGGTTATTTGATTCCAATTACAACCGCAACTTGTGAGTTTTTGCTTCAATTTGTGTCAATTTGCATGTACAAATCATTGATTAGGTTTAGATTTTAACTTTCTGTCGATTCTCTTTACTAATGTCATGAAATTGTGATTTCAGTCTTCTACTGTTAATTGATTTCTTTTCCGTATTTGCAGGTTTGGTTCTGAATTTGGTTTGGAGGAATCTGCATCCTTTTCCATCTACGAAGCAAGGTAATTCATGTATTTTGAATTTGGTTTTTATTAGGTTCTGAATTAGTTTGTGAATTGGTTTTGGTAATTCTATTTATGAATTGGTATATAGATATATGTATGGGTCAGATTTTTCCCCTAAGAGATCGATGTAACGACAAGAACGTTTCTGCAAAAAGGGTTGAAGAAATCGTAAACGGGCTTATAGAAGCCCAATTCAAGTTAGGCCCGTATTATTATTGAATCCATAATCAAAATGAGCTTAATAATAATATGGGTCAAAAGTCATTTAAATGCTTAATGGGTCTGGCTCAAATGTATTATTAAACCCTAGTCTAAAAGCTATAAATAGCTCATTGTATTCACCCAGAAAAGGGATCAGAACTTTTGAGAGAAAAAGATTAATAAAGACTTTCTTAACAGCAAACGCAAGTGTCAACATTTTCTATATAGTGATTAACTCGGAAGTCTCGCATTTCCTCGACTAACCCTTACAAATTCAATTGTGCGAGTTACGACTCCTACAATATATTATTGGTAATCACTGTGCAATCTACGTAAGCAACAATGCCCAGAGACAATAATCAACAACTTACCGCCGAGCAGCAACGCGTCGCCGAGGAAAAACGCGTCGCCGAGCAACAACGCATCGCTGAACAAAAATGCATCGCTGATAAGCAGATTCGCAATAACACCAGCAGCGGATCAGGAGGCGTAAACATTGGAACTAAGGAAACGACAAACAGCACAACGATTATTCTAGACACTCCAGCAACAGCGGCTGCAGCAGTAACACCTGAGTTCTTGACCGTCATGAAGACGATGCTAGAAACGCTGCCCAAGAAGACAAAAGACCAGGGGAAAATAAATCAGGAACTACGCGTCCTCGCAACAGTGGATCGGGTTCGCAACAGAAGAACGGGTAGGTTCAGACGACCCGTGGCGTGAGTAATTCCAACATCCTTGGATTTTGTAATTCCAGTGAGAGCACCAAGAGGGCAAGGTCTGCCACCTCCTCCGCCAACTCTGCGCGATGAGAAAGGTGCAATTGCTCAAGCGGAAACTGCACAACTAAATGTCATGAGAACTGCGATAACCGATCTGGAGAATCCAAGAGTGGCACGCAATCCAGAGAACGTCACCATCTGAAGAGCGACAACAAACACTGAGCAAAGCAACGCCAACGCATAGCAAGAGCAAGGCTTTAAAGTTGAAGAAGACGACCTAATCTGGTTAGAGCGATCTGAGCTCGAGGAAGAGCGCCACATAGCTTTTCTAGCTCAAAGGTTAAGTTGGCAAAAATGCGACTTAGCATAGAGCAAGCAACCACTGACATAAGGAATGTTTAATCTGAGCTACACAAAGCAGTCAACAAGACACCTGAGCTCGATCGTGTACTCGAGGAGGTCCAGAACACTCCTTTTACAAATCATATCAAGCGGGTCAGAGTCTCCGACCCAGGACGAATAAAAGTACCATTTGACGAAGGTATGACTGATCCCTTAGACCACTTGACTGCCTTCACGATCGCCCTAGGATGAGCTAACTTCAAAGAAGGTGAAGAAGATGCTGGATGTAGTCTCCTATTCGTTGAGCACCTCAAAGGGGCATGATATGCTACTCTCTCAAATTCAGAGATCAGATGCAGTACTTAGGGATCGAAATCCACAGGGAATCAAATTGCACAATAGATTAATAAATTCAGATTAAGCTAAGCAGGATGATGAGAAGGCAAAACAAGTAATCAAAGCAGTAAATTAGGTTGTGAAATCAATTAAAAGAAAGCTAGGCACAGGGAAATCGAAGGTGAATCAAAATTGTAGATAATGAATTAAAGATAGAATTATGATGCACAGTTCTTAAACATGAACATGAATGTAAAAGCAATCAGCTTTCGCTGCAGAGATTATCTTTGCTTAAATCTTAGAAGACCAAATTTCTTTGTGAATCCTAACAATCTAAACAAGCATTAAAGTCTAAGTTCTATTGTTCACAAAACCCTAAACCAAATTTCTTTGCGAAAAGGAATTTTGCTCATCAAAGTCTAGATCAGGAAATTAATAAAACTGTCGTTTCTATTAAATATCCTAAGATCAGATTTCAGGTCATGAATCTAAAATCAGCATTAATCACAAGACAAGATGAAGAACTTCTAAAGATATTATCCTATGCAATTAAAATCAGATCTAGCAAATCATCAAACACTTTTGAATAACCCTAAACCTAACAAGAGAACTTCTCAGACATAATCATAGAAGAAAACATCTTTTATTAATGAAAATCTCTAAGTAATTGATAAAGTAAAGCATAAGTGTAGGGGTCAGATTTCACCCCTAAGAGATCGATGCAACGACAAGAACAATTCTGCAGGAAGGCTTGGGAAATCATAAACGGGCCTGTAGAAGTCTGTTTTAAATTAGGCCCATAATGTTATTAAATCCATAATTAAAATGGGCTTAATAATAAGATGGGCCAAAGTTCATTTTATTGCTTAATGGGCCAAGCCCAAATCTATTGTTTAACCTAGACTAGAAAAGCTTTATATATCTCATTATAATCACCCAGAAGGGGGATTAGAATTTTCGCATCAAAAGGAATAAAGCTCTCTTAACAGCAAACGCAAGTGTCTACATTTCCTGCATTGTGATTTACTCAGGAGTCTTGTATTTCCTCTACAACCCTATAAATTTAATTGTTCGAGTTTCGACTCCTATAATTTGGCGCCGACTAAGGGGGAGCAAGACATTCTTACACAGGAAGATTACAGAGCAAACTACGCAAGCAAAGATGCCCGGAAACGACAGTCAACAACTCACAGCCGAGGAGCAACGCATCGCAGAAGAACAACGCATCGCTGATGAGCAACTCATCGCCAGTCAACAGAATCGCAACAACATCAACGACAGACCAAGAGACGACAACACTGAAACTGGGGAAATCACAAACAACACATTGATTGTTCCTGACACTCCAGCAACAACAGCCACAACGGTGACGTCTGAGTTCCTCACTGGTATGATGACAATGCTAGAGACACTACTTAAGAAGACAGAGGAGCAAGAAAAGACCAATCAAGAACTACGCGTTCTTGCAACAGCAAATCAGGTCGGCAACAGAAGAGTAGGTATGTTCAGACAACCCGCGGCACGCATAATTCTGACGTCTCTGGATTTTATAACTCCAATCAGGTCACTAAGAGGGCAACATCAACCTCTTCCTCCGCCAACCCCGCAACGCGAGCAAGACGCGACTGCACAAACTGAAACTGAGTGGCCGAATATCACATAAACTGTAACAAATAATTCAGAGAATCTGAGAACTAAACGTAACACAAGGAACATTGCTACTTGAAGAGCGACAACAAATGCTAAGCAAAGCAACGCCAACGCAGAGCAAGAGTAAGGCTTCGACGATGAGGAAGACGACATAACCTGGTCAGAGCAGTCCGAGTTCGAAGAGGAGCGATATGCAATTTTCCATGCTCAGAAGGCTGAGCTGGATGAGATGCGACGTAGCATAGAGCGAGCGGCCTATGAAATGAGGGACGTGCCGTCCGAGCTGCACAAGGTAGTCAGCAAAGCACCTAAACTTGATCGAGTACTCGCGGAGGTCCAGAACACCCCTTTCACAAATCGTATCAGGCAAATCAATTTCTTCGATCCAGGACGACTCAAAGTGCCTTTGTACGATGGCAAAACGGATCCATCGAAACACTTGACGGCATTCACAATTGCGCTAGGACGAGCTAACTTCAGGGAAGACGAAGAAGATGATGGGCGCTGTCTTCTCTTCGTGGAGCACGTTAAGAGAGCAACACTTCAATGGTTTTCAAAGTTGGAAAGGAACTCAATTGATAACTTCAACCAGTTGTCTGCAGCATTCCTGAAGCACTACGCCAGTTTCATTGAGCCTGAAACATCGGATGCAGATCTCTGGAATCTACAGCAAGGTCAAAATGAAACTTTAAGAAGCTTTATTGAACGCTTCAAGACAGTGCTCTCTAAGGTTGAAGGTATAAGTAACTAAAATGCGCTCGAGGTGGTCAAAAAGTCATTACGACATGACTCTAAGCTTTGGAGAGAAATGATTTTGAATAAACCCGTGACAATTCAAGACGCTTTGCATCGATCAACTGACTTTGCAACAGTCGAGGACGAAAAAAGCATTTTCGCCTAAGCTCAAGGGAAAACAAAGTCTACGCCTCACCCTCCACCTACTCAGAGTCAGCCCCAAGCTAAGAAGAGTAACCAAGGATCAGGATTCGTGTATCACGAATCCAAGGGCGCTCACAATTACCAAGTGAAAGCCCAAGGTTACAACAGAGGAAAAGGCCGAGGTCGCGGCCGTGGTCGAGGCCGCGGTAGCTGGTCGGTCAAACACGTGGACACGAAAATAGAACATATTCGACGAAGAGGCATACTGTGAGCTCCATAAATCCTTTGGTCATTCGACGGCAAAGTGTCGCGTCCTTGGTTTAAAACTTGCCGCTGCCCTAGCTGCTTGGAAGCTTAAAGGCAACATCGAAATCAAGGACTTAGAGATGCACCAATAAGCAGCAACCTGCGGCGGGTGAGAAACTTGCACCAAGCTGAAGAAATGACGAGCCAGCAAGAGGCGCAGCTCGTCGAGATGTCCTAATGATCATGGGAGGATCTCGCTATTGCTCAGATACTGTAGCTTCTATCAAAGTCTACCAGCGGAGAGCTGAAGTCAGCAAGAATCTATCAGAGCCATCTAAGTTACCAAACGATGTAATCTCTTTCGAAGAAGCAGAGACAGCAGGTATTGACCACCCACATAATGACCCCCTGGTACTCAAGCTTGTTGTAAAGGACTGCAATATGTCGCGCATCCTCATCGATACAGGAAGCTCGTTGGACGTCATTTTTCGCAAAACTCTCCTGAGGATGGATGTTGACCTCTCTACTCTAGAGGAGGACCGAAGCCTGTTATCGGTTTCTCTGAAACAACTTTAACGATGGTGACCATAAAACTTCCCGTCGAAGCGGGTGGAATTACAAAAATTGTAGAATTTTCAGTTGCCGATCACCATGCCATATACAACGCGATCTTAGGCACGCCCTGGATAAACTCAATGTGCGCTGTGCCATCTATCTATCACCTCTGCCTCAAGTTCCCAACCCCAAGCGGGGTGAAGACTATTTGGGGATGTCAAAGAGAGTCTCGGAATTGTTCCCTCGTCGAACACAAGCTCCGTAATCCGGTCACATAACCTGTTGCTAAGACACAGCGTAAGAAGATGAAGACGGATCGAGAGCCAGTTAAAGAGCTCTCTAAAATTTTATAGCAACTACAGCTCAACGAGGATCGCCAAGAAGAAACCCAACCCACCTGCGATCCCGTTATCTCAGTCTGCATAGACGACATTCATCCAGAAAGATGCGTAGAAATTGGCGCTAAACTTGACGAAAAGATCAAGGACGACCTTGTCTCATTTCTGAAGAAGAACATCAACACTTTTGCATGGGCAGCATAAGATATGCCAAGAATCGATATCAACGTGACCTGCCATGAGTTGAATGTCGACCCAATTTTCAAACCCGTTAAGTAGAAGAGAAGCAAACTCGGGTTAGAGAGAGCAAAGGCAGTAAACAACGAGTCGGATCAATCACTAAGGTAAAGTCAACGAGGTAGAGATGGCTAGCTAATCCCATCGTTGTAAAGAAGAAGAATGGGAAGTGGAGAGTATGCGTAGACTTTACAGACCTCAATAAAGCTTGTCCGAAAGACAGCTTTCCACTCCCCCACATAGACCGATTGGTGGAAGCTACAGCAGGTAACAAGCTGCTGACATTTATGGACGCTTTCTCCGGGTATAATCAGATCATGATGCACCTAGAGGACTGAGAGAAAATGGCATTCATCACAGATCGTGGGATCTACTGCTACAAAGTAATGCCTTTCGGCCTCAAAAACGCTGGAGCGACGTACCAAAGACTTGTAAACAAGATGTTCACAGAACAACTCAGGGACATCATGGAAGTTTACATTGACGACATGCTTGTCAAGTCGCTAGAAGAAAAGGATCACGTATCACATCTGGAAGAATGTTTCAAGCAACGGAATTTGCACAACATGAAGCTAAATTCGATAAAGTGCAGATTTGCAGTGAAATCAGGTAAATTCCTAGGCTATTTAGTGACTCACCGAGACATTAAAGCAAACCTAAAAAAGATCGACGCACTGATCCAGATGACTTCACCAAAAACGCAAAGGGATGTGCAACGACTCACTGGACAAGTAGCTACGTTAAATCGGTTCATTTTGCGGTCCACAAATAAGTGCCTACCCTTCTACAACAATCTTCGCGGGAAAAAAAAGTTCGAATGGACAAAGAAGTGTGAAGAGGCATTCCAACAGTTGAAAGCTTACTTAGCCAATACGCTAGTGCTCGCAAAGCCAGTAGAAGGAGAACCTTTGTTTCTCTACACCGCAGTTTCAGATACTGCAGTCAGTGGAGTGCTAATTCGCGAAGAGAAAGGCAAGCAGAAGCAAATCTTTTATCTCAGCAAATCTCTAACCAACGCCGAGACAAGATATCCACAAATTGAGAAGCTGGCCCTGTCAGTCATCATGTCTGCAAGAAATCTGAGGCCATACTTTCAGTCACACTCAATCGTGGTCCTAAACACCTTCCCTCTTAGCTCTGTCTTGCACAGCCCTAGTCAATTTGGACGATTGGCCAAGTGGGTGATCGAATTATGTGAGTATGACATCGAATACCGCGGGCGAACATGCACAAAAATCATAAGTCCTAGCTGACTTTCTAATCGAGCTTCCGGAAGAGGCAATAGCTAAAGAGAGTCTGAACCTAGTCTGGCAACTTCATGTCGATGGGTCATCATCTAAAACTGGTTCGGGAGTCAGGATTCGCTTAACATCACCTGCCGGCGAAATACTGGAGCAGTCATTCCGCCTAGGCTTTCGAGCATCTAACAACGAAGCACAGTATGAAGCCCTTATAGCCGGCATGAGACTTGCGTACACACTTAAACTCGACCACGTTAACGCATTTTGCGACTCCCACCTGGTTGCAAACCAGTTCAGCGAAGAATACGCTACAAATGATGAACGCATGGAAGCATACCTTAAAGTTGTCCAGGAGTTGGCCACGCTGTTCACATAATTCACACTTACTCGGATTCCTAGAGGCGATAACACCCTGTTGATGCCCTCGCAGTCCTCGCTTCAACCTCCGACCCTGAATTAATGCAAATCATCCCAGTGGAGTTTATAGAGCATCCAAGTATCCCTATTCCAGAAGTGGTTAACATCTTGACTCGATCTCAATCAGCCAAGAAAGCCATGGAGAAAACCACGGCAACAGCTTCTAAAGAAACTGCAGCCAACGTAGAAGTCCAGGAAGAAGCAGACAACTCATTGATAAGCGAAGTTAAAGAAAGCGAACCTCTACTTGAAGGACGACGAGAACCAGACTATGAGGTGGACGTAGAAGATAACTCAGTCGACCCCAGCAAAGAGGGACCTAGTAGTCCTTTAACTGCGCCTCAGACCAACCAGGATAAGGTTGGCATGGATGAAGATTCCCACTCCCTGCCAAATAAAGCCAATGCCAACATTAATCCCTCTGAGGCAACCGAAGCAACTGTAATGGAAGAAGATTCACCTAAATCAGAATATGGTTGCGATACGCGCTGGCTTGAAAACATTCGACGGTATGTTGTCGACGGTATAAAACCCACTGATAAATGGGCGGCTCACAAGCTAAGAGCCCAAGCCGCTAGATATGTTCTATTAGATGGAAATGTTTTCAAGTGGAGCTTGTCAGGTCCACTACTAATCTGCCTTGAAGGAAAAGAAGCTCACAAAATCATGGAGGACGATATGCCAGCGGCATGTACGGCAATCACTCGGGAGGACGAGCACTAGCACAGAAGACCAAGCGCCATAGATACTATTGGCCGACAATGATCAAAGACTGCGAAAAATTTTCAACCAAGTATGATAAATGTCAACACCACGCTCCCAAAATCCATCAACCAACGGAGATGCTCTCGTCGATAACCTCTCCTTATCCATTCATGAGATGGGGTATGGATATTATTAGCCCTCTGTACCCTTCAAGGCAACGACAATGGCTGCTAGTGCTCACAGACTAGTTCTCAAAGTGGGTTGAGGCAGAGGCTTTCATCTCTATAAAAGACGCGCAGGTAGAACATTTTGTATAGAAAAACATTATCTATAGACATGGTGTTCCTTACGAGATCATCACAGACAACAGATCACAGTTTATCAAGGGGCGTTTCGAAGGGTTCTGCGAAAAGTTGAAGATACGCCTTATCAAATCTACTCCGCGGCGTCCACAAGGTAATGGCTTGGCAGAATCAACCAACAAAACATTGATTGCCAGTCTCAAAAAGTGCCTCGACGAGAAGAAGGGTCGTTGGGCCGACGAGTTAGATGGTGTTATCTGGTCTTACCGCACTACACCGAAGGAAGTTACCGGTAAAACTCCGTTTGCTTTGGTTTACGGAACAGAGTGCGTCATTCCGGTCGAAGTTTAATTTCCAGGAGTACGACGAAGGCTACATTCACAGGAAGAAGAGGTCAACCGTCTCCTCTTACTTGACGAGCTGGACCTCATCAACGAACGCCTCGGCCATGCATTGAAACGGATTACGTACTACCAGCATTCAGCAGCAAAATATTGTAACTCTAAGGTGCAAATCAGGCGTTTTTACGAAGACAACTTGGTCCTACGAGAAGTCTTCCAGAACACGACAGAGCGCAACGCTGGTAAACTCGGCGTCACCTGGGAAGGGCCTTACAGAGTCACTAAGGTGGTAAAACCAGGAGTCTACAAAATTGCCACCATGGAAGGCACTCCAATCTTGAGGTCTTGGAATGCGACTCACCTGAAGAATTACTATCACTAAGTATTTAGCTTGAACTACGAGGCGGCTTGATCCCTGCAAAGGGTACGTAGGCAGCTCGTCTTCAGATGGGTTCAGCTGCCCCCCTCCCTAAAGGGGGGGGGGGGAGTGGGGTACGTATACTCGTATACTCCCACCTCTCTCACTTGGTTTTTTCTACAAGAAAAAATCAAATAAAGCAAACTTAACCAAACAGTTTTGCTTATAACATAGTCTTAACAGAAACAAACTTCTTCACAAACAATCTTTGTTTACATCCTCCGCGGATGCCGTAAGTCTTATCAGAAACAGACATAACACCTCGCTGCTGGCCACAGCGACGGTTTACTTTGCAAACTTCAGATCTGACTTTTACATCCTTAGCAGGATCGCACAGCACGTTATACAAATACATAATGTTTGTTATAAGAATGGATGCGTTAGAGGAAAGCGTGTCTGTAAACCCAAATGATCATTTCAGAAACCCAACTTACAAAGCGTTGGTCAGCTCACTAGAGAATGTTTGCTTAAGTGGAGTGGAAGAATTAGTAGAAAATGCACCCGTAAACCCGAGTGTTCATCCAAATTCTCCCAGTCTAAAACGTTGGCTTTAACATAAAAAAAATGCTTATTGCTGGAACATGAAAGCTAAAGATATCATTTTTGCAAACTAGGGCGAGAAATAAAACCACGTATCATATCATTATGAATAAATGAAGGTTCAGAACAAAGCAAAAACAAAGTGCGAAAAGGGTAAACACCACCCAAACTAAAGAAAAATACTGAAAACCAAAAACCAAAAATCAACTAAGACCGTATCGCCTCAAGCTTCATCAACAGTCTCCGTAACCTGACCAGTTTCCATCTCAGTCTCAGAATCAGATGAATCCTTATCACCAGACGAATTGGAGGAACTCGAAGCCGAATGAATCACTTCGCGAATAGGAGACGCTGCAATAGGAGCCCCACCATCGGAGCTTGCAATCCCAAGGATTTTCTCAAGTTCACGCATACGCTTGCCAAAAGTCTCCTCTGCGTGCAATAAGCCTTCCTCTTGTTTTTTTAGTTCGCCAAGCTCATCATCAAGGTTTAGCTCATTATCACTCTGAAGCAACGCCAAAAATTCAATGTTGCTCTGAACTTGGGTAAGATCAATGACATTGATCCAGGGTTGGTCATTGATATACTTAAGCTTCTCCCTAGCTCATTTCCTCCTTGACTCATATTCCACCTTCAACTCGAACTTCGCCTGGTCAACAGCTTTTTGAACGGTTGCGTCCTGAAGCTCGGTCGCAGCGTCCAGAAGGGCAGTCAGATCAGAGACTTCCTGCTGCAAGCGTTTCCTCTCAGCTTCTGATTCTGAAAACGTCTCATCTCTCTCGCGGCGCTTCTCCTCGGTCTCTTTCGCAGTAGTTTCCAACACAGCAACTCGAGCCTCTGCTTCACGCTTTGAATTCTTGTAATCATCACAAACTTTCCGAGTATTAGCCAGCTGATGAGTCTGTGAGAGGGCACTCACTTCATAATTGATGGCAAGCTCATTGAGCGAGGCAAAGAACTGCCAAGAAGAAACCAAAGTAAAGCAGGGAATGATGTAGACTCGGCCAGAAACTCGTACCTTCATGCAATCAAGAGCCATGGTCGAGTAGTCATCTTTCTTTGACATATCCCTCGGAGGGGGAAACTGAGTTCCTGGAAAGATAATCTTTGACAGATGGGACGCTGTCAGTCCTCTATCGTTAAACTAGTTCCTTGAATTGTTGTTATGTTCTCGGGGATGGTTACGACTCGACTCTATAGCATCATCCTTCCCCCTTGCATCATCACGACGCCTTGGCGATGACTCACGACGACGATCGGTGGCAAGGTCTCGTTCAAGCTCAGGACAACGTGACTAAGGCGCATAAGCAGTTGTAGCACCATCTCTAGGAACTGGCGATGACGTATCAGCTTGTTGCAGCATCCTCGCACTGGTAGCACCTCTAGCCTCAGCAGCTCTCTTCTCACGCGCAGACAATTTCTTCCCGTTGCTTGACATTTCTAGCGAAGAAGTTAGTAAGTGTGCTCCAAAACAATGAACAAGTGCTTCTAGATCGCAACACAAAGTGAAATCTTTCATCCAACTACACTTCCCAGCGTTGAAATCGGCGCAAAGATCATCCTTATTATCACGCATCTGCTTCCTTTCAAAATCAGCTTTCTTCGTGCTGTTGCTAGAAGCCAAGTTCTCGATGAGAGTAATCGCGTCCTCTGTGTAGTTGGTATTTAAGTTACCACTACTCGCTGCATCCAGTGCCATCTGATATCGTCAGTCCACTCCTCTGGAAAAGATGCCTAGCAACTGAACATATGTGAAGCCATGGTAAGGATAATCTCTCTCATAAGACTTCAATCGCGTCCATACAGCCTTGAAAGCTTCTGTCGGACCCTACTTGAATGAAGTGATCTTCGTCCTCAAATCCTTAGACCTTGCATCGTCGAAGAAGTTGTTCAGGAATGCGTTCTTGGTGTCCTCCCAAGTAGTAAGAGATCCTGGCTCAAACTTTTTTAGCCAGTAAGAAGCATCCCCACTAAGAGAGTATGGGAATAACTTGCAGAATAGATAGTCGTTGGCCACTCCATTCGCCTTGATGTTTGAAGCTAAGTCTTCAAAGTTCTCGATATGGTCCATCAGATGCTCATGAGGAAGACCATGGTAAGGGTTCTGCGCGACTAAACCGAAGTAAGCAGGCTTTAGTTCAAAATCATTCCTCTGGAAAGCAGGAGGACGAATCGCAGCTCGATTTGCGTAGAACTGATCTAGACGGTTGAAGTCCACAAGTGTTCTTCCTCGCGCAGCGTTCATCTCGTTCCCCAAAGCGTTTTGGCTATTCTGGAGCTGGTGTCGATCGACACCAGGCGGTTGGTGTCGAGCGACACCCAAATCTTGAATGTGTCGAGCGACAGGATCTTGGCGTCGCTCGACACCTGCTTCGTCATGCTCAACAATTTCATCCTGAATTGCCTGATTCTCTTCGACGATCACCGTTCCATCGTCATTGATCCTCTGTCCTTGCGCATTGTACTTCAGTCCTGCCGGATCACGCATAACTCCATCATCTCCCGGAGTCAATATAACGGGCGGTATAGCAGCCATCTTTTCTTCTCTAACTGCTCTCATGTTCTCACGTTCCAAACGTGCTAACTCCTCTAGATTGTAGTTAACTAGCTCCTTGTCTTGATTGCTTCTAGTGTCAGGCATATACATGAAACAGAAAAAAAAGAAAAGAAACTAGCAAAACATAAATAAAAATAAAAGCCTAGACAAAATCCTAATAAAATAAATCTAATGGCGTTGAGTACCCGGCAACGACGTCAAAAATTGATATGCTCAAATTAACCCTAGAACTACTCTCTCAAATTCAGAGATCAGATGTAGTACTTATGGATCGAAATCCACAGGGAATCAAATTGCACAATAGATTAATAAATTCAGATTAAGCTAAGCAGGATGATGAGAATGCAAAACAAGTAAACAAAGCAGTAAATTAGGTTGTGAAATCAATTAAAAGAAAGCTAGGCACAGGAAAATCACAGGTAAATCAGAATTGCAGATAATGAATTAAAGATAGGATTATGATGCACAATTCTTAAACATGAACACGAATATAAAAGCAATCAGCTTTCGGTCCAGAGATTATTTTTGCTTAAATCTTAGAAGACCAAATTTCTTTGTGAATCCTAACAATCTAAACAAGCATTAAAGTCCAAGTTCAATTGTTCACAAAACCCTAAACCAAATTTCTTTGCGAAAAGAAATTTTGCTCATCAAAGTCTAGATCAGAAAATCAATAAAACTGTCGTTTCAATTAAATATCCTAAGACCAGATTTCAGGTCATGAATCTAAAATCAGCATAAATCACAAGACAAGATGAATAACTTCTAAAGGTATTATCCTATGCAATTAAAATCAGATCTAGCAAATCATCAAACACCCTTGAATAACCCTAAACCTAAAAAGAGAACTACTAAGACATAATCATAGAAGAAAACATCTTTTATTAATGAAAATCTCTAAGTAATTGATAAAGTAAAGCATAAGCCTCAATAATGGCTGTAAAAACGTATATATAAGGTACATAATCCGTCATAGACATAAAAGTAAACATCTGGAATTCCTTCGCAAAAACAGAAATCTTCGATTTGGGCTTTTTGGCTCGTCGGATCAGGGTCTTGATCGATACCCAGAGGTGGTGTCGATCGACACCAGCTCTGTTTTCTGAATCCGAACTTTGACACTTTCACGCTCCATTCCGCAATGCTCCAAAACTTCCAGTAAACATCTTTTATGCCTCAAACATCTAAGTATCTACAAAGACTCTAAAAAGAACTAGAAAACACCAAAAGACTCTAGATATAGGACTTATATCACGGCTTAAACAGGGTAAAAACCATGATATATCAGGGAAAATCTACAATGGTTTTCCAAGTTGGAGAGGAATTCCATTGATAACTTCAAATAGTTGTCTACAGCATTCCTGAAATACTACACTATATATATCGAGCCTGAAACATCTGACACAGATCTCTGGACTTTGTAGCAGGGTCAGAACGAGGCGTTAAAGAGCTTCATCGAACGCTTCGAGACAGTATTGTCAAAAGTCGAAGGCGTCAACAACAAAAATGCGCTCGGGGCGCTAAAGAAGTCATTGTGGTGCAACTCCGAGTTTCGGAAAGAGATGATCTTGAAAAAACCTTCAACGATTCAAGATGCCCTGTATCGAGCCACATACTTTGCAACAATTAAGGACGAAAGGAACATTTTTGCCCAAGCTTTAGGAAAAACAAAGTTCACTCCTCACCCTCCACCTACTCAGAGTCAACCACAAGCAAAAAGGAGTAACCAAGTATTAGAATTCGTGCATCACAAATCCAAGGGCGCTTATAATTACCAAATAGAATCCCAAGGTTACAGCGGACGACGAGGCAGAGGTCGCGGTCGTGGTCGAGGCCGCGGTAGCTGGTCAAACACGTGGATGGGAGAACAGAGCAGCTTCAACGAAGAGACATACTGCGAACATCACAAATCCTTTAGGCACTCAACGGCGAAGTACCGCGTTCTTGGTTTAAAACTCGCTCCTGCACTAGCCGCTGGGAAGCTTAAAGGCAACAACAAAATCAAGGTCTTCGAGATGGAAACCAACGAGCAACAACCTGTGCAAGGTGAGCAACTTGCACCAAGATGGAGAAACAATGAGCCAGTAGGAGGCGGAGCACGTCGAGATGTACTAATGATCATGGGAAGATCTTGCTATTGCTCGAATATTGTGGCTTCTATGAAAGCCTACTAGCAGAGAGACGAAGTCAGCAAGAATCTATCCGAGCTGTCTAAATTACCAAATGACATAATCTCTTTCGAAAAAGTAGAGACAACGGGTATTCACCGCCCCCATAATGACCCTCTGGTACTCAAGCTCGTTGTGAACAACGACAACATGTCGCGCATCCTCAACGATACAGGAAGCTCGTTGGACATCATTTTCGCGAAACGCTCCTGAGGATGGATACTGACCTCTCTACTCTAGAAGGAGGACCGAGGCCTATTACCGGTTTCTCTGAAACGACTTTAACAATGGGGACCATAAAACTTCCCGTCGAAGCGGGCGGAATTACGAAAATTGTAGAATTTTTAATTATTGATCACCCTGCCATCTGCAATGCGATCCTAGGCACTCTATGGATCAACTCAATGCGCACTGTACCATCTACCTATCACCTCTGTCTCAAGTTCTCAACCCCAAGGGGGGTGAAGACTATTTAAGGATGTCAGAGAGAATCACATAACTGTTTTCTCCTCGAGCACAAGCTCCGTAACTCAGTCACAGAACCTGGTGCCAAGACACAGGGTAAGAAAATGAAGACGGATTGAGAGCCGGCTAAAGAGATCTCTAAAATCTTATAGCAACAACAACTCACGAGGATTGCCTAGAAGAAACGAAGCAGCTGCGATGGAAGAAGATTCGCCTGAATCGGAATATGGGCGGCTCGTAAGCTACGAGCCCAAGCTGCCAGATATATCTACTAGATATAAACGTGTTCAAGTGGAGCTTGTCAGGACCGCTGTTGATCTGCGTCGAAGGAAAAGAAGTTTGCAAAATCATGGAAGAAGTTCACAGCGGCTCATGTGGTAATCATTATGGAGGACAAGCACTAGCACTGAAGATCAAGCGCCATGGATACTACTGGCCAACAATGATCAAAGATTGCGTGAAGTTTTTAACCAAGTGTGATAAGTGTCAACACCACCCTCCCAAGACCATCAACCAACGGTGATGCTCTCGTCGATCACCTCTCCTTATCCATCCATGAGATAGGGTATGGATATTGTTAGCCCTCAACACCCTACAAGACAACGACGATGGCTGCTAGTGCTCACAAACTACTTCTCGAAGTGGGTTGAGGCAGAGGCTTTTATCGCTATAAAAGATGCGCAAGTGGAGCACTTTGTATGGAAAAACATCATCTGCAGACCTGGTGTTCCTTATGAGATCATCACAGACAACTGATCCCAGTTTATCTCGGGATGTTTTAAAGGGTTCTACAAAAAATGGAAGATACGCCTTAACAAATATACTCTGCGGCGTCCATAAAGTAATGGCTTGGCAGAATTAACCACCAAAACATTGATTGCCAGTCTCAAGAAGCGCCTCGACGAGAAGAAGGGTCGCTGGGCAAATAAACTAGATGGTGTCATCTGGTCTTACCGCACTATATTGAAAGATGTCACTGGAGAAACCCCATTCGCTCTAGTTTATGGAATAGAGTACGTCATTCCGGTCGAAGTACAATTTCGAAGAGTGCGGCGTAGGCAACTATCTTACGAAGGAGAAGTCAACCGTGTCCTCCTATTTGATGAGCTTGACCTAGTCAACGAGTGACGTGACCAAGCATTGACTCGAATTACCAATTACCAGCACTTAGTGGCTAAGTACTATAATTCTAAGGTGCGTATCCGACGCTTTTATGAAGGCGACTTGGTGCTAAAAGAAGTCTTTCAGAACACGGCAGAGCTCGATGCTGGTAAACTTGACGCCACCTAGGAAGAGCCTTACAAAGTCACTAAGGTGGTCAGACCAGGAGTATATAAACTCGCCAACATGGCATGCATTCTGATTCCTAGATCTTGGAACGCTACTCACCTGAAGAAGTACTATCACTAAGTACTTCACTTGAATTACGAGGCAACTCATCTTAGGATGGGTTCAGCTGCACACCCTCCTTAAACAGAGCAAACTTAGCTAAAAAGTTTTGCTTATAATACAGTCTTAATAGAAACAGACTTCTTCGCAAACAATCTTTGTTTACATCCTCTGCAGATAACTTAAGGGGGGGTTTATTGGTTTGGTATTTCAGTAGATTTGAAAATCCTAACCAAATCATATGTTATTCAATTAGTCATTTTAAAATCCTCATTGAATCATGTTTTATTCAATATGTCATTCTTAAATACAAATCAAAATCACCATTTATTCAATCATACATATTTACTTATGGATTTGATTTTAAAATGGATTTTAGTGGATTTGAAAGGATTCTTATGTTACAAATACAAAGACTCAAATCCATTAGAAAACCTTGTTATTCTCAAATACTAATGAGATAATGTAATCAATCAAATAAACAAAATCTTTCTAACTATAAAACAAAAACATTATATCAACATATATAATTATCCATACAATGAGATAGACTAATACAAAACCAAAACTCTATTATCATTACTTAACATGCTATCTAGAAAAAAGGAAGACTCTTAAGCAAGATGGATTAATTTCAAGATTAAGTAGATTTAAGTAAACTGGAACCAGATTTGTGAAGAGAACTGATTTAAAAAGGATAAGAAGAAGTGAGAGGAACTTCAAGACAATGGCTTGTCATTGAGTTTCTGAATCTTCTGATTTAGCTTCTTGTTTCCTTTTGGCCTTGACCAAAAACACGTACACCAAAGCATATTTGCTCTAAAATGAGTTTCATATAACTATATACTAATTCATAAATACACTTTACCAAAACCAATTCATGATACAATTACCAAACCAAATTAGATTATCAATCATATATCTATATACCAATTCATAAATACAATTACCAAAACCAATTCATAAACTAATTCAGAACCTAATACAAACCAAATTCAAAATACATGAATTACCTTGCTTCGTAGATGGAAAAGGATGCATATTCCTCCAAACCAAATTCAGAACCAAACTTGCAAATACGGAAAGGAAATCAATTAACAGTAGAAGACTGAAATCACAATTTCATGACATTAGTAAAGAAAATCGACTGAAAATTGAAATCTAAGCTTAATCAATGATTCGTACATGCAAATTGACACAAATTAAAGCAAAAACTCACAAGTTACGGTTTTAATTGGAACCAAATAACCCTAATTTCTACCAAATCGAAAATCCTCAATTTATTTTTTTAACCCTAACCACAAACCCTAATTTCGATTCTCAAATCTGTCATTCACAACACTTACCACGATAATCAAAGAACTATTATTAGGTTAAGACTCTACAGAACATGATTTGATGAATCAAATCGATTTGATTCTTCGCGGAATCAAACAAATCGACATAAATCGAGAGAGACGGAGAGAGATCGACGAACACCATAAACATGCAGATTTGTGGTGTTTATTTTGCAGAAGATTCAGAGAGATCGAGAGAGAAAGAGAACTCTCTGATTTGCAGAGAGAGAGAGAAGAAAGAAGAAAGAAGATGAAAAGTCGGTTGTTCTTTTTTTCTCTTTTTGTTCAGATTTCGGCCCAATCAACAACTTCCACGTAGACCATATTTACGGGTAATATGAATCGCACATGTAGAAACGTAAATATAGATTCTGGCTACTTTTTTTTTAATGGGTTTATTAGCCTCATTAAATCCATATTTATTCTAATTTACCATGTATAATGATGCTTTTAGCTTCGAAAATTGAATTGGGTATGTGGGTGATTTGAGCATATTGATGCAAACCAACACAGAAATCACAATTTCGACAAAGATATTGTTATTGTCAGAGATAATAAACAAAAATTTACAAGGTTATATCTGTTATAACAGAGTGAGGAATCAAAAAAGCAGGTTTGCCCGAGAGGTTAAGGGGGAAGACTTAAGTTCTTCTGCACATAAGTGCGCGTGGGTTCGAACCCCACAGCCTGCAATTTTCGGTTATTATGTTTGGTTTTGGGAAAAATTGGTCCTTTCAACAACGGACTATTATAGCTACGTGAATCTTCGAAGGAGGAAGACAATATATATTTTACATGAAGAAACCGTAGTAACAGTTTCTTTTCTAACGACTAACACAAAGTGGTAGGTGCCCGCACATGTGAGTATGCGAATCTCGTATATGTTAAATACACAAGGAACACAAGATAGCAAAAGAAAAAGCTATTATATAAAAGTAATGCTCTACTATCCTTTAAAAAAAGTAGAGCTCACATGAAATCCAACAACACTGTTATCTGTTCTCTACCAAAAAAGTAGAACTGATTCCAGCTGAAAACAAACCCTTTTATTTCACTTTTGAAACCTCAAATCTTAAATCAAACTCTCATCTCTCTGTTTGATCCTCTCTCTAGTATGGCTCGACTGGTGTGCGGAAGTTGACTCCTGCATACACTGCCTCTGCTCCAAGCTCCTCCTCAATCCTCAATAGCTATTCATACATCACAAACATAACGCGTATCAGCGTGATGAAAACTTATGTGAACATCTAGCGATCAATTAAACAAAAAAAACACATCTTGTTACTAAACTTGGTTGTATTTGGCTAGACGCTCTGATCTGCAAGGAGCTCCAGTCTTGATTTGCCCCTGTTATATAACATGGAGACTCGATATCATGATACGATATGTACAAAGACACACTGGGAAAATGTTGGATATAATGTGGGATTTTGACTTACGGTTGACAAACCGACAGATAAGTCAGCAATGAAGGTGTCCTCGGTCTCTCCACTACGGTGGCTAGCCATCACTCCCCAACCAGCTCTCTTTGACATCTTAACGGCCTCAATACTCTCGGTTACAGATCCGATTTGGTTAACCTGTTAAGTTCATTCACCAAAGATTTATTAACACTATTTCAAAATTTTCAAAATATTTTGGGGGTTATGTTAGGATGTGTACCTTCAAAAGAAGAGCATTGCAAGACTTCTCACTGATTGCCTTTGCCACTCTCTGCGTAAGAAAGAGTGTTAGAGATACAAGCTAGTCGAAAGGATGAGAAAGTACTAAGGTAAAACACTCGAGTAGCAATGGCAGACCTTGGGGTTGGTGACCAACAGATCATCACCGACAATCTGAACTTTCTCGCCCACCTCGCCGGTCATTTTAGCATAGTGCTCCCAGTCATCTTGGTCAAATGGGTCTTCAATGGATACAATTGGGTACTCAGCATCGAATGACTTGTACAAGTCCTTAAGAGCATCTCCAGAGATCTTTTGAGAACCATCATTGTTCTGCAAATACACAAATAGAGCATGAGCTAAGTACTGAGATCATTGTTCTTGGTATTTTCACAAGCAGTTTTAGAGTTTCCAAAGAAAGACTATTTTTACCTCTTCTTTGAAGTTCAAGTCGTAAGTCTTGTCTGACGAGTAGAATTCGGACGCAGCTACATCCATTCCAATGACAACCTGAAAGTTAAGAACGAAACCAGTTCGTTTTTACGGCTTATGCTATGGTCACAAGCCCACGTAAATTATTACAGGTACAGGAAATACCTTTCCAGTGTATCCAGCCTTCTCGATGGCAGTCTTGAGAAGTTCAAGACCTTCCTTGTTCTCCTGAATGTTTGGTGCAAAACCACCTTCATCACCAACGTTTGTTGCATCCTGACCGTACTTCTTCTTGATCACAGACTGAAATTTACAAGAGGAGAAGATGGATAAATAAGTAACATCCAGGAAATGTGTGAGCATACATGTTACACCGGAAGAATCAATTAAGTAATATCTCAGTGCAGGTAAAGGAGTAATGAGAAAACACATGTCACTTTGCATTTCAAAGACAAAAATGATTAAAGATTTACCTTCAAGTTGTGGTAAACTTCCACACCCATTTTCATGGCTTCCTTGAAAGATGAAGCTCCAACAGGGAGAATCATGAACTCCTGCAAAACAACAGTTGCTTGTCACAACTTAAGAACTAGAGAATCTTCCAATTACATAAGTACAAAAAACATAATCAAACTGTTTCACACCTGCATTGCAAGCTTGTTTCCTGCATGTGATCCACCGTTGATGACATTGAAAGCGGGAACTGGTAGCACCAGCTTCGGGTTACCAGCAAGATTGGCAATATGCTGTAACAAGATACGTTGCAAAGCAAAAAAAAGTTAGACTGCCTTGTACAAAAAGCCCGGTTGCTACAAGAGACCATTTATAAGCGAAAGATCATCAAACCTTGTAGAGAGGGATTCCACTGACAACAGCGCCAGCTTTGCAAACAGCAAGAGACACGGCAAGAATAGCATTGGCTCCAAGCTGTAACCAAACAAAAGAATCAAGCTGGTTTAAACTCATTTGCCATTCTAAAGTGAATCCAAAAACAAGAAATATTTTTAAATCACCTTTTGCTTGCACCAGCCCCATTCATTTTGGGTACCGTCAAGTTCGTGAACCATGAAGTTATCAATAGCAGTTTGCTGAGTTGGGTCCTGCAACAACCAAAAACACACAAATATTTTAGCAAGTGATCCATAATGCCTAGAAACGTTTAACGCAAAAAGGGTTTAACAGGTGCGTCACCTTTCCAATCAAAGATGGGCCAATGATTGAGTTAACATTTCCAACAGCCTATTGACATCAATAAAAAAAAAAAACATGTCAAACATTGTTCTGTTCAAAAACCAATTCATAATCACGGACAGAACACTATCTAACCTTTGAGACACCTTTTCCAAGGTAGTCAGATCCACCATCCCTAAGCTCAAGAGCCTCATAGATTCCTATGACAAGATTACAATACCAAGTAAATAGACCAAAAACCAACTAAGACTAAATTAATCGAATAAAATATTCATATCTAACCAACTAAGACTAAATTAATCTAACAAAATATGCATATCTGTATAACGCAAACAAACAAATAACATAATCTACAGTGTATAAATATCTGATAAGCAGATTTAAATCAAAAGAAGCATACCAGTGGAAGCTCCACTAGGAACCGCAGCTCTAACCTTAACACCGGTGGATGTGTGGACATCGACCTATACAAAATCAGATAAATCTAACAACAATTAGTCCTCTTTCTCCATTAAAATCGAAACATCAAGGTGGATTTAAGAAGAGTACAAGTGATTCGAGATCCTTCATACATATCATCATAGATACGAACGATTCTACCAGCGAAAATCGATTGTAAAATAAACTGAGAAATAAAAACCTCATTCATAGGTTCCTTTGTTCAAAATCAGTCACCGATCATCACTCACACTCATAAAGTAGCGAAAAGGAAATCGATATACAATAATCATCATCCAAACAGATCTAACAATATAAAAACGATCGGAAAAGCGCGATACTCATCGGAAGAAAACAAACCTCGACGGTGGGGTTTCCACGACTGTCGAAGATCTGTCTAGCTTTCACAACAGTGATAGTAGCCATAATTGATTAGATCTTACACAGAAAGGCAAAGAATCGAAAAAGTTCGAGAGAGGGTTTTTGGTAAAGAACACTCGTCGAATTTACAGAGAATAATATGCTTTTGTGCTCTTTTTGCTTCATGTATATAACGGGAAAAAGGAAACTATCTAGTTTAGATTATCAGCCGTTGGATTAAAAGCGCTAAGATTTAATAGCCGTACGATCTTAAAAGGTTATACAACGTTAAAACGATGCGTTGCACACCTTTTTGCATATGACCAAGAGGTTTCTTTTTCGGTTTTTGCTCCTTGCACAAGTAAAATAAGACTTTGGGAAGTTAAGTAGGCACTAGAACAAGTAATAAACTAATAAGGAATCAATTAGATTCGTGTATATAGAAATCTTGACATTTTAGTAGTTAATTTAATGTACACTAATATTAAATTCTTAATCACAGAATCAAGTTTAAAGTGTCTAACTCCAATAGCGATAGGGTTAATAATTACCATAAACCAGAAAAAAAGAAAAGCATAATGTTGAAAAATGTAAGTAGAAAAATGGATAATTTTGTGAAAGGTGAGAAATTGATTTAGAAAATGAATATGGATTCGATATGAAATTTTTTGGCACTATCGGTAATCATGTGTACTTTCTAATTAGCCGGACAGTATAATTCATCGGGTTCTTTGCTCAAATCCCACAGAAATTAGGTAATATGACTAGAATCATATAAAACTTTTTTTTATTACTGACATTTTTTTAATACCCAACGTGCCCTTTTGTTACGTTATGACAAAAAACGTAATTACAAAAATGTCATAGTCACGTAAGCAACCACGTAGGAAATCGCTGACGTGTATTAATGAACTCAGCCGTAAAGCGCTACGGATGAGTTATGGTTACGTAGCGGCTGAATTATGGTTACGTTGCGGCTGAGTTAAAAAACGCGGCTGACTTATGAGAGATCGCCTGACTTACAAACATAAATCAACCGTTACTTACGGCTGATTTACAGAAATATGGCTGACTTATGAGATAACGGCTAACTTATGAACATAAATCAGCTGTTAGTTACGGCTGATTTACAGAAATCTGGCTGACTTATGAGATAACGGTTGACTAACGAACACAAGTTACGGCTGAGTTATACAACGGCGGGCTGATTTGTGGAAAATTGGCTGAGTTTAAGATAAGAAACGGTTGAGTTATGGTCTCCGGTTGGTTGACTTATGAGAGGTAGTTACAGCTGACTTAAGTAAATCAATCGTAATTGGCTGGGTTAACAATAACTCAACCTGGTTACGGCTGACTTATTAGCGAAAAATTAATTACTATAATAGCATTCATATGACGGATGATTTATTTGACAATACGGCTGACTTAATATTTTCTAGCCTAATTACGGCTGATTTATTAGCGAAAGATTAATTACTAAAATACTATTCACGTTGCGGTGGACTTACATTATACTTGATGGCTGATTTATTAATGGCTGAGTTATGTGTTTGTTTGGCGGCTGACTTACCGATATTCCATGTCATCAATTCCGATTTTTCATGTCATCAGCTCTTACAAGGGTTCTTTATCTACGACCTTCTTCTTATTCTTCTTCATCTACCTTTTTTATTATTTTCATTTATCAGAGATCTTATGGATCCGGTAATTATTGTTTTCGGTAACTGGGTTAAGAAACACAGATATGTATTCAACACCGACGGTAGAGGGTGTAGAGTTGTGCATATAGATGAGAAAACAACACTAGACGAACTTGCGAAGATAGTACTCGATGATTACGGATTGAAGGAGTCGAGCCATCAGATTCAACTGAGCTACATGTTCTCAAATAAAGCTTTGAAAACAATGGCGCACGATACTCCACCAGTTTACCTCTCCAATACTCGACAGTTGCAAGTTTTTTTAAGCTTCAGAAAAATTGAACACTTACGTCTTTGCGTGGAGATTACGGAGAATGAAATTAGTCGGAATGACGGAGCGAGAGAGAATAATAAAAGTTTATTCACTTAAAGCTCAGAAGATGAATCTTGATCCGAAGATTACGGTGGGAGTTATGATGCTTTCAATTTGGAGGATGAAGTAGAAGAAGATGAAGTAGGCGAAGAAAATGAAGTAGTCAAAAAAATGAAGTAGGCGAACAAGACGAAGAAGATGATGAATTTGACAGCCGATTTGATATGTTTGACGACTCGGATGGTGAGTCATCTCAAGATGATAACTTCAGTTTATACGAAGACGAAGATTCACCGACACTACCTCCTAAGAAGAGACCTCATAACTTGTCGACGAGTGGATCCAAAGGGAATCCGGAGGTTCCAAGGTTAGATATGTCTTCCCTAAACCTCTCGGTAGGGCAACGATACGAGAGTAAAGCCGATTTGGAGAAACGACTGAAACTTCTTACGGTGAGGGATCGATTTGATTTTGATGTAGACGTATCCGATTCGGATACACTCGTTGTTAAGTGTTGGGTTGGTGGATGTCTGTGGAGAGTTCGTTCTACTACACTAGGGAATCCCCCAGCATTTTATGTTTGTATTTACGAATCGGATCATACATGTTCCGTAACTGAGCGTTCTGGTCGATCTCGAAAAGCAACAGCGGCTATTTTAGGAGAGTTGTACAAGGACTTTCTCGGCGACGTTGGTCCGTCAGTTTGACCAAGGAGTGTCGGAATATCTATCCAGAAGCAATTTGGTGTAAAGGTAATTATTAGTACGTTGCGACTGACTTAATTTTAGGATGCAGCTGATTTATAGTTATATTACAGCTAAGTTATATTATAAACTTAACGACTGAGTTATATAAACGAGACTGCTGAGTTATTTAATCTCAACGGCTGAGTTATATTATAAACTTAACGGCTGAGTTATTTAAACTTAACGGTTGAGTTACTAGTATGTTTTGGCTAACTTATTGTTACGATGCGGCTGACTTATTTGTATCATTTTCCATGTGGTCAAATGGATTATTGGAAATCACATAGAACGCTAAGATTTGCAAGGGAAATCGAGATGGGAACTCCTGAGAGTGGGTTTGAATACTTGCCTTCTTACTTATACAAGATAAGAAGGCCAAATCCGGGTACAATTACGCGTCTTCAAATCGATGAGTTTGGAAGATTCATGTATGTGTTCCTTGCATTTGGTGAGACCGTAAATGGATTTCCTTTCATGCGCAAAGTTGTCGTTGTCGACGGTACGTTTCTTAAGGTTAAATACAAAGGGTCGCTTCTCACAGCACTAGCCCAGGATGGTAACTTTCAGATTTTCCCAATTGCCTTCGGTGTGGTTGACACTGAAAATGATGATTTGTGGCACTGGTTTTTTACGCAGCTAAAACTTGCGATTCCTGATGATGAGGGTCTTGCGATAATCTCGGATAGGCATAACTCGATAGGGAAAGCAATTGGGAATGTGTATCCGTTGGTTTCTCGGGGAATTTGCACTTATGATTTATATAAGAACATTTTGGGAACGTACAACGGAAAAAATGTCTTTCGTCTGGTGAAGAAAGCGGCAAGATGTTGTAGGATGGCTGATTTTATTGCGATATGCGAGGAGATTCAAGCGATTAATCCTGAACTCCATGCCTACCTCGAAAGAGCTGATGTCCGGTTGTGGGCGCATGTTCATTTCCCGGGCGAAATGTACAATTTGATGACTACGAACATAGCGGAATCAATGAACCATGCACTGTCAAATGCTAGAAGTCTTAACATTATTCGACTATTAGAATCGACACAGGTTATGATGATCAGTTGGTTTGTTGAACGGAGAGAGGATGCTAGATCGCAGCTAACCATGCTTTCGCGTGGTGTCGAGAAACAACTACATGTAAGTCAGCCGTAACATTTTATAAGCCAGTCGTAACATTTTATAAGTCAGCCGTAAACAGGTTGCATAAGCCAGGCGTAACATTGCATAAGTCAGGCGTAACATTGCATAAGTCAGCCGTAACATTACATAAGTCAGCCGTAATAATTCATAAGTCAGCTGTAAACAGGTTGCATAAGTCAGGTGTAACATTGCATAAGTCAGCCGTAACATTACATAAGTCAGCCGTAACATTTCATAAGTCAGCCGTAACATTTCATAAGTCAGCCATAACATTTTTTTATTCTGTATTTATAATAGGGTCGTGTTACTGCCGCCAGACTTATGACGGCACAAAGGATTGATGATTATCACACTGAAGTTATATATGGATCTTCTGGGGATTCTTTGCATGTTGTGAATTTGGACGGAAAAACATGCACATGCCGGCGTTTCGAAGGGGAGAAATTACCATGTGTGCATGCAATCGCAGTTGTCGAGTACAGGGATAAATGTCGTATATCCCTGTGCAGTCCTTACTATCACAATAATTATTTAGTAAACGCATACGCTGAGTCGATCATGCCGAAAGATTCAGCGCTCCAAGTTCCAGATGACGTAGCTAACCAACCGTGCTTTCCCCCGGTTGTTCGTCAACCACCAGGAAGGCCTAAAAAAGGTAGGATGAAATCTGCTCTAGAAGTTGCACTTGAGAAGAAACGTCCTAGGAAAGAACACACATGCTCTCTTTGTAAACAGGTTGGACATAATGCAAGAACTTGTCCAATGTAGAATGTTTGTATAAATTTTTGGTTGTATTACGGCGGAGTTATGACTTTAATTTTTTGTTGTATTACGGCTGAGTTATGGATTTTGTTTACATTACAGGCTGAGTTATGGTATAGAAAGACCAATTTGATTAACGGTTATGAAGAAACTGAATCGTAACATTGCATAGGTCAGCCATAACATTGCATAAGTCAGCCGTAACATTTCATAAGTCAGCCGTAACATTTCAGAATTACTTAATTCAGCCAGTCCATTATAAATCAGCCATTACAGATTACTTAATTTAGCCAGTCCATTATAAATCATCCATTACAGAATTACTTAATCATTATAAATCATCCATTACATTATAACTCAACCAATTACATTTATAACCTATTCCTACTTAGAAAGCATAGACTGCAGCATCTGCATTATCTCCTTTATGTCAGCCTTCATATTGGCGATGTCCTCCTTAAGTTCACTAATTTCGTCGGACATAGTCGTATGCCTCTCAGCGATAATCTCTAATTCTTCATCGTGAGCTTCGTCGACCCATTTAAATACGTGTTGACCCATATCCCATGGCGAAACGATAAAACTTTCGTCCCGGGTTAGATTTTGTCTTAGACATTAGCACAAATTATAACTGACCCACATCCACACTTTCTAGGTATTCCCCTCCCCAAATCCATATTATTTGATAGTTAAGAACCCGATTAACAAAACAAATAGAGATTTTTGATGGATTTTGGTTTGATTGTTCACTTTGTACTCTTTAAGACATTTGGGCGGGATTTTGGGCGGCTCTTCGGCGAGTGTATAGGTCACTGCACACCTACGCTAGGTGTAGCGGCTCTTCGGCGAGTGTATAGGTCACTGTCAAATCGGCGCATTAAATACATATATTTAGGATTTTTGGCAGGATTTTTCCCGCCCAAAATAGAAACACGAAATGTCGTGACACGGTTGAGTTATGGTATAGAAAAACAAAACGTCACGATACGGCTGAGTTATGGAATCATTATTATGGCTGAGTTACGGATTTTGGGCCCCAAAATAGAATCACGAAACGTCGTGACACGGCTGAGTTATGGTATAGAGAGACGGAACGTCACGATACGGCTGAGTTATGGATTCATTATTATGGCTGAGTTATAGATTTTGGGCCCCAAAATAGAATCACGAAACGTCGTGACACGGCTGAGTTATGGTATAGAAAGACGAAACGTCACGATACGGTTGAGTTATGGATTCATTATTATGGCTGAGTTACGGAGAAAGGATGCTAGATCGCAGCTAACCACGCTTTAAGACATTGAAGTTTAACCGTGTTATCTAGTTGTTCACTTTGTACTCTTTAAGACATTGCATTATAAATCAGCCATATCAGTATTATCTTATCTATATAAATCAGCCATCATACATTCATAAATAAGCCATCATATATTCTTAAATCAGCCAAAAATGGCTCATTTGATTCATAAATCAGCCAGTGCATTATAAATCAGCCATTACAGAATAACTTAATCATTATAAATCAGCCATTACATTATAACCCAGCCAATTACATTTATAACCTATTCCTACTTAAAACGCATATAATAGCCATTACATTATGACCCAGCCAATTCCTTCTTCAATTCTTCAAGTTTGGCTACGGGGATGGTGAAAATTTTTATTCTCCAATGGGTTCCGGTGTAACTTCAACCATTTATGAGACATGTGGGATTTAACACCATGATTGAGGCAATCATTCGCTGCAAAAGAGAAATCACCCAAATATGTGTTAGATTAAGCGCACAAGGAGAATGGAAACCACACTTACATTTATAACATATTCTTACTTAGAACGCATATAAATCAACCATTACATTATAACCCAGCCAATTCCTCCTTCACTTCTTCGAGTTCTTCATGACTTAACGGCTGAGTTGAGGCAATCATTCGCTGGCAAGAGAAATCACCCAAATATATGTTAATTTAAGCGCACAAGGGGAATGGAAACCACACGTATAACGATTTAATCTTAACAAGTTTAAAATAAAATTTTCAAAAACTTTTTGAAAACCGAATACTCCAAATCACAAACCCAAGAGCATTGCTCTGATATAAAAGAAGAACAAAGACTTTTCTGATTTTTATTTGATAATTGGATACATACAAATGAGCCATATAACAAGTATATATAGGCTCAAATGAAACTTGCAACATTTAATCCGGGTCATTTACTATTCAACGGCACTGTTGGCCGGTCAACTTGCAACATTTAATCCGGTCAACTTGCAACATTTAATCCGGTCAACTTGCAACATGTACTGTTCAACATTTACTGTTGTATGTTATGGCTGAGTTATGGTATTACGATACGGCTGAGTTATGGATTTTGTTTATATTACGGCTAAGTTGTGGATTCATAATTATGGCTGAGTTATGGATTTTTGGGGGGATTTTTCCCGCCCAAAATAGAAATACGAAACATCGGGACACGGCTGAGTTATGGTATAGAAAGATGAAACATCACGATACGGCTGAGTTATGGTTAAGACGGCTGAGTTATGGTTAAACCAAAAACAAAAAATGAGCTTAATTATAATTTTGATTAATACACATTCAGTTGATTTATATTCATTTTATATTAATAAAATGAGCATAATTATAATTTTGTAAGTCTTAAATCTTATATAAATGGTTTTAGGGTATGGCTGAGTTATCTAAATGACACGGCGGAGTCCAAAATTTCAAACAAAATGTTTCATACATTTTCAACAAAAAACCACATACATTTTATTCTTACACGTTTTCAAAAAACTGTGTTATTACATAATCTCAGAAACAAATCTCACAACATATCTTCTGTTGTTGCAACAATCTCTGAAAGCCTTTGACACAACATTTAGATTCTCGATGTCGGTAATGGAAAAAGATCCAACAAGTGCACATATATCTTCGAGAATCTCATTTGGCAACGAGTTCAGAGACACTGTTGGTTTGCCGGAATTTTTCCTCTTTAACAGAACTATTGCTAGAATAGGCAGTACAAGAACAAACCAAAACCAGACCATGGTTCATGCAAACTTGATAGGAAAGAAGATTCTTTTTGGAAGTTTGGAGGATATGGATGATGCTAGTGGAAGTTAAGAGGATTTGGATATTATATATATATATATATATATATATATATATATATATATATATATAAAGGACGAATACAATCCTTTAATCCTATCCGTTAGAACAATTTTGGGGAAGTGTTCATTGAATCCTTGCGTGTTGTCTTTAGTTCATTGGTTTTGTAACTGTTTCTTGGCACCCGTTCCTAAACGACTGTTCGTTAACCCGCGACTACTACCAACTTTGTTGGAAACTTAATTGCATTAAACTCGTTCCGACCATATGGTTATTGAATACATCCATTAGATGAGATTAGGTTTTTGATGAGATTATGTTTTTTTCTTTGGTTTTGATGAGATTAGGTTTTTTTCTTAGGTTTTGATGAGATTACGTTTTTTCTTCTTATGTTTTCTTAGGTTTTTTTTTCTTAGGTTTTGATGAGATTAGGTTTGATGGGAATGGCTATATATATATAGAGACAGAGAGATAGGAAGACGAAACGTCGCAATAGGGAGAGATAGGAAGACGAAACGTCGCAATTTAAAATTTTACACTTGACGACTGAGTTATAGGAACTACACGGCTGAGTTATGGATTTAGGGTTTAGGGTTTAGGGATCATGGTTTAGGGTTTAATGTATAACATTTAAAAAGTATATGATTTAGAGTCTCAACTGAATCAAATTATACATTTTCAATTGAAAAAATTGTATATGGTTTATTGTATATGATTTTGGGTCTTAATTATCTATAGGTAATGTTTGAGGTACTTGTAAGACAACATATATCTCAAGATCAAGTTAGATCACATTTTCGATTTCATACACACTGAGTTGTACAAATTGAAGAAACTATACACATTCAGTTGATTTATATTCATTTTATATTAATAAAATGAGCTTAATTATAATTTTGTAAGTCTTAAATCTTATATAAATGGTTTTAGGGTATGGCTGAGTTATCTAAATGACACGGCTGAGTTATCTAAACATACCATAAGTCTTCAAATTACATTTCCGATTTTAGGGTATGACTGAGTTATCTAAACGAAATGACTGAGTAATATATCATAAAAACCATAAGTTATACACTAAAAACTTACCATTTACAGTCAAATCCTAATAATAAAAAAATAAATAGAAGGTTCATAATTGGTAAATCAGTTGAACTACGCATACATATCATGTCCTCCTTCATCGAAGATCTCTGCTGCCATCTTCACCCGTAAACCCTGAATATTTACATCGCATATCCCATCAAAAGTTACACCAAGCACTAGACACTCGATAAACTTCAGTGAATATACCCCACAATCGCCAACTTGGGTCTTTTGGGGAATGTTTTTGCCGCTTTTCCATCTGAACGCAAATTGTTTTTTGCAACCGGTTTTTTTGCCAGGAATTACAGCATTGATCATTGCAGGGATCATTTGCATCAGTGGCCTAAATGCATCTAGCTTTTTTTGTTGACTTTCAGGAGTTACCTGTCCAATGATGGGATTGTAGGCATCAATCTTCTCCTTCAGAAGATCCACGTGAAACCCTACCCAATGATCGCCTCCAGTATGAAGAACTCCGTACAAGTGATCGACATCTTCTAACCACTTTTTGTTTGTCTGAAGGTCATCGGGAATCGCACCGTTTATGAGTAACTCATAACCAGAGTCTTTGAATTTGAACATCTTTGGCTTCATCTTGAACTGATTGAAATCCCGAATCCATGATCCTAGGAACCATTGGTCCACAAAGGCAATGCGCTTGGAACAAAATGGGTTGGGACCTTCCATGGAGCTTTTGATATACGCAACAACATGCTGTACATAGAATATTAAGTCAGCCATCGAATTATCATAACTCAGCCATTATTAAACATAACCCAGCCATCAAACAACCATAACTCAGCCATCAAACAACCAAAACTCAGCCATAAATAATCATAACCCAGCCATTAAATAACTAATAACTCAGCCATAAATAATCATAATTCAGCCGTAACTTATACTTACAGTGTCAAACAACCATCCATAATCACACTTCGGCCACTACGCTCTTTCACTATTGAGTACTCTTTAGAAATTAACTTCCTCGTTACTACCATCTGTCAGTGGAATGTCCCTAACAATCAAACACAAGTCAGTTTAGGAAAATATTGCTAATAGCTGTATAAAATAAAATAATATGTTGTAAAAGTCCATACTCGAATGGCCTTAGATGTTGCATAAGTTTATCTAATTTATCCAGGTCAACAGGTGAGAGAGGATCATAGAATGCTTATGAAGGTTCAAAATCCTTCCTCATGCACGTCGTCCCTTTGTCTCCAAAAACATAAGGAAAAACTCCTGAAGGAGAAGCACTTGACTTCGCTGCTAACCCAGTTGTAGCTAATTGAACAACCCTCGCCCAATAAGTCTTAATTCTCGCTAACCTAGGCCTTTCATCTTCGTCCTCATTAGACTCCGGTAACAATTCATTTCCTTTTGCGATCGCTTCCTCGGTCACATCCTCAAGATCAGTTTCACCTCCAATCGTCCCCTTCTTCTTCCCAGGAGTAGGTGGAATAATAGGTATTCTTATTACACCGTCACGTAAACCCTTTGTTTGGACCTCCTTCTTTAACTCAGCCGGCTTATTCTTTAATTCAGCCGCTGCCTTCTCTTCCTTCCTCTTTAAATCAGCCGCTGCCTGTTGGGGTCGGTTCTCACCTGCTCAACATTAACGTCCAAAGACGAGACTAGTTGAAGAAATGGCCCCCGGACTTTTTGGTGAATGAAGGCGTTACAGAACCTAAGTCTTCCTGCGGAGCAAAGCATGTAGCAACGGAGCGAACTTAAGCGAAGTGGAAACGGACCGGGACTGGACAAAGGCCGACCCTGAGCTCACTGCGGTCCGATCCTAAGCTCGCTCGCAGGTCGACCACACACTCGCCTCGCGGGACCGATCGCACACTCGCCTCGCGGGCCGACCGCACGCCTCATGGAGCGACCGCACGCTCGCTTCGTGGAGCGACCTCATGCTCGGTCGTGGAGCGACCGAGTGCTCGGTCATGGAGCGACCACATGCTCGGTCATGGACCGACCACGAGCTCGGTCGTGGACCGATCACAGGGTCGCCACAGTGTCAACCTCGCTTTCCAGTCGCATCCTCAACCCAAGACGATCTTCAGCCCAATGACATTGAGATAGGCCCGGTCCGGACGCAAAGCCCATGTTGATGACTCCGCAGAAGCTTAGAAGATGTAACCGCCCTAGATATAGTATAAATACTTCTCTTGTACAAACCCTAAGGGGATCCGAATTCTTACACAGAAAAACCTTGTACTCAATTTTTTCATCAATAACAACATCTCTTTCTCAAACCCTTAGCAATCCTAGCTTACCATAGAAATCTCCGAATTCCCTCACGAACTCTTACAAATTCTAATTGTGTTGGTTTCGACCCCCACAATTTGGCGCCGACTAAGGGGAATTTCCGCAGATTTCTGACACTCAAGAGTTAGGGTTTTCAACACACGATCACGATGTCGAGCAACACCATGAGCAACGAAGGATCTTCGTCTCACCAGCACGACGAAGACAGAAGCAACTCCACGGAGAACACGGTGCCTCCCGCTCCTAACGCCGCAATTGACCTCACACATATCAAGCAGATGCTTGAGACTCTGGTGAAGAAGACTGACGATACGGCCAGTGAGCTGCAATCGCTCAAGAAGAGGAAGCGCAGAAGGTCCCGTGTCCGTCCGACGCGCCTCAGATTCAATACACCGCGAGCTACTCGGAGGGGTCAACACGAGGAGCTGCCACCTCGGACTGATCGCTCGGATCCGGAGGATCTGCCTCCACCACCACCTCGTCGGGACTTCGATCCGACTCCTGAGCGAGTGATGGAGGGGTCAGACGACGATCAACCCCCTCGCAGGCGAACCCGAGTCAACCCTGAAGTTGACCACGATGCGGCTGCCGCAGAAGGCGATGCAATCATAGCAGAGCTTCGCAGGAGGGAGCGAGAGCGCAGAGCTCCTAGAGGTTCCCGTGATGAAGAGGTCGCCGCCCTGAAGGCCCAGTTGGATCATGTCGTCTCAGATTTAAGGACGACTAAGCTGCAGATGTATCGGAGCACTGGGAAGGCTCCCGGGGTCGCTTACGTGTTGGAGAAGGCACGGAACACCCCCTTCGCAGATAACATCTCAGGGGCTAGGATTTCTGACCCGGGAAGGATTAGGCTTCCGACTTACGAAGGGACCACCGATCCCGCTGATCATCTGATGGAGTTTGAGGTGGCCCTAGGAAGGGCGAATTTCAGAGATTCCGAGAAGGACATCGGATACTGCAAGCTATTCGTGGAAAGCTTGAAGGGACCTGCCCTCCAGTGGTTTTACAAGCTGGAGAAGAATTCTATCCACACCTTCCAGCAACTCTCCGAGATGTTCGTCCAACACTATAACATCTTCGCTGAACGGAAGATCTACGATGCGGACCTGTGGACCAACAAGCAAGCAGAAGGTGAAAGCTTGCGGTCTTTTATGACAAGGTTCAAGAACACTTTGTCTAAGGTGGATGGAATCAGTAGCACATCCGCACTGGAAGCGTTGAGGGGTGCAGTGAGATGTCCATCCCCGTTTTGGCAAGAGCTCACCATAAACCCTCCAACGACGATTCAGGACGCCCTTCACCGTGCAGCTGATTTTGCCCGAAGCGAAGAAGAGCTTCGCGCCAAAAGAGGCGGTAAAGCAAAGCAGATAAGCGAACCTTCTCAGGTTCCGACCCCAGCTACTTCTAAGAGAGGCAATCCCGCCTTCGTTCAGTTTGAAGGGGGAGCAGGCGGAGCTCACAACTACCAGATCGATTCACCCGGCTACGGCAGAGGTCGAGGCCGTGGTCGGGGACGTGGCAGAGGAAATCTCACTTGGATAAGAGACCCGAAGGAGTATGATGAGAAGTTGTATTGTGATTTTCACAAAGCAACTGGGCACTCCACCGCGAGGTGCCGAGAGTTGGGTCGACAGCTAGCTGCTAGGCTGGCCGAAGGCACCCTCAAGGGTAACATCAGTCTGTCGGACTTCAAGCCAGAGGAGAAGTTTCAAGATGCTACTGAGCTTCAGACTGAGAACCCCAGGCGACAGCGTCGTGGAGATAACCCCGAAAACGGAAGCACCCATGGTACTATCTCCGTGATCCTGGGAGGATCGCAATACTGTGCCGATAACGAAGCTGCGATCAACGCCTATCAACGGCGCGCTGAGGTTTGCGCCAACATCTCGACATCTCCAACAACAAGGCGTGCTAGTGATCCCGTCACTTTCGACGAAGTGGATGCTGAAGGCATCGATCATCCGCACAACGACTTGTTGGTAATCAACCTGACTGTCTACGACTTCAATGTCGCTCGAGTCCTCATTGACACCGGAAGCTCAGTGGATGTTATCTTCCGGGAAACACTCGAGAAGATGAAGATCAACCAGTCCCTCATCACAGGACAGCCAAAGCCTGTAACGGGTTTCTCAGGTGAAACAACCTGGACACGGGGAACGATTCGCCTGCCTGTCCAAGCTGGAGGCGTTAAGAAGATGGTCAACTTCGCAGTGTCCGATCATCCTGCCATCTACAATCTGATTATGGGGACACCATGGCTCAGTCAGATGCGAGCAGTGCCGTCGACATACCACCTTTGCTTGAAATTCCCAACCAGCCAAGGCGTTCACACGATCTTTGGTAGTCAAAGGGATTCACGCACGTGCTTCTTAGCAGAGCACAAGTTGCGCAACCGTGAAGAGAGCAAGGGGTCAAATCCAGAAGCTCACGACCAAAAGAAAGACGACTCGGACTCACAAGGGCCACGGAAGAAAGCGAAGGCCGGGTCCGATCAAGTGAAGGACCTAACCACCCTCTTATAGCAATTACAGATTGCAGAGGGTCGTGAAGAAGAAGAGCGACCCACCTGCGAGCCTGTGATCTCTGTGTGCATTGATGAACAGCACCCGGAGAGATGCGTTGAGATCGGAGCTGCTCTTGATGAGGAGCTCAAAGCAAAGTTGGTGGTTTTTCTCCGGAAGAACATCAACACCTTTGCCTGGGCCGCTGAGGACATGCCCGGGATAGACATCAGCGTCACGAGCCACGAGCTCAACGTAGATCCAACATTTAAACCGGTCAAGCAGAAAAGAAGGAAGTTGGGTCCTGAGCGAGCAAAGGCTGTGAATGACGAAGTCGAAAGGCTTCTGCGAGTAGGATCAATAACCGAGGTCAAGTACCCCGACTGGCTCGCCAACCCAGTTGTGGTAAAGAAGAAAAATGGGAAGTGGCGCGTCTGTGTTGATTTCACAGACCTTAACAAAGCGTGCCCGAAGGACAGTTTCCCTTTACCTCACATAGATCGCTTAGTAGAAGCAACGGCGGGTAACAAACTGCTTAGCTTCATGGACGCCTTTTCAGGCTATAATCAAATCCTAATGCACCCTGAGGATCGTGAGAAGACGGCCTTCATCACTGACAGAGGTATCTACTGCTATAAAGTAATGCCCTTCGGCCTTAAGAATGCTGGTGCAACGTATCAGAGACTAGTGAACAAAATGTTCCAAGACCAGTTGGGAAAGACCATGGAGGTTTATATTGACGACATGCTCGTTAAGTCACTCGAGGAAGAAGATCACATTTCCCACCTAGAAGAATGCTTCAATCAGCTGAACCTCCACAACATGAAGCTCAACCCAACGAAGTGTCGGTTTGCTGTAACCTCTGGTGAGTTCCTTGGATACCTGGTCACTCGCCGGGGTATTGAAGCCAATCCGAAACAAATCGATGCCTTGATCCAGATGGCTTCACCAAAGAATAAACGCGAAGTACAGAGGCTGACTGGGAGAGTGGCTGCACTCAATCGGTTCATTTCCCGATCCACTGATAAGTGTCTGCCTTTCTACAACACTTTACGAGGCAATAAGCAGTTTGAATGGTCAGAAAAGTGTGAAGACGCCTTCAAGCAACTGAAGGAGTATCTGGCGACGCCCCCCATCCTTGCTAAGCCAGTAACTGGTGAACCTCTCTTTCTCTACATCGCTGTCTCAGAAACAGCAGTTAGTGCCGTCCTTGTGCGTGAGGAAAGAGGCGAGCAGAAGCCTATCTTCTATGTGAGCAAGACACTCACAGATGCTGAAACGAGATACCCTCAATTGGAGAAGCTGGCATTAGCCATCCTCATGGCCTCGAGGAAACTAAGGCCTTACTTCCAATCGCACTCAATCGTTATACTTAGCACCTTCCCGCTACGATCGGTCTTACACAGCCCAAGTCAGTCCGGTAGGCTGGCCAAGTGGGCTGTAGAGCTCAGCGAGTACGACATCGAATATAGAGGGCGGACGTGCAATAAATCTCAAGTACTGGCGGACTTCCTCATAGAACTTCCAGAGGATAGCAATTCCAAGGAGGTGCCGCCAGGGATTTGGCAGCTATACGTAGACGGTTCGTCCTCAAAGAACGGTTCCGGAGTTGGGATACGACTCCTGTCACCGACTGGAGAGGTCCTTGAGCAATCATTCCGACTTTGTTTTAAAGCTTCTAACAACGAGGCAGAGTATGAAGCTCTTGTCGCCGGTCTGAGGCTCGCCCAAGGGCTACAAATCAAACACATTCACGTGTTTTCGGATTCACAACTCGTAACCAGTCAGTTCAGCGGCGAGTATGTCGCAAAAGACGACCGAATGGAAGCTTATCTGAAGATAGTAAGGGACTTGGCTGCTTCATTTCAAGAGTTTATCCTCACAAGGATTCCTAGAGGTGAGAATATGGATGCTGACGCATTGGCAAATTTGGCCTCCGCTACCACTGCGCCAGAAGATCCAGCTTTAAAGCGAGTTATCCCAGTTGAGTTCATCAAATTCCCTAGCATCACGAAGGATGCAGCACTCACCATCCTGACACGTTCCCAAGCAGCGAAGCAAGCAGACGCCCTTGTGGGGGCTACTGACGAAGATATAGAAATGGCAGAAGAACCAGAAATCCGAGACGCTGACATGCGTGACGCCAACAGCCCACATCATACTGAAGCAATCCCAATGGACGCTGACACTGACGAATCTGAGTATGGCTGTGACAAGCTATGGATAAGTGAGATACGAGAATATATCGCCGATGGCAAATTGCCCAGCAGCAAGTGGGCTGCTCGCAAACTACGAAAGCAAGCCGCGCGTTATGTTCTCCTTGACGGAAACCTCTTCAGATGGGGATTCTCTGGTCCAATGCTTACTTGTGTAGAAGGAGAGAAAGCAAGACAGATAATGGAAGAGGTTCATAGTGGTTCTTGTGGCAATCATTCAGGAGGGAAAGCACTTGCTATAAAGATCAAGAGACATGGTCACTTCTGGCCTACTATAGTAGGTGACTGCACTAAGTTCTCAGCCAAATGTGAAAAGTGCCAGCGGCACGCTCCGAAAATCCATCAACCGACTGCAATGCTCTCCTCCGTCACCTCACCTTATCCGTTCATGAGATGGGCCATGGATATCGTTGGACCATTGCATCCGTCACGGCAGAAGAGGTTCTTACTCGTCCTAACAGATTACTTCTCGAAGTGGGTGGAAGCTGAAGCTTATGCTAACATCAAAGATGTTCAAGTGGAGAGCTTTGTATGGAGGAACATCATATGCCGTCACGGAGTACCATACGAGATAGTAACTGACAATGGGTCGCAGTTCATATCCAACCGGTTCGAGTCGTTCTGCTCAAAATGGAACATCCGGCTTAGTAAGTCTACGCCTCGCTACCCTCAAGGCAATGGGCAAGCGGAAGCTATCAACAAGACAATCCTGGATGGCCTTAAGAAGCGTTTAGAGGCGAAGAAGGGTCGCTGGGCCAACGAACTTGAAGGGGTATTGTGGTCCCACCGCACCACTCCCCGCAGAGCAACAGGCGAAACCCCTTTCGCCCTTGTTTATGGCACCGAGTGTGTCATTCCGTCCGAAGTCTGTTCGCCTGGTGTACGCCGTCAGTTGCTACCTCTCCACGAGCCTATCAACCGCACAATGCTCCTTGACGCGTTGGATTTCCTCGATGAACGACGTGACCAAGCGCTTATTCGGATCGCCAACTATCAGAACGCCGCTTCCAAGTACTACAATTCCAAGGTCAAAGAAAGGAGTTTCTACCCAGGTGACTTAGTCCTGCGAGAGGTATTCCAGAACACAGCGGAACCCAACGCTGGCAAGCTCGGAGCCAACTGGGAAGGCCCATACAGAGTTACAACAGTTGTTCGTCCTGGTGTCTATGAACTCGCCACCATGACCGGGACTCCAATCCTCCATTCCTGGAATGCAAGGCATTTGAAGAAGTACTATCATTAGTCTTCTCTCCTTAACTTGAACTACGAGGCGACTTGATCCCTGTAAAGGGTACGTAGGCAGCCTGTCTTCGGATAGGTTCAGTTGCCCCCCTCCATCAAAACGAGGGGGATTATACGCTTCATCAGTCTCATTTGCCGGATGAGCTCTCTGATCTCTTCCGCCTTTAACGGGGGGGGAGTGAGTGTTTCACTTAGCTTTCCGACGAAGTCAGCACCCTCCTTCGTCTCAAAGGGGGGGGGGGAGTGGGGTACCCATACTCTGCTCTTCCAAAAATCCTTAGTGGTGTAAGAACAATTTCATCGGTCACGAGCCTTTCAGGGCTTCAACCAGAGTCGTTCCGCTTTCATTGCTGCTGGCCACAGCAATGAGTGCGGAGATGCGAATACACTGACATCCACAACGGATTCAAGCGCGCTATATAAGTACCAGTGTTCAGTACTGGGGCGGATGTACCCATCTGACCACTCAGAAACCCAGCAAACATCGTTGGTAATGCAGCTGCTAGTGACCTCCGTTCGGCCCATACCCTGAGCGTGTCACTCTGAAACCCAGGACAGGCGCTGGTCGAAGTCAAGGTGAACTTGCTCTCGGACAGACGTGTCTAGAAGAGCAGCACCATTTTGCAAAACCCAACAGCAACGTTGGTAATAAAGAGCATGAGCGCATTAGCGTTTTCATAGTCTCAACAAGAGCCTCATACGTGAGCAAGCACAATGAGAAGCCTTCAGACCTCTGATCAGTCACGGGGTCTTATGGCCCTCGGTTCACCTAGCCCAACGCTGGTGTTGGCAAACACATGACGGAAACGCTTAAACAGCTTAAAGAATTCCTAAGTGTAGGCACAACATCAACAATATCTAAAGCAAAACCTGAATCTGTAACCATCAAGGTTTAACATCAGCAAAAGCTGCAAAGTCATCTTGCATTCTCCACAATGCAAGGCTCCAAAATAATAGCAAGGATACAAACCATCCAATGCTACAACCGAAAATCATCAAGTCTAACAAGAGTTATTAAAAACAAAAGATTAGAAATAGACTAAGTCATAATAAAAGAGCAACGGACGCTCATCGGTCACACCTCTCCATTGGCAACATCAGCATCCTCTGAGATCTCCAAAGCTTGCCTCACGCTAGAAACAAGTTCATCAAACACATCACGAGCGTCGTAGATCGGGATCTTCCTCTCGACCAAAAGCTCTGCTGCAGCGTCCAAAGACGCTCCATCAGATCCACGAAGACGCTCAATAAGCTCCAAGCTCGCATCGATCTCAGCAAGATCCAGCATGTTATCCTTCGCTGTCCCCTCAAGCCTAGCGAGCGACCTGGCAACCTGTCGGGTCCGGCTAGCGAAGCTACGGTCTGCCTCCTCTTTGGCCCTAGATACGGCCTCCTCGATCTGGGCGTCCCTAAGACTCTCGGTTTCCAACAGCTTGCTCTTAAGCGAGGTGATCTCCTCCTTGTTCTTCGCATGCCGCGAGGACGCCTTGGACAACTTCCCGCTCAACTCATCCGACCTCTGCTTTGCGGAAGCGACATCGTCCTCGAGGGCTAGGACCTTCTCAGCGAGCTCAGCATTGGCCCTCCTGGCTTCGCTAACCTCACGGTCACGAGAATGAGAGTCCTCCTCAAAGCAGAAAGCTATGCCATCCAGCTGGGTGGAGAGCTGCGCATACAAAGGAAAGCAAACATAACGCTGGAATAAGTGGAGAAACAATAACAAGGACAAAGAGAGGAAGATAAAGAGAGCAAACCTCAGCCACTGTGGCTCTCGCCAGCTCAAGAGCCCTCTCGCCAGAACCAGGAGTCAAAGAGCGAGCTGCTGCAGCACCGTCACTGGTCGGGTCGCTAACAAACGCCGAAGAGGGGCCCACCTTCTTCGCTTTGGAGGTGCTCCATCAGGAGTGCCTCCCGCCTTACCCTCCGATCTAAGGGCCCTCTTCCGCTGTTGCTCACGTCGCCTAGCAATCTCATCAGGAGTGAGATCAGAAGCACGAGAACGCTGAGCTGACGCAGTGGGAGTCTTGGGCGCTGCGGATGACAGAGCACCCGCCTGCGAGCCTGCCCTCGCTGAGACCGTGGTGCTCGTCAACGCCGCCCTCGCCAACTCAGCTCGCTGAAAAGCGGAGACTCTAGGAGCACCTCGTCCAAGGACCTTCCCTGCGAAGATCCGACTGGAGAGTGCTCTCTGGATCCTCTGACGGGTAAAGGACTTCACCCAATCACCATCTCCAGAGGCTAGAGCGCTGTGGATAGCTGTCATCTCATCTCGGCTCACTAATGCTGGTCTCACTGCAAAGACAAAGCAATGCATTAGCATGCAAGACATGGTCACTATACAAAATAAACTTTTTCTAAGTATAAACTTACCTCTCTTCCCCCAACTCCTCCTGACAAGGGGGATGCAGTCAGCCTCAATGGTCCTCTCTGAGATCTTGACAAAGAAGAATGAGCACTCAAAGAGATCATCCTTGCTGGGGAACCCATCAATAAGCGCGCGACCCGGAGCTGGGGCAACGAGATACCGCAACTCGTCTGCAGGGCCCTTAGGCCTGAACTCCAGAAGGCTGGTCAGCTGCTCAGTACTAATCTCTGCATTGCACTCCCGGCTAAGCACGTAGATACCAATAATGTGCCTCAACCCCCTGGGGTTGATCTGAGCAAGGGAGATACCGTTCCCATCCAGGAAGCGAAGGAGGAAGCCTGGCACCGGGAACCACAACCGGCAATGATCCATGAAGTTCTCATACATGGTAAAGTATCCCGGAGGCGGGGCATTAGCACGCTGTGTGCGATCAGGAACGACCAACTCAATCTCATCAGAGATCTCACATCTCTCTCGAAGGCGCTGCAGCGAGTCCTCATCGCAAAAGGTAGATCCAGGGGGATCCGGTCGCCTCCTCCTCTTCTTAGCCGCAACAGGGCGGGTCGCCTCATCGCCATCCTCAGCATCGGATGGAGGTGACCCCGAAGTAGAAGAAGAGTCGAGTGACACAGCGACATCGGCTGCTCCCTCTGGAAGCCTCGGATCCTCATCGTTAAGGGGGAAGGAAAGTCCAACTCCCCCATGACGAGCCATCAAATCCTCATCACCACTGGATCTCCTCGCATCCTCAACATCTACTAAGTCACCAGCACCATCATCACCCTCGTCAATCCCACCAAGGCTAACCCGGGGAACGGTGAGTTTGTTACGGAGACGGATCCCGGTACCGGTACCAACGTGATTCGCCGAAGGAACCATCACAATCATCGATGAGGACGAAGCCGCGACCGAATCCCCAATTCGGTTCAAAGAAGTCGCGAGCGTGTGATCCGTCCCGTGTCCACCCGCAATCGTGCGGTCGGCCTCGCACCCATGTGCGACCGCGCGCTCAGCTTCACGTCCGTCCGCGGCCGAGCGGTCGGTCTCGTCCTTACGACCGCGATCGACCGCGACCATGCGGTCATCCTCGCATGCCTCGCGAGTGGCCTCACGCCCATGTGCGACCGAGCGGTCGGTCTCATCCTCGCGACCGCGATCGCCCGCGATCACGCGGTCATCTTCGCGTTCCTCGCGATCGGTCTCGCGCTCACGTGCGACCGTGCGGTTGGCCTCACGCCCATGTGCGACCGAGCGGTCGGTCTCATCCTCGCGACCGCGATCGCCCGCGATCACGCGGTCATCTTCGCGTTCCTCGCGATCGGTCTCGCGCTCACGTGCGACCGTGCAGTTGGCTTCACGCCCGTCCGCGACCGCGCGGTCGGTCTCGCACGAAGGTGGGTCGGTCCCAAGCGCCGATCTACCATTATTAGCCAAGTCATGTGTGTCTTGTTCCATAACAACAAGTATACCTATGCACAAGTCAACAAGACAAATCAAAAGTCAAGAATTTCCATCTTTTTACCAAGAACACATCTCAAGCTTAAAACTCAATCCCAAACAAGCTTCAAAGAGGGATTCTCAAAAATCTATGCAAAATCCAAATTTAAGTTCCATCAACAACCAAAGGCTCAATGATTCTCCAAAGCAATCATCAATTCAACACAACAAAGCTTGATTCTCCATGAACAAACTTAGATCTATGAGTTTGGATTTCCAAAGAAGCCATGGGGACTTAAGAGATGGCTTGAGAAAGTAATAAGAAAACTCACCAAAGAAGAGAGATGAAGACCCGAGCTCGAGGTCGGCAATGTCGTGAGCGAACGGTCGGTGACAAGGGAGCTCGTGGTCGGCGGAAAGAAAAGAGGAGAAAAAGAAAAAAAAAAAATTTAGATCTAGGAGGAAGAAAGGGAAAGGAAGGAGAATGAGTTGACTAAGTCAAACCTTATCCCTTTAAGGGAAAAAAAGATCCTCTCTTTCTCTCACCACACGGGTCCCGTCTCCGTTCAAAAAACACAACGCTCTTCCCTCCGAAAATCGCTTTGCTATTTCACGAAAACGTCATTGACATTGGCAATCACAACACGGAGTCTTAAAATCTCCATAGGGAAAAACGAAGTCTTAAAATCTTCGAGTAAAAAAAAATATATATATATATACATATATTTCTTTTCTGCAGAAATCGTAGCAGCTTCTACTGAGTAAGCACGAAGTCTTGAAATCTTCATAACATTTAAAGAGTCTTAAAACCTCTTGCATAAAGTCACTCTCTACTACTGCATGATAGGCAAGCGCCTTGACTTCGAACGTTAACGCTGATATTCAACACATCTTTTAGCTCGGCATTATTAGCTCTAACACTACCGAGCTGGGGGGCTAACTGTTGGGGTCGGTTCTCACCTGCTCAACATTAACGTCCAAAGACGAGACTAGTTGAAGAAATGGCCCCCGGACTTTTTGGTGAATGAAGGCGTTACAGAACCTAAGTCTTCCTGCGGAGCAAAGCATGTAGCAACGGAGCGAACTTAAGCGAAGTGGAAACGGATCGGGACTGGACAAAGGCCGACCCTGAGCTCACTGCGGTCCGATCCTAAGCTCGCTCGCAGGTCGACCACACACTCGCCTCGCGGGACCGATCGCACACTCGCCTCGCGGGCCGACCGCACGCCTCATGGAGCGACCGCACGCTCGCTTCGTGGAGCGACCTCATGCTCGGTCGTGGAGCGACCGAGTGCTCGGTCATGGAGCGACCACATGCTCGGTCATGGACCGACCACGAGCTCGGTCGTGGACCGATCACAGGGTCGCCATAGTGTCAACCTCGCTTTCCAGTCGCATCCTCAACCCAAGACGATCTTCAGCCCAATGACATTGAGATAGGCCCGGTCCGGACGCAAAGCCCATGTTGATGACTCCGCAGAAGCTTAGAAGATGTAACCGCCCTAGATATAGTATAAATACTTCTCTTGTACAAACCCTAAGGGGATCCGAATTCTTACACAGAAAAACCTTGTACTCAATTTTTTCATCAATAACAACATCTCTTTCTCAAACCCTTAGCAATCCTAGCTTACCATAGAAATCTCCGAATTCCCTCACGAACTCTTACAAATTCTAATTGTGTTGGTTTCGACCCCCACACTGCCTTCTCTTCCTTCTTCTTTAAATCAGCTGCTGCCTTCTCTTCCTTCTTCTTAAACTCAGCCGCTGCCTTCTCTTCCTTCATCTTAGCAGCGTTCTCCTTCCTTTTAGCAGCAGCCTTAGTCCTCTTCTTAGCAGCATCATCAGCCTTCTTTTTCAAATCAACCTCATTTTCTATTGGTTTTTGCCTCCTGGAGCGGCGTCGTAAATCTGGTTGCTTAGCAGGAGAAATAGAAACGAAATATGCCAGACCACTACCAAACAAATTCTTTTTTACCTCGGGAGTACCCTTAGGAATTTCGGCCTTCAATTTCGACCCCGCAGCTTTCTCTTTGGCCTTACCAAGCTCATCAGGGGTACCCTTAAGAATTTCTGCCTTCAATTTTGGAAAATGCTGCTGCGGAGTTTGACTTTCGGCCTTAGCCGGCTCATCAACCGAAGTGTTTTTTGCCCACACAACATTATCAGGGGTCATAGTGATTGAATTTGCGCAGGTTTTAACCAGTTTTAATCTCTATTAAAACAACCTAGCGACAATTCCTTTGCCTAGGATCTAGGGTTTGTAAACAATAAATCTACGAGAACAGGATCTCGAATATACCTGGAGTTTTACAGCGGATGAAGAACAGGGATTCGAGATCTATCTGCGCGTCAAATGCTGCGCCTCTATGGTTAGTCCACACGCACACAAACTGGAATCCGCAGGGATGCTAGTGCCTGGAATCGGATCTCTCAGGGAATCCTACGTTTCAGAGGCGGCTATGGACTTAAAACTCATTCTCCAGGTCGTGCCTCATATCATATATATAGGCCCTGGAGAAAACCTAATTAATCCCTGAACCGATTCAGAATTAATTAAGTCGTTAAACCGAAATCACTATTCCGGTTTTTAGCCTGTGTTGATCAACACAGTAATATAGTGTCGATCGACACCTCCTTTAAAACACGATTCTTATGTGTATCAAATACACATCATTTGATCATTACATTAATGATCATTCCCACATAAAGTAAATCCAGTTTGCTTAGGTGTGTGACCCTGTAGGATCATATAATACTAGTAATGAGTTCATAACTCATAGATCATCAGCGGCTTCTAGCAAAACGTCATGACCACCTAGTATCATATGAATGTATGATCTCGACAGTACAACTATCACTAGAGTGAATACAAGTGTGATTTCAGGACATTCCCAACAATCTCCCACTTGTACTGGAATCATCTATTCCTATAATCCCTTCGTCTCTATATCTCCATATGGCATAAGGCAAGAGCCGTGTCATCCTTATTACAGCCATTATCACGTTCATCGAACTCCGATTTATACTGACCAAAAACAAACGACTGACAATCACCTCGTTTGAGCGCGGCCACGCATTTCTCAGTATCAAATCTTCGATGGGCCCTGAGATATTTATCTCCTGTTATATAGGAGGGACAAATCCCATCTTGTTCCATCCCTGTTCCTTCACACACTTCATGATACGCCCAATCAATGCCTTTATAGTCACCTGTTACGGATAACGTTTGACAAAGTCAAAGCGGACCAATTCATATGCAAGAAATCATGATGAACTCAGGTCTAAGGACTATACTCTATAGTCGTAATGAGAACCTCTTATGACACTTATATAACTATCCTGTAGAGTTCTCATTAGCGGGTCATGTCCGATCCCGTGATCTCTAACACATATCTATGTGATTGACTTTAATACTCTTATTAATGACTCCATGAAACTTAGTCATCAGTCACCTCACATACTAGTCTCACGCGGTTGTCAGTGTCCTACTTTAACAACCTTGACCAGGGACAAATATAATCTATGTCATTTATCACTTCAATTATCCAATAATCAAATAATATATGAAACAATTTCATTATGACATAACCAAAGTATGTCTACATGAATATCATAATATAACTAATTCCTTTACAACTCCCACTAGAATCAAGATCACATCTTAATATATCCAATACCTACAGCAAAATAGAATCACGAAACCCTTTCCAACAAACCGCAGGCTGCGGTGCTCTGCTTAGAACCCTTTCCAACAAACCGCACCGCAGTATAGACACAAGACATAACCAGTTTCCGACCGGAAATCGTCTTTGTCCGTCTAACCATTCTCAACAAAATCATTACTTCCTTAGTTCACCAAGCTCTTATCCTTAATATTTCTCAAATACTTGAGAATATTCTTGGTAACTGTCCAGTGACTTTCACATGGATCATATTGGTATCTACTCGTCATGCTTAAAAGACAAGCAATATCTGGACGAGTGCAGGTCATGGCATTCATGATGGGTTCCACTGCATACGCCTGGGAATCCTACTCAAAAACTTTCTTGCTCAGCCAGTGTCCAGGAACACTGCGTCTTGCCAAGATTAATGCCATGAGACATTGGTATGAAGCCATTCTTGGAATCATGCATATTGAATCTGTCCAAGACCTTATCACCATAAGCATCTTGACACGATCCAATTAGCCTAACCAATCTATCTCTATAGATTCCTATTCCAAGAATGTACGCGGCTTCTCCCATGTCTTACTTTGAAAAATAACTTCCGAGCTAAGTCTCTAAAAACTAAAGCAACGGAACGTCATTTCCGAGAATAAGTATGTCATCTACATACATAATGAGAAATGCAACTACACTCCCACTAGTCATCTTGTAAACACACGGTTCCTTTTTCATTCTTGATGAAGTCAAACATTTTGACTGCTTCATCAAAATGAAGATTTCAACTCCGTGATGCTTGCTTCACTCCTTACATGGATCGATGAAGCTTGCATTCTTTCCCAGCATTATTTGGATCACATCCATTTGCCAAATCTCATCACCATGATAAATGACAGTTGCTAGTATAATCCGAATGGATTTAAGCATAGCGAATGGGAACTGGTTTCATCATAGTCAATACCATGATTTGCTTGAAACCTTTAGCCACCAGCCAAGCTTTGAATATCTGGATATTCCCATTTCGGATCTAGCGGCTCCAAGCCACTTTTCAGAGTCCGGGCCCAACACTGCTTCTTCAAAATTCGCAGGCTCGTCATTGTCAATGATCAACAAGTCATGACAATCGGTCACAAGAAATCCATATCTCTCGTGGTCGTTACGAATCTTTTCCGGATCTGCGAACTTCAGGCACCACAGGTGTAGGTTCTACAATTCTTTGTAGATCCAACTACTGCTCTTCCTTAACAGGTTGAGCAGTCTCCTGTGATTCTCGAACATCTTCGAGTTGTACTTTACTCCCACTGTTCTTCTTGGAAAGACAATCTTTCTCAAGAACACATATTTCTTAGCAACAAACACTTTGTTCTCAGAACGATTGTAGAAGTAGTAAGCCTTGGTTTCCTTAGGATAACCAATCGAAGTAGCACTTATCGGATTTGGATGCGAGCTTGTTAAATATTTTACACAATCCTCATAACCCCAAATTTTAGTCAAGACAAACTTGGAACATTTCCAATCCACATCTCATGTGGAGTCTTTGCAACTGATTTTGTTGGAACCCTATTTAGTGTAAACTCAGACATTTCTAGAGCGTATTCCTAAAAGATAATGGAAGATCTGTGTGACTCATCATTGATCGAACCATATCTAATAAGGTCCGATTCCTCCTCTCGGAAGCTCCATTCCATTGGGGCGTTCCAGGAGGGGTGAGCTGTGAAACAATTCCACACTTTCTCAGATGATCACCGAACTCTTGACTTAAGTATTCTCCTCTGCGATCCATTCGAAGAGCTCTAATACTTTTGCCAAGTTGATTATGTACTTCATTCTGGAACTCCTTGAACCTTTCAAAGGATTCCCATATGTGTCTCATCAAATGGACATAACCAGACCTACTGAATTCATCAGTAAAGGTAATGAAGTACTGAAAGTTTCCTCTAGTACTTGTGCTCATCGGGTCGCATACATCTATATGTATCAAGCCCAATAAGTCATTGGCCCTTTCATTTAATTTGATATAATGGGCCTTAGTCATTTTTTCCAACAGCAGTATTCACATTTCTCACATGATTCACAATCAGGTGAGTCCAGAAGCCCATCACTATGGAGCTTCAGAATCCGATGTGGCCCAAAATGACAAACCTAGAGAACCGTTTTGTGTTTATGTTATGGGCATGCATAGATTGGTTTAAGACATAAAACTCATTCTGTAATGGGGTGCTATCATATAACATATCATTAAGATCAAAAGATCAACATTTGTCTTTAATCAAAATGAAAATCACTCACATCCTTACAAGGAGAGAAATGACATTTCTGCTCATAGCAGATACATAATAGCAATAAAATAGTTTCTAAAACCATGCCTGAAGGTAACTACAAATGGAAACTTCCTACATCTAATGCAGTAACTCTTGCTTCATTCCTGTTGAGCATCTCCACTTGTCCCTTCTTCAACCATGCCTGAAGGTAACTACAAATGGAAACTTCCTACATCTAATGCAACAACTCTTGCTTCATTCCTGTTGAGCATCTCCACTTGTCCCTTCTTCAACGTTCTACTGTTGCTTTGGCCCTGCATATTTAAACATATATGAGCACTACAACCGGTATCTAATACCCATAAGATAAAACTTGAAATAACACAAATACCTGAATAAGGAGTGTCATACATCTCCATTATTTCCATAGAATCTTCCATGTATTTCTTGCATTTTCTCCTCCAATGCCTTGGCTCCCCACAGTAGCTGCAAGTATCATCATCAGATGGGCCAGACTTGGGTTGAGTGAGAAACTCGGGCTTATCCTGATTCACAATCTGGACGGCCTTTCTCTCACCCTTGTCTTTACCAGGTTTCACAAACCTTTTGCCCTTCTTGATGTTGAGCTCAGCTGTCTTGAGCATATCATGCAGTTCAGTCAACGTCTTCGTTAAGCCATTCTTGATGTAGTTCTTGATGAACTTATCATAGCTCGAGGCAGTGACTGCAGAATGATGTCAGTAGCCAACTCTTGGCTAATGGGACAATCCAGTCTCCTCTGGTTATCAATATAACCCATCATCTTTATGACATGAGGACTCACTGGAGCATCCTTTGGTAGCTTGCACTCAACTAGAGATTTAACCGTCTGGTATCTCTCAGTTCGAGTCTGCTCCTGAAACATCGCTTTCAGGCTAGTGATCATCTCGATGGGCGATGCCACGTTCTCACATTGCTTCTGCAAGTCAGAGTTCATGGTAGCCAACATCAGAAAACGCACATCGACCACATCATAGTAATGCTTATTCCAAGCATCATATACTGCATGTGAACATTGGACCTTAGTTTCTCGGGGAGAACTTTCTCAAGGACGTAGTCCTTTCTCTCCTGCTTGAGAACGATTCTCAAGTTCCGATACCAATCAAGGAAGTTGGATCCATTTAACTTGTCCTTCTCAAGGACGGATCTCAACGAGAAAGAGTTCTGATTAGACATAACGGTAATAAGAAAAGGAAAAATCAGTTATGATATTCAGGAAATGAGAAATCTTAACAATTAAGACAACTCGCATTATATTCAAAACAATGTTTCCTCAAATGAATATAGTGATCCAAGATCCATATTTCACCAAAACCCGAGCGAGCCACTGGCTGTCACTCAAATCTTAGCTATATAGGTAAGCAACACTTTGCTAATCATATCCAATATGACTCTTGGTTGTGGATAAGACATCTTATGTTTTATCCACCTGATGTCTATGGGCCCAGAACTTCTGATAGCCCACTCAAGTAAACCAATCTCTTCAGTCATGTAATAGTTGATGCCATGCACTGCAAGCCCATCAACATAATTACATACTGCCTTACTCATGTAACTGCGGACACCTTGCACTGCAAGCCTATCATGCAATGAAACGAGTCTTGACAGCTGACAAGATTGGGAAGACATCCAGAACACTTGATATTTAGTCGAGGAACTGAACATTTATTCCTTAATTCATATCATATATATGCATTCAGGAACCCAATCTCATTAAATCTGGTTCGGTTATTTGATTTCAGGTTCATTAACCCTTAATCTGCGTAGGCTGTCGATCGACACTACCTTAGTGTCAATCGACACTTACCTTTCTGTCATATTTCTTCGACAACCGATCAATCCAATTGAACCGGTTTCGATAACCGATAGAAAATTTCAATAACAGGTTCGTGTCGATCGACACAACATTTGTGTTGATCGACATTGACCAAACCAATTCAATTTTTGATAACCGGTCAATCCAATTGAACTGGATCGATAACCGGTCAATCTAATTGAACCGGGTCGATAACCGGTCGGTGTCGATCGACACAACAATTGTGTCGATCGACGCCAACCAAACCGCAACAAACCGAAATTTGCCAGTTTAATCGATGTGTTAACCAAGCGCGATAACCGATTCAATCCAATTGAATCGATTAACCAAATAGCAAGGCAGTTTCTATCGTGTCGATCGACATAACTATGGTGTCGATCGACACAAGCAGTTCTGTCGAGCTGATCAAGTCTTAACAAACGATTTACAGTGAAATTATTGATCTAGCAAGCATCCTAAACATCATATGTTCCAAACTGATTTCTCTAATTCAATTACATGCTCTTAGATTCATTTGTTAAACCCTAAGGCTCTGATACCACTGTAGGAATTTACTCAGGTTTTACCGGATTAATCTCTATTAATCAACCTAGCGAGAATTCCTTTGCCTAGGATCTAGGTTTGTAAACAATAAATCTACGAGAACAGGATCTCGAATATACCTGGAGTTTTGCAGTGGATGAAGAACACGGATTCGAGATCTATCTGCGCGTCAAATGCTGCGCCTCTATGGTTAGTCCACACGCACACAAACTGGAATCCGCAGGGATGCTAGTGCCTAGAATCGGATCTCTCTGGGAATCCTACGTTTCAGAGGCGCCTATGGACTTAAAACTCATTCTCCAGGTCGTGCCTCATATCATATATATAGGCCCTGGAGAAAACCTAATTAATCCCTGAACCGATTCAGAATTAATTAAGTCGTTAAACCGAAATCACTATTCCGGTTTTTAGCCTGTGTTGATCAACACAGTAATATAGTGTCGATCGACACCTCCTTTAAAACACGATTCTTATGTGTATCAAATACACATCATTTGATCATTACATTAATGATCATTCCCACATAAAGTAAATCCAGTTTGCTTAGGTGTGTGACCCTGTAGGATCATATAATACTAGTAATGAGTTCATAACTCATAGATCATCAGCGGCTTCTAGCAAAACGTCATGACCACCTAGTATCATATGAATGTCTGATCTCGACAGTACAACTATCACTAGAGTGAATACAAGTGTGATTTCAGGACATTCCCAACACTTAGATTCCGTGTTAAGGATCGTCGGACTATTAACTGACTTATGCCGTGGTAATGTTTGCGTTTTTGGGCTGGGAACATAGTTTTGGGCACTTTCCGATAAACCCAGAACTTTCAGACGCTCATCCACTGCATCTTTGGCACAATCACCAATTTTTTTCTCCATATCAGCAAATTTTCGGGTTAACTCTCCAACGTTGGAATCAATGGCCTCAAACTTCGACCCAAACTTCTCAAACATAGAGTCAACCTTTCGAAACATAGAGTCATGGATCTCAAACTTACTCGCAATTATTTCCAGCGTAGCGACTATGGTATTCAGAGCAGCCGCATCCTCGCTTAAACCCTTTCTCTTTGCATCCTCCTTCTTCTCTATATCAACAACTTTATTCTCCTCAGCAGCTTCACCCTCGTATTTCTTATCTTTCTTCTACTTCTTTTTGGGTAGCTCAGACTCAGAGTCATAAGGAACTAAAGATAACTTGGTTTTTTTCTTCTCCTCCTTCCTCTGCACATCCTAATAATCACCTAATACATACCTACCAAAATGTAGGTCTCTTATCAGGTTATTCAGTTGTGGGTCATTGTCTTGACCCGGCCACTGAGGAAACATGTCTTCTACAAACTCCTTTGAAACTATATGCCTCACACGCACCTACAACAGTAACTCATAACTCAGCCATCGAATAATCATAACTCAGCCGTAAAAAGAATAACTCAGCCATCAAACAAAGAATAACTCAGCCATCAAGCAAACAAATCATAACTCAGCCATCAAACAAATCATAAATCAACCATCAAATTACCATAACTCAGCCATCACATAAATAATATCTCAGCCGTAGAATAAATAATAACGCAGCCATCAAATAAAGAATAACACAGCCGTAGAATAAATAATAACGTAACCATCAAATAAAGAATAACTCAGCCATCAAATAAAGAATAACTTAGCCTAAAACCTTACATGACCATGGTCTTTAATCTCCTTCTTCAGGACACTATCAAAACTTGCACGTGTCCGCGTTGCATCCCATCGAAGAAGCGGATACTTTCATATGACCAAGCCAATAAAGCGTAACTCATGCTGTTGATTTAGTATATCTTTCCTACTGGATTCAACGACTTAATACTACCAACAAGAGCTTCAAATGCAGCCCGACCCCATAGATAAGTCATCATGGCTTCATCATCGAATACTCTTTTTGCAGTTTCAAACGGTGTCCTAGAATTATGATGCCCATCATAAATTCCCATGGCTTGAAGAACTAACAGCCCTAACCATTTACGATTTTCAAAACTCCAGGCCCAACATCCTCTTACTGCTGCCCTCAGTTCATCAGGCTTGGGTCCAAACCTATGCAGCACGTTCAACTCCTACCAAAACTTTCTGTATTGGTCAGGTTCAATACTTTCTGTTGGCACTGGATCTGTGTTTAACCCAGTGATCTCACCAAACTCGAGTAAGCTAAACCTGATAGGTATATCACCAACCACACTCCAAATCTCCTTCTTATCTACTTTCAGCTGTCTACACAGTAGATAGTGTACAGTCCTAGCAGACCACCCGCATTTTCCATCAAATAGCTTAACAATTATTCCAACAGGAAACATCTTCAGTTCTTCCCACACCTCAAGTCCTAATTGTTCTTTAACAAAACCGAAATCTCCCATATAGGAATAGTGATTAAACACTTTATTTTCTAGATTAGTAGCGCGTCTTGATCTTCTAGGGTAATCAGGTGCTTGATGTTGTTCCATCTGATCACAAAAGACTTAAATAACTCAGCCGCAATAGAAAACTAACTCAGCCAAAACATAATATATAACTCAGCCGCAATATAACCATAACTCAGCCGAAAAACCCTAATTCGGCCACAATATAATTGATAACTCAGCCACAATTAATAACTCAGCCACAACATAATTTTCAACTCAGCCACAACATAATTTATAACTCAGAAACCCTAAACCCTAATTCAGCCACAATATAATTGATAACTCAACCGTAATTTATAACTCAGCCGCAATAAAAAAAACTAACTCAGCAACAACATACCGGAGAATAGGATTACAGACGACTGCAGAGAAGACGATTTCGGTGACGACGCTTTCAGCAAAGACGATACGATTTCGGCGAAAACGATTTCGGCGAAGACAAGACGATTTCAAGACGAAGACGATTCTCGGGGAAGATGATTTCGAAAGAAACAATGTGGGGAAACTTAAACGGAGAAGATAGTTGAGAAAATTTGTGGTTTTTTTCTTTGTTTTTTCTTTGAGAAGGCACACTTAAACGTTTCTGCTTTTGAAACTTCCCTCTTTTCTGGTCACGGTTATTTCTTACTGAAGTGGATTTTTTTTTCATTTTTTAATTAACAATAATTTCAATTAAGAAAAACTAATCAAGGGTGTTTATCGTAATTTACTAGGAATGTGAAAAGATTTGAGTAATTTTTGAAAGATATATGGTATTCTAGTCATATAATCATAGTTCCATGAGAATTCAGTAATTTTCTCTAATTCATCTGAGATTGGATCCGATACCGGTCCAAATCATCTAATTTTGCTTGAAAAGAACATATAAAGTCATTATTAACTCAAGGACAGATGGAATAAAATTGTAGCTACCGACTCAGATTGACGCATATTCCTTTGGCATCTTTGCTTTTCAACACATTTTTTGAATTTTCTAACGCCTGTTTACTATATTTAATTATAAATATTTGGATCCTTCTGATTACTCTATTAAGTACAGATGCTGAATATGCAGAAGCGTGGATAGGTATATAAAGATCGGAGGTAAGACTCATTAATAAAAAAAATTGTCATAATTTATATAAAATAAATAATAATCATTTCATTCAAAAAAACGAAAGTAAAATAAAAATAATAATTAATTTTAAAATAAAAAAATATGAGAAATTTTGACTGATGTCATTATTGGCATGCCATTTTTCAATTATGCCATTGTTTAAAAATCATTACCAGCGTGTCACTGTTCACTTAAATAAATAAAAAAAATCTCATTTTCTCTTTCATCTCTCTTACGCTCATCTCCCCTCTAACAAATTTAGTTTTTTCTTTCTCTCTACCAAATCGTCATCATGAGATCGGATTTTACTATCACTGAATTCGATTCTCGTCATCTCTAATTTTACTATCTCTGATTTATATTGCGATTTCCGCTAAGAAGATTTGAGAAGGTGTTGTTGTTGACGAAGAACGTGGATCTGAGATAAGATCGAACATATTTAGGAAGAAGAAGAAAACGAAGAAGAATAGATCTCAAAGCAAATTCAAACACAAACGACTGTAAATTTTCGAGTTTGGGTTAACTATTATGCATTTAGGGTATAGATTGGGGGGGGGGGGGGGATGAGGGTAGGGTTTTGCTTTTACCTTATAAAACTGTTAAAAAAAGTCTTATAAAATTGTTAAAAAAAATCTTATAAAACTGTTAAAAAAAATTATAATGTTTTTAAAAAGTTTAGTAAAACTGTTAAAAACCTTGTAAAACTATTTAAAAAACGTGTAAAACTTTATAAGGTTTTTTGTAAAGTTTTATAAGGTTTTTAAACAATCTTATAAACCTTTTAAAAACTTTACAAACCTTATTAAAATCTTATAAACCGTTTAAAAACCTTATAAACTTTTTAAAAACCTTATAAATTATTTAACTATTTAGTTTTTAATGACATGTAAATAAGTCTTATAAAACTGTTTAAAAACTTTATAAAAACGGGAAAACCCTAAAACTAACCAAAACCCAAATTTGACCAAAAAACAACCAAAACCCAAATTTGACCAAAAAACAACCAAAACCCAGATCTGACAAAATATTAACCAAAACCCAGATCTGAACAAAAATAGAATCAGAAGCTCAAATTTGTAACTCTAATCGAATAAAAGGCTTAGATTCCTAACCAAAATCCAATCAAAAGCTCAAATTTGTAACCAAAATTGAATTTTTAAAAACAAAATTCATGGATTAAACTTGTTGTTCTTCTTCCTTCTTCGTCGTTGTCTTCTTCTTCATCATCATCTTCTTCTTCTTCTTCTTCTTCTTCCAATTCAGGAAATCAAAATCGATGTAAGAAATTTACAGAGATTTACATGGATGAAAGAGAATCGAAAATCCTAGATCTATCCTCTGCGTTGGGGCGAATGAAGTCAGAATTGAAAACTCTAGATCCATAACCCAAATCCAATTTGCAATTTCAAAGAAGAGAATTTTGTGAGAGAAAAAAATTTGGATTGAGATGAGCGTGAGAGAGATGAGAGAGAAAGTGATATCTGCTTTTTTTTTTAATTAATCAGTGAACAGTGGCACGCTCGTAATGATTTTGTGAACATTGACATATTTGATTAAATTTTTGTGAACAGTGGCATATTTGCAATTGCCCCTTAAAATTTCTTCTTTTTTTGCAACAAAATCATTAACCAAACCTTCAAAAGAAACATCTTTCACCAATTCTCTTTCGATAACCAAGTCAGCCAAGCCACTCAATCTCTCTTGTGACATACTCGAGCGAAGATAAGATTTTATCAACTTCAGCTTTGAATAGAATTTCAAATAGAATTTATGGATTACGAATAGAATTTCAAACCTATAAACTATTAAATCTGGAGATTTATATATCATATTTTGTTTATCAAATTCCAAGTCATGTTTGGATTAGTGTTAATCAGATAAAAGAATCAAAACTAATGTTAGATGAACACAATTATAATGAAGAGATTACTGACCAATTGGTAGTGTTCTTGTTTATGATAGAGAATGACAAAAAAAAATTGATTTCTTTAATAATAGAAAAATTGAAAGAGATTGGCGGCCAAAGTTTTACCCTAGTTTTGTTTTCTTTGTTTATTTTTTACTTTCAAAAGTTTTAATTAATTCCTATTCTAATAACTCTTGGTTAAATATTTTGATCAATAAAAATGTTAAATAATACTTAATTACTAATGGTGGTGTAATAGCAAAATTATAGGTCTCTTGCTTTTTTTAAAAAAAAATGGGCCACAGACCAAAGTCTCTTATATTTATATGTGGCCACGGCCTTGTGAATACGATTGCAGCAACTATTTTACTATTTTTTTCTCTTTTCCTATCTTGGTCAATTATGTAATTATTGAATGTGAAATTTTTAACTGTTTTTCTTTCTTTCTAAGGTTTGTATTAATTAACAAAATTCAAAAGATGATCTACTCTATCTTTTCGCTTGATTTAATTCAATGAAATATAAAGGACTATATATTGCCGATTAAGGGTCAAGAGATTACTAACATGCAAAACCAATAAAATCGATACATCCCAGCCATAACAATGGCTGACAACCATCAATGACAATAGTAGCAAAGTAGCATAAAACACAAAGAAAATTACTACCATCCAAAAAAAAAACATAAATATGCCAAAGTATCAACCAAAACAAAAAATATATATCTAATAAAACCAAAAAATCTCTGAAAATTTGTTCCCAGATATTTATCTTCGAATTCTTCTCCACGATCGACGTAAACTTTCTCGATAACGAGTTCTTTTACATGTGTGTTGTCATAAACTCAGAGACAACATCTTTGAGGATCTGGTCCGAGTGAATATCTGCAAGCTTGACAACATCAAATGCATTTGATGAGTCCAAGGAGGCAATGAGTTTGTCTCTGCAGAGTCTTTGGAGGCATGGAATGTTGTATTTATGTGCAGCTTTGTAGAATGCAAGAGTGTGTTGCACCAATTTGTGATCGGGAAGATGGCCGAATGTGTACACGAAACTTTGCCATATCTATCTGAAACATTGATTGGTTCTTTTGGTGGTGATTTGCCTAAAGTAAACATATCTCCAAAAAAACTCTGCTTCAAACAAGAAATATATTTAAACTGGGATATGATCGGGTTGATCATTTGCTATGAACCATACTGTATGGGCCATACATCGCTTTGTATCCTGCTTTCTGGACTTTGTCAAATTGCGGTTAAATTGCGGAATGTGGTTTTTGCGTAATCTTTACTAGTTGAGTTATCGCCTCTTGGTGATTCATCCATTTTTACAACAAGAGAATGCAAAAACTTCAAAAGAATGCTAACACATCTAAAGAATACTAGTCTGATACTTTTACATTTTTTCCGTTAACAGTAAAAATAGCATTTTCTTGAACGGAATTTAATTTAGTATATTCGATTCTTCCTCTTTTGGCATTTTAGTATATAATCAAACAAAAAATATATAAATTAGAAGACCGACAAAGGCCGACGCGTATAGTAAATTACAAATTGCAGCCCATTAACACACAGTAGGCCCAATAAAATCAGAGCCTTTCCATCATTCTTAACTCATCCGAAAGCTGAGAGAATCACTCACCAAAACAACAAACATTTCACCTAAACAGTATCCATGGCGACTTCTCTCTCCTTCACCAGACTCCTCTCCTCTTCCTCAATCTCCTCCGTCGCTAAGCCGTTACTTTCCTCCACCGTCTCTTTCTCCGCTCCAATCTCCTTCATGCGCACAGTCTCCCCAAATCTCTCCCTCAAATTCCGAAACCGCCGATCCAATCCAACCTCCGTCTCTTCCACCACCAGATCCTTCTCAACCACCGTCTCCGCCGCCATTTCTGTCGGAGACAAACTCCCTGATTCCACCCTCTCTTACCTCGATCCCACCACCGGAGATGTCAAAACCGTCACCGTCGAATCCCTAACAGCCGGTAAGAAATCAATCCTATTCGCCGTTCCCGGAGCATTCACTCCGACATGTTCGCAAAAACACGTCCCTGGATTCGTATCCAAAGCTGGAGAGCTCAGATCTAAAGGCATCGATGTTATCGCTTGCATCTCCGTGAACGATGCGTTCGTGATGGAAGCGTGGAGGAAAGATCTAGGAATCAACGACGAGGTGATGCTTCTTTCTGATGGTAACGGTGAGTTTACTGGGAAACTTGGTGTTGAATTAGATTTGAGGGATAAACCTGTGGGACTTGGAGTTAGGTCACGGAGATATGCGATTTTGGCTGATGATGGTGTTGTGAAGGTGTTGAATCTGGAAGAAGGAGGAGCTTTTACTAACAGTAGTGCTGAGGATATGCTTAAAGCTCTCTGATGATTCCGAGTTTTCTTCTTTGTTTTTAATGTTTTCTTATAAGTATGTGGTAGCTTCTCTTTCTTCAGATTGAATGTTTCATCGGATCTGTAACGGAATAATAATAATCGGAAGCGTTTTGTTTGTGTACAATCTGAAGCGTTTTGTTTGTGTACAATCTGAAGCGTTTTTAGGTGACTGACTATGTTTTGTTTCGAATTTTAGTATTTAGGTGTTTGACGTTTTAATTTTATTTGATTGTTAAGTACGACCTAATCCTAATACCATACTCCCATTTTTGCTTATAAGTAGTAAAAAACACAAAAAAATTAATTAATTGTGCATTGGTAAGTGAAAACATCACTTATTTATAAAAAAAAATAACTTTTAAAACATTATTTATAAACAAATGGACAGAGTATTTGTTAAAGCTGTTTGTGAAATTGACATTTTGTCAAATGACCAGAGTAACATATCAATTACAAAAATTGTTAAATATGCTAATTAAGAAGTAAGAAACAATCAACTCTGTAATGGCTTAATCCGTGTATATATGTCATGTTCGTTTTGTAATCGTTGACTAACTAAATCATGTACGTTTTGTGGTCATCAATGACATAATTCAAAATTTTAAATATTAAAAGATTTAGCCACTAAAATTGTATGTGGAAATTTATCTTCGTCATATGTCGTTGAATTACAAACTACGGAAACACCAATTTGTTTGTCTATCTATCTATCTACTATATAAAAGTAGAATGATTCTCTCCATGAGATGCCACATCATCTACTTAATCACTCTCAAAATGCCACATGTCCTTCCAAAATTTATGATCACAAAATCATTATTTTTGCCGGTTCCCATGAATTCTCAAATCTTCAAATTCTCAGTTATAACAAATAACTCTTCCTCTCCCTCTCCCTCATGCTTCAATTAAAACAAAGTGACGTGTTTTGCTATAAAAGATCTTAAAACCAAACCTAAGTATTCTAACACCATTAGTATGCTTTTTAGTTTTCTCCTACATTCGTTAGTTAGGTTTAAATACGAGAGCTGTAACGTCTACAATTCCCTTGGATGATTTACAAGCCTTCGAAGAGCGACCTAACACCATCAATCAAAACGATGATGATGAATCCGGAGGAACTAATGTCCTCAAAGATGGTATGCAATCCTCAGGTATGTAATTTTTTTTAATTTAGATGTTAGATTAGTTTGGAATTTGTGTTTTTAAAATTGGTTCATATATCATTTTCTTATTCAGACATCATATCACGAGTAAAATAACGGGCATCTTTACATAGGGCTTAATCATCTTGGGTTTTGTGGATATAATGATTATGCAATCTTAGTGATGTTCTTTGTTCTTTTTGTTCACAGTTGGACAAGAAGGTTCAAAATCAACTTCTCGCTCAACGTACATCAGTTTGATATTGACAACAACAAATTATTTGGAAAGGCTAACCTTGTAGATCTACAGTTTCGTGTATTGAGTCCTCTTGGAGTAGAGAGGCTAACCTAGGATAATAGTATACAAATTGCAGAGCCTAACACTAGAGTAGAGAGGAAGCAAGATGCACTCAAGAAAGAATGCCCTCCTTTATTCACCAAAGTAAAAAAAAACTCAAGGTGTAGTGGTATTTATCAAGATGGGTATTTATGTAGAGACCAATTAGTTGTTCTTGGAAACTCTGGTCGATGTTGGGTTCTCGACTTCTCCTATATATCACTTATTCATCTACACTCTACGGTTATATATATATATATATCTGTATTTGTGTTTTTTTTTTTGGAATCCTTATTTAAAATGTCTATTAGCTTGGTATAGTATGATGTTATGATTTTGGTTTTGATAAATCTGATATCAACATGCTATTGAAACAGGTTTGAATCGTTGAGTTCCATTTAGAATGTAGTCAACATAAAAAGAGTAACCAAATTACATCATTTTTTTATTTAAAAATTATCTCCGACCATTATGTTTTGGTTTTCCTAAGGTCACCATGTTCATGCGGAGGTCGTTTACGACAAGAAGAATAAGGTAACAAGCGACTCTAGTATAAATCTCAAGGGTTTCATGCTATGCGTTATGTTAGTAACCCACTAAAACTACTATTTATGAAACAAGAAATCAACGTTATAGTGGAGATACAAATCGGAAAGTTCTGGTAACATCTACATGTTATAGCATAAAGAAGATAAAACTTAAGGTGGAGGCCCCATGGTCATGCTTTCACAAGAGTTGAAACTTTTGCCAGAGTACTTACTTTTTCCATGGCCGGTCACCAGGTTCCGCTCCGCTCTTTGCTTGGTCGCAAACTCTCTCTTCTCTTCCTACCCTTTGCCCTCTTCTCGCTTATAACCACAATGAAGTTTTTTGTGTATTTTTTGCAAAAAACTTAAGATTTGTTTATGTATAATTTATAGGAGGTTAATTTGTTATTGCTTGTTTGGCAATTATCATTGTAGTTGCATGTTGAATATAAAATACCCTTCCTTAGATTCAATATAAATGAATGGTGAGATCAATGGAATAAACAACCATAAGTGTTTGGTTATTCTTAAAATAATACTCAACACAAAAATATGATACTAATTATAAGACAATACAAACCAATAACCCGTGCATAGCACGGGTACTCACCTAGTTAATAATAAAAGGTTTACTCAGGAATCAAGTATACCCAAGACCTTACATCGACACAAATATCTTGGGTGTATTTGATTATTTATTAATAATTTGTGGAAGCTCCCTTGGTCCAGTGGTTTGACTAAATGGTTCATTAATGCTTCTACACCTACATGTATGGAGTTCGAGTCCCGAGGAAAACAAATTGATGGAGGCAATATTTACAAGAGATTTTCAGCGTGGAGCAAAGAAAGCCGTTCGGAGTAGTCCCGCATAGGCTAAATTGTCCGTTGTGTAATCGTCCGTGTAATAGTTCTCATAATTTGTAGTAATTTATAAATTTAGACAATTAAAAAAAAACGTGAGAAATTTTACTCAGGAAGGTCTTGGGTGTACTTCATTTGTTTATAAATATTAAAAGGATTTTTTAAAATATATTTCAACTGATTTCATATTTCATATTTATGTTTAAAATGGTCTATGGAGACTAAATAAAAGAGCAAAAGTCCTGCCTTTTGGAGAGGTTTTTGGGTTGGTGGCTAATTGCAATTCCAAAATTGCATAGATGGTAATCACATGTTATATTGCTACGTATGCATAAATGGGCAAACGGAGAGGTTTAGCTCTTTTTGACAATTTCTATTGATTTATAAACTGAAAAACTCAATAGTTTAAAAAAATGTCAGATTAAACGTTAGAAAACTAGTGAATTTCAGTATGATATGTAGAGACAGTTAAAAGATGATCAACCACCAAATTTCTTTCGAAGAATTAGATATTGTGGTATGTTTCTCTAACTAAAGAAATTTGAATTTTGCACTTCAAGTATTTTCTATATTCTTTTGGAGGAAAATGGTCAAAAGAACCATTAACTCTGACCCTTAAAAAAAAAAATCCTCAATTACATACTAAAGCTTTTTAATCTCCATCTTTTGTTGACTTCTGCCTTTTAGTCCTGAACTTATATTGCCTAAACAAAATTAGCCCCTTCGAGTTGCCGGATCGACTAAACAGCTGTTAAATGAAAACGATGTCGTCTTGTTTCCTTCTATACAACAAAATTCACAAATCGACAAATCCTAAAATCACAAAATTCCCAAATCGATTTCTCCTTTTTCAAGTGTTGGGATATCAATCCAAGTCCCATATATGAAAATAAGACAAGATTGGTCTAATATATAAATAAAGTCCAACCAAATTAGTATGATGCATTTTGGGAAGGAAACGAAAGATAAATCTGTGCAGGCTTTGCTTGTTAGGCCCAAAGCGGACAATATCATACTAATTTAGGAAGTTGGACATGGGCTTTAAAAAGCCTCTCAAACATGGTATCAGAGCGGTAACGATCATGCGACAATACGAAGTGGGTATGGGCTATCTCTGATGTGAAAACAAACTCCTCATAAGGTGACCTCGTGAATAAGAAGGTACAAGATGGTGCCAAGATTTTGCTAGAGGAGAGGATGCGAGTTATGTGGTCCTTGGCTTGAAGGGGAGAATGTTGGGATATCAATCCAAGTCTCACATCTGAAGATTAGACAAGATTAGTCTAATATATAAGAAAAGTCCAACCAAATTAGTATGAGGCATTTTGTGAAGGAAACCAAAGATACATCCATGCGGGCTTTGCTTGTTGGGCCCAAAGCGGACAATATCATACTAATTTAGGAAGTTGGACATGGGCTTTAAAAAGTCTTTCAACATGGTATCAGAGCGGTAACGTTCCTGCGACAATACAAAGTGGGTATGAGCTATCTATGATGTGGGAGCATACTCCTTATAAGATAATCTCGCCGAGATGGGTACAAGACGGTGCCTAAGGTTTCGCTAGAACCCTAGCAAACAAGATGGGTACAAGATGGTACGTAAGGTTTAACTAGAGGGGAGGACACGAGTCATGTGGACCTTGGTTTGAAGGGGAGAATGTTGGGATATCAATCCAAGTCCCACATTTGAAGATTAGATAAGATTGGTGTAATATATAAGTAAATTCCAACCAAATTAGTATGAGGCATTGTTGGAAGGAAACCAAAGATAAATCCGTGCGGGCTATACTTGTTGGGTCCAAAGCGGACAATATCATACTAATGAGGGGAGTTAGACATTGGCTTTAAAAAAAAGCCTCAATTCAACATCAAGAAGAGATGAGGCGGAAAAAGTTTGGCCTTCGTCGATGCAATCAAGCCGGCCAAAAGGATGGAGCTGTTGATGATGATAATGGTTGCTCGGGTTTTGGAGATGCTCCGATTAGCGATAATGCTCGAGCTGCTAATTGTGAGTGTTGTGAATCAAAGACGATAAAGCAAAGAACAAAAGAGATTGAGACGAAAATAGGGTTTCTTATTACTCGTGTGTTACAATGAATAAAACCTAAACTCCATATATATACATCTCAAAAACCCGGTTAACTAACGTATACCGTACCCTTTTACTACTATGTATCTGATTATAAGTCACTTAGATAACAAACTCCACCTTGACGAATAATCTTTTCTAACTCTAGCTTCTTCAGAATCTTGGGGGGAACTTCTTCTTCCTTTTAGCACTGGAAGACATGGAGTAGCTCTAAACAATGTTTGAACTTCTCCACAGTAACTGGCTTGGTCAACATATCAGCTGCATTCTCCGACGTATGCACCTTCTCTAGCACGATCTCACCAGAAGCAACCAACTCCCTAATCTTATGAAATCTCACCGCTATATGCTTCGTCCTTGCATGATACACTTGATTCTTTGCCAGAAAAATGGCACTCTGGTTATCACAGTGTAGCTGAACTCCACCTTGATCAATGCCCAATTCTGTCACAAGTCCTAGAACCCAAAGTGCTTCCTTAGCTGCCTCTCCCATCGCTAGATATTCAGCGTCTGTGGTAGACATTGCAACAATCGGTTGCAGCACAGATCTCTAACATATAGGTCCTCCAGCTAGTGTAAACACAAAACCTGTGGTGGACCTTCGATTATCCAAATCGCCTGCATAATCTGAATCACAATACCCCATAGCTGAAACATTATCCTGGCCTCCAAACATAATCCCATAACCAGCTGTACCCTTCAAATACCTGAGAACCCATTTCACAGCTTCCCAATGTTCTCTCCCAGGTTTCGACATGTACTTGTTGACTTGACTAACCGCTTGAGCCAGATCCGGTCTTGTACAAACCATAGCATACATAAGATAACCAACTGCACTAGCATAAGGAACTTGTTCCATATCCCTGATCTCATGATCAGACTTAGGAGACTGAGCAGTTGAAAGATTGAAGTGATTCGCCAAAGGTGTAGAAACCGGTTTAGCACCTATCATATCAAACCTTTCTAGAATCCTTTGTATGTAGCCCTTTTGAGACAGCCATAATCTCCTAGAGCTCCTCTCTCTGCGAATCTCCATCCCAAGAATCTTCTTTGCAGCACCAAGATCCTTCATCTCAAACTCTCTGCTCAGTAACCTCTTCAACTCAGCAATATCACCCATATTACTCCCAGCAATCAGCATATCATCAACATAAAGCAACAAAAGTATAGGAGGACAACCATCACGGCAATATACATAAACGCAACAATCATACTCACATCTTCGATAGCCGATCTTTACCATGAACGTGTCAAACCGCTTGTACCATTGTCTTGGAGCCTGCTTTAATCCATACAGAGACTTCCTCAATATGCATACAAGCTTCTCCTCACTTCGTTTCACAAGTCCCTCTGGTTGTTCCATGTAGATCTTTTCCTCTTAATCTCCATGAAGGAAAGCTGTCTTGACATCCATCTGCTCAAGATGAAGATCCCAGCTAGCTACCAAACCAAGCACAATTCGGATTGAAGTGTGCCTAACAACAGGAGAGAAAATCTCATCATAATCTACTCCCTTCTTTTGTGAGTACCCTTTCGCTACTAACCTTGCCTTGAACTTCAGAAACTCCTTCTCAGACATCCCTGGGTTCCTAGTGAAAACCCACCTGCATCCAATCGGCTTCTTTCCCTTTGGTAAGGGAACCAGATCCCAAGTTCGGTTCTTGCTTAGACTCTCATCCTCTTCTATCACAGCACCCGTCCATTCCTCCTTATACAGACTAGCAATAGCCTCTTTATAAGTCAATGGAACATCTGATTCAACTGAAAGAGCAAAACTGACCATGTCGTCAAACCGAATCTTACTGGAGGTTTGGATACTCTCTTTGGTCTGCCTGTATCAACACTCTCCTCTGCTTCATTCTGCTCATCTTCCTGCTCATCTTCTGCAGGCTTTTCTAGCTCTGCCGCTGCCTGCCTAGTCTCACTAGGCTCCTCCTGAGCTTTCTCAGATTCATCTTCAGTCTCTACAGTAACTGGCACCTGTTCTGACCTCGCCTGTTCCACCATGTATTGTTCATCGAACACCAAATCTCTACTGAAAATTCTCTTCTTAGCCTCAGGATCCCATAACTTGAAGCCCTTAACACCTTTCTCAAAGCCTAGAAAGATGTTCTTCTTGGATTTTGAATCCAGCTTAGACCGTTCGTCACTTGGTATAAGCATGTAGGCTGGACAACCAAAAATCCTCAAGTTAGATAGATCAATATCTACCCCAGTCCAAATCTCTTCAGCAACCTTTCCTTCAAGAGAGCTCCTTGGCGATCTATTGATGAGATAAACCGCCATGTTTACTGCCTCTGCCCAAAACTGCTTTGGAAGCCCTGCATTCAATCTCAAACACCTAGCCTTCTCAGCGATAGTTCGGTTCATCCTCTCACTGACTCCATTCTGCTGTGGCGTTTTCCTCACTGTATAGTGCCTCTGAATACCATGCTCCTCACAGAACTTGACAAACTTCCCATCAGTATACTCCGTGCCATTATCTGACCTTAGATACTTTATCTTCCTTTCCGTCTGGTTCTCAACTTCAGCCTTCCAAATCTTGAATTTTTCAAATACCTCAGACTTCTGCCGCATGAAGTACACCCTGACCTTCTTTGAATAATCATCAATGAAGATAACGAAATATCTAGATCCTCCCAATGACTGCTCCCGAGTTGGTCCCCACACATCAGAATGGACATAGTCTAGAAGACCCTTTGTCGTGTGTAGACCCATTTTGAAAGACACTTTGGACGTTTTCCCATCACACAGAACTTGCAAAAGTCCATTTTGCAATTCTTCATACCTCCCAGCAGACCCCTCTTGTGAAGCTCATTCAACCCATGCGTACCAATATGTCCCAAACGCTTGTGCCATAGGGTCGTACTGTCTGATTCACAAACCGCAGCTGCAGCTCTACCTACAACCACACTTCCTATCAACCGATAGGTGCTTCCTCCTGTCATTGTCCCTTTCATCACTACCATAACTCCTTTACACACCTTCACTACGTCTTCTCCTTCATCTGCATGATATCTGAATCCGTTCCTGTGAAGAGTACCCAAAGATATAAGATTCTTCTTGACAGAAGGAACATGTCTCACATCAGTAAGCGTCCTGATAACTCAATCATGCATCCTAAACTTGATAGTTCCACTACCAACGAGGCTACAGACCCTGTCATCTGCCAACTGAACCGATCCCATATTCCCTTCCTTGTACGTATCAAACCACTCCCGGTTTGGAGTCATATGAAAAGACGCACCTGTATCAAGCACCCAAGAATCTGCATGATGACCTGACATAACAGCAAGCAAATCGTTATCTCATGAATCATCGTTTTGCTGCGCTACATTCGCAGACTTTCTTCCTTTGTTATTGCCCTTATTCAGACAATCCCGCTTGTAATGACCTTTGCCACCACAACCGTAACAAGTAGCCTTCGTCTGGTTCTTCGACTTTGACCTACCCCTGCTACTTCCATCCTGTTTGTTCATCACTCTACCTCTCTCCTGATTGTTCACATACAATCCATCTCCATGAGAACCTTCTGCACCCGATTTCTGTCTTCGCTCATAATACTGTTGAAGCGAAACAACTACCGTCTCCAAGGTAATCGTCTCCTTGTTACACGTAAGTGCTGTAAGCAGAGTCTCATACGACGGAGGTAAAGAACACAACAGAATCATGGCTTTATCTTCGTCCTCAACCTTCACCCCCACACGAGCCAAATCTTGAACTGCTTGATTGAACGCATGTACATGTTGCATCAGATCTGATCCTTCTGCATCTTCAACCCGTACAAACGCTGCTTGAGATACAATTTGCTGGACAACGACTTCGACATATACAGCTTCTCCAGTTTCTCCCAGATCCCCTTAAAGGTTGTAAGATCCTCCACCTGAAGTAGCACCTCGTCTGACAGACACAAACGAAGTGTCGAAACAGCCTGCTCCTTCATCTCCTCCCAAGCCTCATCCTTCATAGCCTCTGGTTTTACATTCGTCAATGCTTTCCTGAGCTTCTGCTGTGTTAGAAGATCCCTCACTCGTCCTTGCCAAAGACCGAAATTACTCTTACCATCGAATCGCGGAATCTTGAACTTAAGAGAACCTCCAGCCATTGAAACCAAAGCTCTGATACCAGTTGTTGTGAATCAAAGATGATAAAGCAAAGAACAAAAGAGATTGAGACGAAAATAGGGTTTCTTATTACTCGTGTGTTACAATGTATCTGATTATTACTCGTGAGACGAAAATAGGGCCTTCGGCCCAGCGAGGCCTGCCCTTTTACCACTATGTATCTGATTATAAGTCACTTAGATAACAGTGAGGGTGTTGGAGTTCCTGTCGGTGGCAGAGAGTGAGAGTGAACGATGAATTAGAGGTTGTAAGTGAAGATGACTGCGTGGTGGTTGGTGACGACGATGATGATAAGATTGTCGATGATGAAGTTGATGATGCTTCTGATGAAGATGATGATTTAGTTAATGAGGAAGAAGAGGGTACAATGAATGATGAGGGTGAGGCTATGAGTGATTCAAGCAGTGGTGATGATGAAATTGAGAACTAGAACTCATTGATTTTGGAGGAAAATGAGAAGAAGAGAAAAAGAAATCAATTTGGAGGATTTTGTGTTTGTAGGGTTCAAACAATGGATTTGGGGATTTTGTTGTCTAGGAAAAAAATAAGACGACATCATTTTCATTTAACAGAGATTAGTAACGAAGATTAAGTCTATTTAGTGTATATGTTAGACTACTTAACGAGGGGACAATCTTGTTTAGTCAACACAAGATCGGAATTAAAATGTGGAAATCAATAAAAGATGGATATTAAAAAAGTTTAATATTGAATTGAGTGTTTTTTTTGGTTAAAAGCTTAGAGTTAAAGGGTTTTTTATTTGACCATTTTCCCATTATTTTGGTGTTTCTTGTAGGGTTTCTTACTTATATTGCAGAATAATAATGTGTTAGAATATTATTTTTTGCTCAGCTAGTCAAAGTGATATCACACCACAGTTTTTCTCTCACTATGGGTCAGATTGGTCATTCCGTTTAAACAGAGCGTTTAAATAGTAAATAATTTTTGGTAGAAAATATTATATATTATTTAAAATAGAAATAATAATTTAAACATTTTAGTTTGATTTTTATATATTTATATTAAAGTTAAGTATATACCTATATTTTTCAGAAATAAAAAAAAATATTAAAAAAAAAATATATATAAACGTCCGTTTAATAATTGGGGCGGTTGCAAACGGACATACATCCAAACGAGGTAACCATTCAAAGCCTATGTTGAGGATTCGAACCCAACAAGTGGCTCTTGCCGACATTGAAAATTTCACCTTTCGGCCAGTCACTTATGATCAAATAATTCATTAGTTAAGTTGGTAATGGTGTGTTAATAATATCATACGCATAAAGTTTGAACATGTAAAAGGTAAGATTTTTTGGTCTCCTCCTACCTGCTCCTCCCCGTTCCTTCTTTCTTCTGTTCTTCTGGTGATCCGATCTCCCTCTCCGGTGGTGGGTGCTTCTCACCGCCACCGTGACAGGGACCGTCTCCCTTTGATTTTCGTTGTAGTATCGTTTTGTCTCGGTAGCTTGAGTTTTTAGACCAGATGGTGAGACTTTGGTGGTGGTTTAAGGCTGGTCTGGGTGCGTGATGGTGGCTCATGGTGAGGGCTTGGTTGTACACAGTAAGCAGTGGTGCGCGGGTCTTCTACACGCGAGAGGTGTTTCGCGGTTCTGATCAACTTTCTTCTAGGCCTTGTTTTTCTCGCCGGAGAGGTTATACTCGGTTGATTATAGTGTAAGAGTTATGGATTTCCCTTTTCATGTTGATTAAAGTTCTTGTGCTTCTCCTTTGGTTCCTCTGATTTTCGAGTTAGGTGGTTAGAGAAGTATAGGTTTGGGTGATATCGACTTGGTCTTATTGTTTATTTTCAGTGTTTCTTGTGTTAGTTTTTGTGTCTTTGATTGGTGTTGAATTGGTGGACTTCATTTTGCGCTGAGACTATATCCCAATTTATGGGCAAGGTTCTTAAGGAACTTCTCGTCTCGAATTGATATGTCTTCTTCGCCATCAATTTGTATCTTTAGAAGTCGTTTAAAGCTTTGTTGGTGCGATGTTGAGGAAGTAGTGCTTGGGGTAGATCTTCCCGTCCAACGGCTATGTTTTCCTCGCTCTCCGTCTTTGAATAATTCTTCTCTGATACATATCAACAGCTTTCCCTCATTGAAATTGGGTTGAGTATCAGTGTAGAAGCTTCGGTGGGGCAATGTTTATTATGCTCTTGTTGGAGACCTTTCTTCAAAGTCGTGGTCTAATGATGTATTTTTCCATTTGGTTTTCAATTTTGAGTATAAGCTGGGGGCTTGTGATGGTGTTTTGGGTTAGTATCTCTTTTTATGGTTTGGTGGTCTTTATTAGATCACATGTTTGTTCATTCGGGAGGGTTGTAATTTGGGTTCCTTAGGTTCATCCCTTGTTGTAACAAACGCTTTATTTGCTTCTGATTATAATCAATTTCACCAGATGGAAGAAAAAAAAAAGTTTGAACATGTATAACATCACTTTTGTAAAAAAAAAGAAAATCAATAGTAAATGGATGTAAAACCCAAAACTTCACAGATACATTTTTTTGTATATATTATAGTACTTAAATACGTGCATGTAAGAAAAAAAAAAAAAAAAACATTAATAAAACAAGAGATCTTTTCAGAACTACACCATTTTTCTTGGTCAAATACAAAATTACACCCCTCTTTTCCTGTCGTCTATTTTTTGAGTCTTTGCCCCTAAACTGTCCGTTTAATTACAAAACTGCCATGACGTAAACTTCCTTTTGTGTTTCGTAGACTTCCAATCAAAGATGAAAAGTCTGAACAATCCCACATAAATCAACTTAATTATGGAAATGCCATCTTCATCAATTTTCCAACCACCATGAACAACCAATTTCGAGCTCTTAATTGCTGATTTTCGAGTACTTAATGGTATGATTTAATCCTTATAACATCTTTCCTTTCTTCTCCTCTACAATTTCATCCATAAATCTTGCTAAGTTTAGTTTTGAAAATAATTTATAAAAACGGGTTGATTTCTCGCAAATCTTGCTTTACGACACCAATATCGGTTAGAATTCTAAGTTCCGGGGGTGTAGAAATCAAAATACGATCTCAACGTGTGAAAAGGTAATCAAAACAAAAACATTTAGAAATTTCAGATCTGAAACTCGTAGACTTTATGTGTAAACTTCCAAAAGTCAACGAAGAGGGCATATTTGCATTTGACTATTTATGTGAAAAATACGAAGTAGAGTTCCAAGGAAGTCTGCATGATTCCTTTGGAAACAAAAAAACAGTGCCATGTAGACGGGCTTAGTTTTGCATTTGACCACATGTTTGACTTTTTTGTGTAGACTTCCCTGGAAGTCTGCAAAAACGTAAGGGTAGTTTTACATTTGGAAATCGGAAAGTAGACTTCCAGGGAAGTTTGCACAGAGAAAAAGACGTACTTTTGCATTTGACCAAAAAAGTAAAAAGTTGACCAATATTTGCAGACTTCCAGAAATAGTGTAGACTTCCAGGGAAGTCTACTACTAAAGTCTACGAATTTGGTCAAATGCAAAACTACTTTTTTCTGGAGACTTCTTAGGAAGTTCACATTGCATTTGTGGACTTCCGGCAATTGCAAAAGTACCCTGTACGGATGCCGACTTTCGTTGCAGACTTCCTAGGAAGTCTACTTTTCTGTGCAGACTTCCTAGGAAGTCTACTTTTCTTTGCAGACTTCCCTGGAGAAAGTCAAAATTTAGTCAAATGCAAAACTACCCCCTTTTTTTGTGCAGACTTCTAGGGAAGTCTGCAAAAAAAGTCAAACCTCTGGTCAAATGTAAAACTACCCATTTGCAGACTTCCTGGAAAGTCTACGGTTGTGAAGAATTCCCTGGATGTCTGCAAAGCGTTTGCCTAAAATGCAAAAGTACCCCCCTGTAGACTTCCGTTTGACTGATTGGAAATCTACACGGGAAGTATACGGACAAAACGGAAGTCTACAGAGGAAGTCTATGTTACACAGTCTTTTTTAAAACCTAATTATATGTCATTCTAGAAAGAAATTTCATGTTTTTTTGTTCTCACATGTGTGGTACCTATTTATCTGTCATCTGTGTAAGTTTGACATGTTTATAAATAATATTGATGGGGTAAATCTAATTTTTTCATTTGGTGACTAGTTAGCTTATTCAACGTAAACTTCTAGCGACTAATTGGAAGTCTACACGGAAAGTCTACAGACAAAAATGGAAGTGTACAGAGGAAGTCTACAATACACAATTTTTTTTAAAACCTAATTATATGTCATTCTAGAAAGAGATTTCATGGTTTTTTTGTTCTCACATGTGTGGTACCTATGTCTCTATCATCTGTGTAAGTTTGACATTTTAAGACTAATATTTATGGGGTAAATCTAAATTTTTCATTTGGTGACTAGTTAGCTCATTCAACGTAGATTTCCAGCGACTGATTGGAAGTATACATGGGAAGTCTACAGACAAAAACGAAAATGTACAGAGGAAGTCTACAATACACAGTCTTTTTGAAAACCTAATTATATGTCATTCTAGGAAGAGATTTCATGGTTTTTTTGTTCTCACAAGTGTGGTACCTATTTCTCTATCATCTGTGTAAGTTTGACATGTTTAAGACTAATATTTATGGAGTAAATCTAATTTTTTCATTTGGTAACTAGTTAGCTCATTCAACGTAGACTTCCATCGACTGATTAGAAGTCTACACAGGAAATCTACGGACAAATTTTGATTGTTGCTAACTAAGCCTCATATGTTTTTATTGACAGATGATTGTTCAAATACCTGTTGTTTATGGAGATTGGATTATGAAAGATGGTACGTGGCATTTTGAGGTGGGTAACTGTAAAGGAGGGAGAATGTTTATCTTGGGCGATGATTTTACACATAGGGAACTTGTTGAAATGTCTCGAGATGATTATAAGTTACAAAAAAATGGAGGTTGTGGAGCTCACTTATTCATTACCTAGTTCAATGGTTGAACAAATGCCTCATGACACACCTCCAATGCATGTCACAAACGATAGACAAGTCCATAGTTTGATGGAGCTACGTAGAACCTATATGATACATCTTTGTGTATCAACTCAGTTTGAGATAGAAACCGATATCAACGGGATGCAAATTCAGACGAGGATGAAAATAATGATGAAGATGAAAATCCACAAAAGGATGATGATGAGGATGAGTCTAATGATGGAGAAGTGAAAGAAGAGGAAGTGAAAGAAGATGAAGTGAATGAAGAGGCTGTTAAAGAAGAGTATGGAGAAAATATTGATGATGATTACAGTGAGTATGGAAAATTTAAAGACGAGGATTGAGAGGATATCTCCTTCGACGTTCAAGCTGGTCATTCGAGTATGTTTACATGGTCCGATAACATATTTGTGTCGCAATGTTTTGGTAGCAAGGCAGAGCTAGTTCGAGAATTGCAATTAACTTGTGTTATGCTGCGATTTGCATACAAGGTACTCAAGTCTGAACCAACTCTATTTGTGGCCATTTGTTGTGTGAAAGGATGTCAGTGGAGGTTAAGAGCGGCTGTAAAGAATGAAGCATACCGGTTTTGGGTGACAAAGTATATCAATGTTCATACATGTTCATGTGATGATCGAATGAAGCACCGCAAATGTGCTACCGCCAAATACATTGGAAGACTTTTCTACGAGGGTGTTGGAATAATTAATGGAATTATGCCGCAACACATCAAAGATGCTATGAAACAAATGTATGACATGATATTGGATTATAGTACTTCATATAGGGCATTAGTTTATGCACGTGAAATGGAGCAGGGAACTTGGGAAAATGGATACGAGAGTCTCCCATCGTATCTCCATCAAATCAAGGAAGCAAATCCGGGAACAATCACCGCTCTTGAGGTCAATGAACAAAACCGGTTTAAATACCTTTTCTTAGCGTTTGGAGCCTCAATCGAGGGTTTTAAGTATCTCCGACGTGTCATCGTCGTTGACGGGAGGCATTTAAGTGGGAACTACGAGGGAGTTTTGTTAGTTGCTTGTGCACAAGATACAAATTTTCAAATTTTCCCTTTGGCTTTTGGGATTGTGGACAGTGAGAGTAATGCTTCGTGGGAGTGGTTTTTTACCAAATTGAGTGATTGTGTCTCGGAACAAGGAAATTTGGTGATGGTTTCGGATAGGGAGATCGCGATAAAGAACGCGATTGAAAAGGTTTTCCCGAAGGCAACACGTGGCATTTGTTATTACCACCTTCAATGCAATATAGTGAAAACATTTAGGGGGAAAGATCTCATGTACTTGGTCAAAAGTGCATCATACACATATACGGAAGAAGATTATGACCGATATATGGACGCGATACGATCTGCAAAGCCGGATCTAGCAACATACTTGGAGGAGGCTGACCCAAAGTTGTGGTCACGTGTGCACTTTCTGGGAATGAGGTACAATATCAAGACGAGTAACATGGCCGAATCAATCAATGCGGCACTAAAGGTAGCTCGAGGATTTCCAATAGCATTTCTTTTGGATTTTATCCGATCAAAACTAGGAAGATGGTTTTACAAAAGGCGAGAGGAAGCCTTGAGTGTACCAACACGCTACAGTCGAGGAGTTGAATATTTATTGAATATATGTGACTATTACACGGCTTTCATGACGACGGAACGCAACAATGATGTCCAATTCTACGTCAGGGGAGGAAACCGTAATTTCCTTGTTGATATGGGCCAAGTGCTTGTACATGTGGTGTCTTTCAAATCGAGAGGATCCCTTGCTCACATGTTTACGCGGTTTTAATCGAGTGCTGTCAAGATGTGTCTACGGTTATTTGTCCTTCCTACGAGAGAAATTATTTATACGCGAGCTACGGCCGCAACATTTTACGAGCCAAGGACGCCAACAACTGTACCAAAGAGGAGGTATTATGCTTACCTCCTCAATTTGGTCGTAAAAAAGGTCGGAAAAAGAAGTCTAGATGGCAATCTTGGCTTGAACTCGCCAAGAGGAAAGGGACTTAACCGCGGAAGATGAATCCCACTTACAACTGTACGAAATGCAGACAACCAGGTCATACTAAACTTAGATGTGAAAAATGAGAGATGTGTAAGGTAGACTTCGGTTTAAAACATCGGTTATAGACTTCTATTGTAGACTTCGTTTTACTAAAGACTTTTATTCTGTTTCTACCGTGTTGAAACGTGTGTTCAAAAGTAAGCTACTATCATGTCCGGTCTAGAGTTATTATTATGTCGAACTTTGTATTTAAATTTGTGGAAAAAAAATTAAACTATTTTTGAAACTTGTGTCCGGACTTGTGCTCAATCTAGGTTATTCTCACTCTTAAAACTTGTGTTCGAAAAAAAACTTTGTTTTCACTACAATTCGAACCAAATAGAAGGAGTTGTATCATGTAAGTATGGGTGACTAGTTAACCACCAAGGCTAACGGACCTTCAACGTTAAATTTGACAATCAATATTTAGTACGTAGACTTCCAATGTAAACTTTGGCTGTATACTTCGGCATAAAATCATTACATGGGGTTAAAGCAGCGTAAACACATATCCGTTTAATCAAAACAAAACCGTTTTACTGCTCACTTAAACAACGTCATTTTCATCCCCAAATCGGTATTCAATCCCTAATTCCCAAATTCCAAAATTTCTCAGATCCATCAGGATTCCCATAATTCTCAATTCTGTCAATTTCCTCTCTCAAATTTCTACATTCAAACTCACTATTGGAATTGCTCTCAATTTACGCATTCCTCCGATGAGTTCTTCAAGCTCTGTGTCATCGTGTGTTGTCGGACACTGTGGGTTACCGTTAAAGTGTGTGTGCGGCTTAGGAGTGACGATCTTTACTTCTAAGACGCCTGAGAATCCTGGAAGACCGTTCTTCCATTGCAACAGCAAACGTGATGCTAAATCGTGGACAAACAAAAGAGATGTAAGTACTATGTTGTTTGCGTTCAAATTATTATGTGGTGGTGGCATTGAAAAGAGATGTAACACAATGTCTTCTTGTGTTGTGCATTAGGGACATTTTTTTAAGTGGGTGGAGGATGGTGTTCTTGAAGAAGTTCAAGATGCTTTAGCAAGACTTGCAAGCATAAACAATGAGATTAGGAAGGCCAAATGTCAGGCAAACGAATCAAATGTCACGATACAAGAACTGTAAGAAGAAGCGAAGATGTGTGAAAAGGAAATCAGAAAGTTGAGATTGTGCTTCAATTTGTGTTTTTTGTGGCTAAGCTTGCTAACCATTGTGATTTTTATGTGAAAAGTAAAAGAAATTTTAGGTTCGTTGTTAAGGAAGTTGTATTGTAGTAAACCTTGTTAAAAATCAGAAGTGGAACTTGTGTGTTGGTTAATTCCTGGTGAATTCATAGTTAATACATGGTTAACTCCTGGTTAATTCATGGTTAATTCCTGTGATGATTGTCCTTCGAAATTAGGTTATTTAACTACTAAAACTAACGCAACTTATAAAGTAGACTTCCAATGTAGACTTCGTATGTACACTTCGGTTGTATACTTCGGCACAAAAGCATTACATGAGAGTAATATGATAATATGAGTTACCAAACTATAAACACTTGTAGATTGAGAGAAGGAATCTTTCTTATTAACGACTAACGTTTAACAATTCAAAATAAAAATAACTTGTTAAACAAAAAGTAATTAAAAACATGAAATAAAAAGCTAAATTTAATTTAAAAAAATAAAAAACTCCTTTTTCTTCATTCTTCTCTTGAAATCCACCACCGCACTAATTGCATGCTCCTCCGTCCACCGCCGAGCAATTTCCTCGAACCTGGCCTTGTCATTTATGTACGTTTCGGCCGCTTTAGCCACCAAAGGTTCTTAGGCCAAGTTCGGTGAAGCCATGAGGTCGAGGATTTCGTTCACAACGTCCTGCGGGCGGGGCGCAGGACTCCATCTCGTTCTGAGCATCTCATGGTAGATGGCCCCGTTTGCATTGATGTTGGGATGGTATATTTTGGTACGGAAATACACACTTGGTGGCCCTAATGGATACTCAATCGGAAATGAGTAGGAAAACCAAAACACTCCTCCCTCATAAGGAGTATCCTCTGGTCCATTTATAGGAACCTCCACATAGTAACCTGTATCATCGATTAACATATTAGATTCTTTACACCAAATACGACATGGAAACCTTCAAATCATTTAATATTACCTTCTTCGATGATCCTCAAAGTAGGGTACTCTTTCGTTAGTCTCTTCATATCCATACGAAATCGAATCTTCCTTGCTCTAATCGGATCCATTGTTTTGGTCAGAAAGTTTGGATGAAGAAATGAAAGTTTTAGAGATGAAAGATGTAGAGATGTATTTACAGAAATACATATATATATATATATATATATATATATATATATATATATATATATATATATACATAAACGAATAGACGAAAAGACGTCTCTCTTGGCGTAGAGACTTCACAATACGTTGCCCTTTTCAAAAAGTAAAACGAAAAGCCATGACTTGATTATAGTCATAATATTAAGTGAACATTTTTTTATTAAATGTCGTTGAAACGTTTAAGTAAACTTTCGTCGTACACTTCGTGTGTAGCCTTTTGTTGTACACTACGGGTATAGTAAGGATTCCACTTTGATGAATTAGGTTATACAATTATCGTTATATTTGACAATAAAGATTCATTAATTAGACTTCCAATGTATACTTCGTATGTAGACTTCGGTTGTATAATACTTCCTCCATTCCTTGGAGATTGATTTTCTAGCATTTTCACACAAATTAAGAAACAATAAATTATATTTAGTAATTAATGTAACTTTTTGCAACAAACACTTTTTCATAACTATGGTGAAAAACTCTTTTTGCAACTGTAGTGAAGTGGACTTGACATTGGCTCCTGTTGGGCACTGACACTAGACTGAACACTATGAAAGCTGTTGGCGCTATCAGTAAACTTCCTTCGTAGACTTCGTGTGTAGACTTCATGGAGTATAACTTTTTCAATTCAGATTACTACCCATTTAAGAATTAGTAGGGGAGTAAAAGGACTTCGATAGTAGTGAAGCGGACAGTTGACATTGGCTCCTGTTGGGCACTGACACTAGACTGTACACTATGAAAGCTGTTGGCGCTATCAGTAAACTTCCATCGTAGACTTCGTGTGTAGACTTTTGTTGTACACTTCGGGTGTAGTAAGGATTCCACTTTGACGAATTAGGTTATACAATATGTTGGTTAAATTTGACAATCAATATTCATTAATTAGACTTCCAATGTATACTTCATATGTAGACTTTGGTTCTATAATATTGAGTTATTTCACTACCAAACTATAATACTTTTATTGGTGATATTTGGGCAATATCATAAGGCTAAATATAATAAAAAAATTGTCCATAAAGTGGTTTTGGGCTCTTTAAATAAACATTTGTATATGTAGAGAAGGAGTCTTTATTAGGTTCACGAATATAAGTAGCAACAACTCAAAATTAAAAAAGTTCTACAACATAAAATAAAAACTGGAAATAAAATAAAAAGCGAAATTTAATTAAAACAAAATAAAAAACACATTTTTTCTTCTTCAATCTTCTCTTCAGATCCACCACTTCACTCCATAGCATGCTCCACCGTCCACCGCCGAGCAATTTCCACGAACTAGGCCTTGTCATTTAGGTATGTTTCGGCCGCTTCAGCCACCAAAGGCTCTGAGGCCAAGTTTGGTAAAGCCATGAGGTGGAGAATTTCATTCACAACCTCGTCCGGGCGGAGCACATGACTCCATCTCGTTCTAAGCATCTCATGGTAGATGGACCCGGTTTCATCAATGTTGGGATGGTATATTTTGGTATGGAAATACACCCTTTGTGGCCCTACTGGATAGTGAATCGGAAATGTGTAGCAAAGCCAAAACACTCCTCCCGCATAAGGAATGTCTTGTGGTCCATTTATAGGAATCTCCACATGGTAACATGACTCATCGATTAACATATTAGATTCTGCATACCCAAATACGACATAGAAGCCTTCAAATCATTTAATATTACCTTCTTCGACGATCCTCAAATCAGGGTACTCTTTCGTTAGTCTTTTCATATCCGAACCATATCGAATCTTCTTTGCCCTAACCAGATCCATTGTTTTGGTCAGAAAGTTTGGAAGAAGGTGTAGAGATGTGTTTAGGGAAAAATATATATACAAATAGACGAAAAAACATCTCTTTTGACAAAAAAGTAAAACGATAAGACGTGACTTGATTAATGCCTTTGAAACGTTTTATAAAAACGATGTGAATGAACATCATACCGTATTTACTACCCATTTCACACCTAGTTGGGTTGTAAAGGTCTTCGAGACACGTGTACTAGACTTCCAGGGAAGTCTACACTGTTGTGCGCAGGAAGTCTACACTGAAAGCAGTTGGCGCTATCATTATGACTCGTGTCAGTATACTTTTCAAGTACCCTTCTGTCGTAAACTTCCATTGTAAACTTCCATCGTAGACTTCCATTAGGACAAAATCTGAAAAAATTAATTAGTCACCTCATCGTTTCGAACTAGAGCAATTTATAAGTACCGCGTATTAATGGCTCTGTATCTAACCAAAATGGCATAGAATGATATTCAAAATGTGTGACTTACACATTTATATATTTCTACGAATTTCATTATTGTATAGTAACTGAGAAGTTACATTTTACAATTTTTATGTTGCATTATACAAGTAACTTACAAAAGGGGTACTAAAGACCAGTATAAAAATATATTATATCAAGGACAATACCATTTGAACTGTACAACAGAAGTCTACAATAGAAGTCTATATTAGTACAGCAGACTTCCAGAGTACAAGTCTACAAGAGAAGTCTATTTTTAAAGTTCACAAAATAACAAAATGACTAACTGATCTCGCAAAAATTAGGATATGAATTTGTCAAAGAGATGTACAAAATATATGCACCAATCCTAAAAGTTTAGTTAGGGCTACCAAAAGAGATTACGTAGAGGAGCATTACGGTTCATACGCATCCAAGTGAGACCAATCTCGGGGCAGTGGGGCATTTTTGCTTTATCTCGTCCCATATATCGACCGCAAGCTTATCCCTACATGCCTGGATGTCCATGTTGGCCATGACGCTAATAGGAAGCCCTAGAGCATGACATTCGACAAATTTGAAAGCAAATAGTCCACAACTCGCTCTATCAGCCTGTTGTGGAGCTTCATGCACCTCGATCGTATACGCATCCCTAGTATACTTCGGTCTATCCTGCTCAGGACACAACTCCCGAATTGTATTTGGAACCATCACCGCAAAAGGCTCCACCAGCTTCTTCGTGTGATCAACCGACTTGGCACTAAACAAACTATCCCACACTAGAACCTTACAATTTGGAATAGATATCCACAGAGCAATCCAGTGATTGTCGTTGATGTTCATGATAGTGTAGATGTCATCTACCTCACTCCCCCAAACCTTGTCTGATCTACAAAACGCAGGTAATTCACCTGTGTAGTAATCAATGGCTCCAGGAGGTAATGCCTTACCAGACCCATCAGGATTTCCATGGTTGTCCACATGCATTTGGTATTTTGTTACCCACAAGTGGGTAAACATCGTATTAATGAAGCATATTCGATTGCTCCTAAACCACTGAGGATGGTTCATGCCAGCTTCCAAGTGCTTCAACAATGAAAACTAAAAATAAGTAAAGTAGCCTACATAAAAAGACTACACCAGAAGTCTACACAGGAAGTCTACACAACAGGTTTACACAAGAATTCTACACAACAAGTCTGCTTACGTAGTGTATGAAACCAATTGGTGCGACTGTTAATAACCTTTAGATCTGCTTTCTTGTACACAGTAAACATAGTATGTCAAATTGCCAATGCAAGAAGTCATTCAAAAATAAATCCCAAATTTAAATAACATAGGGTTCGGCTTTGAAAGAATCTATTAACAACTTCATCTTCTTCGCATCAACAATACCAAAAGGGTCATATCCTTTCCCTTTTTGGATGGACCGTAAGTCATACCCTTAGAAAGGCGTTTTCAGTGTGGACGGCTTTGCCAACACTCTTTCACTCTTACCCCTTGCAGCATTCACCTTTTGATTCAGCTATAACTTAATAATATTAGACTGACATGCTTTAAGACGCTCAATTTCTTTTTCGCCTTCAATTTCCACCAAACTTGGCTCCTCTACAACCTCTTTTGATTTTTGTTCGACTTTAATTATTGAGAACAGTTTGACTGGTTTAGGATTTTTATCTTGTACGATATTTGGGGGAGTACAATTGACACTCCTACAACTCTACACGGTTATTAAAATGAAAGTTAAACCTTCGGCGACGGACAAACCTTATAAATTGTTTAATAACAGTGTACAATGTTTGTTTAAACTTTCAGAGAAACCGTAAATGGATGAACATCTTATTGCTTATGGGTTTGATGACTTCATTTTCAGTCTTTTGCTTTTACGAATGATGTTATGATTGGGAGAGGAGGGTTTGGTACTAACCCCATGATCAGCAGGTGGAGAAGATGTCTTCTGGACCTTGGCCTCTTGGTTGTTTTCCTCTTCATTGTTGCCCACTTGGTTGTTGTCAGCTGCATTGCTCATGACCATCTCCATGCAAACAGCTTTACCACCCGCCAAATGGTGGTCAACCTTATAAGATAGCTTGTTAACCTGATCAGATAGATGGTCGACCTGCTTTGTCAACTTGGTAATGGAAGCCTCAAAGGCGGCTTGGAATTTCTGAACCACGATGACCAATGGATCTCCACTAGAACTAGCAGCAGTGTTACTAGATCTCTTTCTCTTCCTGCTCTGTCCCCCGCTCATTCTACCTGCTTGCCTAGTAGGTACAACCTTGATAGGGTCTGTTTAACACATAATCACAAAACAAAGTTAATAAGAGACGTGTACAAGTTTTATAATATTTATTCAGTAAAAGTATACTACAGAAGTCTACTCTAGAAGTACACAACGACATTCAATAATCAGAATACGTACCTTTCTCATCTGCTACATCAGTGACATCATCCACAACACTTGTAATCTTACCATCTGCAGGCCAGTGAAGTTTCTCAAATTCCCAATTACCTCTATATGATGAAAGGATAATGTTTTTGATCAAAGGATTGTCAACATCATCTTCCCAGACAGGGAATATGTTGTCAACAGAAGGCGTGTAGATGTACTTTATAACATTTGACTACAAAGAAAATACAAAATATGATTTAACCTAATAGACAGGTCTACTCCAGCATTTTAATTGAGAAGTCTTAGTCAGAAGTGTACTACTGAAGTCTACAACAAAAGTTCACTACAAAAGTTTACGACGGAAGTTTAGTACGGAAGTTTACACAATAAGTTTACAAGACATGTACATACCTGGTTTTGGACTTTATCCTTTACATGCTTGCGATATCTGGATCCTTTAAACCAAAGGATCGGTGGAGTTCCAGGAAGGGTTGGTAAAGGGCTTCCTATTTCTGTACCAAGGTCTGGTAGAGATATGTATATCCACACTTGGAGCACTTGCACAAAACCCGCTATGTAATATTGATTCTTTCACAAGTTTGTATCCTTGACAGACTTGATCAGATTCTTGCAAGCAACTCTTCCCCATGGATACGCCAGAAATGCTCTTTCATCCATAACCAGCCTCGCTAATTTAACATTTGTGGCCTGATACTCTCTTTGGGCGTCAATATATCCAACATATAAGGCAAGATATCCCAACCTTATACGATCTACCCGAGCCCATGATTGACATCTCTTGGCAGTAGCAATTAGGTCTTTAATAGATGAACCCTTTTCTTGGTTCAATCCAAGAAGTCTCCAGAAATCTTTCGCCGGTTCGGTAACTTCAGCATTAGGTGCATTAAATTGTCAATGGGATGACACGCAAGACCTGTAATATCCGCAAACTCTAGCAATGATAACCTTACGGGATTTACCCCAATGAGACTCCATATCTCATTCGGCTTATCACACACTAACTAAAAGCTCATCATATGGTGGACCACGCCTGTGGACCACAAAAATTTCAATTCATGGAACTTGAGAATCACTCCAACACTCGACGCCCTAATTTGTGCAAGTTCGTCTGGGAGTAGAGCAGCAAGGGTCTTCTCAGTACCGAGAAGTAGATCAAACAGCTCTGTGTTACCACAATAATAGCCGCAACTTTTTCCTGGCTCTGGCTCATACCCTTCAATATGGAGTCGTTGTGGAAATCGTCTGTCACTCATTATCAGCCTAAAAAAAACACAAACAAAGCAATTTAAAATTGAAGTCGGCTACGGAAGTCTGCGACTTCTTTACAAAAGTTGAACCATAACATCTACCAAAAAATCTTCTTCCACGAGTGGATCTGGAGAAATCGGCGGACAAATCTAATAACTGATAAGAGTATAGAAGGGAGAGTAAGAGTTAAATTGAAAGAGGAAGAGAGTAAGAGAAGGAAGGAAAAGGAAGAGAGACCACCGGATATAGCGGGAGTGTCGGTGGAAGGCGTCGTCGGTCTTCTTCGTGGTCGATGGAGGAAAATTTACAGTTTGTACTTTTTTCACAAAAATTCTTACCCGAATTTTAATATGTTGGTTAAATTTGACAGTTCAGTGCCCACAATTATTACAGCGGTTAAAACAGCGGTTATTATGTACACTCCGGAGTATACAGCGGTTATTGTGTTACTGCAGACTTTTCGAGTAGACTTCCATCGTAGACTTTGTGTGTAGACTTCGAGAGTAGAATTCCATTAAACCTAATTTAAACCTCGTTTCAATTGCCGCCAAATTTAATTATTTTAAATTGCCGTCAAATTTAATTATTTTAAATTGCCGCCACTTTTCAGTTGATGTTTTCAACTTTAATTTAGTCATAATTCCACACTTCCAGTTTAGCCCATGTTTTTAACAAATTTTTAAGAACTTATTACAACTTTAATAACAACTTGAACACAAACTGTTGAATTAAATCTTTGAAATTTTTAAGAGACAACCGGATATACATTAGATCTTTGAAATTTAATTGGAACTAACAACTTGAATCCGAACTGTTGAATTAAAATATATAATATTATAATAAGGTAGATGATGGTTCCAATAAAAAGTCATACAGGGCACATGAATAAATGTAACAGCTTTCCCCATGCCCCTACTGTGACATTGACAACTTGAAACAGCTAGACTATAACCATCTAGCACGATTGGACAAAACAATAAATGAATAAATGATGACATCAACCCAACTCATCACACATACAGTGATTAGGCACACCAGAACATTAGCTTTGGCCATTTCACCTCTGCAACGCGTCTTATGAATCTGCATCTGCTGTGTAGCTATATTAACCCTAACCTGATAACAACAAGAAGTAACTAATTGGGAAATAACTATAGACCATAACCATAGCAAATAACTAAGTTTTGGGAAATAATAGAGAGAGGAAAAGGTACTTTTCAAACTCAGATTTGATACCTTAACAGTCCACAAAATGGAGGGCAGATGTTAATGACGAAACAAAGAGAGTTTGGCCTTCACATTAGCTTCAAGTGGCTACAAAACTGAGAGAATAACATTAAAATAGAGGAATAACATATTACGTACCGGGACATGACGAAACTGAGAGAGTTTGGCCTTCGCATTAGCTTCAAGTGGCTACAAAATCAAGTTTCCATATAAGAACTTAAACAAACATTACCAAAACCAAAACAAGAAATTAACAAAGAATGATACCTTTGTGTTATGGCAAACCAAGATATTAGGGCTCAAACCAAGACCCCTCAATTTTCCAACACTATGTTGTGTTGGAAAACCAAACAGATTGCACAAAAATATTGAATAAGCAAGAAACTTGCCTCCTCACCAACAACATTCAACACAGGCACAAGACTGACATGGATGAAACAAAAGTTTTGAGAACCTGCCAAAAAAGGTTAAATTTTGACGTCTTAAGAAAACTCTCACTGTTAGACACACAAGACCATATCTTACCAAGGCGATACAAGAACTGCTCAAGAGCTTCAATGAAATGCATAGACTCTATATCTCCTGCAAAATTCAAAGAGTATCTCCATACTTGACACTAAGTTAAAATCTTTATGAAGAGATAATCTATTAAAGTACCTATTGTTCCTCCAAGTTCTATGACACAAACATCAGCTGGACCTGACTGTCAATCAACTGGACTCCTGGACTCCTCGCCGCACGTTCGATCCATTATTGAATTGCATCAGTGATGTGAGGAACAAAAAAAATACAAAATCGCTCTTTCAGAAGAATTTCATCGAACAGTTGGTCTACATATAACAACTTCTTGTGTTTTTTTATTTTATTACATGAACAGTCTTTCCAAGATAATCTTCTCTTCTATCTTTCTCAAGCATATGCTGTTTTTCACACAAGTTCAAAACTTTTAACTTCACAAAATCAAAACCAAAATTTTTATAAAACACAAACCATATAAACTTATAAACTTTTCCAGTAGTTATGTTGTCTCACGAGTCAGAAAAAAGACACTCTATTTTCATATTTGTTGTTCTTCAGTGAGATGCCTCGACTCTGGCAAGGAAAAAACTCAATTAAAAGCAAATTGCAAATAGAATTTTTGAGAAAAGAATAGGCCAAACCTAAAGACGAACTTTGTTTATTGTGAACCTTCGATCTGAAGCCCAATCATAAAACCACCTAGATCTGGTAAGAATTTGAGGAATCGAAATAAAGAAAGAGAGATTTAGAGACATAAAGAGGAAGAATACGAAAAGGACACAATGAAATGCTAGTAGCTAACCTTGGTAAAGACAACAGGGAGAGATCGACGGAGGTGGAAACTATTTCAGAACGGTGGTCATGTGCAGATATGTAGAAGAGCAAAGGAGATCGATGAAAAGCTCGAATCCCTTCGGCGTTGCTATAACTCAGACATTTTTGTGTCGAATCGAAGCCCCACCAATAGTTGCAACGGGGAGCAGGCGGCGTGGAGGAAGGAATCCGATATCTGAAAGAAGCAGATCGGAAATTGAAGAAGACGATGAAAAGGGGAAGAAGGTTGAGCGCCGCTGGAGAGAGAGAGAGAGAGAGAGAGAGAGAGAGAGAGAGAGAGAGAGAGAGAGAGAGAGAGAGAGAGAGAGAGAGAGAGAGAGATTCTAAAAGATTTGTTTAGGGTTACAAATTTGATTTATTTAAATAGAAATCTGAAAGAAGTAGATCGGAAATTGCAGAAGACGATAAAAAGGGGATGAAAGTTGAGTGCCGATGCAGAGAGAGATTCCAAAAGATTTGTTTAGGGTTACAAATATAATTTATTTATATGGAGACAAAATATATTCGGTTAGGTTAATAATTATTGGTTTAATATTCGGTTAGGTTAATAATATTCTGGTTAAGTAGACTTCCATGTGGATGTCTACGAAACCCTATACTCTAAAATGAAACCCTAAACACAATGGAAGTCTGCAATTCAAACACTAACTCAAATAGAAGTCTACATTGGAAGTCTGCATATGTGAAATATGCTATAATGGAAGTCTACAGTTCAAAACCAAACACAACTTTTTCCTTTACATTATTCATAACTGTTAATTAAAGATATTAATAATCATCCAAACATTTAATATATTCATAATTTTAGCTTTTTTCCAAATTTGACAATTAAAATCTAGAAATTATGAACTTTAAATGTAACCCTAAACGTAAAAATATGTTTTCAAATTGTAATGTCGATCCATTTCCCAAATTTTTAACACACAAACCCACAAACTAATGTCAATGACATAAATGACTCATAATATTACAGATTTTACATCCCCTCGTAGTGTATTCAACTTCTCATAATCAAACCCTACATTGAAACTTCTTATAAGTTGTTCATTATAAATCATGGATCATGTAACAAAAATCTCTAAAATGTTAATCTACTACAATCATACAATCATAAAGACTATACATACCTAATACAAAACAATTACTAATACCATGTCCCAACATTGTCACAAAACTTCTCAATGTAATTTGATGAAATATAGTATTTCCAAAAGGATAGTATGTAGTTCATTCATTCATTTTCATTCCAATTTGTCTTTTTTTTTTTACTTTATGCTAATTTGGTGAAATTTTATTTTTCAAACATCACAGTTGCATTTAGTTTAATTATCCAAAAGATTTTATGGTCAAATTATTTCTTATGTATTTGTAGATTTAAATTTACTAAATAATTACGATGTAGACTTCCATATTTCGTTGCAAACTTCCAAAATGTTGACTTTTTCATTCCAATTTGTTTTTTTATTTTACTTTATGCTAATTTGGTGAACTTTTATTTTTAAAACATCAGAATTGTATTTAGTTTAATTATCCAAAAGATTTTATGGTCAAATTATTTTTTATGTATTTATAGATTTAAATTTACTAAATAATTACGATGTAGACTTCCATATTTCGTTGCAGACTTCCAAAATGTAGACTTTTTCATTCTAACTTGTCTTTTTATTTTACTTTATGCTAATTTGGTGAACTTTTATTTTTAAAACATCACAATTGTATTTAGTTTAATTATCCAAAAGATTTTATGGTCAAATATTTTTTATGTATTTATAGATTTAAATTTACTAAATAATTACGGTGTAGACTTCCATATTTCGTTGCAGACTTCCAAAATGTAGACTTTTTCATTCTAATTTGTCTTTTTATTTTACTTTATGCTAATTTGGTGAACTTTTATTTTTAAAACATCACAATTGCATCTAGTTTAATTATCCAAAAGATTTTATGGTCAAATTATTTTTTATGTATTTATAGATTTAAATTTACTAAATAATTACGATGTAGACTTCCATATTTCGCTGCAGACTTTTGGTGTAAATTTCCAACGAAGACATCCAAAAGGATAGAACGGTCATTGCGGCAATAGTTTTATTGTTTGTTCACTAATGCTCTAACTGTAATTTCACTACCCCTTAAGAGTAGTTTTGCAAGTTTTCACAATAGGGGTGTAGTTTTGCATTTAAAATGAAAAAGGTATATTTCATGCAATAATCCCATAAAACAAAGGGTTAGTTTGTAGAATAACAAAGAAACAAATTAAAACTAAATAACTAACTAAATGTGACTAATGTGGCAAATTAATGGCCATTAGATTTGGGATATTTAGTTACAGTTTTAATTATAATTTTTTTTGGGGGTTATATTTGCTAATTTTCCTAAAACAAAACACACACATAAACGAAAAAAGATAAGTAAAATTTCAAATATGGGATTCTAATATCCTTGATACGGAATGGGAATCGCTTCTAAAGGAATAGCTTTCTTCAATGTAATATCAATCCTATCTTCCATATCCATTGCTTCTGCCTTAAGTCCATTTGCTAATACCCAATCAAACGACCTCACTATCGATCCAATGGCCAACGGCAATATTCGTGTCACCAAAAGCATAGCCGGACATATTCGTCTACCTGACCCGAATGGTAAAAACTCGTAATCTTGTCCCTTGAAGTCTCTCGGACTCGGGTCAGATATAAATCTCTCGGGTTTGAACACATTCGGGTCAACCCATGTTTCAGGTTCGCGCCCAATAGCCCAAGCGTTGACCAAGACTTGTGTTTCTTTGGGGATAGTGTATTTGTCAAAAATATGAGACGTGGACAAAGCCTTGCGTGGGACTAGGTAAGGCAATGGTGGGTGAAACCTCAAAGTTTCCTTGATAACCGCCGATAGATATGGAAGTTTTAGGTAGTCTTCTTTTTGGAGCTTTTGGTTCGGGGATTTTATGAAGGTTCGGATTTCGGTTTGGAGCTTGGTTAGGATTCTTGGGTTGTGTAGTAGCTCCGTTAGTGCCCACTTCAACGTGCTCGTTGTTGTTTCCCAACCCACCATAAACATTTCCTATCAACAAAATCGAATCAAATTTTGTGTTATATATTCCATAAAATGAAATGGAAATTTAAAATTTCGATCGAAAAAGTTAACTACAAAAATGATAAATTTAGTATAATATTTCTAAAGAGAATTTCGATATCATATATACTAAAGAAATACCATATATATATCATAGTCTTTCTTGTAGTGCATCCCAATTCGAATATATCAATTGCTTGTTAGATGACGATGCATGTTTCTAATAGCTGACATTACATAACCGTGTGGAAACAAACAGAGAATTGTCTTCATACTTTTTTCTTAAGAGGCAGATAAAAAATAACTAGTTAAATATTTTTCATTTTCATGAACTTAGTGCTCTAAAACAAAACTCTCTACTGAACCAAGCAAATTTTGTCTCCCATGTATATTGTGAAGAATATCCCACATTGTAAGTGATAATGAATTTGAACTAATACATAAAGGATTTATTGTCAATTGATTTTGAATTAAAAATCAATGAAACTTAATAAATAGATTTAAAGTACTCTAATGATATCATTGTAATATACCTACCATTTTGGCCACCTTCCTCGACAAACCTAAGCATCTGATCAACGCACCTAGAGCGTACATGACTCATAGTATCAAGACGACGCGTGACAAAGAACTGAGTGGCGCAAAGTCGCCGCAACATCCTCCAATACGTACCGTACTCACTACAAGAAAACACTGCCTATTCCGACGGCAAAACCGTCGGAAATCCGTCGGAACAAGGGTAATTCCGACGGATTTCCGACGGTAACAGTCCGTCGTTTCTATCTCGTCGGAAAGTTTAAACCGTCGGAAAATCGTCGGTGGTTTCCGACGGTTCTCAGACGGAAAATGGATTGCCGTATTCTGTCGACATTTAATCGGAATTCCGTCGGAAATTAGACCTCCGTCGGAATTCCGTCCGAAATTAGACCTCCGTCGGAATTCCGTCGGCAATTAGACCTCCGTCGGAATACCGTCGGAAAACAAACCGTCGGAATTACGTCGGAAATTAGACCTCCGTCGGAATTCCGTCGGAAATTAGACCTCCGACGGAATTCCGACAGCATGCGTGTTTTTTTTTAAAAAATGGAAATTATTTAAATAAATTGAATAAATAAAAAGAAATTAAATTATTAAAATTAAATTTAAAATTAAGAAAACAATATATTAAATTGTTTTAAAAGTATTTTAAAAGTTTTACATTTAAAAGTATTTAAACGTAAATATAAAACAAATCTACTCGGGCCTATGGTTACGGAAGAACTCGTTCATCTTCTGTTCCAGCGCGTTAAATCGTTGATCCGCCTCCGCCTTATCTTGCTCTCTCGCTCGCTCCGCCTCCGCCCTATCTGCCTCTCTCGCTTGCTCCATTGCCCTAAGGCGCTCGGTCAAGTCTCGGTTTTCCGCCAACAATCGGCTAGCACCGACATGTCGAACCGAGGAGACGGACGACGAACTTTCTTCAGGGAGACCGTATACACGGCCTCTTGTCTTTGGAGTCGCCTACGGGAAAAAAATAATGAAAGCGTATAAGTTAGTTCTAGTAAAAATTATTTTGAAATTAGATTAAAAACAACACGGTTACTAACCTCGTACGTGAACTCGTTGACCTTCTCCACTGGAACTTCGGTGGCCGCCGGAGTTCCTTCCTCGATCGGTTGCGATTGGAGGTACTCCTCCTGCCGCCTCTCCACGGTTTCCACGATTTCTCGAGCAACCGGATCTTGAATTTCACCGGTCTTCTTGTTGGTGTGCGTTGCTTTGATCAAATCTAGATTTGATGGAAGCACACCGGTTTCCTGAAACTGTTAACATATAAAATTTCATTAGCGAATTATAAAAAGTATGAAATATTTAAAAAAGCATCGAACTTACCATTTTATCCGCAACTGACGCCTTGCTCGTTGCTCCGAGGTTGTGGGTCGCCTTTCCCTTCCCCTTCCTGTCGCTATTGCGGTTAGATGAGTGTTGCATCGAGGACGCCCGAGTTTCCTCGCGTTCCCAATGTTCAAGAAGTCCAGCCCATAAGGTTTCTTTCGGTTGCAAAACTTTAGGCACCTCCCTCTTCTTGTACCACTTCTCCTTCCACTCGTTCATCTTCAACGAGTACTTCCTCAAAGCCTTTGCATCGAACTGCTTACGGACCATCGACGTGATGACCGGGTCCCACGTAAACTCTTGCTGCAAAAAAAAACAACATTCACGCATTAGAAATTAAAATGAGTCATATAAGAAATATATTTTAAAAAGATTAAAAAAAACTCATACCGCAAATTGCCGGAACCATGTGTCTCGGTCCTCGACTGGCATATCACTGTATGAGGGATACGGTTTAGTTACCAAGCAATTCATCATTGCATTGATAGAACTCGTAATCCCGTTCCCCGAGTATTGAAACCTATTTTAATATTTAGTTAAATATTAACATAAATTAATTAAAACCATTAGATATTTAAAAAAATACATACCATGTCGTTTTAGGTGGAACGTCTGGATCTAGACGAGGCAACCTATCACGTCCGGGCTGCGACAGAAACTCCTCGATGCTCATGACCGTGGGAGCTGAGCTGGATGTACCCATGGGCTGAGACATGCGTGGCGTCTCTACCGCGACATTACTGTCGGGAATCTGAGTGTGACTCGCACTCGCACCTCCCGTACTGGGAGTCCTAGTCCTAGAGCGATGATGCTGCCCATAGTCCCTACGAATTCCAATTAGAAATTTATGAGAAATTGTAAATTTTCAAATAAAAGTTAATGGATTTTAAGGATTTAAAGGTTAAAATTTTTAAAAATTTACAAATAAATTTTTTAAAATTTTTAATTAGTTTTAAAAATGTAAAGAGTTAAAATGTTTTCTTAATGTTATTTAATTTTAAAATTTAAAGGATTGTAAATGATATTCTTAAAATATTGTATATATGATATTTATAAATTGAAAATTGAGACATATTATTCAAATACTAAATTTTTTAAAAATCACTCAAAATCAAAAAAACATTTCTAATGTGGACAATTTTTAATAATGGAATTAAAAAATTTTAAATTTTAAGGATTTAATAAATTTTAAATTTTGTTGGATTTCAAGTTTTAAATTTTAGTTTTTTTAATTAGTTTTTAAAATTTTAAGATTTAAAATGTTTTATTAATGTTATTTAATTTTAAAATTTAAAGGATTGTAAATGATATTCTTAAAATATTGTATATATGATATTTATAAATTGAAAATTGAGACATATTATTCAAATAATAAATTTTTTAAAAATCACTCAAAATCAAAAAAACATTTCTAATGTGGACAATTTTTAATAATGGAAATAAAAATTTTTAAATTTTAAGGATTTAATAAATTTTAAATTTTGTTGGATTTCAAGTTTTAAATTTTAGTTTTTTTAATTAGTTTTTAAAATTTTAAGGTTTAGGTTGTTAATAATTAGTATTTTCTTCATAGTATTTTACATATTATTCATAAACATATTTTAAAAAAAAAATCATTAAAACATTTGAAAATTATATACAAACTCTATACAATTTTACAAAAATTATATACAAACTTTTAATTCCAAATTCACAAAAATTCTCATACAATCTCCAAATTTCTCAAAAATCTCTATACAATTTCACAAAAACTCTTTCCAATCTCCAAATTCTATCACAATATCACACAAACTCTATCCAATCTCCAAATTCAACCACAAAATCACAAAAACTCTATCCAATTTCACTAAAACCATATACAAACTCGAAATTCAACAAAAAATCCACAAAAACTCTATACAATTATATAAAACGTACATTGATTATGATTTGGTGAAAGATTTGGGGCGGTGTGACGACGGTGTGACGACGGCGTAATCGGCGGAGGAAAAAAATTTTTTTTACAGTTTTGTGCGAATGGAATCGGAGAAGACGAAGTCTGTAGATTTATAACGGTAGACGACGGCATTCCGACGGAATTCCGACGGTCTTTAATATTTCCGACGGAATTTCCGACGGAATTGCCGCTTTGGCGGTGAAACCAAAGGTCAAAGGCGGCAAGGGGAATTAGGGTTTCCGTCGGAATTCCGTCGGAAATAAAGACGGAATTCCGACGGATTTAAATTTTATTTCTTTAAATATTGATAAAAAAGTAATTTAAATATAGCATATTTGTAAAATATAATTCAAAAATGATATTTTTGCAATTGTTCATAAATTATGTTTTTCATTGCTGAAACTCGATATCTAGTAGCCGAACACTGATCTCCTTACTAATTTCTGGTATCTAGGTGTTATACCCAAATACTTTATCCTACTCCATTTCCGTTTCAGAACACATAATGTTTTAGATCTATGCACATTTATAATTTAGTTTAGTGCTTTGATTTGACAGTTTCTTTATGTATTTAAAAAATGGTAATCACTCCTAAGAGATAGGGAGCAGATGTGAACAATTCTCTTGATTCCTTGAAGGGCATATTGCCAACTCAGTCTCTTACATATACATTGACTTTAATATATTAAATCATATAAAATTTATACATTGAACAAATTGACACGCGTTGACAAAAGAAAAACAATTGACAATGCTGAATTAAAGAAGAAAACTCAAACACATCTTTTTCTTAAAAAAGACAACTATTTATACAAACACATCTTTTTCTTTCTCTTCTTCTCTCTAAGACTCAAACCTTCTAGAGTAAGCTCGATCTATACTCCGGTGATTAACCCGGCGTTCGGCTTTGCCGACGTCGTGGTTGTACATATGGATTTCGAATCTTCGGCTTGTTCTGTTTTTAGTTCTTGATAATTTACTCCATTTAAATTTAATTTCTTAAAATATTTTTCGAAATTAAATTTAAAAAAAAATTTATAATCCGTCGGAATTCCGTCTTTATTTCCGACGGAATTCCGAAGGGATTTTTAAAAAATATTTTCCGAATTAAAAGTTTAAATAAAATTTTAATAGCCGTCGGAATCCCGTCGGCAATAAAGACGGAATTCCGACGGAAATACTTTTAAAAATATTTTTCGAATAAAAATTATAAATAAAATTTTAACATCCGTCGGAATCCCGTCGGAAATAAAGACGGAATTCCGACGGAATTTTTTTTTTTTTCAAATTAATTTTCCAATTGCTTTATAGTGATTTAGGGTTTCATTTACATAGATGTTCGTATGGCTCAATTCCTTTGGTTTAGTCTTTAATTTTGTTAATCAATTAGAGAAACTGATCGAAGAAAATTAGGGTTTTTTGTTACTAAATTTCCTATCTGAACCGAGCTGGAACCGACGAGAACTGAACCGAAAAAATAAAAGTAACCATTGGATATAACTTAGCAACTACATTATAAAAAAATACAGAATTTCAATACCAAAATAGTAACATATTACACATAAATAACAACATTATCCGGTTACACGCGTAGAATAGATAGTAGGAAATTATTTAACACAAAAGCAACATAAATTATTTATTCTTCATCTGATTCTGGAACTGTTTCATATGCGTACCCAGTATTTCCTTCATCTTCCTCCTCGATGGTGCATACTTCCGTTGGGTGGTATTCTGCAATCATGGAATTGGCACCGATTATCTGTTTCAAAACAAAAAAATTTATGTACCAATCCCTCAAATATTTATAAACGAATGGTGTATGTACCTTAACAATGTTCCGCTCTGTGATGTTTAGGTACTTTGGGTTCCTATCAAAACGGCATACAGTAACATTCTTCAGGATGACAACCGCACCGACAGCAGTCGTGAGTCTGTACTCGTCATTCTTGAATATGTTATGGTGCATGGTTCCCTCGATTATTCCCGACGGATCTTTTAAGGTGACAAGCAGACCTCCATGGTCAGTGGGGGTCAAACTAGAGAGCATAGCCACCATCTGATAGATTAATTGGAATATACTAGCTTGTCAGATAAATTGTTTCTCTAAATGTTAATAAAATTGGAAGGAAACGTGGACCTTTTTTACTTTCACAAATTGTGAACGCGGGCATTGAATTTCAGCAACCTGTGTCCAGAATGGTGTGGTCCTATTGTGATAAGAACCTACATTTATAAATGATTGATTTTGTATTTGTCAACCACACTCATTGTAATAGTAATAACGGTAAATATATATATATATACCTTCTCGAATTATGTAATCGATAGTAGAAGTCCACCGAGGACTACTAAAATCCTGGTCGGCTTGTGGTGCCTCATTAATGACCTCACGAATAAAATCTTGTGTTGGGCGTGGCTGAGAACTTTCACCTCGCATCACCTTTGCATCATGAGACCTCTTTCGAAACAGGCCTCGCCGTACCACTTGGCCTGGTCCCGGTATTACGGGCATTTGGTTCTGGGATTGTTGAGTTGGATGGAGTGAAATTGTCGGTTCAGCATCAGTAACATTTAAGTTATCGTAAGGAGGGCTTGAAGGAACAAGAGGTGTGGTTTGAGGGTTTTGACCGGGGGCTCGGTTTTCTATATAGTAATTCCATAGATCTCTGTTTGCCATTAAGCAGTTGAATTTTTCGGTGTTTTGAAATTATGTTCAAAATTTTTATGAAGGAATGAGAAAATGTGCCAACTTTTGTAGAACGGATGACCGTCGGATTTCCGTCGGAAAACAGTCAAATCACGCCGACATACGACCCCACCAATCCCATCGGCCACTGCATTTCACCTAACTAATAACCACTCAAACTTTGCCGACATATAGTCTGTCGGATTTCCGTCGGAAAACCGTCAAATCACTCCGACATAAGACCCCACCAATCCCATCGGCCACTGCATTTCACCTAACTAATAACCACTCAAACTTTGCCGACATATAGTCCGTCGGATTTCCGTCGGAAAACCGTCAAATCACGCCGACATACGACCCCACCAATCCCATCGGCCACTGCATTTCACCTAACTAATAACCACTCAAACTTTGCCAACATCAAAAACCGTCGGATTTCCTACGGTGTTAATTCCATCGGTAATACAGACGGAATAGAGACGGAATACCGACAGTTTTTACATATAACTTAGACTATAAATACAGCTCATGGAGTGTAACTCTTCTACACATCTAAATAACACAGAAATGTCTTCTAGGTCTCCTAATGGAGACGAAAAAACAACATCCGAGGGAAAATTTTATTTTAATCCAAAATACTCGTGGGAAACCCCTGGTGATTGCGACGAATTCACTCAAGAGATTCCCGTTTACTCGTGGGAATTTGATACGTGCTCACCAATCCATAAAGAAGATTCCACATCAACAATAGTGCCTGACACCCAATGCTCGCCAAACATCCACCATATGTACGATAGGCAGCCACAATGTTCTGACCATAAGCGAGGTATCGAAGTCGATCAACCATGTAAATTGATGGAAAATTCATATACTTACGGTGGAAGTGGTTCAAACGTATGTAAGGATCACGACTATGGTTATGAATTCGCCCAAAGCCCAGAAAAGCCAAACATAAATTTAGATGTTGATGCAATCAAAAGAGAATTGTGCGACGGATTTATAGAATCTGCAGAAAATGATCATTACTATGATTTTCACTGCGCCCAAAGCCCAGAGAAGCCAAACTTAAATATAGATGTTGATGCAATCAAAAGGGAATTATGTGACGGATTTGTAGATTATGCAGAAAAGAAAAAAAAGGGAAAGCACATCACTAAATGGTTCTAACAAATGGTAAGTTCGGAGTGGTACCTGTTTATTTTACCTGTTTCAAATTTTATGTTTCATTAAATGTAATGTTTTACCATAACGGTTGTGTGTTAAAATTTCAAACTCTATAATGTACCTGTTTATTTTATCTGTTTTAAATTTTATGTTTCATTAAATGTAATGTTTTATTGCAGTTGCAATTGGTTTTGGTAACCAAATGAAATATATTATATGGAACACACAATTCTGGAGAACAACATGAAGTAATAAGCAAATATTTATTCACAAATTATTATTCTGAATCTTCGGAGAAACCTTCACTAGGGATGGAGTCTGAATCGTCGTCAAATTCTCCACGTGTTTCCTCTTCGTCCGAATGCACTAGATCATCCCCCTCATGAGCGACATCAACGACAAGGTCGATGTTATCCATTTCCTCAACCGGTGACATTTCTACACTTCTCGATGGTTGTAGAGCATCATGTTCTGGAACTCCATAGATTTTTCCTCTAGGGTTTATTGCTGTTACTGTGATCCACGGATCTCTACGGTAGGCAACTCGAGGATATGGAATGTAGCAAACCTAGTAATAATTAAAATCAGTTATTGGTAATATACATGAACAAGAACCTTAACAACGAGTAAGTAGGTAAACATATTACTGTATTGATACCTGGTCTGCTTGAGACGCAAGGATAAATGGATCGTAATACGGTAGTTTCCGGTTAGAATTTATCGAAATAACACCAAGAGGGTCAACTCGAACCCCTCGACCATTGGATGGGTCATACCAATCGCACATAAACACAATGCACCGCAAGTTCAACATTCCTGGATAGTAGATTTCCAAGATTTCTTTTAAAATCCCATAGTACATGGTATCACCGGCTTGCGCCGATATACCATAGTCCGAAGTTGACCTTTTACGTCCTTCTTCACGGATCCTGAACGAATATCCCCTAGTGCAAAACCCGCGATATGAAGTCGCGGTGCTTCTTAACCCATGAACAAACTCCACTAACCATGTTGGGATTTCATCACCTCGTGCTATACTGTCAGACACCTAAAAAATGATATATGTAAGATATAAGCAACATATGAACGTGAAAACTTGTAAAAGTAAGAGTAAGTAATTATCTTAAACTTACATAACATGGCAACCACCCCGGAAATTCTTCATCTTTTAAGACAGCAAGTTCAACATCTGACTTATCAGAATGGTATTCACGCGCGAGGGACATATAGATCCTATAACATAGCAGTCGTTAGTTGATGAAGTTATATATATAATTCCATAAATTTAGCATAATAACTGATATACCTTTCATACTTCAAAATGTCGTCACAGTTTCTTAGGATATACGTATGCAAATGTGTGACCTCTTGTTGTGATAGTATGCGTTTCTTTCCTTTTCCAATTGGTCGACCAACTTGGGCAAACAACTCAGGTACAACCACGGCATAGTCAGCTTTCTGACCTCCATCATCATGTCTGCCAGGACGTCTCGCCTTAGTACGAGCTTCCGATGGAAAGTAAGTTTCGGCAAAGTGTGAGATTTCTTCGTTTAGGCTTTGTTGAACAATAGATCCCTCAACCCTGCTCAAATTTTTTACCTTTTTCTTCAGGTGGAACATATAACGCTCGAACGGATACATCCATCGGTATTGAACAGGGCCTCCTAAGGCTGCTTCTCGTGGGAGGTGGACAGGAAGATGTTCCATAACGTCAAAAAAGGAAGGTGGAAAAATCTTCTCAAGATTACAAAGGAGAGCCGGGATGTTGGCCTCCAAGTTACGTATCCCATGGACGGTAAGCGTTCTTGAACATAAATCTCGGAAGAATGCACCAACTCCTATAAACAAAAATGAAACACGTTAAGTAGTACATATATATATAGTAATATTATGGTAGTAAGAAAGTAATGGGAGTTCGAAATATACCTCCAATTGCTTGGTGGATTGGTTCTGGAAGAAGATATGCAAATACAAATGGAAGAAGACGCTGCATCACGACATGACAATCATGGCTCTTCATTCCTGTAAACTTCCCTTCAGTCGAATCCACGCAGTTACGTAGATTAGATGCATAGCCGTCTGGAAATTGTACAAAATTTGTGAACCATTCAAAAAATACTTCTTTCTGCCCAGCGTCTAACCGGTATGCAGGCATCGGCAATCTACCATTCGATTCATGAAGAGATGGCCTCGAACAAATCAATGGCAAGTCGGATCTAGACTTCCAGTTGTCTTTGGTCTTTCCTGGGACGTTTAAGATGGTGTTCATGATGTTGTCAAAGAAATTCTTTTCAACATGCATGACATCTACATTATGGCGCAGTAGATGGTCTTTCCAGTAAGGCAAATCCCAAAAAATACTCTTCTTGTGCCAATTGTGATTCACCCCACAACCGTCGACGGGGTAATGGCCATTACCCCCACATTCAGGAGTTCGCTCTGCACCAAAATCTCGTAACTGATCCAATATGCTGCGACCATCTATCTCAGGAGGTGGACCATGAAACACTTGTACATTCGTCTTGAAATGTCTTTTAGACCGACGGTATGGATGATTTGCTGGCAAAAAACACCTATGGCAATCAAACCATGAAGTCTTCCTGCCGTGCTGCAATTGGAAAGCTGAAGTATAGTCTTGGCAATAAGGACACGCCAATCTTCCATGCGTTGTCCATCCAGATAACATACCGTATGCTGGAAAATCGCTTATGGTCCACATAAGAACCGCACGCATCTTGAAATTCTGATGGACTGAAACATCAAATACCTCGACACCATGGTCCCACAACATCTGTAATTCGTAGATCAATGGTTGGAGGAATATATCGAGTGACCGTCTTGGATGATCTGGCCCGGGAACTAGAATTGAGAGAAACAGGAACTCTTGCCGCATGCACATATAAGGAGGCAAATTGTAAGGTGTTACGATGACCGGCCACAATGAATATTTTCTTCCATGCTTTCCAAATGGGTTGAAACCATCCGTGGATAAGCCGAGGTATACATTCCGTCGTTCATATGCAAAATCTTGATATACGGATTGGAAATGTTTCCACGCTTCCGCGTCAGAAGGATGCGTGATATCTCCATCTTGACTATGCTCTGCATGCCATCTCATAGCCTTAGCTGTGCGGTCTGATTCGTACAGCCTCTTCAACCTCTCCGTTAAGGGTAAATACCACTCCGTTTGAATGGAATCTTCGCCCTGCCACTTGTGTCCTGGAACCGTGGTTTGCCGCAAAATTTACATTTATTTCGGTTCTCGTCTTCTCTCCAGTATATCATACAGTTGTCGATGCACACATCTATAACCTGGTAGGGCAAACCAAGACCGGCAACCAGTTTTTGGATCTCGTAGTATGATCCGGGGGACAAATTATCTTCTGGCAAAATATCTTTCACGAACTCGGCGAATGCATCAACACATTCTTCGGACAAATTATAATCAGTCTTCAAGTTCATCATCCTACTAGCAGAAGATAGCGGTGAATGACCATCCCTACAACCGCTGTATAGAGGTTGCTTTGATGCGTCTAACATATCGAAAAACTTTCGGGATTCTAAATTAGGTTCTTCAACCCTATCACCCTCATGATACCCACCCGACTGCAAATTCTCTCTAAACGCATCGTTAACCATCGCAACCGTACTTACCCCAACATCTACTTCCGGTGTACGTTCTCCTACGCAAACCGTCGGAAAATAAGGTGCATTACTACTACTACTACCATATTCATAATTGGTTTCTCCATGTAAAAACCAAACCTTATATCCCGGCCTAAATCCATATATATATAAGTGATTCCAAACTTTACTAACCGAACCACTAATTCTATTACCGCAATTAGAACAAGGACATTTGATATCCTGACCTTTGTTGGCCGCCTCTTGATTTCTAGGTAAATGCATGAACTCGCAAATACCTTGAGCGTATTCAGTCGTTAATAAGTTCGACCCCTCCTCCCTCATTGGCGCGTCCATCCATGACCGAAAATATGAAGAACTCATTTCTTTTGTTTTTTTTTTCAGATGTTGTTATAATAAACGTCAGAAGAAATGTGGAAACTTATATAGAACTGGAAATCCGTCGGAAATCCGTCAAACCTTCCGACATAACACCCCATCAATCACATCGGCCACCGCAGAAGATATATGAACCATTCAAACTTTGCCGACATCGGAATTCCGTCGGAATTCCGTCGGAATTCCGTCGGAATATACCGACATCTACACTTCGTCGGAATTCCGTCGGAAATTGCCGACGGAATTCCGACGAAACTTGATTTGTCAGCATTCCGTCGGGATTCCGTCGGAAATTGCCGACGGAATTCCGACGGTTCGAATTTTCCGTCGGAATTGGCAGTGTTTTCTTGTAGTGACTGAGCCGTGACAAGAGATCCGGCACTGCTCCCTTCATTTTTCATCGCCTCGTAAATCTTCCGACCGGCCAAAGCTGCGTCGTGCTTCTTGAAAATCTCTCCAGCGACGTGGCTCGAAGAGACCACTACCGTCTGCATCGAGCCGAGCCGAAAAGTCATAATTGGCCCGTGACGACGTGAGAGTTTAGCTAACGTGACGTGTGGCGGTAAACCTGCAAGCTGAAACAGGTTGCCGATCACCGGCCATGGATATGGTCCCGGAGGCAGTTTTGTACGACGTCGTTTGGTGTGGAGGAGACATGTAATGGATATGGGAAGAGCAATGGAAGAAAATATTCCGATTAACTCGTTATTCGTTATTTGTTGCACCATTTTTTTCTTTGTTTTGTTTTTGAAAAATTGCACTAACGTTCCCTTCTGTTTATAGGCATTATTTAGGCTCGAACGTGTTTTTAATTTATATATCACGTAGTTCGATTGTGTTACGTAAAGAATATTGAAAAGATTTTGTCGTCGTTTGACTTTTTTAGTATCTTAGGGCATCCCCATTATTTAGGCTCGAAAAAATTTAATTCTAAAATTTTTTTACACTTCCGAAAGTATCACCAAAGTATCACCAACGAATGTCTGACAATTATATTAAAAACTCTTTTATTCGGATAATCGTTTTAAAAAGCTTGCACAAATTTGTAACTTCTAAATATCAAACTTGTAAGCTACGTACTTAGTAATTTATTGTAGAAGCACAATTTTTACGATATGGCAAAACTGAATATTGTGTAGATTAATGATAAAAATAGGATACAAAATTTCATAAATTGATACCAAAATATGATAAACGAAAAACGGTTGTATGGAAGCGACACACTTTCCTTATTTTTTTAATTGTCTGTAGTATGACGATTTTTGATACAATTAAAAATCCATATACAATTACACGATTGATTATTTCGCAACACTCGAGAATAAAAGCTAACAAACCAAAATTTTATGTGTACTCTCAAACACAAATAAAAATAAATTAAACATATGAGGGATTTTTGTGTTGTTGAACCGTGTTTTTCAACCTTTTGATCATGTAATGATCTTCGGGGAGTCATGGTTCGATGGATTGGAGTTCTTTACCTCTAGGTTCGGGTGAAGTTGCAAAAGGGTATCTTTTAAGGTTCTCTCGGAGAAAAATCAATAGGATTCCATGGTGAAAATTGGATGAATTTATCATTCCCGGAATCGTTGCAGAGCTTCATGACGATTTGGTCGCCGGGAAATCTGCATCAAATCTGCTCTTTTTATGTGTAGCCACGTGTTTGTGTTTTAGGGATATTATCTGTCAATCAATAACACGTGTAAGATCAAAATTGTAATCTCTTTGAGATTTTATAAAAATGAGTTTGACAAAAAAAAAATATCATGTAATGATCTGATCATCCGATGGATCTCATGAGGAAAGAACGTATATTTTATTGATTTAAGAAATTAATGTTCAATCCCATAATAACTACAAAATCAAATGTACTTTATTCTATCAAATAAAATAAAATAAGATATTTGTGATAATTTTTAATTACACAAATTAATCATAATTTCATTTAAATTTGGTTTAACAAATAAATAAGTCATTGGGCCTATAATTCATAGATCAAATATAAAATCAATTCAAATCTCAAGTCCAGTCCGGTTTGGCTTGATTTGATTCGATTCGATTCAAACGCGTATGAGCATGTTTGAGATTTCTTCTCTCTAATACACTATAATGTATCCGCAAAGTTTTCCAAACCTTATAATGATTTCTCCATAAATATACAAGAAGACTTTCACCTCATATATCCAACCAATGTTGGATGTTTGTTAAGTTTTATACTTAACTAAATATTCATGCTTTACAAGTTTTCCAAGTCAATGACTTTGGACCAACATTTCTCATGCAAACTAATTCCGATTTTGACAAATAGATAACTTACATGCAGCGACGATTCTATCGTGCTCAAAAACCAGTTAATCCGATAGAAGTCTCCATCAGAATACACACCATAAAATGGTCTAAAACCATCTCGTCAAAAGCGAGTTCCAACAATCCCCCACATGAATAGAAATGACTCTAGACACATGACGACTCGATAGACTTGACTACGTAGACAAGACTCAAGAAAACAGACTTTTGAGAGTACAAGCAAAAAATTTAATGTATTGAACTAGTAGCTTATTCAGTCTTGAACTAGCCATTGTAAATATCTATCGCCTATCGGGTTTCCTCGACCAAGAGGTGAACTTGATGTCTTGAACTACCATGACTTTAATGTAAACCAAGACAACAAATATGTAGGGGTTGGATTCCACCCCTCTGAGATCGATGTAACGACAAGAACGATTCTGCAAAAAGATTAAAGAAAATCATTAGCAGACTTGCAAAAGCCCAATTAAGAGTTAGACCCATAATGATTATTATGCCCTTAATATCATTTTGGGCCAATTACTATTAATTTGCTTAATGGGCTAGAACCAAATCTATAAACTGGCCTAAGTTAGAAAAGCTATAAATAGTTCATTGTATTCACCCAGAAAGGGGTTCAAATTTTCTCACAACCAAAAAATTAATAAAGCTTTCTTAACAGCTATAGCAACGGTCTGTTTAACTTTGAGATTGAGATTTACTCAGAACTCTCGTATTTCCTCTAAAACCTTACAAATTCAATTGTGCGAGTTACAACTCCTAGAATTTGGTGCCGACTAAGGGGAAACATGAGACGTTCTTACTCAAGAAAATCACCGTGCATGTGGCGACCAGCAGCACAACGTCGATAGCACCAGCAGCGCAACGTTGAAAACACTAGTATCGCAACGTCGACAACACCAGCAAAGCACCATCAAATACACACCAGCAGCGCAACGCCGACAGCACAAGCAATGCAACAAGGATCGCACCAGCACCGACTAGCAACGCAACTGCACAAACAAAGATAGCATAACCAAGCGTCACAACAACTAAAATGACTAGTGCGCAGAACCCTAGGGTAAAGTGCAATACTGAGAATGCACCTACTACTAGGATATCGACTACGGCTGAGCGAAACAGTGCTAACGCAGACCTCGTCCACGAGCAAAATGCATCTGACGAAGAAGGAAACCTCCCATAAGTGATTTTGATTTCGGATCGCCGATCTTTCCTCATCACGAGATGTGATAACACCATATTTTACTTGTTTTTAGGGCTTTATTCTCATAGGTTTTGATCCCACATTGTATAGTTTTGGGATATTTTCATGCATTGGAATCTCATTTGCATTGCATTGCATTTTAGATGTCCTAGGTTGTCTTTGTACTCTTTTTGGCTTGCTTGAGCCATTTTCAGGTGTACTTGGAGTCAGAGGAGTTGGAGGAGTGAAGATAGCCATCATAAAAGGTGATTGCGGAATATATCACACCACCGCGACCGAAACCATCCGAAGTGCTTCAAAGATTGACTTAGAAGAACGGTTTCCATTTGGATTTAGCTTCAAATGCCTTCATAAAAGTTGTAGGTATTTGAGATATCTTTCCAATGGAAGTCGTTTCAAGTCATTCCGATATGTGGTTCAGGAGATATGGCCGTTTCAAATCTTCACTCTAGAGAAGATTTCTTCAACTCTATCTTTTATATATGCAATTTCTTTATCTTTGTGTCTTTTTCTCTTTTGTTCTTCATGTTTAGATTAGGTTTTTAGTTGGGTATTTGATTTGGCTTGATTGATGATGAATTGATGGTTAGTTATTGAGGTTTATCCGTTGGTTCTTCATTTAGACTGTTTTTAATGCTAGATTCTAGCTTGATCATCTTGAATCTTGATCTTAGGATTGTTGATTAGCCACGACAGTGGGATTAATAACCTGAACTATTCTAAATGGGCAAAGTTACCTATTCGCAAAGAAATTTGGCTTAGGGATTTTGTGAACATATTGAACTCGTACTAATTGCTTGTTTAGATTCGATGAATTCGCAAAGAAATTTGGGATTTGAGTATCTAAAGATAGATAGCCTTCGTAACGACAGTTAGCTGGCTATATTTTCGTGTTTGAGTTCTAGAACGGTGCTTAATTAAACCTCGACAATTGTTAATCACTTCTTGATAGCTAGTTAAATATCCGACATATCCATCTTTAGTTTACTTGTTTTATAGTTTTATAATTTGTTTACATGTAAAAAGCATTGCTCTAGATTAAGAAGAATCATGCATTCCTAGTGCATTGACCAAACCTCCCTGTGGATACGATAACCCTTTGTGCTACAACAGACAAGGGTAATTGATGCCCTTAAAAACGCGAGTATCAATTTGGCGCCGTTGCCGGGGAGGTTTTGTATTAATCATTAGGATTTTGATTCTTCTTGAGGCTAGAGTTTTTTTTTTATTTTCTTTTGTTGCTAATCTTTTCACTTTTGTCATGAAAGAAGTGACAAGGATGAAGCAACCGTCAAGCTAGTGACGTTAAACGCGCCTTTGGGGACCTCCCCAAACCTATCCCTCGTCAATGCTAGTGACACAAAACAAGCAACCAATAAAGCTCTTAGAGGGCAAGTAGATTGTAGGAGAAATACGGGTGAATAAATGGGACGGATGGAATGGTCCAAGTCCGTGAGCTTCAACGCACAATGCTTCCTCCTCGTTAATCCACTCCACTCCAAGGTACTACTAACTTTTCCTTTTGTATATACCATTTCGTTTTTGTTTGTGTTTGTTTTACTCTCTCTTTGGCTCAATTCATACCGAGACGGTGTGATTTAAGTTCGGGGGAGAGGTCTTTGTATTTAACATTTTTTTCTTTGTCTTATTTTATATTTTTGAGTCTTGCATTGTACATAGTTGACTAAAAAAAAAAATAAAAAAAAAAAAAAATCATCATGTAGTTTGCATTAGTCTCATTTTAGGATTCAATGTTATGCCCTCGTTAGAACTCTTTTGATGCATTAACATTCATGAAGTAGAGGCTCATCCATACTCGGATCTTAAATCTTTGAAAGTCCCTACTCATTAGAAACTTGCATGATCTAGATTCAACTCTATCAACTTGAACTTAATTTTGACTAATTTTTCTCACTTTTGGATTTTGAATCATAACTATGGATAAACACTTGACATTCAAATCATGTTTGCCTTATTTTTACCACTCTTATCTTGATTTGAATGGCTATCCTGATCTAAGTTAATCTTTTAGATGAGGATGGTACCACACCTTTTAAACCCGACCATTTTGTTCAAACCCTTGCATATGTTCTTTGAGTGAGGCCTTTTTCTTTGTGTTGCATTGGCAAAATCTTGCAAGCATTAGAGACGACAAGGCAAAGTTTCCAATAGACTAGTTTCTTGAATCTAAGACTAGTCTTAGGTGGGGAATGAAACAAAAATGGTTAAGTGTTTTATTGAATATCTTTGGGTTTGTGGTTGAGTGTGAAAAGAAAGAATAAAGGAAAGAAGAAGAAAGAATAAGTTCTAGGGAATGAAATTAAGAAGATACCATATAGCTCTATGTGTTTTAAAGAAAAAATGATAGCTTAGCATTCTCTTAGAGTAAATCAAAAGAGAAGAAAATATGTTAGAGAATGCTAAGATAGAAAGAGATAGTGCAAAGAAAAGAGTATTCCCTAGGATTTTGATCAAAAAGAAAAGAAAAGAGTAAGGTTGAGAAAGATTTGAAAGAAAGATTTAGCCAAAAAGGGCTAGTGGTTAAAAATGGGATAGTGAGAAAAGAGAGATGAGAGAATGCAACAAGGGGATAATGGGTAGAACTTTGGATTCCTAGCCTTGTATGCATCAATTGTCTCTTTTCTTTCTTGCTTTTGCTAAATGTGACACTTGCATTTGAGAGTTAACCACCAAAAAGAATATGAACTTTCTCTTTACATTATTTCAAGCCTTCTTCTACCTAGTCAAATGGTATTGATTCAATTTCCAATTGTGAGACCGCACCAAACACAATAATGAATGTCAAAGAGTTGAATGTTGGTTGATTGTGGGAATTATTTTGAGTCTCGGGATTTGGAGTAATATTTCATAAGTGATGAGTATGGCGAAAGCTTCTTGAGTAGAGTTTGTTGTGCATCAAATTAGTTCTTGCTAGGACATCTTGTTGAACCCTTTTAGTGCATCTTTTGGTTTTGAGTTCCCACTTACAAACCTCTCTTTCGGTTTGTCTTTTCTTTTTTGCTTGAGGACAAGCAAAAGGCAAGTCCGGGGGAGTTTTAGGGCTTTATTCTCATAGGTTTTGATCCCACATTGTATAGTTTTGGGATATTTTCATGCATTTGAGTCTCATTTGCATTGCATTGCATTTTAGATGTCCTAGGTTGTCTTTGTACTCTTTTTGGCTTGCTTGAGCAATTTTCAGGTGTACTTGGAGTCAGAGGAGTTGGAGGAGTGAAGATAGCCATCATAAAAGGTCATTGCGGAATATATCACACCACCGCGACCGAAACCATCCAAAGTGCTTCAAAGATCGACTCAGAAGAACGGTTTAGATTTGGATTTAGCTTCAAAGGCCTTCATAAAAGTTGTAGGTATTTGAGATAGCTTTCCAATGGAAGTCGTTTCAAGTCATTCCGATCTGTCGTTCAGGAGATATGACCGTTTTACCGTAGGGTCTCGGTCTTGACCGAGTGGAACAACATTTCCCGTCGATCGACAGGAAACTGTGTCGATCGACAGGGTATCTTTAAAGAAACAGAGGATATGACGAAGCATAAAATATCTCCAGAGAGTCCCGTGTCGATCGACACACCTTTAATGTCGATCGACAGGGAGGTCGGCAGAAGCAAAATATCCGTTTTTCCTTAGATATTTTGGCACTTGTATAAATAGTCTTCTTGCAATAATATCTAAGAACAAGTTTTCTTCTTCCAAGAGCTGGGCACGACCCAAACTCTCTCTTTTGAGAGATTTTGATTGTTCTTCATAACAAATACCACTCTAGAGAAGATTTCTTCAACTCTATCTTTTATATATGCAATTTCTTTATCTTTGTGTCTTTTTCTCTTTTGTTCTTCATGTTTAGATTAGGTTTTTAGTTGGGTATTTGATTTGGCTTGATTGATGATGAATTGATGGTTAGTTATTGAGGTTTATCCGTTGGTTCTTCATTTAGACTGTTTTTAATGCTAGATTCTAGCTTGATCATCTTGAATCTTGATCTTAGGATTGTTGATTAGCCACGACAGTGGGATTAATAACCTGAACTATTCTAAATGGGCAAAGTTACCTATTCGCAAAGAAATTTGGCTTAGGGATTTTGTGAACATATTGAACTCGTACTAATTGCTTGTTTAGATTCGATGAATTCGCAAAGAAATTTGGGATTTGAGTATCTAAAGATAGATAGCCTTCGTAACGACAGTTACCTGGCTATATTTTCGTGTTTGAGTTCTAGAACGGTGCTTAATTAAACCTCGACAATTGTTAATCACTTCTTGATAGCTAGTTAAATATCCGACATATCCATCTTTAGTTTACTTGTTTTATAGTTTTATAATTTGTTTACTTGTAAAAAGCATTGCTCTAGATTAAGAAGAATCATGCATTCCTAGTGCATTGACCAAACCTCCCTGTGGATACGATAACCCTTTGTGCTACAACAGACAAGGGTAATTGATGCCCTTAAAAACGCGAGTATCAAGATGCATAAGAATGACATTAAAGATAAAGACTTTTAAATCCGAGATGCATAAGGCCACCAGCCGAGCTCCTATAATTGATCAAGTACTCGAAGAATCACAGAACACCCTGTTCACAACTCAAATGACAAGACCTAGAAACAAAGAGATTGGCTTAGGCGACACTACCGTCAACACGACATAACTTGAAGAGAATGACCTCTGGTTTTACAGACAATACCAATTCTGGTTAAGGGTTTGATAGCTACTTGAACGAGTCCAAAATGGATATAATTATATCTTTGCTTATAATAGTTTAAGGCTATCTTTGATAATAATTGTATTTCTCCGAATTCATCTTTTAAAGATAGGCTTTCTTCATGATCTTTTATTGAATATCCAGTTCTGAATTCAAATTTTCCAATTTGATATATACTAGGTGTATCTATGCTAGGTAAATGATTTTTTGAAATATCTTGATCAAATGAGGTTATTTTTGTCATAATTTCTCTTGAATTAATTGGTGCACGGGATGAGGAAGTAGAGGCATGATTACTTTTAAAAAAATTTCTAATAGAAGCTGCCATGATTTTATTCTAAATTAAACTCATTTTCAGATAGAGTCTTACCAGTTCTTTTAGGACGCGGCTGCTGGTTTACCAACGGTCTTACTGCCTTCTTGTAGGGCTTGCTGCCTGGAACACCATGAGGCTTGGCGTCTTCAAGATGTAAGGTCTTCTTCGTGAAAAGTTTAATCTTTTAGAATAAAACTTTGGAAAACTTCTTAAAATCTTTTTTGAAAAATAGGCAAAATTTTGCGTCTGTTTTATAAAAGGATTTTAGCTTACTAATACCATTTAAGCCTAAATGATCCAACCATACTAAACACTTTAGTGTTAAATGTTCATCTTCCAGAAATCAAATTCCATCCAGACCGACATGGATATTTATTACTTTATAAAATCTATTTTAAGTTATCAACCTCTGAATTTAATCCAAGATGTCTACTACAAGACAACAAAGGAGAAACTACAATATTAGCAGTTCATAGTAATGATACTCCAACAACTACATATACACCTAAGCAATTAAACTGGAATGAAATAACCATACCAGATCAATGGAAAATCGATATTACTCAACCACCAAGAAATATTGAACAAAAAAATATTTCACAAATAATAGAACAAAGAGATGGTAAAATATTATTAAAATTTAGATCCTTTAGGGAGCCACCTCTACCAAGGATCAGCGAATATAATTCAAGAGCTTCCTTTTCTGAATACCGTACTAGACAATCTAGTGTTGACTCAGAAACTGAAAGCATAAATCAAAATGAAAACCAAGAGCATCAAAATGATAATCAAGATTATCAAAATCAAGATAATAACCAAAATCATAACGTTAGGTTTAAAGCTCCTATAGCTACACCAGAAACAAAGCCATTTCCAACATCACCTACTCAATCAGACTTTATAAATGTCATACTAAAGGAATATGAAATTAATAAAAAATATATAAAAGAAAATTTTTATTCAAAAGAAAATGAAGAAAAAAGAAATTGGTATTTCAAAACATTTTCTAAACAACAAACTACTGAAATTAGAGAAAAATGGTATGAATGCATGCATTCAAAGCAAATAAATATTCCATTTTTTACATGGTTTGAAATGTATTCAAAAACTCATAACATCAATTATCTATTTAGGTCAATTAATACTAGTTCTACTCTGACCCAAACATGGGAAACAGCTGACGGAATTAGAACTAAATCAATTCATCCACCGTTAAGGGACTTAAAAATAGAAACCCATAATAGACAAATAATAGCTATACCTTTTAAAACCGGGGCTAACAAAGAAGATAAGGATCCAGTAAATATGCAAGATGTTAAAGCAATATATCAACAAAAAAATTATCAAAGTCAAATATTACATACAATCTCTAAACAAGTAGATCATATAGACAATAGATTGTACAATCAAGAAAACACTAAATCAGACCTTTATAAATCTATGCAACATCCTTTCTCCTCTCTAAGAACACCAATATTTAAACCAGCTGATAGACAGGTCAAATTTCCCGAAGATAAGATTCTAAAGTCAATAGCACTAAGACTTAATAGCCTAGATAAAGAAAAAGGAATCAATATGATAGATGAAAATGATAACGAATCTATACAATCTTCTACACAATCTGAAAATGAAAATCAAGAAATAAATCGAATAAGAAATAGAACAATAAGGTCCAATAAACCGTATTATCCTAGACATACGCATCCAGATTTATTATTTGAGGAAGACCATAAATATTCCCATAATGTATATACTGGAAATGGTATACACGAATGGAATATTGATGGACGATCTGAATATGAAGTAATGAAATTATTACAAGAAATGGGTATGGCAGCCTTAGCCTATAAAGCAACTAATGACGATTATAGCGAAAAACAAGTATGTGTTATGTTAATAACCAGATTTACCGGAGCATTAAAATATTGGTGGGATAACTCTTTAGATAGACATCTTCAAGATTCAATCATAAATCATGTTGAAACCATAAGAATGGTAGATCCAGAAGGTTTCACAGTGGAAACTGAAAAGGAAAATGGTGTAGAAGTATTAATCCACACCATAACAATGCATTTTCTAGGAAATCCTGCAGAAGAATTAGAAAGTAAAAAAATTATATTAACAAACCTAAGATGCCCAACCTTAGGAGATTTTAAATGGTATAAAGATGTTTTTGTAGCAAACATATTTCAACGAACAGATTGTAATCAACCTTTCTGGAAAGAACGGTTTATCTCAGGATTACCAACTTTCTTAGCAGAAAAAATAACCAATAAATTAAAAGAATTAGCGGGTGGACAACCTTTACCTTGGTATAACATAACTTATGGTCAATTATTTGCATTCATTAAAAAGGAAGGATTGTCCATATGTCAAGAACAAAAAGATAAAAAACGTAACGATAAATTCAAATTTAAAATATCCATGGGTTCATTCTGTGAACAATATGGTTATGAAAAATTTAATCCGCCATCTAGGATCAAAAGGATAAAATATAGACAACGAAAATCTAATAAATATCACCAAAGAAATGAAAATTATAATAAAAAACCAAATAATCAATATTATTCAAAAAATCAAAAATACTCCAAAAAAAAAAAAATTCAATTGAAACAAACAAAAAATAGTGTGTTGGAATTGCAAGAGACCTGGACATAGATCCACAGAATGTAAAATGAAGAAGAAAATAAATGAGATATTCCAAGATCAACCTGACATACAAGAAAAGTTAACAAAACTTTTAATTTCAGAATCAAAACATTCAGAAGATACTGATAGTAATTACTCAATAAACGAAGTAGAAAATTCAAGTGATTCTTCCGAAGAATTGCAAGAATTATCAGATAATCTATGTAATTGTAAAATAATTAATGTCATCACAAAAGAAAGCGATAAACAATTCTTATTAGACATAATAGATAAAATAGATAATCCAGAATTAAAAAGGAATATTTAATAAAATTAAAAGATATAGTATATCAAGAAAAACAAATATCTACTCCACAACCTTTTAGTCTCAATAAAATATTTGAAAAATACCCAACTCAAAGTTTGTTTAAGCAAGTAACAACGGGAGAACTACAAAATGAAATCAAAAAAATCAAAGCACAAATTAAAGAATTACAAACATCTATAAATCAACAGGAATTTAATCAATTACAAACTAATGCAAGACTTTCTTTAATTGAATCAAAAAATCAAGCATCATCAAGTAATCAAAACCTAGAAAGACATAATAATAATGAAGAACCACAAGAAGATAAAGATTATATTCAAACAATAGAAAAAATCAATTATCAAAAATGGTATGTAACTATCAATTTGCACATAAGCCATGATTTTAAGTTAAGCACAATCGCATTAGTAGATACCAGAGCAGATTTTAACTGCATCCGAGAAGGAATAATACCAACAAAGTATTATGAGAAAACTACTGAACGTCTTAGTGGCGCAGGTGGTGATAGACTCAAAGTACAATATAAATTACCATGCGCAAAAATTTGTAATCAAGGTTATTGTTTTAAAAACCAATTTATTTTAGTAAAACACTTATCACAAGAAGTGATATTAGGAACTCTTTTCATTACTCAAATTTATCCATTCAAAGCAACCGAAATAGGTTTAGTAACTAAAGTAGTAGGAACTAAATTATCTTTTGATTTTTTATCTCCCATGAAAACAAAAGAAATACTAAATCTCCAACAAAATACAATACATAAAACAATAAATTTAATAAAAGGAAAACAAAATCATATACAACACTTACAAGAAGAAATAACGTATAAGAAAATAGAAGAACAATTAGCAACACAATATGTAATAGATAAAATAAAAGCTATTGAAAAAAATTTGCTCGACCAAGTATGTTCGGATCTACCCAATTCTTTTTGGGAAAGAAAACAACATACTGTCGAACTCCCATATATAAAGGAATTTAGTGAGAAAAATATACCAACTAAAGCACGTCCTATCCAAATGAATAAAGAATTACTAGAAACTTGTAAACAAGAAATAAATGATTTATTAAAAAAGAAACTAATAAGGCCGTCCAAGTCACCTTGGAGTTTTTCAGCCTTTTATGTAAATAATCAAGCAGAAAAAGAATGTGGAGTCCCACGATTAGTTATCAATTACAAACCACTTAACGATGTACTACAGTGGATTAGATATCCGATACCCAATAAAAGAGATTTGTTAAAAAGACTTTACAATGCAAAAATATATTCAAAATTTGATATGAAAAGTGGATTCTGGCAAATCCAAATAAAAGAACAAGACAAATACAAAACGGCATTCACGGTACCATTCAGACATTACGAATGGAATGTAATGCCCTTCGGACTTAAAAATGCACCCTCAGAATTTCAAAACATAATGAATGATATATTTAATAATTATGCAAAATTTACAATTGTATACATCGATGACGTACTCGTCTATTCAACGTCAATAGATCAACACATTAGTCACATAAATACGTTCCTAAACATAGTAGAAAAACATGGCTTAGTTATATCAGCTAAAAAGATGTCTTTATTTCAAACAAAGATAAGATTTTTAGGACACAATATATATCAAGGAACAATAACACCCATATCATGATCAATAGAATTTGCTAACAAATTTCCCGATGAGATAAGGGATAAAACCCAATTACAAAGATTCTTAGGATGTCTGAACTATGTTTCTGACTTCCTACCTAATCTTCGAAAAACTATTCAACCATTATATCAAAGGCTTCAGAAAAACCCAAAGCCTTGGACTAATCAACATACCCAATTAGTTAAACAAATTAAACAAAACGTCAAAACCTTACCTTGCCTAACCATTCCAAATCCTGAAGCAAATATGATAGTTGAAACAGATGCTTGAGAACTAGGATATGGTGGAATCTTAAAACAACAAATGGGATCTACTCAAGAAACTATAGTTAGATTTCATTCTGGAATCTGGCTAGGGCCACACAAAAATTATTCAACCTTCAAAAAGAAGTATTATCCATAGTTAACTGCATATCTAAATTTCAAGATGATTTAATCAATAAAAAATTCTTATTACGAGTAGACTGTAAATCGGCAAAAGAAATTTTGAAAAAGATGTTAAAAATCTTGTTTCAAAACAAATATTTGCCAGATGGCAAGCCATATTATCTGCATTTGATTTCAATATTCAACATATAAAAGGAGAAAATAATTCTTTACCAGACTTTCTAACCAGAGAATATTTGCAGGGCAAAAATACGGATAATCAACAACTTATTCAAAATGAGTAACAATCAGAAGAACAAGCAACCAATGACACCATTGGACTATATCAAGAACCAACCTCATATGCAAGGAAAACCCCTCACTAATCAAAATACCTATTCGGCTCTTGCTGATTTTCCACCTCTATCCTACGCAAAAGCGGTTGATGAAACCCCTGCTTCATCCAGTCAAACACCTATTGAAAAACCCCAAGAACCTACACAAAAATCTACATATTATGTTAAACCCCAAAAACACCATTGTCAAACAACCCAATATTTTCAACCTATTAAGCTAAAAGAACTTCAAACCTTTACCAACAGAGTCTTTCACGAAGACTGTCTCTATCCAAATGATAACCCTATCAAAAACCGAACCTTTTACGAGTATATTCTAGTAGACTCTAAATCTGCTGAAATTACTCATTATCCAGACAAAACCAACCCTAACAAAATAGCCTATTCAACTTGCAAGATACTCCGTATCCAATCTTTCCAAGATTTAGGTTTTCTTAGCCTACATACAACAAAAAATTTCTCAAGACCCGGATATCATATTCAAGGATACTCTTATATGGATTATCAAAATGCTTTTCTAAGAGCATTATACCTACGACCTTTTGACCACTCTTGGTTCATCTCTTTTGACAATAATTGTCCAAAGACATGTCCAGGATGGTTCTACGAATGGTGGTACTGGTTCGGACCCGCCGACAAAATCTACCCAGAAAGCCTCCTCAAAACATCTTTTCCCTTTTACCAAAAACACTTACCCAAACACTACAATAGCCTTCAATCAAAAATCGCCTTTCATATTGATATGGGTATTCCATGGATTTGTTCCTGGAATTTTAACCTTATCGGTTATATGGGATATGTTCCTGACATGCCCCTCTGTCTTATGAAGGAATACCGTATCAAATGGTGGGACAAGTATAATCTTGACCGCTGTTCCTTAGCCAACATTTCCAACTACTTCAACATTATACACAAAACCCAAACTTTAGTTAAAACCGTTTCTAAACAAGTTCCCCTTCTTACCCCTAGCCAACTAGCCTCCTCAAGCCAATTAATTCGGCAATTTGGCCAACACCCAAGCCCAACTACCCAACACCAACACAATCTCAACCTCGTCAACCAAGCCCAAGCAACTCTTCTGAATCTTCCAGTTCTCAGAAGAATAGCAAGAAAACCAAGATTCAAGAAGCATTACTCAACCTGGCTCGAGACCTCGGAACCTTAGATGCTGACGAGGATGAAACCATGCCAGCTCCTGATCAAGAGCATCAAGAACATCCCGACCCATACGGCGGACCCCTTGCTCAGGATCCCAACGACGACCAGCCAGAGCTGTATATATTAGAATAAAAAAAAAAAATTCCGATTCACGCACAAAGGCGATGTTCCAGGCCGCAAGTCCTTCCGAAGGCCGTAAGTCCGTTGGCAAGTCACCTCGGTGCAAAGAACGGAAAAAAAAAAAAAAAAAAAACCTTATAACATTCTATATAGACTTTAAAATTTTCGATATTATCAATGTATATTCTAGTAGACTCTGTATATTATTATATATTATGTATAATATTGCTCATCTGTATTCGCTAAATAACATACAGAGTATATCTGAATAAGATGTACTCGTATAATACATCAAGATCTTCCAGAAGCCTTAATCCAAGACGAATGACGTATGCATGACATCATCAAAGTGTCGGCACCATAGGAATGCGACACGTGGCAACGCTTAGCTCATCAAAGTGTCGGTACCATAAGGATATGACACGTAGCACACAAAGCAAAGTCTCCTTCACTCTATAAATACCCAGCTTGGGCATCAGAAGGAGGACACACGCACTCTCCGCACCACTCTCTCACCTCTCTCTAAAAAACTCTCAAATCCCTTTTTGTAATCTTTTCAAGTTTTAAGTTTTAAATTTTCAAAACTTTTGTAACCTTACAAATATCAATAAGTTCAAAGATTTAATCATCAATCGTAACAAGGATTTTTAATTTTATAAAAATAAATAAAATAAGTTACTGATAATAAATGGTATCAGAGCCTGTTTAGTTTAATCATTAAAAAAATCAAAACTTAATAAAAGTGGGGACCACCAAAAATTGTTCCACCGTAACACCCAATTTTTTTGTAAATTTTTTTATTTGACTTAAAAATTTAAAAGTCAATTAGAGAAAAAAAGAACCTAACAAGTTAATAAAAATCTGAATTTTAAAGTTATTAATCCTAACCCAAACCATAAACCATAAACCATAAACCCTAAACCTTAAAATTATATCCTAATTTGAGAATAATTAACCCAAAATAAATCATAATCTAAAATCAAACCCTAAACCCCAAAGGTATACAGAATAGTTAATCCAAAATAAATCATAAATCCCAAACTCAAACTCTAAACCCTAAAACTATACCCTAATTTGGGAATAATTAACCCAAACCCAAAAATTTTAACTACAAAAATTAAATTTCAATGGATTCGTAGTTTAAATATTTAGGTTTGGATTAACTATTCTCAAATTAGGGTATAATTTTGGGGTTTAGGGTTTGAGTTTTGGATTTAGGATTTATTTTGGGTTAACTATTTCCAAATTAGGGTATAGCTTTGGGTTTTAGGGTTTGAGTTTGGGTTGAATATTTATTTTGAGTTAACTATTCTCAAATTAGGGTATAGTTTTGGGGTTTAGGGTTGAAATTTGGGGTTTAGAATATATCTAATTTGTTTAGTTAGACCATTATTATTTATTTTTTGTTAAATTCGTTTTTGTAATGGTTTCATATTTAATCCAATTGAAAAAAATGATTTAATTAGATGTATGACCCCACAACTATAATTTGATTGATTTTCAAAAGGGGTGAATGAGATATGTTCACCCTAGAGGTGAACCTAAGAATTGTTTTTATTATGGTCTCATTGTGGAATGTTTTATATATATATAGAATCGAAGTGGGATGTTTTTTACTACGTCACTGTTTCAATTTTCAAGCGTATGCGTATGTGGATGTAAAGAAAAACATTACAATCCTTTTTTTATATAAAGTATATTTTTCGTTTGTGGGTTTGTAAAGGAAAAAAGTCTATTTTTTAATATAGAAAGTTTTGTTAACATTTTTTACTAACTAAACTTATTAGTTTTTTTTTTTGTGTGCGCCCCCGTTATAATTTAATTCTGGATTCGCCCCTGGGGTGTGGTGGTAGTGCGGAAGTTCTCCTTTGTAATTTCTTAAACAAGAAGAAACTTAGTTTACTATGTCAAATGAAACTTGAAGGAAAAACAGAACAAACGCCACCATCGAAGATATGACCACTAACAAAAATTTAACAAAATCAACGCAACAGTTTTCTTTCTATCCATTATTGTACTAAATTTCTTATCACATTTGAAGCTTATCTACTTCCTATCATTCCAATCTGGTGTTGAATTCCCAGAGTTGTTGTAAAAGTTCTAAGTGGAAAATCTATCGTGCTCAAAAACCAGTTAATCCGATAGAAGTCTCCATCAGAATACACACCATAAAATGGTCTAAAACCATCTCGTCAAAAGCAAGTTCCAACAATGCCCCGCATGAATAGAAATGACTCTAGACACATGACGACTCGATAGACTTGACTACCTAGACAAGACTCAAGAAAACAGACTTTTGAGAGTACAAGCAAAAAATTCAATGTATTTGAACTAGTAGCTTATTCAGTCTTGAACTAGCCATTGTTAATATCTATCGCCTATCGGGTTTCCTCGACCAAGAGGTGAACTTGATGTCTTGAACTACCATGACTTTAATGTAAACCAAGACAACAACTATGTAGGGGTTGGATTCCACCCCTCTGAGATCGATGTAACGACAAGAACGATTCTGCAAAAATATTGAAGAAAATCATTAGCAGACTTGCAAAAGCCCAATTAAGAGTTAGGCCCATAATGATTATTATGCCCATATTTAATGGACTTAATATCATTTTGGGCCAATTACTATTAATTTGCTTAATGGGCTAGAACAAAATCTATAAACTAACCTAAGTTAGAAAAGCTATAAATAGTTCATTGTATTCACCCAGAAAGGGGTTCAAATTTTCTCACAACCAAAAAATTAATAAAGCTTTCTGCATTGAGATTTACTCAGAACTCTCGTATTTCCTCTAAAACCTTACAAATTCAATTATGCAAGTTACGACTCCTAGAATTTGGTGCCGACTAAGGGGAAACATGAGACGTTCTTACTCAATAAAATCACCGTGCAAGTGGTGACCAGCAGCACAACGTCGATAGCACCAGGAGCGCAACGTTGAAAACACTAGTATCGCAACGTCGACAACACCAGCAAAGCACCATCAACAACACACCAGCAGCGCAACGCCGACAGCACAAGCAATGCAACAAGGATCGCACCAGCACCGACTAGCAACGCAACTGCACAAACAAAGATAGCATAACCAAGCGTCCCAACGACTAAAATGACTAGTGCACAGAACCCTAGGGTCAAGTGCAATACTGAGAATGCACCTACTACTGGGATATCGACTACGGCTGAGCGAAACAGTGCTAACGCAGACCTCGTCCACGAGCAAAATGCATCTGACGAAGAAGGAAACCTCCCATCAGTGGAGTGCTCTGAACGTGATGAGGAAAGATCGGCGATCCGAAATCAAAATAAGGAGAATGCGACATTGCAAGCTGATCTAATGAGAATGACATCAAAGATAAAGACTTTTAAATCCGAGATGCATAAGGCCACCAGCCGAGCTCCTAAAATTGATCAAGTACTCGAAGAATCACAGAACACCCTGTTCACAACTCAAATGACAAGACCTAGAAACAAAGAGATTAGCTTAGGCGACACTACCGTCAACACGACATAACTTGAAGAGAATGACCTCTGGTTTTACAGATACGCAGCTTGATTGTCAACACAACAAAAGTGCTTGGCTCGTATGCAGCACATCTGACTCTCCTAGTTCATCACTTACCAACTCTCCTAACTGCCTAGCTCGCCTATGAGAACCTAAGTACCTCTGGAGCTGATTTGAAACTACCTAGCTGAACGAACATATCACTTATATCTTTTACGGATAATTCAAAGTCCTACCTAAACGGACATATCACTTACATCCTTCATGGATCATTCGAATTCCTACTTAAATGGACATATCACTTACATCCTTTACGGATAATTCAAAATCCTATCTGAATGGATATATCAATTGTATCTTATGCGAATCACTAAAAATACTCACTTGAACTATGAGGCATCTTGATCCCTACAAAAAGTACGTAGGCAGCTCATCTTCGGTTGGGTTCAGCTTCCTCTCCTCAAAAGGTAGCGGGAGTGGGGTACGTATACTTTTATACTCCCACCTCCCTTTACTTGACTCTCTCGCAAAAATCAAACAAAGCCAACTTATCTGAAACAGTTTCGCTTGAAATATATTAGTCTTAACAAATGCAGACTTCTTTCAAAAATGTTTGCATTTACATCCTCCGTGGATAAATCTAAGTCTCACTAGAAATAGACATTCAACCTCGTGCTAGCCACAGCGACGGTCTACTTCACAAAGTTCAGATCTGACTATTACATTCCTAACAGGATTAACAACGCGTTAGACAAATGTATAATGTTCATTACAAGAGCATGTGCGTTAGAGGAAAATGCATGTGTAAACCCAAATGTTCATTTCGAACCCCAACTAATGTAACATTGGTAACTTTGCTAAAAAGTATTCACAATTAGAGCGGACATGCTTACGGTAGCTTGGTCATAAACCGAAGTATTTACTCGAAACCCAACAATCTTGAACGTTGGTCTTAACGCGAAAATATGTTCATTATAGGAGCGGATGCGTTAGTAGAAAATGCATCTGTAAACCCAAATGTTCATGTCGAAACCTAGGCTAACAAAACGTTGGTAACTTTGTCAAAAAGTTTACACTATCGAAGCAACCTTGTTGTGCACAACATGGCTTGTAAACCGAAGTGTCTATTCAAAAACCAAACTAAAGATCGTTGGTAACCTCGCTAGAAAAATGTTCACTTTAAGAGCAAGCTTGTATGGCAACATAGCTTGTTAACTAAAATGTCTATGCAAAACCCAACATTCTTGAACGTTGGTCATAACGCGAGAAACATGTATAATTTTTTGGAGCAAAATTGTTAAGTGATAACATTTTTTATAAACCAAAGTTGTCTAACACCACCAGCAGGAGCGCCTTACTCATCAGCTGAAACTTCAGTCGCATTAACTCACAAACCTCTAAGGATCTCCTCAAACTCGCAAACGTGCATCTGAAACACTTCGTCTACAGGCGACAGACCCGCCTTTAGATTTTTCAAACCAACAAGCTCATCGCTCTGGAACAACTCAACAAACTCAACATTATCTCGGTCACCTCAAGAGGTGTCAACGTCTTGATCTGCTGGAACCCTCATTACTCAATGATGCACTCATCTCCATCATTTTTGGAACACTTGCGACTCCCTTCAACGCCATCATCCCTTGTCATCTTGTCATCATTACGTCTTCGCAACGACTCAAGGTGGTGATCAATAGAAGCAGTAACATTCTGCTCAAATTCGAGATGGTGCAGCCATGGTGCAAGCGTCGTAGTAGTACTAGTTCTAGGGGCTAGTTACGATGGTCCAGCTCGCTAAGACGCATTTGTCCCAGCCTCGACAACTCTTTCTTCTCAAGCAGGCAGTCGCTCCTCTCACAGATCGTCACTCCTATCTCAAGTAGGCTGACACTCCTCTGAAACATGCAGTCTCTCCTCTCCCGGATCGTCGCTCCTATCTGAAGCAGGCTGGCGCTCTTATCTGAAGGAGGTTAGCGCTCCTCTCACGGAACGTCACTCCTATCTCACGTAGGCTGACACTCCTCTCCAGCAGGTAGTCACTCCTCCCACGGATCGTCACTCCTGTTACGAATCATCATTACTCCCAAGTAGGCTGACTCTCCGCCCAAGCAGGCAGTCACTCCTCCCACGGATCGTCACTACTTTTAAGAATCATCGCTCCTTTCTAGCAAGGCATCGCTCTTCTCAGAAACAGATTGTCGCTCCTCTCGCTAACGCTACGTCTAAACCTTCACAAGTAACTAATTCGATCGAATGCTTAGCATCAGACTCCGAAAAAAATCATTTTTTTTCCATGGAGCGAAGGATCAACAGTTAATCCCCCGAAAACTTGTCAGCGCTGCTTGGAATTGCAAGACAATAAACAAAAACAAAAAGGTTAGAATTTGACTAACTTATAAACAAAGCTGACAATATCGCTAAAGACAAAGATAACCGTCCAAAAGGAAAACGACGCGACTATACTAAACCTTGCACTCTATCAATACCCATGAATTTTCACCTCGTCCTTACCATACTTAAGCTTTGGACCAAACATGAAATTGAGGTGTGCGAGATGGAGAATCACAAAAATAAGGCTCGTGGATGATTACTAATGGGCTTGACAAATGAAATCAAATGGCCCAAATAAAAATATCTTTACAAACTCACTTCACGTTCTCCTCGACAAGGACACTGCCTCGCTAATTTCATCGATTGACCTCGCGGTTCTCAACTTTGCTTCACTAAATTAAGCTCTCACTTCGCCACCTCGCTTCACCAACTCAATTTCACCTTGTCATCTCTCTAAGCTTTATGATCAACTTAAATTCGCTAAGTTTATAAGATTATTTCACTTCAATTTGAGGTGACTCCAGCATCGATTTCTCAAATCACCCTTGCCAAGGAAGGTTGATGGATCAAGTAAAGTCACTGTTTACTCCGCAAGTTTCGCCGAATCCAGCAAAGTCACTTTTTTGTTTTCTTCACTTGGGTTCTGCTAAGATGGGAAATCTGTGTGTTATTCATCGTAGAGAAAGCCTCTATTATATACAAACTCTAGCCTTGAGAAGCAAGCTAAATCCCTACAAACCAGGGATTGACAATCACAACTAATTACATATATTCACATAAGGTAACATAATATCTCGTCAAAAATATCGAATCCCCAATACTCTTCCTCAAGCTGGAGCGTGAAGATCTCAAACACCCAGCTTGCCAAGTAAATAAGCAAATTGATCACGGCCCAAAGCTTTGGTGAAGATATCGGCTACCTGCTCCGTCGTCTTGATATAGCGTGTACCAATAACTCCGTCTTTAACCGCATCTCGAACTCGATGACAATCCACTTCAATATGTTTCGTTCGTTCATGAAATACCGGATTATTAGCTATGTGAATTTCCGCTTGATTATCGCAGAAGAAAGGAATCAGATGAGCTTGAACAATACCAAGACTTTTCAACAATGATATTGTCCAAATAAGTTCACGAAGTGTATAAGCCATTGCTCTATATTCGGCCTCTGTCGATGAACATGAAACCGTGCGTTGTTTCTTTGTCTTCCAAGAGACAATAGAATCACCAAGCATAATAACATAACCCGTCAATGACTTAAGAGTCATCGGACAAGATGCCCAATCAGAGTCACAATAAGCGGAAGGTGTAAGATCATTCTTGGAGCTGAACAGGACTCCCTTTCCTGGTGAGCTTTTTAGATATCGGACCACACGCAAGGCTGCTTCCCAATGACGTAACCGTGGACGTTGCATAAATTGTGCCAAAATGTGTACCACGTAAATTAACTCGGGTCTTGTTATTACCAAATAAACTAAACGGCCCACACGTCTTCTATAACTAAGTGGATCAGAATAGTATTCCCCATCATCCTTAGCCAAATTATGATTCTGTTCAAGGGGTGTATCCGCTGGCTTTGCACCGCTCAAACCACACTCCGAAATCACATCCAATGCATATTTCCTTTGATATATATATATATATATACCTTCTGTGCCACGAGATACTTCGATACCCAAGAAATATTTGAGTGGTCCAAGATCTTTCATATGGAAACACTCACTCAAATATGCCTTGAATTTGGAAATAAGCGCAGAGTCATTGCCACCTATTACCAAATCGTCAACATAAACCAAAATATAGAGGACTGAATCACCAGCACAATACGTAAACAGAGAATAATCAGAATAATTATGAACAAATCCAAATTTCAAAAGGGCTGTATAGAGCTTAGCAAACCAGCAGCGAGGAGCCTGTCGTAAACCGTAGAGAGATTTTCGTAATTTACACACCTGATTTGGTCGGGATGAGCTAAAACCGGGAGGAAGGCGCATATAAACTTCATCTTCAAGATCACCATGGAGAAATGCATTGTGCACATCCATCTGGTGCAACTCCCAATTCTTAGCCGATGCAACACGTAACAAGATTCGAACCGTCGTCATTTTCACAACCGGTGCAAACGTTTCTTTGAAATCTAAACCCTTCTTCTGTTTGTTTCCCAACGCCACCAGTCTCGCCTTGTGTCGCTCTATTGAACCATCAGAGTGATATTTAATAGTAAAAACCCATTTCGATCCAATCACATGTTTACCTTTTGGTAAATCAACAACATCCCACGTGTGACTTGCTTCAAGGGCATCGACTTCCTTCGTTACAGCTTTACACCAAACCTTCTTCTTCAATGCCTCTTTGTAAGACGTAGGAATCTCGTTTTCAATTACCGATGCAAGAAAAGCCTGTTGCAACGGAGAGAAACGAGTACACGAAACAAAATCACTGAAGGGATAAAGAACCTTACGTGGAGACTGTCGAGAGGTAGACGGGGACGCGCAAGGGGTTTCTTGATCATGCTGAGCTGAATAAAGAACATAATCATTCAAATGAGCAGGTTGTGTTCTTTTCCTCTTGCCAAAACCAAGCTGTGCAGGTGGCTCAACCACTACCTCAGATTCCACCGTCGGTGTAGTAGACTCAGCGAGAGGAGTTACAACTGGAGAAGGCATATCGGGTGAAGGATCACTCACTGAAACTCCCCCTGGCGCTGAAGGTGCTCTGGCCAGGTCAAGTTCCTCATTCTCTGGAGATGCGTCTTCTTCAAAGATCGCAGGCTGTTGCGAGAGAGAAGAATCTTCAGGAACTGGTGTAGTGGATACCAGCATCGGGTCTCGAAATGGAAAGGATTGCTCCTTGAATATAACATCACGGGAGACAAACTTCTCTTCCTTAGCAAGATCAAACACGATCCATCCTTTCTTGCCAAATTCGTATCCAAGAAAAACGCATTTGACACTTCTTTCTTCAAATTTATCATGATCCCGAGTGACTTTCTTCGCAAAGCACAATGATCCAAAAACACGAAGTTGAGAGTAATCAAGTGTTGTGTCATACACTAACTCATAAGGTGTCTTTCCTTTGAGCAAAACCGATGGAGTTCGGTTAATCAAATAAGTAGCTGCCATAATCCCTTCTCCCAAAAAATGAATCGGCACACTTCCTTGAAACAAAAGTGCACGAGCCACATTGAGAATATGACGGTGTTTGCGCTCGACCCGCCCATTCTGTTGTGGTGTCGCCACACACGAAGTTTGATGAGCAATACCCATCGTTTGAAAATAAGGACGAAGACAAAGAAACTCCGTTCCATTATCACTCCGTATTGTTTTAACCTTCTTCTCAAATTGTCTTTCAACAAACACTATAAACTTCTTTAATATCGAAGCTACCTCAGATTTTTCAAGTAATAAGATAGTCCATACAGCCCGTGTATTGTCATCAACGATTGTTAGAATGTATCGTGCACCATTTGTTGTCGGAGTACGATAAGGACACCATAAATCGCAATGAATTAACAAGAAAGGAGCATCGGCTTTATTAGAACTTTCAAAGAAATGATCACGAACATGTTTGGCTCTAATACAAACATCACACGATTTTTCCAAATCGCCTACATTATTCGGAAAACTACCAACACCAGTTTAAAAAGACAACACTTTGGAAGACGGATGACCCAATCTGCAGTGCCACAAATCTCGACACTCCATCCTTGAAGCACTACCAGCTTGAATCAAAGCTCCTGTCTAGTGATAAACCCCATTGCGCGCCTCACCCGCACCAATCGAAGTCGTCAAAGTTTGGTCCTGTATCACACAAAACCGTTTCGTGAATAAAACAAATCCAGCAATATCTTCCAATAATTGAGCCACAGATATGAGAGTTATCGTGAGGTGTGGAGCAAGGAAGACATTTTTAAGAATCATTTTTCCACCAAGATTCAAAGTTCCATGTTTAGTTGCCCAGGAAATCTCTCCATTAGGTAATTTATTCGGACACGGATCAATGTCAATAAAATCAGTAAGCAAATCAGCATCACCACTCATATGATGCGAGGCTCCGGAATCAATAATCACATCATAACGTCTATCTTTTCCAAACAAAAGTAGTTTTTTTTTTCTTACCAGAGAGTTTCTCGGAAGAAGCAGATTTTTGAGCATTCATAAAATTTGCTAGCGATGCCCACTGTTCTTGAGAAAAATTCGGAATACCAGCAAAAGTCGAGCCTTCGGTGTGAGCGTGATTAGCATGAACCGATAAACCGCGACCTCTTCCACGTCCTGCATTCTCCCCGCTTTTACCTCGTCCAGCACTCTTGCCTTTCTCAGTCCACCAGTCGGGATATCCATGGAGCTGAAAACAACTCGACATCTCATGACTAAGTTTGCCACAGTTAGAGCATTTCGTACCTTTGTTGTTTGTACGAGCAGCCGCAGCCATGGCTTGAGTCGAAACAGAGAAACCCACGGCTGGAGCTTTCTGCCCTCGTGTAGCATTGAGATGTCGCTCCTCTTGGCTAATCTGAGAGTAAACACTGTCCAAACTCAGGTCCGATTCTCGACTCAATAGATTAGAACGAGAAGTCCCAAAACGCGAACTGTCAAGACCCATGAGGAATTGATGAATCCGAATCTTCTCACAATATGCTTGATATTTTATCATCGCAGCACATGAATCACCACCGCAACAACACTTGAAATCACTTTCAAACGCCGCCAGATCATCCCAAATCACCTTAAGCTTACCGAAATAAGCTTCAACCGTTTGACCATCTTGTTTACACGCCGCCAAGTCCGCACGGAGCTGATGATGACGCGTTCCATCACTCACAGAGAATCGCCTCTGAATGCCATCCCACATTAATTTTGCGCTGTCAACAAGAGAAACTAACGGACGCAAACGTGGTTCAATACTGCTGTAAATCCAGCCAATAATCATTGAATTGACCATGTCCCATTTCTCGGCATCAATCGAGTTGTTGGACGGCCTTTTCAAAGATCCATCAAGGAAACAAACCTTTCTCTTTGCTCGAAGAGAGTTGAGAAAGAGTTTGGCCCATCGTTCATAGTTTTCTCCATTAAAAAGAATTGGAGATAGTGCTTGACTCGTATTATCCGAAGGATGTAGATAATACGGTGAAATGATTCCATCAGAAGTTGAGGACTTGTTTCCACCATCATTCGTAGTCGCCATCGTGATAAAACAGAGAGAAAAAAAATGTGTTTAATTTGTGTTTTTCTGCTCTGATACCATGCTAAGATGGGAAATCTGTGTGTTATTCATCGTAGAGAAAGCCTCTATTATATACAAACTCTAGCCTTGAGAAGCAAGCCAAATCCCTACAAACCAGGGATTGATAATCACAACTAATTACATATATTCACATAAGGTAACATAATATCTCGTCAATAATATCGAATCCCCAATAGGTTCTATCGGGACCTGGTGTAACAAGTTTCACCTCAACATCACCTTCACCTCATATAAGAATGAGACGAATTCACCTTGATGACATCTTCACTTTGTTAGAAATCTGGTCGGTAACCTTGACTTCACCTTGCAACAAGTCTTGTCTCATCGAAATTCACTTTGTGGCCTTAGAGGAAGATGCGATGAAGTTGGTGTTGGTAACAAGATCAAGAAGGCTTAATAAAATGAATAAAGAAGAAGGCTTGTATTGGAGTTGGGCATTGACAAAAGAAGTTTATGGCCCAAAATCAAATTAAAGGAGAAGTCAATAGTGAACTCGTCAAACACCAAACCCACATCACCTCACGTCCCGGAGTTTCTCGTCGCCGCCATAACTGGAGCTTCGTGTCGACATCGGAACCACGAGCAGATCTGAACCGGCACTCCTTCGTCTACTGTTGTTCGCACCACGCCAAAGCTCCGATCATCGCCCACGCTCCGGCGCACGACCACTATGAATAACCACCACCGTCGGCTCAATGCTCCGCCGCACGATGAACCATAAGCAATCACGAGCAAGCATCACTGTCGGAGATGGCGACGGATCTCTATGTCACGAGCAAGCTGCACGTGACAAGTTTCAGTGACGACGGCCCATCGAGACTCCTCCTGTAACGCCCCAGGTCACCAAACCGGTCGGCCGACCCAGAGTACCACGACCCGGACGTCCAGGACGGTTCCATTTTTGCGACTAAAAACAAATTTAAGCATTCCGACCGACTATCCCGGAGCATCCTTCCCCATCCCACGGATCCCAAGGCTTGCCAACTAGGATCATATGAAACGAGTTGGTTCGGTCCGGACTGGATCTTGTACCATTATCACGTGATAATCTTTGGGAAAACACTTGATTTATACTTAGTCTGTATTTTAGGAAAACGTTTATACAACTCTTATAATTTTCGGATCCGAGGTTCAAAGATACATAATAAAATTGTAGTTTTGCAAAAACACCAGAAAGTCACCTAGTCTGATGGCCTACTACGTCCAATGATCCCGCTAAGGTTTAAGCCCGACTAAGGTTACCTGCAACAAAAAGAGTGGGATCAGTAATCTAACATTACTCAGCGAGTTAGAGCCTACTAACAATTCAGCAATAATATAACCCACCCCAAAACCTCAAAATAACAATCGTCAAGCAATAAACAATCTCACAAAGCAATAACACAAAATCAAGCAAGACAACACTTAAGGATAACAATCCTTCAAGACATTTAAACACATAAGACACATAACTATGGAAACAGTTATAACCACCTAAGACTCTTACCACTAGTTCTAGATGAATGCAAATCCGGATATTCTAAATATCCCAAGGCCTTCACGGTCCCGTCGTCCATTCCCGGGTATCCCAAACCATGCAGCCACAAAGGCATACATGATTCGCGATCCTAACACCAGAGTTGTACACCATCATGTATGCACGCCAAAGGAGCAACCTAGGTACCCTCCGTGCCCTTGTGAAAACAACCACGCCCATCTGGGAACGTCGGACCGTCACTCATCAAGTCATAACCATGCATGCAACTATGACTATGAGTACATAACTCCCCAATTAGACTCTACTAGCACCCTAACTTTTACTTCATTGCACACATCAATGACCACACTTAGAAACCAGTGCTAGTAAATGTCTCTACACAATGTCTAACACCCAAGTAGACAACCAAGCATCTATTGCTTTTACACAAACACCGGACTAACAGTCCGAACACAAGCAATCTAGACGCGAGACCTAGACTTAAGCAAGCAAATAATCACACCATACAAGCAAGCTTAACAAGTCTTTCAAAATCCATTAAAAACCAACAAGCAATGGATATATCAAAATCAACACAAATCAATCAAGTGAGGATGCATTAATCTCCACAGATTCTGCATTTTTACTAATTTACTAAGCAACTAATTCATACAAGAATAACCAAGTTCTGAGCAATCAAGTACTCAAGAAAAGCAAAAAATGAATGCATGTCCATCAAGCAATGTTCTAACATAAAATGAATGCATTAACCTTGCAAGGACCTATACCGTTCTACCAACGAATCTAGTAACTACCCAAATTATGCAACTCATCAAGCAATGTTTATCAAGAACATGAATGCATGAATTCTCTAGTTCAAGCTCAAGGAAGAATGCATGCTTAATCCTTAACTTAACCAAATCAATCATTATTTCTCTTAAACATTCTTGACATCTAAGCTAACAAAGGTGAAAGGAAAGACCTACCCACGAGGATTCAACTCATCACCCCCCGGGAGCCTATATCACCTTTTCCGACAAGGAAATGGCCAGATCTGCAGCTCCTGAACAGCAGGAACTAATGCTCGATGAATTCTCCTAATCCTACGGTTAATTCCCGATTAAGCCATAAATCCAACGAGAATTCATGAGTTAAACGAAATAAGAGATTTACCGAAACTTAGCCTAGGACTAGATCGGATTATCCTTTGAACTCACGGGAAAAAAATGCTTAGAAAAGCGTTAGGAAGATTTGGCAAAGGTTTGGGAGAAAAATCCAAAAAATGGGAAGGAATGGGAGAAATAGGGAAGTATTTATAGGCCTCCAAGGTCTGATTCCGCTCAGCCCTCTTTCTGCCACGTCACACTCATGCAGTGGCTCCTGACAGTGCGAGAACTGTGCCCAGAGCATGTTTGACACGTGGTGGAATCCCTTTTCCCTGCCCTTTATGGATAAAACTGCAGCCCTCGCATGGTTGCCACGTGGCGAGTCTGTCCCCTTGTATAACAACGAGTCCGCTCCTGACATGTGGCAGCGCTTCACCCCTTATTTACACAAGGCTACGCACGAGCGCATGGACGACACGTGGCGGAGCCTTCCTCTTTTCCACCAAAGAGGACCCACACGCCACTGCCACATGGCGTAGATGTCCTGACTGCGCCTGATCACGCGCTTGTCCACATCCACATACCTGGTTCCACACGGCCACGTACCGCAGATCGAAATGGATCGAACCCCACGCATACCTTGCCGATCCACTGATACTCCCCTCGACCAAACTTAGATTTCCCTCGACCAAAACCTAAGTCTAAGGATTCTCCAACTTCCTAAGTCTAAGGGATTCTAGATCAACACATGATCATTTCCCAACTTGACAGTTTCCTTGGCTTCGACTTAGGCTCATTCCCAAAAATGATCCAGATCACTCCCTTGATCTTTGCCTAAGGGATTTCACACTAATGCAGCCGGATTAGGGCTATGCAAAAGAGTTTTAAATTTATAAACCCTAATATGCAAATGCATAGATGACCATTGTAGTACTTAGGGGTCGATCCACATGAGACTATGTTGTTACGCTATAAATCTATATGATGCAAAATAAGCTAAGAGAAAACATATTTTGGGGTTTTAAGGTTTATAATAAAATAGATATGCAATAAAATAAAGGGATAGATAAATCAAAACACGCAGGATAAGAAGAAATTAAAAGGAACTAATGCAACAAAGACTACACGTGTTTTAAAGAGATGCAACTAGTGTTCTAGAACTCAAATCACTATGGTAGAATCATTCCCCTTTCGAGCCTCCGAAACCTATAACTCCTACCCCAATAGACTCAGCTTTCACAAGGTTATTGCAAGGTGGAATCACGCTGTAAGAATGAGATTCGATTGTTCATTAAACTCCTTAACTAACCTTTTGAATTGTTAAGACGCCTAACCTATCAAATACTAGATCCGATCGGTGCAAAAGCTTTTGGAATCGGCACCGATCTATAATCGGTCAATAGGTAGCTAGTCTAGATCACGCCTTGAGCACAAATAAAGATAGAGAATCATGCTAGAAACAAACTCAATAAATATGTAAAAGATGCAAGCAAAAGAACTTTAAAATAACTTATTATCAAACATACAACTACTCTACATGTTATGAAACATGGAGCAACTAGAGAAGTTGATAAAACAATAGATTTGTGCTAAGTAAGGGCTCGGCATAGGTGGATCTCTAAGCACAAAGCTTGAGAAGAACACCATGGCCTTCATCGCTCTTTTACAAAGGATAAAGATGAAGATCTAAAGAGAATAATGAAAATACATGTTTATTATTGATTTTTGGTGCCTAGGGCTGCTCTCTTTCTCTCAAGATGCTAAAAGAAAGTATATATATAGGTGTAGGAAGAGGTCTTTAGTCGGTGGAACTCCTAGGGTTTCAGTTCGGGCAAAAACGTCTTTTTGTCGATAAGTGCGCAGAAGTGGCCACGGCACCGGACGGTGGCACCGGTCACGTGAATCAGTACGAGGTCTAGCTCAAAGTCATCTACTTGTGCGTGGATTCAAGTAAATGAGCTGGCCTATGGGTTGGTTTGGTGCTTAGGTCCATCTTGGACTTGATTCTTCTTTTAGGCAGAATGACATGTCTTCAGTAAACATTGAATATCTTCCAAACTAAAACTCCATTTGATATAACTCCAACTCCATTGGAAATCTGACTCAAAGTTATATCTCCATGTGAAATTTCATTGCCGTCCAAGTTGGTTTGGTCGTCCGGCCGTAGCTAGGCCTCTGCTGGTTAACTTCTGTCCAACTTGGGAAATTGTGAAATCTTCAACTTGGGGGACTTAGATAGGATCCTTTTACCTTGGTAAGTTGTTGTGGGATGAAGAATACTCATTTTGCTCCATTTTATACCCTTTTTGATGATTTGACCTATATGACTCTTCAAAACCAAATATACGAGAAAACTACCAGTTTTGATAGAAAAGCTTATTTAAATAGTATATAAAATAGGGAAAACGGATAGTAAAAGTGGTAATATACCGGGTATATCAACTCCCCCAGACATAACCTTTGCTTGTCCTCAAGGAAACAAAAGGTTAATCAGGAAAAAAGATTTGAAAACACGGGAACTCACATATTTCTCTAAACCTGTAATCCACATAAAGACAAAGTAAGTTCATGGACACTTTTCATCGTCTCCCATCGTGATTACGAAAGTATGTCCTAAACTGCTGTCCCTGCAAAAATCTCAACTTCAAGTCAATTGATTCTTTTACCCTCTTAGATTCTCAAAGATCTCCGATCAAGGATATTTACAAGGAAGTCGGCTAGGTATTTAGGGAAGGCTGTTCTAGTGGTGAGGTTAAAAGTGTTTAGAGTTTCCAAAAACTCCAGGTGCGAGACATTATGCAAAATCGCAAGAGAGAATGGGTCTATTGAAGTCCACAATTTTCCAACCACTTTGTTGTTCGCCTTTCTCCCCTAGACTTAGTCTTTTCTCTGGGAATCTCTTGTAAAATTCTTGAATTCATCTCTCCTTTGTTACTGGTGTGAATAAAGTTTTAACCCAAATAAAATCCGCAAGTGCACAGACAAAAGCAGTAGTATTTTAGGTATCGAATCCTCAGAGACCAAGGTTACTTTATGCAACTATGGATTTATATTTAAAGCTAAGACAAAATGGGGATTGGTTTGCAATGAAACAATGAACGAGACAGCAATTAAAACGATGTAAATTCAATAAGAGAAGGGCACTAGATCAGGATCATTCGCCAGTGACTTTGGATTAAGGACTCAGTATCTATTCAAGATTCAAATTAAGCGCGGTCTAGAACTTAAACATAAATGTAATATTGCCCCACTGTCGTGATGCATCAATATCTTTATCTAACACCCTAAATGCCTAAACTGTCGTTTAAATTCAGAGATGCTGATAAGCATTAACAAGATGGTTCGCTTTGTTCACAATCAATGGTAACAATCAACTGTCGTTGGTTACACACCGATTGCTCATCAATGGTTTATTGATATAATGCGTTTTTGGCGCATTCTAACCTTTGTTTTGTAGGGTTTTATTGAGTCTTTCTTTCTCTTTTGAGTCAATTTAGGTCTAAAGGAAGCTTGGGAACATGGATTTGAGTTGTTGGGGGTCATTGGAGCAAACAGGACGAATCTGGAGAAAAGATGGCGTTTTTCATAACCGAGCACCTGCTCGGTTTGGAGCGAGCACCTGCTCGCTCGAAGACTCAAAGATTCGAAGCTCCTTGGAAACCGGACTGGTCGATCCAACCACAGGACCAACCGGTCCACACTCGAAGACTCGAAGATCTGAAGCTCCCTGGAAACAGGACCGGTCGATCTGCACAAGGGACCAACCGGTCCACACCTGAAGCCCGTAAGCCGACCAAGACCAGACCGACCGGTCCTGGGCAAGACCGACCGGTCGGGTACCCAGAACCACTTTTACCTAATTTTATTTATAAATAAGAGGTAGCCACCTCAAAAACAAGGGGAGGCGATTCATTCTTTTTACACAACGTTTTCTAGACACTTTTCATCCGACTTCTACACTGCTCTTGAGAGACCTCTTTGGAGACTCTTTCTATTATTTTACTTTTGGATTTGCTTGCAATTGGGGGATTCATTCCACAACATTCCATTGAGAAGAATTCTAAACCCTTATCTCCTTTCAATTCCATTATCATGAAATCTGTCATTTGCCTTGTTGTGTTTGATTTCTCCATGATTGAGTAGTCCTTTGGCTAGATTTAGGTTTTCAATGGTGAGTTAGGATGATAGCTACTGAGCCAAATAGGACTGCATATTCTCATGTCTTCATCAATAGGGATTCTTCATGCTTAGATTAATACTGATCACTTAATCTACGAATTCAAGTTAAACTTATTCACGACAGTGCTTTAGGTTGCTAGATAATTGATTGTTACCATCAATTGTGAACAAATTGAACCAACTCTTAATGCTAATTGGTGTGATAACCAACGAAAGTTTATTGTTACCATCAATTGTGAACCAACGACAATTGGTGTGATAATGTTAACATCTCTAAATTCAAACGACAGTTTAGACATTTAGGTTGTTAGACAAAGTTATTGATGCATCACGACAGTGGGGCAATATTATCATTGTGTTTGAGTTCTAGACCGTACTTAGTTTAATTCTTGAATAGTCGCTGAGTCCTTAATCCGAAGTCACCAGAGAATAACCTTGATCTAGTGCTTGTTTTATCTGAATTTTACATCGAATTTAATTGCTGTTTTCATTTTTCCGTTACAACAAAAAAAAACCCATATTTTATCTTAGCTTTAAATTGGAATCTTACCTCGTCCATGTAGATTAAAACCATTTTTAAATAATTTAAAAAGAAAAATAGAAGGAAAACTTACCTCGTGGTTCAAACCGGTTCGAACCGTGGTCCGTGGTTAGGTCGTGGTCAGGTCTGTTGGGAGGTACGGGATGGTGGAGACGCAGTCTATGAGGGACTCGGGTCGGGGACGCGGGATGGTGGTGCGGGAAGGATGGGACGTGTGACAAGGACTGGCGCTGGGGCACGTGATGCGAGACGAGGCTGCCCCTTGGCGGATGGGACCGCGGGACGAGGCACATACGGGTCGCGGATGCGGGACGAACGGTCTGGCACCCGTTGGATTCCAGTGTTCGGGGTCTCCGTCCAGGGCCTGGGACAGTGGGACGATCAACTAGCGTGTCGATCCGTGACACGCCCGGACCAAAGATACTCGAGCACTGGTCGGAACCGCGTGACCGGTGCCGTGGTCTGGTGTCTGGGACCTCCAACACACTCTTTTTTTTTTTTTTTTAGAACTTTGGTTTCTTCTCCAAAAATAAACTTTATAAAATCTGAAAATTTATAAATTGAAATATTAATGAATAACAAAGTTTATAAAGTGAAAAAGAAAAATAAAAAGTGAAAAGAAAAGAAAGACTCGATATATGGGTTGCCTCCCATAAAGCGCTTGTTTAAAGTCAATTAGCTCGACTCCTTGGGGTTTTTAGACTTTGGAATTGTCTTCTAAAGGCTTGAGGTTGCCCTTAGAGTGTGAACAGATGCTTCCATGGTCATGGTCTTCAACATGTAAATAGAATGGGTGCTTGATAAAGGCTTCTATTCGGTCTACTTGGTGAGGTGAATTAGGGTGGAGGTGGGGCTGTGGAGGTTGATACGGATCCTCTTGATGACGGTACCACCACGTCCTTGTCTCTCCCAAGAAGATTGTTTGATACAAATTGAATTGTACCACTTGTTGTAAGGAAAAGGTTGTTGAATGAATTCATGAGGCATTGGGATGAAATCTCCATTAGAACTCCTTCTTGACGCCATCTTCCTAGGGTTTTTGGTGTGATGTTTCATTGATAAATCCCTGAAACACACTTAAATAAAAAGCAAAAAACGAAATTAGCAAAAGGGAAAAAACGAAAAAGGAAAAATAAAAAATTAGACTTTTCTTTATCAAAAATCTATAGGTAAGCGAACTAGTCCCCGGCAACGGCGCCAAAAAATTGATGCAGCCAGATTAGGGCTATGGAAAAGAGTTTTAAATTTATAAACCCTAATCTGCAAGTGCACAGATGACAATTGTAGTACTTAGGGGTCGATCCACATGAGACTATGTTGTTACGCTTTAAATCTATATGATGCAAAATAAGCTAAGAGAAAACATATTTTGGGGTTTTGGGGTTTATAATAAAAGAGATATGCAATAAAATAAAGGGATATATAAATCAAAACACGCAAGATAAGAAGAAATTAAAAGGAACTAATGCAACAAAGACTACACGGTTCAAATCACTATGGTAGAATCATTCCCCTTTCGAGCCTCCGAAACCTATAACTCCAACACAATAGACTCAGCTTTCACATGGTTATTTCAAGGTAGAATCACGCTGTAAGAATGAGATTCGATTGTTCATTAAACTCCTTAACTAACCTTTCGAATTGTTAAGACGTCTAACCTATCAAATACTAGATCCGATCGGTGCAAAAGCTTTTGGAATCGGCACTAATCTATAATCGGTCACTAGGTAGCTAGTCTAGATCACGCCTTGAGCACAAATAAAGATAGAGAATCATGCTAGAAACAAACTCAATAAATATGTAGAAGATGCAAGCAAAAGAACTTTAAAATAACTTATTATCAAACATACAACTACTCTACATGTTATAAAACATGGAGCAACTAGAGAAGTTGATTAAACAATAGATTTGTTCTAAGTAAGGGCTCGGCATAGGTGGATCTCTAAGCACAAAGCTTGAGAAGAACACCATGGCCTTCATCGCTCTTTTACAAAGGATAAAGATGAAGATCTAAAGAGAATAACAAAAATACATATTTATTATTGATTTGTGGTGCCTAGGGCTGCTCTCCTTCTCTAAAGAGGCTAAAAGAAAGTATATATAGGTGTAGGAAGAGGTCTTTAGTCGGTGGAACTCCTAGGGTTTCGTCTTGGACAAAAACGTCTTTTTGTTGATAAGTGCGCAGAAGTGACCACGGCACCGGACGGTGGCACCGGTCACGTGAATCTGTCCGGGGTCTGGCTCAAAATTATCTCCTTGTACGTGGCTTCAAGTAAATGAGCCGGCCCATGGGTTGGTTCGGTGCTTAAGCCCATCTTGGACTTGATTCTTCTTCTAGGCAGAATGACATGTCTTCAGTACAACTTGAATATCTTCCAAACTAAAATTCCATTTGATTTAATTCCAACTCCATTGGACAGCTGACTCAAAAGGCTATCTCCATCTGAAATTTCATCGCCGTCCAAGTCGTTTTGGTCGTCCGGCCGTAGCTGGGTCTTGGCTGGTTAACTTCTGTCCAACTTGGGAAATTGTGAAATCTTCAACTTGGGGGATTTAGATTGGCTCCTTTGACCTTGGTAAGTTGTTTTAGGATGAACAATATTCATTTTGCTCCTTTTTACACCCTTTTTGATGATTTGACCTATATGAATTTTCAAAACCAAATATACGAGAAAACTACCTCTTTTGATGGAAAAACTTATTTAAATAGTATATAAAATAGGGAAAACGGATATTAAGAGTAGTAAAATACCGGGTATATCATTTAATAAGCTTATTTTTAACAACAAAAGCAATTCCAGGAAAACACGGCAGCGTCGGATTGATGTGAAATATCCAAAACTTTTCAAGTTCGACGACAAGGCGTCAACGCCTGGCTGCTTCGTGATCCATCACATAAATCTCAAACTTCAAACAGCTTATACCTTGTCATCATCTAACTTGACACTACCAAGCTGGGGGCTAACTGTAGGGGTCGGATTCCACCCCTCTGAAATCGATGTAACGACAAGAACGATTCTGCAAAAAGCTTGAAGAAAATCATTAGCAGACTTGTAAAAGGCCAATTCATAATTAGGTGATAATGATTATTATGCCCATATATAATGGACTTAATATCATTTTGGGCTAATTACTATTAAATTGCTTAATGGGCCAGACCCAAATCTATGACCTAGCCTAGACTAGAAAATCTATAATTAGCTCATTGTATTCACCTAGAACGGGGTTCAAATTTTCTCACAACAAAAACATTAATAAAGCTTTCTTAACAGCTATATAAACAGTCTCTTTAACTTTCAGCATTGAGATTTACCCAAAACTCTCGCATTAGCTCTAAAACCCTTACAAATTCAATTGTGCGAGTTATGACTTCTACAAGCTATAACACAAGTTCAATTTCTCATTGAACTTGGTTTTCTATTGTGTTCATTTTTGGCCTTAAACACTGCTGGTTATCATGAGTGATTTTAGAGAATATAGTCTTTCCTTTATTCTCCTAAAAACGACCTCATTTAACACTCATTAAGTGATTTGCCATTAGCTTTGTTTTAAGGAGTATCCTGTAATACTCCACTCATATCTCAAACTATGGACACAAATCATTAAAAGCAAACGCTTATCCTCTACACATACACAAGTAACACTGTTTATAAACCTAGAAACTGGGTATAGACATGGTCTTACAGTGTTCTTCCATTAATCAACTTTATTTCGTTGTCCCTTTGAACTTATGTCGTGGGATTTCCAATGACATTGGTGGGGTGTCCATTAAACGTCATTTTATGTTATAATATTTAAACCCTTATGCTCCCTAAAATAGAATGCATAGAGTTTTAATAATTTATAAACCCTAATCTGCAAGTAGTACTTAGGGGTTGATCCACATAAGACTATGTTGTTACGATACAAACATATATGATGCAAAATAAGCTAAGAAAAAATATATTTGGTTTTGGGATTTTTGATAAAAATGAGATGAACATAAAATAATAAATAAATGAAAATAGGCAAGATACAAGAAATCTAAAGAACATATGCAACCTATAAGACACCGGTTTTAAAGAGATGAAACTAGTGTTATAGAACTCAAATCACGGAGGGAGATTTTTTTCACTTTCTTGGCTCTGATCGCTATGCTTTCTACCACTAATAGACTCAACTTTTGATTGTTATTACAAGGTGAAATCACGATGTAAGATTGAGATTTGATTGTTCACTAAACTCCTTAACTAACCTTTCAAATTGTGAAAATGCCTATCCCATTAAATACTAGATCCGGCGATATAAAAACTTTTGGAGAAAATATTAACCTTAGATAGATCACTAGTTAGCTACGCTAGATCAAGCTTTGAGCATAAATAAAGATAGATAATCAATCTAGAACTATAACTTCAAATGGTAAGATATGCAACATCACACTTTTAGAATAACTTCAAATATAACATAAAACTATCCTAACATGTTATTGAACATGTAGCAGCTAGAATAGAGGATAAAACTTAATATAGTCGTGACTCCATAGAAGGGCTAGGATGATTGTCTCTTAGATTGAAGATTAAAAAATATATCAATCCTTCATCGCTCCTAACAAAACATATTAATGAAGAACAAAGACAGAAACAAAATACATATTTTTATTAATGATTTTTGTGATGCCTAGGGCTGCTTCCTCTCTAAAAGGATTATATACAGTATTACAAGAGGTTCTAGGTCGGCAAAGCTTCTAGGGTTTCACTTTGGGTAAAACGTGTTTTTGGTCGAAACTGCTCCAAACACCGGACAAAATCACATGCCCGGTGTCTGGGCCAAATGTGTTCCTTATGTCCAGAATCGGTCATAGACACCAGACCATGAGTCCGATCGGTGTCTAGGTCGATTCTGGGCTTGCTTCATTTCTGAGGCAGTTTGACATGTATTCTGTAGATCGAGTATATCTTCCATACCACAACTCTAAATGATGTATTTAAAAATCCATTGGAAAGATGACTTAAAGAGCTATCTCCATTTAGAATTTCATCTCATTCGAAATAGATTTGATTGTCCGTCTGTGGCCAATTTCCAGACGTATATCTTTTGTCCAACTTGAGAAAATGTGATAATTTGATGATTTGGGACTTGGATCGGCTCCTTTGACTTTGATGAGTTGTTGTAGAATGTAGAATACTCAATTTGCTCCATTTTGCATCATTTTTGATGATTTAACCTATATGACTCTTGAAAACCACATATATAAGAAAACTACCTCTTTTGATAGTAAACCTTATTAAATAGCATAGAAAATATATAAAAATGGATAGTACAAGTGGTAAAATATGAGGTATATCAACTCCCCCAGACTTAACATTTACTTGTCCTCAAGCAAACAAATGGTTAAAGTAGGAAAAATAATTTGAATACACGGGAACCCACATATTCTTTGGATATTGTCTTCATCTCTAGACCAGTAATCCACATAAAGACAATGTGAGTTCATGGATGCTCTTCATTGTCTCTCATCATGAATTCAAATTATGTCCTAAATTGCTGTCTTTGCAAAATCTCAAATTCAAACCAATCGACTCTTTTACTCTCTTAGATTCGTAAAAATCTTCGATCAAAGATATTATCAAGGAATACGGCTAGGTATAAGGAAAATACTGATGTTAGTGTTGAGGCTAAAAGTGTTTAGGGTTACCAAAAGCTCCAGGTGCGAGATATTATGCAAAATCGCAAGAGAGAATACTGAAGTCCATAATTTCCCAATCACTTTCTTGACACCTTTCTCCCCAGACTTAGATTTTTTTTCTGGAATCATTGTAGAACTCTTGAACTCATCTCTCCTTTGTATCATGAAATTCCTTGGGTATTCTTTGGCCAAAAGACTCTTGAGAATCATTTTTCTTTTCCTTTATGTTATATAAATCGCTTTATTATTATTTTTTATTTAAATTTTTTTTTTTATTCCAAGGGGGAAAATGATCCCATAATGATATGAGTCAAGTATAGGCACGAAATTGTTACCATGATTTAAGCATCCAAGGAACGACCAAGCTTTCTGAAATTTTGTTGTGTACTCCTTCATTCTATTGTTGATCGTCGCATCTCTAGTGATTGGAAAATTGCATCGATCCTTTTCTCTCTGACATTTTTACACATATTTGCATAGAGGAAATAACAGAAGGGCATGAGGTCTGAAAGAAAGGTTTAGGGTAAAGGTAGGGTACCAACTAAAAGTAAACTGGCCATTCATGACAACATAGATTGATAAAAAGAGGATAAGAAGTCATGTATGTCATTTGTTTCCATGATTTAATATCCTTAGCAAGAAATAGTTAAAAATCATGTTAGTAATCCAAATTGAGAGTTAAAATCATATCCATCAAAATAGTGCAAGTAAAAATTTCTTTGTAGAAATTCGGTCACGAGGTTTCTGAATCAATTATCCGAAACAAACTTGCAATAATGGTTACTTGGTTTTTGAAATCAAATCGTTTATGTTCCTAGAAAAGTGTCATCATTCTCAACTTATTTTGACTCAATAAAACGGGTTTTTGAAAACAAATTTTTGAAAATACTTTAAGAAAATGGTAAATAGCCAACACGAACAAACGCGTTAGTAACAAAAATCCCCCCAGACTTAACTTACACCATCCCGGTGTAAATCAAATAAAATTATGGGAGAAGTGTTGGAAAATAAAAATAACAAAGAAATAATTGAAAAAGTGGAGAATAGAATGAAGTTACAGGATATAAAAGCTCTAAGTCTCCCAAAGTCAGATCGGTGTGGATGATTTTCGAACAAGTGTGAAGAGACTCCCCATATGTTTCTCTAGGCATAGAAACATGCTTCTCAATTCCCAGGCAGTTTATTTCGTAGGACCGAGAGGTTACGACAACGATTTTTAGGCCACTGAACAAGCAAAGCCTCCAAATTCATATGCATCACTCGAACCATATTAGAACCCCCCCCCCCCCCCCCCCCCCTCCCCCCCCCCCGAGTTAGGTTATTCAACAGCTGCTGATGAAGTTTGCAAAACTCTTGTTTTGAACGGTGTAGTATAAGATCCTTAAGTTGGTTCAAAAATGCTTATTGGAAGGTAGTCCATGTTTTCTTCTTTCTTATTGCACATCTTCTTTGGATATGGCGGATCATTCGTGAAGAGATCGAAGTTCAAATACAAGTAGAAGGAAATTAGATAATAAACAAAATAAATTCAATAATGAATCCAAAGTGTGTAAAATTCATTAACCTAAGTGAAAGTAATGAAACGATAAGTGTAAAATGTGTAAATAATTCAAAAATCAAACTAGTCAAACCAAATTTTTAAAAGTGAAATTTGAAAATTCAAAAATTATTTACAAAGTGAAATGTGAAAAATTGTTAATTTACATTTTAAAACAAAATTTGAATAAATTTAAAAAGAAAATTTACCTCGGCGGTTCGAACTGGTAGTTTGGTGGTTCGAACCAATGTGGATCATGGTTTGATTCGTGGTCCAAGCTTGTCTAGACCGGGTGGTGGTGGAATGGAAGGACACGAGACCAAGGACGCGGGACCAAGGACGCGGAACCAAGTACTGATATGCGTGTTTGACGCTAAGGGCGCGGGTCGAGTCGATCCAGGCACTGGTCCAGGTGGAGCGTCTGGGGCGGTGGAAGGGTGCTTGTGGAGCGCGGGATGAGGCTGGGACGAGACGCGTGCCGAGTTTGCTCCGGAACGATGTGAAACAACCAACACATTTTTTTTATTAATTAATAGTCCGAATTAATATTTCCATAAATATTAATTCTCTACAGCTATTTAACAATTCACAGAAGTTCTCATAAAAATAATCCAATAAAAGAAATATTAAAATAGCCATCAAGTCAAATTCTAGAAACAATAAATATTTAGTGAGACGGTATTCCGGGTCAACAGGCTAAGTACGAATAAGTCAAAAACCGAACAATAAATAATTTAAAAATGTACAAGAAGAATCAACTGGGTGTCGATCGAATCTCCAAAATAATTGCCGTCGATTGACACAACCACTAGGTGTCGATCGATGCTTGATAACTTGGTGTCGATCAACACAAACAATAGGTGTCGATCGACACCTTGTTCTAACTACGAAGAACAGATCAACAAACGAACCAAAAACACGATTTGATCACGAATTCAACACAGAAAACAAACGGGAATCACATCATCACTCAAACAACAACCAATTCAACCACAATACACATTCCTAAACGTTTATTCCTCGAATTCTAACCTATTCGAGCCTACGGTCGTGCACTCACCTCAGTTTTGCGATTAAAAGGAATGAACACTTATGAAACTGACACGAACATCGATCGCCCTTCGCTGGAAATCACTGAGACAACCCAGAAAACCCCCACCAATGGCTACACGAGTCCTTCACACAAAGAAAGATGAAAAACGGATCACAAATCCTCTCGATTCATCCTCAAACACAAATTCTCCTTTAATTTTCAGCCTCTGCCTCTGGAAAACACGGCCCTCGTGTTTATAATCGAAGCTTAGGGTTTCCATTCCCCGGCTCGAGTAGTGAAAATATTGATGTACTCGTCAACATATCCTTGAGCCTCGCACTCCGGCGACCAAATAAATGGGACATCCTTCCCGGTCAACTTCATCATAGACTGAGCCATACTCATAAATCCCTTGACGAATCTCCTGTAGTATCCTACTAAACCAAGAAAATTCATGATCTCGGTGGCATTACTCAGTCTAGGCCAATCTTGAACAACCTAAATATTTATCGGATCCACGGCAACTCCCTCTGCAAAAAAATATGCCCAAGATATCCCATTTGTCGCTGCCAGAAACTACACTTGCTCAACTTAGCATACAGCTTCTACTTCTGAAGCTTCTGCAAAACCAGTCTTAAATAAGCCTCATGCTCCTCTGGACTCCTCCAGTAAACCAAAATATCATCAATAAAGATAATAAAGAGCACGTCTAGATACTCCTTGAACAGGTCGTTCATCAATCTCATAAATGCTGTTGGTGCATTAGTCAGCCCAAAAAGCATCACCACGAACTCAAAATGCCATATCTCGTCCTAAACGCTATTTTACGAACATCCATCAGTTGGGATCTGATGATAACCTGACGCCAAGTCTATCTTGGAGAACCAAGTAGCACCCCTCAGCTGATCCAATAACTCATCAATCCTCGGGAGAGGGTATTTGTTCTTCACCGTGACTTGGTTCAAACCCCGATAGTCGATACACAATCAAAAGCTGCCAATCTTCTTTTTCACAAATAGCACTGGTGCTCCCTACGGTGAAACACTCAGTCGAATGAAACCCTTACTCAACAAGTTTTCCAGCTGCTTCTTCAGCTCTGCCAACTCTTTTGGAGCCATCCTGTAAGGAGCCTTAGAAATCAGAGCTGTCTCGGGCTCTGTAGAAAGACAACCAATCCATCCCTGGATAACGTCTTACAACTCCACCGGACTGATAACCAAATCTGCTGGCATAGACTCCCCAGCAATCTGAACATTCACTGCTCTAGCCCGACCGGAAAAAGCCAGGAATCCGCCTCCAGCCACTTTAATCAAGTATGCCAACTCACCAGCACTGCTCCGGATGCCACTGCTCTCGGCATGCACCAGAGTAATAAAGCAGTTCGATGCACCAGAATCTAAAAGAACGTGGGACTCAAAACCTCCCACTAATAAGGTCCCTACACAATTCACATGCGTTTAGAACCCTAACAAACTATCATAAGCAAAAATAAAGGAAACAACAACAATTCAACCACTAAGAATTTACGAAGTTCGAGTCTAGAATTTCACCTGTAATCTGCGCGCCGTCATGCTACCCCGGATTGGCAGCCCATAAACTCGTGGTGCAGGCCCAAGCTGACCCAAAGGTTGATCTGCCGCCGACTGAGCCCCCGGCTGCACTGCCACTGGTTGAACCATTGCCACAACCAACTGCTGCAACTTTGGATACATCGGCCTGATATGCCCCGGCTCTCTGCAATAAAAACTCACCTTGCCATCCCGAGATGCCTCCCTCTTGGGACAACTAGCCACTCGATGCTCTGTGCTCCTGCTTCCATAGCAATCACTCTGGTCACCTCTAGAGACCTCATCAAACCTCCTCTTCTGACCCTGCGCAGGCTTGCCGCCTTTGTCATAACCAGAACTTTGAGAATATTGTTGTTGCTGCTGCCTCCTTGACTAAGCAAAAGGAGCAACAACAGATGGAACAACGACTGCCAGAACAACTGCAGACCCCGTCTGCTCAAGTTAATCCTCCTCAACTGATGCAGCAAGATCCACTAACTGCGCCCTCGAGGTGTACAAAAAGCCGCGACACTGCGTCCTAATACTCAAACAAAGCCCCTGCAAGAACCTCTGCATAAAGGTCCCCTCATCCTCCATGCTACGGCCAGCATAAACCTATAGTCTTCTAAACTCAGCTTTGTACAATACTCTCCCTCTGAGTCAGCTCCATAAACCTTGTCTGTAGACGATCCCTGGCCTCACTAGGAAAGTACTTGGCGTTGAACTCACCCAAGAACTTACCCCAAGACCAAACAGCTCTCCTAGTCTCAATCGATCTCCACCATCGATGAGCGTCCTCATTCAGATAGTTAACAACCATCTCCAAATGATACTCAACAAAACATCAAATCGATCGAAAGTTACGCTCCACTTTCAAGCGCCACTCTTCGACCCTCTCTGGCCTAACTCTGCCTGAAAAGAAAGGCGTATCAATCTCTGCATCTGTCCCATCATCACAAGATAAGGAGGATGCTCACCAACTGCAGCCCTCGGTTGCTCAACCACTACAGCCCTCTGCTGCGCCTAAACTATCAGAGGCCCTACTGGAGCTGGGGGTGGAAACCGCTCCAACAGCTGCGTCAGTAAACCCACAATGACATCATCACAACCCTGAGCTGGAACAGCCCCCCCCCCCCCCCCCCCCACCCGGGGCCGCCCCACCACCACCTTTCCCGGCACCCACACTAGTACTCACGGATACCACATTATGTGTAAGAGCTGTTGACACCTGCGTAGCACTCACAACCACACTACTCGAAGTCCCTGGCACTTGGCCATGACTACGACCACAATGGCCTCTACCACGGCCTCTGCCTCTGCCACGACCTCTCTCTCCAGTATCCATCTACCACACAGGATAGGAAAACATGAGCAAATGAGAAGTCCCAAACAATAAAAATACAACTTACCGCATAATCTCTTTAAAGTCCGAAGAGGATGATCTAAGACTACTAATTGTCTAACCACCAATAAACAATTAAATCACATAGTCTCAATTCATCCAAATTCAATGTCCTAAAACCGTCTAGGCTCTGATACCAAATTGAAACAACCAACACATTTTTTTTAATTAATTAATAGCCCTCTACAGCTATTTAACAATTCACAGAAGTTGTCATAAAAATAATCCAATAAAAGAAATATTAAAATAGCCATCAAGTCAAATTCTAGAAACAATAAAAATCTAGCAACCTAAACACCAGGTTCCACTAGACTAAAACAATTACTAACAACACCATAATCATCATCTTCATCTGGTCTTGATTCCGCGATCACATATTTTTATTACCTGCAATACATGGAAATAAGAGTTGTGTAAGTATTTAATATTTACTTAGTGAGACGGTCTTCCCGTCAATAGGCTAAGTACGAACTAGTCAAAAACCAAACAATAGATAATTTAAAAACGCATAAGTAGAATCAACTGGGTGTCTATCAACACTACCACTAGGTGTCGATCGACTCTCCAAAATCAATGCCGTCGATCGATATAACCACTAGGTGTCGATCGACATTTGATAACTTGGTGTCGATCGACACAACCACTAGGTGTTGATCGACACCCTGTTCTAACCACGAAGAACAGATCAATGAACGAACCAAAAACACGATTTTATCACGAATTCAACACAGAAAATACATGTGAATCACATCACCACGCAAACAACAACCAATTCAACCACAATACACATTCCTAAATATTTATTCCTACGGTCGCGCACTCACCACGATTTCACGATTAAAAGGAATGAACGTTTATGAAAATGACATGAACTACGATCCCCCTTCGCTGGAAATCACTGAGACAATCCAGCAAATCCCCACCAATGGCCACACGAGTCCTTCACACGAAGAACGATGAAAAACGGATCACAAATCCTCTCGATTCACCCTCAAACTCTCAAAACACAAATTGTCATTTAATTTTCTGCCTCTGGAAAACACGTCCCTCATGTTTATAATCGAAGCTTAGGGTATCCATTCCCAAACCATAACAAACCGGACGATTTAACTTAAACCGAACCCAAACCAAAAACATGGTGTTGATCGACACCCCTAACTAGAATTCTGATATGCTCAAATTAAACCTAAGAGCTACTCTCTCAAATTAAGAGATCAATGCAGTACTTAAGGTATCGAAATCCACAGGGAATCAATGAAACACAATAGATTTAATGAGTTCAGATTATGCTAAGCAGAATTATGAGAATGCAAGTAAACAAAAGCAATTAAAACGGTTGTGAGAATCAATAGAGAAAAGCGCTAGGCACAGGGAAATCTCAGGTGAATAAGATATGCAGATGATCAATTAGCAATAGGATTTATGAAGCTCAGTTCCTAAACATGAACACGAAAGTAAAACAAACCAGCTTCTGCTGCGAATATTATCTATGAATAAATCCAAGAAAACCAAATTCCTTTGCGAATCCTATGAACCTAAACAAGCATTAGTTTCAAGTTCAATTGTTCACAAAACCCTAAGCCAAATTCCTTTGCGAATAGGAATTTTGCTAATCAAAAACTAGTTCAGGTTATTAATCAAACTGTCGTTTCTATTAATAAACCCTAGATCAGATTCAAGGTAGTTAATCAAAAATCAGCAATAAGAACAAGTTAAGATGAAGAACTTCTAATGATATTAATCCTAAGCAATTATGATCAGATCTAGCAAATCATCAGCAACCTTTGAAAATCCCTAAACCTAACAGGGAAACTACTCAGACATATCCAATGATGAAAACATGTTTTTATTAAAAGATATATCAAAGAATTAAGTAAAATAAAGCATGAAGCCTAAACAATGGCTTAAAAACGTATATATAAAGGTCCCAAACCGACTAGAAAAGAAAAGTAAACATCTGGAACTTTTGGGCTTTGATCGGGCTTCTTCTCATTAAAATCTGGCTTTTTCTGTGAAGGGTATCGATCGACAGCCAGAATGCGTGTCGATCGACACCTGACACTCTGGAAAATCTTCATGTCTCACCAGACCTCCTGTCGATCGACGCTTAATTCCTTGTCGATCGACGCTGGCTCTGCTGGCAGATTTTGACTTTTTGACGCTCCATTCCGCAATGCTCTAAAACTTCCAGTAAACATCTTTTCTGCTTTAATCGGTCTAATTCCTTTAAAGACTCTAAAAACACATAGAAAACACCAAAAGACTCTAAAACATAGACTTATATCATGGCTTAAACAGGGTAAAAACCATGATATATCAACTCCCCCAGACTTAGCTTTTTGCTTGTCCCTAAGCAAAACAGTGTACTCACTCCTTTAGGAACCACATACCTTTGCAAAGCTAATCCGGTGATACTTCGATGTTTCCCTAGAAGTATAGCAGTCCTCCAGATTGAATCCAAACCCCTTAGAAAATCTCAGACTTTCAGTCGCAAACCCCTTTAGTTATTTAGGTGCGGTCTCATCGAGGGAATATCGATCGCTGGACCTTCTAGATTCTTTCACTTCCTTGAACACTTTCCTGCGTTTCACCCTCTCTCTTCCCTCTGAAACTGTATCCAATTAAGGATATCATAGAGATGCAATGCCTTTGATGATTGAATTTTTGTGATGGCGGGTACCTCAGCAGAGGGTCCTTTACCACCAGAGCTTGAGAGTTTTATTCTGGCATGCTTGCACTTTTCTGTAGACTTTTTTTTTTTTTTTTGGCATCTCTATGATCACTAGATCAGCTCTCATTACTGGTGTTCTTGTGGAGACAGGGTCATGAGGCTTTTTCTTTTTTTTCGATCTAGGACAGTTGTACTCGTCATTCGGGAAGAAGTTTCAAGAGCGGTCCGTCCTCGCTTTCAGTTGTTTGGAAGCTGAATCAAGTCTTGCGATTACCAATGCCCTTGACAAGAAATTAGAGATTCATTAGGGGCGGAGTCTTTGACTTCCTTTCTGGCGTTCTCCAGAAATTTGAACTCGCTCCGTTAAACCGATCCACCTCCAGTTACCCACCTTGTAAAACCAATCAACTTGCATTGAAAATGGTCCTTGAGTGATGTTCAAAGTAAGTTGGAAAGGGAAGTTTTCGACCCGAATAAAACACAAATTTTTGAAAAACACCATAAAAAACTCAAAAGAAACCACAATAATTAGCAACTACCTCCCCCAGACTTAAACAACACTGTCCCCAGTGTTAGTAAGCCTAAGATCGGTGAATAAAATAGATAGAAAACAGAAGGAATCAAAATTTTGAAAAGAAAAACGTACCCTGGAGGGGGTGTCGATCGACACTCTCAATGGTGTCGATCGACACCATCGACTTTTTGCAAGTGTCGAGTGATTTGACCACTGCGTCGCTCGACAGAAGCTCCTGAAGTTCATCCATACGTTTTTATCTCCTAAAAATCAAAACCAAAAACACACCAAACATAAAATTGTAAAAGAAAATAAAAACATAATTATTAAGACTCACAAATGGGTTGCCTCCCATTAAGCGCTTGTTTTTAGTCCATTAGCTTGACTGTGATGGAACTCGGAACTATGGTGGATCTTTAGGAAGTATTGGACTTCCTCTATCCTTAATGGAACTCGCAGCAGCTTGTTTGAATCGAACCTTCTTTGAAGCTCCCCCAGACTTATCAGAATTAGTCTCAGGGAAAAGTCTCATCGTTCTCTTCATCATCTCCTGAAACTCTGTTTCTCCTTTAAGCTCTTGAGGAACGATGATTCGCATTTTAGCGAAAGGCCTTGAGGTCCTTTTTGGTTTCACCTCTTCTTTCTTTCTTCCTGCAAGTTCATCAGAAAAACCAAGCTCTCGAGAAACTCGATGCTTGCATAAGCGCGTAACAGTCTTTTCACATTTTAAATTTGAATTAACGAATCCAAGAGATTGAAGTGCAGGAGGCTCATACCTTAGCTCTTCATGAGGAATCTCAGGATATGGTTCTGAAACGACCACTTCTTCAATGATGGCGATAGGAACGTTCCTTGATTGGCTCATCTTCCAGCGAAGTATCCAAAGAGAAAGCTTGACCATCGATGGTGAGTTTCCTTCGTGTCTTATCCATGTCAAAGTCCATGATCACATCACCTAGATCAAGCTTAATCTTTCCTCTGCGCATATTGATAGTAGCTCTAGCTGTAGCTAAGAATGATCGTCCTAGTAGAAGAGGATCTTCAGGCTCTTTATCGTATTCCAAAACCACAAAGTCTGTAGGAATGAAGCAGTCCTGAATTCTGATTGGCACATCCTCAAGAACACCCTTAGGAAATCTCCTGGAACGATCAGCTAGGATAAGAGACATCCTAGTCATCTTGAAGTCTATCAACCCCAATCTTACAGCAACGGAGAATGGCATCAAGTTTATACCTGAAACTGAATCACACAGCAAATGAGGAAAACTTTCTTCGGAGATGGAGCAACTAAGCACAAAGTTCCCTGGATCAGGTAGCTTAACTGGAACTCTGCTCTGAATCATTGCGCTTACTTCCTCTGAAACCACAACCTCCTTCTTCTTCTTCTTAGAAACCGGAGCTGTGCCCAAAAGAATCGCTTGAATGTCTCTAGTTAGCAATGCTCCTTCCTCAGGACTAATACCATTCGCTGCAAGCCGCTTGACATATCTTCTAAGCGTAGGAGAAAGTTTTACCGCATCAACTAAAGGCATTTCCACCATGATCTTATCAATAATCTGCTTGCACATGGCCTCTTCGGCTTCCTGCTTGGATCTTTTAACTCTGGGGAAAGGAACCTTTGGCTTGTAGACGTTCTCCTCTACCTTATCTGAAGATTTAGACGAAGTTGGGCGTGTCTGTGGCTCGTGTCGATCGACAGATAAAGGAGTGTCGATCGACACGAGAGTCTCTGGAATTTATGGGGATCGACTCGCGACCCGTGTCGATCGACACCCATCTCCGTCGATTGACGGAGAAGCCCCTGGGAAAATTTCTTCACCTTCAATCTGCACCAGCTCATCCAACTGTTCTGCACTAAGTCCCTTCTTCAAATTAGGCCCTTGGAGAGTCTTTCAACTCCTTAAGGTGATGGCAGCACAAGTATGCTTTGGATTCGTATCCGTTCTTGAAGGAAGAAATCCATCCTGGCTCTTTACTGATTCTGCAGTCTGAGCAACTTGTGTATCAAGCTTCTTGACATGAGTGCTCAAAGATTCAAATTTCCCATTAAGATCTTGGTAGAAGGAATCCAACTTCCCATTGAAAATGACTTCCAACTTCTGGTGTCCCTCTAGGAGTTGCGCAAGCATGTTCTTTACCTCATTGTCCTGCTCAGGAGGTTTCTGGTAAGAAGAGGATCCATTATTCCTGTTGTAATTGTTGCTCTGGAATGACTTCTGATAAGACGACCCATATCCCTGCTGATTTTTGAACTTCTGGAATCCTGAATCATTGATGTAGTTCACATCCTCTGCAGTTTCAACTTCATGAGAAAACTGGACCGACTTCTTTCCCATAAGGATACCTTTCATAGAATCCAGCTTTGCATTCATCTCAGCCAAGTGCTTACTACCATCCTTGTTGTTACTCATCTGCTTCCTCTCAAAATCAGCGTTCTTCGTGTTGTTGCTAGAAGCCAAGTTCTCGATGAGAGCAACCGCGTCCTCTGGATATTTGGTATTCAAATTACCATTGCTTGCTGCATCCAGTGCCATCTGATATCGCCAATCCACTCCTCTGTAGAAGATGCCTAGCAACTGAACATCTGTGAAGCCATGGTGAGGACAGTCTCTCTGATAGGACTTTAGACGCGTCCACGCTGCCCTGAATACTTCTGTAGAACCCTGCTTGAATGAAGTAATCTTCGTCCTTAACTCTTCTGACCTCGCATCGTCAAAAAAGTTGTTCAGGAACGTGTTCTTTGTGTCCTCCCAAGTAGTCAGCGATCCAGGTTCTAGTTGCTTCAACCAGTAAAAAGCATCCCCACTAAGAGAGTATGGGAATAGCTTGCAAAAGAGATAATCGCTAGACACTCCTTGAGCTTTGATGCTAGAAGCTAAGTCTTCAAAATTTTCGATGTGGTCCATCGGATGCTCATGGGGAAGGCCATGGAAGGGATGTTGAGCTACTAGTGAGAAGTACGCAGGCTTCAGCTCAAACTCATTCCTCTGGAAAGCAGGAGGACGAATCGCAGCTCGATTCGCATAGAACTGGTCCGGTCGATTGAAATCTGCTAAAGTGCGATTCTGGACAGGCTGTCGATCGACACCCTTATGGTGTCGATCGACACCAAGCTCTCTGTTGCGTCGAGCGATATCCTCTGCGCGTTGAGCGACTTGCTGGTTTTCTTCGTGTCGAGCGACGTCAAGCCTCTGTCGCTCGACACAAGCAAGATCTTCACGAACACGTTCTGCTTCTTCTTCCTCGCGGGCTCGCTGCTGATCAGCCTCATCAATTATCACGTTCCCAGCCTCATCTAGCCTCTGACCATCTTCATTATAGCGGTTCCCTTCTCTGTCGAAGAAACCATCATCTCTTTGGAACAACATTATCTGCTTAACCATCTTCGTAGCTTCTTTCGTCGCTTTTCGATTGGTTCGTTCCAAGTGTGCTAGATCCTCAAGTTCCAGTTCCAAAAGTTCTTTGTCCTTGCTGCTCCTGGTATTGCGATTTCGCATGTACCTGAAACGCAAAACAAAGAGAGAAAAACAAAAACAAAAAATAAAAAAAGATATAAAAGACCTAGACAAAATCCTAATAAAATAAATCTAATGGTAATGACTCCCCGACAACGGCGCCAAAATTTGATATGCTCAAATTAAACCTAAGAGCTACTCTCTCAAATTAAGAGATCAATGCAGTACTTAAGGTATCAAAATCCACATGGAATCAATGAAACACAATAGATTTAATGAGTTCAGATTATGCTAAGCAGAATTATGAGAATGCAAGTAAACAAAAGCAATTAAAACGGTTGTGAGAATCAATAGAGAAAAGCGCTAGGCACAAGGAAATCTCAGGTGAATCAGATATGCAGATGATCAATTAGCAATAGGATTTATGAAGCTCAGTTCCTAAACATGAACACGAAAGTAAAACAAACAAGCTTCCGCTGCGAATATTATCTATGAATAAATCCAAGAAAACCAAATTCCTTTACGAATCCTATGAATTTAAACAAGCATTAGTTTCAGGTTCAATTGTTCACAAAACCCTAAACCAAATTCCTTTGCGAATAGGAATTTTGCTCATCAAAAACTAGTTCAGGTTATCAATCAAATTGTCGTTTCTATTAATAAACCCTAGATCAGATTCAAGGTAGTTAATCAAAAATCAGCAATAAGAACAAGTTAAGATGAAGAACTTCTAATGATATTAATCCTAAGCAATTATGATCAGATCTAGCAAATCATCAGCAACCTTTGAAAATCCCTAAACCTAACAGGGAAACTACTCAGACATATCCAATGATAAAAACATGTTTTTATTAAAAGATATATCAAAGAGTTAAGTAAAATAAAGCATGAAGCCTAAACAATGGCTTAAAAACGTATATATAAAGATCCCAAACCGACTAGAAATGAAAAGTAAACATCTGGAACTTTTGGGCTTTGATCGGGCTTCTTCTCATTAAAATCTGGCTTTTTCTGTGAAGGGTGTCGATCGACAGCCAGAATGCATGTCGATCGACACGTGACACTCTGGAAAATCTTCATGTCTCACCAGACCTCCTGTCGATCGACGCTGGCTCTGCTGGCAGATTTTGACTTTTTGACGCTCCATTCCGCAATGCTCTAAAACTTCCAGTAAACATCTTTTCTGCTCCAATCGGTCTAGTTCCTGTAAAGACTCTAAAAACACAAAGAAAACACCCAAAGACTCTAAAACATGGACTTATATCATGGCTTAAACAAGGTAAAAACCAGGATATATCAAATTCAATCTTTGGTTTTTGGGATGTTACACGATGGAGACGCGGAACGATCCAGACACCGGTCACTTACGGGACCCGGTGTGGACGTCTAGTGCGAGGCACGGGGCTGATGGATCCGTGGGATGAGGGCTGGGGACGGACGCTGGGTTGGGACGTACGCTGGGTTGGGAACGCTGGGCTAGGACAGTCAGATCCGCAGGACGACGGAGACGCGTGACGAATGGAGATGCGGGACGAATGGAGACAAAAGACGGATTAAGCACCAGATGGATTCCCATGTCTGGGGCGTCTGTTCAGGGTTTGGGACGTGTGAACGCCCGATCCGCGGCTATATCTGGGACGCATTTGATGCTGAATATCTTTGGACATTCGACGGGACGCGTGTCCGGTGCGACTGTCTGGTGTCTTCTCCAAAAACATATTTTCATAAATATTGTAAAATCTTGAAAAAATCATAAATAAACAATGGAATGAATAACAATATTTAGAAAATTAAAAACCAAAATAAAAACTTAATCTAAAGACTCAAATAAAATAAAAACATAAAATATAGAATGCCTCCCATAAAGCCCTTGTTTAAAGTCAATTAGCACGACTCCTTGGGGGTTTTAGACTAAGGATGAGTCATCTAAAGGCTTGAGGTTGCCTTTAGGATGTGAGTAAGTTGTCCTATGGTCGTGGTCTTCATTGTGGAAAAGAATCGGATTCTCAATCGTTACCTCCCTTTTCTCCGAAGGAATGTATCTTGTAACTTTGGCTCGGAAACCGGGTGGTGTTGCGTAGTAGATGTTTCTATCAATTTTGAGAAAGAATAATCTTTGTAAGGTGGAATCCATGAAAGCTCCAGCAGTAGCCAAGAATTGTCTTCCAATGATGAAAGGTGTTGAGCAATCTTCCATAGCCGCTATTTCAAAGTCCGTCGGAACAATGCAATCACCAATTCTCACTGGGCAATAGAAGATTTCGCCCAATTAGAGTATTGATGCACCATTAGCAAGTGAAATTCTCATGGTTGAAGGATGAATGATGGTGATTTTCATCATTCTCCTAAGAAATTCCCACAAAATGTTTACTCCGACTCCCGACTAAATTGAGCTGTCTCGAATATATAGTTACGAATTGAACAAGGGATGGTGAAAGAACATGATCAAGAGTCTTGGGAAGAATCCTTAGGTACCTATAAAGATTCCTAGCTTGTTCGAACAACTCCTCAATCATGAAATCTTCTTCCATGTTTTATTTGAAGCATTGTCGCAATGTTGGCTTTGTTCTCCAAATTTCTTCAAATGAGAGGGTGGGAGGGAGTTCTATAGCAAGAGAATTGTATATCTCCGGTATTTTATCACTTATTCAACGAGTCCTCTTGATGTTTTTTGGGCCCAATGAGAGTTTTCTTGAGGAGGTCTTGTAGAAATTCTCGCCGTAAGTCTTCTTCGAATCGGTTTGGTCAATGTGAGGGTTATTTCTCCTCTTGATCAGAGATGGATAGGCCTTCTAAGGTACATCAACTGACTAAAGGTCCTTGTTCTTCTCCAAGCATTTCCGAATGGCGACAAAACTTCACCAATTCTTCGATATGCTCTAATCGATCATTCGTCTTCTCAATTCTCTTGCACATATCGATTTCTTCTTCTTTTAGGGCGGCTGCCTTTCCAATAAGGTCATTGAACTTTCCATACAAATAGAATTGAACGTCCTTATTGCTTGAGTGTGTTGCTTTTGTCCTTCCGCTAAAACAATGGTAGTAGAATACGTTTCTCGGTGATTGACTTTGGCTTCGTCCAAAGCTTTCTTGGCCTTATGACCTTTGATTGCGATGATGCTTAGGCCAGTAGTAATCTCCTCAACGTGGTCATTAGTGCTCTTGATCTCTCCTTCAAATCTCTCCCAACGACTATTAAAACTACGCTCGAAACTATGGATTTTCTAGCGTCGCTTTGGATGTCTTGGGTGTGTTGTTTTTGAACTTCTTCAAGGTGGATCAATCGTGTCTCCATGTCTTAAAACTTAGTGGTCAGGATGTAAAGCTTCTTTTCATAAGACGAATTGATAGTCTCGATCCTTACTTTGATTCCTTGGACGATATTTTGAGTATTCCATGAATCAACGCATCAAGGATCCAAGTCTATCTTCTTCTGTGGTTGAATGAGGGCGACTGTGGGGCTGTGGAGGATGGAAAGGTTGCTCACGATGATGGTGTTCATGTCCATGTATCTCCCAAGGTTGTTGTTGATACAAGTTTGGACTGTATCAATTGTTGTAAGGAAACGGAGTTTGATGGAATTCATGAGGCATGGGGATGTAATCTCCACTAGACTCTTGATGTGATGAACTCGCCATTCTCCTAGGGTTTTGTTTGTGATGTTCCATTGATGACTCCCTGAAACACACTTAAATAAGAAACGAAAAACGAAATTAGCAAAAACGAAAAAAAGGAAAAATAAAAGCCTAGACTTATTCTTTATCAAAAAAATTGTAAGTAAGCGAACTAAGTCCCCGACAACGGCGCCAAAAAATTGATGCTCCCTAAAAGAGAATGCATAGAGTTTTAATAATTTATAAACCCTAATCTGGAAGTGCACAGTTGATAATTGTAGTACTTAGGAGTCGATCCACATGAGACTATGTTATTACGTTACAAACCTATATGATGTGAAATAAGCTAAGAGAAAATATATTTAGTTTTGGGTTTTTGATAAAAACATGATGAACAATAAAATAAAAGGATAGATAAATCAAAACACGCAAGACAAAAGAAATCTATTAAACATATGCAACCTATAAGATACCGGTTTTAAGGAGATGGAAATAGTGCTCTAGAACTCAAATCAGAGAGGTACAATATTTTCACTTACGTGGCTCCGATCCCTATACTTTTTATTAAAAGGTGAAACCACGCTGTAAGATTAAGATTCGGTTGTTCACTAAACTCCTTAACTAATCTTTCGAATTATTAAGACGCATAGCCTATCAAATACTAGATCCGGCGATATAAAAGCTTTTGGAGAATATATCAACCTTAGATCGATCACTAGTTAGCTACGATATATCAAGATTTAAGCATAAATAAAGAAAAAGGATCGATCTAGAACCAAACTCAATAAAAAGTGTAAGATATGCAACATAAAACTTTAAGAATAACTTTAAATCTAACATACAACTATTCTAGCATGTTATGAACATGTAGCAGCAAGAATAGAGGATAAAACATAGTAGATTTGTGACTCCATAGAAGGGCTAGGATGATTCTTCTCTTAGATTGAAGATTGAGAAGATATCAATGTTTTTAAAACCGGACCGGAGACCGAACCGGCAAATATTTCGGGTCATGGGTTAATGTGGTCCGACTCGGACGAACCAAGTTTAAAGGTTTTTTTTAGATAATAGTATAAATAATTTTCTATAACTATAATATCTAAATATAAAGTATAGCCTTCAAATATATATTTTTAAAATTTTCAATCATGAATAAAAACACATAAATTAAATATATATATATATATATATATATATAGTGTTTTAAAAGGAATTAAAGTGTAACAACTAAAAAACATAAAACATTTTATTTAAAAAATTAATCAAAAATAGATCAGGGATGAAAACAAAAAAATAGCATTATGAAGTGAAATAAAATACAAACCATATTAAATTCTAGAACCCAATACTTTCAAATTTGATCTCATCAAATTCAACAATTCAAGTAAAAGATAAAGTTTGAAAACGAATAGTAAAATTTATAAATCAAACAAATATTAGAAACTTTAAATTAATGAAGAAAATAATGAAATTCAAAACGAGTATTTATTTTAAAAAGTTTTAATCATAATAAGATAAGGAATAAAATATGAAAATATGAAAATATGCAAAATTTGATACTAAATAATTAAACCCGGGTCAAATCTGCAAGCATATTCCTTGGCTTTGTTAGCTCGGTTTTGGTCTTTTTCTTTTATTTATGTAAGCAACTTAGCTCCACTTTGGGTAACCAATAAGGATAATATTATATAATTCAATGTTTGGTTGTTAAAAAAAAAAAATCAAGCCGCGTCAACCCAACCCGATTAGCTCTCGGATTCGCGGTAGAACCCGGTCCAACCCCGGGTCCGGTCCAGGTTTCAAAACACTGGAAGATATCAATCATTCATCGCTCCTTAACAGGACATATTAATGAAAAACAATGAGAGAAACAAAACACATGTTTTTATTAATGATTTGTGTGATGCCTAGGGCTGCTTCCTCTCTCAAAAGAGCTAAAAGCAAGTATATATAGTGTTACAAGAAGTCTAGGTCGGCAAAACTTTTAGGGTTTCATTTTGGGCGAAAAACGTCTTATTGGTCGAAACTGCTCCAACCACCATGCATAGATACCGGTCAAAATCACGTGTCTGGTGTATGGGCCAAATGTGTTCCATGTGTCCAGTACCGGTCATCAACCCCGGAACACGAGTCCGATCGGTGTCTAGGTCTATTCTGCGCTTGCTTCATTTCCGAGGAAGTTTGACATGTTTCAGTAGATCGAGTATATCTTGCAAACTACAACTCCAAATGATCTAATTAAAACTCTATTGGAAAGCTGACTCAAAGGGCTGTCTTTATATAAAATTTCATTTAATTCTAAGTAGATTTGATCCTCCATATGTGTCCAATTTCCAGACGTATATCTTCTATCCAACTTAAGAAAATGTGATAACTTGATGATTTGGGATTTGGATTGGCTCCTTTGATTTTGATGAGTTATTGTAGAATGTAGAATAGTCATTTTGCTCCTTTTCGCATCCTTTTTGATTATTTAACTTATATGACTCTTGAAAACCACATATACAAGAAAACTACCTCTTTAGATTGAAAAGCTTATTAAATAGCATAGAAAATATATAAAAAAGGATAATACAAGTGGTAAAATATGAGGTATATCAAACCCATACCTCTTAATGATTCAACTTGATCTCTAGACAAACCTTTAGTAAATGGATCTGAGGTTGCAACTCGTAATGTATATTGATTACACCAATTGAGATGAAGTATCTAATGGTTTTATGTCATATTCCTATATGACGATATTTACCATTACCCAGTGCATGGACTACATCTTGTAATGCCGACACTGGTTTATCCCACATAGGAATATTTCCCAAATACCATTACACTGCCACTTTATCTAGATATCCGGTATGTCTGATTTATAAACAAAAACTGATGTGCATATTCAATGAAATTACAATCCACCATTTTAGGTCCGATTGTGGTCTATTTAGAAGGTGGCACTGCGACTTTTGCTAGGCACTCTCACACTTTCAGGTTTTTGTTACAACACCTTTCCAAAATTCATATGACGTTTTGCCAATGACTTTGTAATATTTTGTTGAGGATATAATTTTAGTGGTAAGCAACGCTTCCTCCCATATTTTTTGGACTAACCTATATTCCTCCAACATTGAATTTATCATCTTTTGAGAGATTTTTTTTCCATTCCGCATATATTTTAGGTAAATCTTGAAGTTTTCCCAACTTGGAGGGAACTTCTTAATAAAGCATTTCACCTTGAATATTTCACAAATGAACCTACTTTCAAATCTATCCCATGCGTTAGCAATTTCATTGCTTTCACTTGTTCTATGATGGGTTTGGAATCCACCATTTTTAACTCTAGAAACTTTGGTAATGCGAATTTCTTTACGCCTTTAGACTTATAAGTCTTTTTCGACATCAGTCCTACGCTTACAGCGTTAGGCACTGACGGGTTCACAATTCACATACCACTTCCAAATATAATTTGAGGCGCCAACTCACTTGAATCGATTTTCACTTGACCCGTATCTACCATCAATGGTTGTCACGATCGGTGCATCTTTGTTTTGAACATTGATCAAAACTTGTTGTCATTGTTAGTCATACTTAAATTGAATCTGTTCACAAAAAAAAAAAGCGAATTAGTATATTAATCAAAACCAAACACACAAGTTCAAAATTATTATGCAAATGATTAACTAAAATTGCATAAACATATTCAATATTATTTTTTCTACAGTTAAATAATTTAGAATATCAACCAATGCAAACGTGATTTTCCAGATAACCACAAAAGCACTTAAGCTTACAATATTCTAGAAATACTCAAGTCTAGATGATCAAAGATTCAAGACAATGACGTGCTCTCATAGTTGCTACATAATTAACAAAACCTGAATCGAACCCGGTTACTTATAACCAAGCCAGCCAAATTAATAAAAAATTCAGCCAGTGTTCAGGACTCAAATTAACGAGTAATTTAGAACTAACAACCAAGTCATCCAGAGCCAAACCGATTCCTTGTAAACCGGGGCAATAAACAAAATCAAGCCTTTGTTAACAGAGCGATCATTGTTTATATCACCATCAAATCTCAACAAAAACCTGTTCTTATCAAAAACTCAACAAATAATCAATTTTTTCGTTAGTATAATAACGAAAATTAAAAAATTAAGATCGTAGAAGCAAAATTTCTACAATATTGCAAAACTGAATATGTTTAGATTAATGATAAAAATAGGATACAAAATTTCATAAATTGATATCAAAAATATGATGACCGAAGAACGGTTTGTGTGGAGGTGAGACACTCTTTCCATAATTCTTTAATTGCCCGTAATGTGACGGTTTTCGATATAACTAAAAACCCCAGAATACAACCACACGATCGACTATTTCGCAACACTCGAAAATAAAAGTTAACGAACTATTATTCTATGTGTACTCTCAGACACCAAACAAAACAAACATGTGAAGGATTTATATTGTTCAACCGTATGATCATGTTAATGATCATGTGTTCGAAACTATTAGAAGATGGAGGAAGACTGGATTATATAGCCTACGATAATTCTACTCCTCGCAACATTTTCTCCGTGGAATTGAGTGAAACTTGCATTCTAATGAGCGGAGGGTCTCCTACCAATGTCACCACCTGATTATCAACCTTAAAACTGAGCCTATGCAGACCTCAGTTGGTTCTTATCTCACCTAAAGTCGCCAGCCAAGAGTATCTGAGCACCACATCCGTTGTTCCCAGATCAAATAACATAAATTCCTCCATTATCTCAATCTCTGGTGTAACGCACCCGGTCATTGGTCAACGACCGTTGACCAGAGACGCTATGTACCGCCTCAAGAACAACCGATCCTAAGGCCCAAGAACGGATCAAGGGACCTAAGACCAGCTGTTCCCGGGATAGTTGACCAAAATGATTGGGTCCTAAGACTTTGCAACCCGAACCAAGCTAGTGCGGTTGTTCCGGTTTGGACAAGACCACGCAACAGTGTCACTTGCAACTTTTAGAAAAACATTCCCTTTTTATACTTAGTATATATCATATACGAAAAACTCTTGGAAAGCTATATATGTCGGATCCGAGGTTCAAAACCGTACATAATACATATTAAGGATTTGCAAGATCAACGGAAAACCTACTCTGGTGTGCCTAAGTCCAAAGCAGCCCGCTAAAAGCTTTCCCTCTGAGGTTGCCTGCAAACAAAAGTGGTGGAATGAACAATTTTAAAATTACTCAGTGAGCAGAGCCGATAAACAACCCACTTGAAACCCCAAAGCATCAAGGAAAAGAAACAAGCAACAAGAAATTTCAACAAGCATTTATCGAAGAACAATACAATAACAATGCAAGTCCTAAGGTAAACCGAGTCTATATGCAATGCAATTCGTTTTTAATTCCATTAAGGCCTTGCGAATCCAACAACTATTCCCGAAATTGGGATGTAAGACACAAACTCAAACAATTTCCCGAGTCGAAGTCCCATCTCAACTTGAATACATCGTCATGTATCACGGTTCATGGGAGCGACCCAATAATCGGCCATGGCGTGATAGAACGCCACACGTCTTTCTTCGGGAACGAAGGACCGCTACATCATGATACCACACATGATGCAATCCAAATTATACTAGAGCATTAGGTTAAATGCAAAATGATACCACACATGATGCACATCCAATAACCTAATGCATAAACAATCGATCAACATAACAATGCACCTATTGGTACTGTTATAACCACAACGATCCAAGGATATGATCAACCATGTACTACCATTTTAAACCTTCAACATGGCAATGTTAGCTCATTAAACCACCAACGCAGCAATTTTGAATGGGATGCAAAAAAAATTAACGGAATAGTAAACACCGCTTTACAGGTAATTAACTCTGTTCCAAAACAGTTAACTCCGTTGTACGGTTTAATGAAACGTGTTGATTTAATTAAAATAAAATAAAACACATGTTTTATTTGAAAACAAAACACGGGTTATGGTCAACAAAATAAAAACTCCCAAATCGATTTGGGAATTAAGGTTTTTAAAGGGAAAAAAAATTTGGGTTTCTTGTCGATATCGTCGATTAGCAGAGGAATTGCAGAGTTGCGGTTTGATAAGTGATTAGAGATGGCTTAAAGTTCAAGTTTTTCAAACATTTAATCTAATAACGACAATGGTGTTGTTTGTAATTGTAATCGGACAAGCAAGATCGTGAGGGCTTGGACGAAAGATAACCCTAGACGGCGGTTTTATGGTTGTCCAGGCAGTAAGGTTGCTCAAGGATACAAAAATTGCAATTTCTTTCGTCTGAGTGATTTAGAGAAACCAAATCTATGGCAATTTTTAGCTTTGTTGGAGGCAAGAGACGTAATGCTTGAACAAAAAGAGGAGATTAGGAAGTTAAAGGATGTTGTACGAGCAGGAAGCCGGGACACTGAAAATATTGAAGACCTAAGTGCAGTGGAGAAAGTGTTAAAGCTCACTTGATAACAATGCGAAGGGCTCAAAAGAGACGTCTTGATTCTAACCGAGAGGAGCATGATTTCCCGTAATGTCCTCCTATCAATAACCATTGGATTTACTATGACTCTTGAATTCATAATTGGGATGTGGAAGCAGTAGAAGATAGCTTTGTCAATGAAGATGATGATGTTGTTTTACTTAGTAGTTTGGGTTGTTTTTGGTATGCAACTTGTTATGCTTGTTATCTTTCTGATTTTAGAAGGCAAAAGTCTATGTCTTTAAATATCTTTCATGGTTGTTGTGTTATGGTTTAATGGTTGTTAAGTTTTGCAAGTTGTTATGGTAACATTTGTAGTACTTAATATAAGTAGTTAACAAAACAAAACGTAGTAATCAGTTTTAGTGCCTTAAACAAGAAACATTCAACCCAAAATAGTACATAGTTCAGAATCCAAATTACTCCAAAACACAAATAAAGCTGATTAGGCACTGATGGAGTCTTGGATGGAGCTTGTGATCCCCTTGAAATGGACTTGAAAACATCAAACCTTTGAGCCGCAAAGAGACTCATCAGAGTTGTTGAAACTGTTGAAATATCTTTGACATTTGATATATCCAAAGGTGGTTCTCTCTTATGCTTCTTCGCTTGTGTTTTTCTAGAGACTCATGGTTGAGCACTTGATGCAGCAGGAAAAAAACCACCAGTGTTAGCTCCTTGGACAGACTCAGTGTTACTTGTACCCGTTGTGGTCTCCTTCTTTTTTCTTGGTTTTGTAGGGAGTTTTGTTCTCACCTAGAGCAAAAATAAAACTCAGAATCAATTGTTGTACAAATGTAAGTATAGACATCTATTCGATACTATAAACTTACGATTATCTTTTCGAGAAATTTTTGAAGCCTCCTGTAACATCCGCAAACTGAATTAGTGGTTTTTAGTGCTCGTGCCGAGCAACACATGTGGTGTGTTGATCAACACGAAGGATTGTTGAGTGTCGATCGACATGGTTTCAGTGTCGCTCAACACTTGTATTTTCAGAATTGGGTGATTAAGTTTAAATTACAGTTTTTGGCTTGTTTTAGGGATTTTAAGCCCTAGGTCTTGTTTATAAGTCACGGGATTAAGTGGTTGCCAAGACATTAAGCTAAAAGAGAGAGTTTTTTTAGAGAAAATGGTAAGTTGATCGTTGATCATAGGATTTTAAGAAGAGATCGAATACATTTATTGTTCGTGAGACTCGAAAGTGTTTTTGAGCCGTTCCTTGTCTTGTTCTCGAGTGCTAGAAGGTCTGGTCGTGTGTATTGTTGCCTCATTCAAATCCTTTTTCGTTTCCAAAAGCTAAGGTGAGTTCACAACCATAGGTTTCTAGGCTATGACGGATTTTTTGATGTTTCGTGATGATTTTATGGTGGATTCTTGCGTGAATTGAATTGTGGTCATTGATGTGTGATTCTGGATTTTTGTGGTTTGATGTTTTGCAGGTTTGCGATTTGTAATTCTTGGAATCGCGTTGAGAGAGGAGAAACGCGATTTTGATGCAATTACAGAGGCGTGTCGATCGACACCAAGAGGGTGTCGAGTGACACAAGTGCTAGTAGCATGTGGATCGACATCATTGTGGTGTCGCTCAACACGAGCACTTGATTCGTGTTGATCGACACCTTGCTGGTGTCGCTCAACACGAGCACTTGAGCCGTGCCGATCAACACGACCAGTTTTTGGTTCCGAATTGTTTTAAAATGCCATGTTGTGTTTTTGGTGGATTGTGATAACTATGTTGTTGTTTATAATGTTGCATGAGCCTGCTTGTTACGCCAGTTGATAGTATAACCGGCTCACTAAGTATTTATGAAATACTTACGCAACTCTTATTTCCATGTGTTATCGGTAAAAGAAATGTGTGATCACGGAATCACGGCTAGTTAAAGAGGATGATTAGGGTTGTTAGTTTAATCATTTAAGCCTAGTGAACCTGGTGTTTAGGTTGCTAGCATTTTCTGTTTCAGTTAATGGAAATCAATTTGGTTGAATTTTATATTTGGTTTTAATATTTGTTGGATTATTTTTATGAGAACTTCTGCAATTGTTTAAATAGCTGTAGAAAGTTAGTATTTATGTGAATAATAACCTGAGCTATTAATTAAAAAAAAAAAAAAAGTGTTGGTTGTTTTATTTTGGTATCAGAGCCATTACGTTTTTAGGACTGTAGATTGGATGATTTAGACTATGTGGTTAATTGTTTATAGATGATTAGACAATTCGTAGTCTTAGATCATCTTCCTTTCAAAGAGATTTTCGCGGTAAGTTGGATTTTATTGATTGTGACTTCTTGGTTGCTCAGTTTTTCTATTCTCTGCTAGTGCAGACAGATGGATAACAGAGCTAGAGGTCGTGGCATAGATAGGGGTCGTGGTAGAGGCCGTGGTTGTAGTAGAGGACCACTGCCAGAGTCTTCGAATAGCGTGGCTGCGAATGCTACGGGGGTGTCAGGACTTTGACGCATCATATGGGATCTGTGAGTACCAGTGTGGGTACCGGGTTGGCTGGTGGTGGAGCGGCCCCATGTGGGGGTGCTGCTCCGGTTCAGGATCGTCTGGAGGGTTTGATGACACAATTATTGGGGCGGGTTCAGGCGAGGATTCTGGGGCTGGCTCCAGCAGGACCTCTGGTGGATTGCAGAGGTTGAGCAGCTGAGGGATGCAGGGGTTGAGCAGCCGAGGGCTGCAGTTGCTGAGCATCCTCCCTATCTTGTGATGATGGGACATATGCAGAAAATTGGTACGTCTTTCTTTTCAGGCAGATTTGGGCCAGAGGAAGCTGAGGAGTGGCGCTTGAGAGTGGAGCGTAACTTTCGATTGATTCGATGCCTTGCTGAGTATCTTGTCGATTTGGTCGTTTACTATCTTAGTAAAGCCGCTCATTTGTGGTGGAGATCAATCGAGACTAGGAGAGCTGTTTGGACCTAGGATGAGTTCTTGGTCGAGTTCAACGCTAAGTACTTTCCTCGGGAGGCGAAGGATCATCTTCAAACAAAATTGATGGAGCTAACTCAGAGACAGAGTATTGTGCGAGAGTATGATGTTGAGTTTAGCAGAATGGTGGTTTATTTTGTAGCTATTCCACCAGTGGTTGCTCCTCTTGTTCAGTCGAGGAGACAGCAGCAGCAACAACATTCTCGAAGTTCTGGTTTGGGCGAAGGTGGAAAGCCTACACATGGTCAGAAGAGGAGGTTTAGGAGGCAGCCAGAGTGGTCGCGGTTGTTATGGGTGCGGAAGCACATAGCATCGTGTGGCAAGCTGTCCCAAGAAGGAGGCATCTCGAGATGCCAAGGTGTGTTTTCATTGCAGAGAGCCAGGGCATATCAGGCCGATGTGTCTCAAGTTGCAGCAGATGGTTGTGGCAGTGGTTCAGTCAGTGGGAGTGCAGCTTGTGGGGCAATTGGTGGCACTGCAGCCTTTGAGTCAGATTGGACTAGTACTGCAAGTTTATGCACCAGCTGAGGCGGGGCAGCATTGTGGTGCGCAGATCACTCTGGAGCATCGAACTGCTTTATTACTCGGGCGCATTGAACTGCTTCATTACTCTGGAGCATGCCGACTGCATTGGCATCCAGAGCAGTGCGGGTGAGCTTTTAGGCTTGGTTAAAGAGGTTGGAGGAGGATTCTTAGCTACTTTCGGTCGTGCTAGAGCATTAGATGTTCAGACTGTTAGGGAGTCGATGCCAGCAGATTTGGTGATTAGTTTAGTGAAGTTGTACGATGTGATTATGTGGATGGATTGGCTATCGTATTACAGAGGCCATCTGGACTGTTATCAAGACAAAGTCATTTTTGAGCGCGACTAAAGGAAGTTAGTGTTTTAGGGAGTGAGACCTACAACTGGAGTCTTGTAATCTTGGTTATTCAGGCGGAGCAGATGATAGCGCGGGGTTGCAAGGCGTATTTGGCTACATTTCCATGCCGGAGTCTAGAGGTGAGGTTGTTATCGAGGAGATCCGAGTTGTTTGAGATTTTGAGGATGTGCTTCAATCGTTGCAGGGATTACCATCGTCTTGGTCTGATCCTTTCACGATTGAGTTAGAGCCAGGGACAACTCTGATTTCTAAGGCTCCTTATAGGATGGCTCCAGTAGAGTTAGTATAGCTAAAGAAGCAGCTCGAGGACTTATTAAGGAAGGGCTTTATTCGACCGAGTGTTTCGCCAAGGGGAGCACCGGTTTTATTTGTGAAGAAGAAGGATGACAGATTTTGATTGTGTATCAATTACCAAGTTACTGTGAAGAACAAGTACCCTCTGCCAAGGATAGATGAGTTATTGGACCAGCTGAGGGGTGCTATTTGGTTCTCCAAGATAGACTTGGCGTCAGGTTATCATCAGATGTCGATAAATGAGGTAGATGTTCGTAAGATAACGTTTAGGACGAGATACAGACATTTCGGCGGAGGGAGTTGTTGTGGATCCGGCGAAGATACATGCTATTCGTGATTGGCCTAGACCGAGTAACGCCACCGAGATCAGGAGTTTTCTTGGTTTAGCTAGTTATTACAGGAGATTTATCAAGGAATTTGCGAGTATGGCGTAGTCTATAACAAAGTTGACCGGGAAAGATGTCCCGTTTGTTTGGTCGCCGGAGTACGAGGAGAGCTTTGCAAGGCTCAAGGAGATGTTGACGAGTACCCAAGTATTGGCATTACTCGAGTCGGGGATGCTTTATACAGTGTACACTGATGCTTCAGGAGTTGGGTTGGGTTGTGTTCTGTTGCAGGAGGGTAAGGTTATTGTGTATGCCTCAAGGCAGTTGCAGGGCGGTGAGCGTAATCGCCCTACGCATGATCTTGAGTTAGGAGCAGTGGTTTTCGCTCTGAAGATTTGGAGATCATACCTTTATGGCCGGAAGGTGCAGATTTATACGGATCACAAGAATCTGCAGCATATCTTTACTCAACCGTTGATGAATATGAGACAGAGGCGCTGGGTTGAGTTGTTGGCGGATTATGATCAGGCCCGGCCCTCGAAGGAAGCTGAAGAAGCAGCAACTTCCGGCCCCAAATATTATCAATATATTTCGGCCTTATATTGTCGAAAATTGTCTTTAGTGTAGTGGTAAATTCTTGTGGTATTTTTAATTTTGGCCCCGAGTTCGAATCTCCATATTGTGGTTGTAGTTTTTTTTTTTTTGTGGTTGAACCTATTTAATTAAGAAGTCCAATGGGCCAGAGTCTAGGTGGAACTTTTTAAAAAAGCTTTAGTTTTACATTTATTTTATGTTTAACAAAATAGTTATATTAATCTAGAATAAATCAATTAAAGAAACAATTAAAAAAAGCCTAAAACATAAAACGTGATTGTCTAAAGGAAAAAAACCTAAATTACAAATCGTTCATCTTTCTTCCTTCAAAGTTTTGGCAAAGCAAAGTAGCATAAGCAAGTCTCATCATCTCCCTTCAGGTTTGTTGATATTCATATCACATGTTCAATTTCATAACTTGTATTGTAAGTAATATGTGGAATGCGTTTAGAATCTTTCCGAGTTTGATTCTCCATATATGAAGTCTAGGATTAAAGGCATTTTGCTTTAAAGATTCAATTAATCATTTTTTTTTTACTTTTAGCTTGTTTATTCATTATGTTTATGTGATGATTTTGGTTGCAATACAATGTCTCCAAATCGAATAAGAAAAGAGGTGGGAGGCGCATAAAAACAAAGAAAAAAGAGGAGACAAGAAGCATTAACAAAATCATTAGCTAATTCCATGTTAAAGTATGTCAAAAGATCTAAACCTTCTAAAGCTGATGAACCTTTAGAAAAAGAGATTAACAGAGGAAGTGAAGAAGGTGATAGTTTAGAACATGATCAAACTAAAAACATTGGTGAAGAGAATGAGAGTGATCAAGTTGGTAATGCAGATAGTGTTAAGGAATATCAAATAGGTGGAGATATCAGTAATCCTGGAAATTGGGGAAAAAAATGATAATAGAATGGGAGATTTTTTTTGTTTAAAAGGGTCCAATGGCAAGACCTCCGATTGATTATTATTTCGATAGAGATTATCTTGGTAGGTGTTTTTCACATTCGTGTTATACAAGAGAAATTGAGAATAGCGAAAAGCAAGATAGAAGATGGTAATTTACTCAACGGTAAAATATAGGATCTTTTGTTTTGTTGTAAATTATTCTTGCAAGAAAAAAAGGCCAATCTTTTGGCAATTAATGGATCTGATGATTGGAGAAATGTTTTAAAGACGCTCAAGGGACATGAAAAAGGCCATAAACATACTACATGTATGGTTAAGTGGATGGAGCTAGAAGAGATTCAGGAAAAACACTGGAGAGATGTGTTTTTGAGGATAATTGCATTGGTAAAAGGTCTCGCTAAAAAAAATATTGCATTTCGTGGAAGTAGTGAAAAGATGTATGAGGATGATAATGGAAATTTTTTGGGCATGATTGAGGTATTTGCAGAGTTAGATCCAGTGATTATGGAAACTCATTATCATTATTTGAGTCACATAATTCAGAATGAGTTGATAGAGATGCTTGGGAATGGGATCAAACAAATGATTCTAAAGAAGATCAAATCTGCAAAGTACTTTTCAGTAATTCTTGATACGACTCCTGATATCAGTCATTGAGAACAAATGTCCATAGTTATCCGATGTGTGGATATTTTTTGAGACTTCACCAAAGATTGAAGAATTCTTTTTAGGGTTTTCTTGGAAGTAAAAGACAAAACTGGTGAAAGGCTTTTTGATACCGTTCAAGATGTGCTACTTGATTTTGGGTTGAGTATAGATGAAATTAGAGGGCAAGGTTATGATAATGGGTCAAACATGAAAGGAAAAAATAAAGGAGTACAAGGTAGGCTCCTTGAAATTAATCCAAGAGCAAGTTACACACCGTGTGGTTGTCATAGTTTGAATCTTGTGCTTTCAGATATTGCTTCCTCATAAGAACTAGTGATATCGTTTTTTGGAATTGTTCAGCGAATCTATTGTTTTGTTTGCTTCATCTACAAATATTTGTGAAGTGTTCAGAGAGATTGTGAATGGTATTACAATCAAAACATTATCACAAACTCGTTGGGAGATTCACGTCAAATGCGTTAAAGCAATACAATTACAAGCTCCTAAGATACGAGATGCTTTGTTTTATTTGGCGGATTACAGCGACAATCTGAAAACAAGAAGAGATGTTTTTTTTGAATGATTATTTGGTATGAGCTTTTATTTGGTATACCAAACAATACAATTACAGGCTCTTGCAATGAGCGAAATCCATGGAATTGGGAGTTTTGAGTTTTTTTTTTAATGATTATTTGGTATGAGTTTTTGTTTGTGGTTAACAAAGTAAGCAAGGTTATGCAGTCCAAAGATATAGATATTGATATTGCCATTTTCCAGTTGAAAGGATTTATTGCTTTTTTCAAAGACTATAGAGAAACAGGTTTTCAAGCAGCAAAAGCAGAAGCTGAACAAATTGCTATTGAGATAGAAATTGATCCAATATTCTCTGTAAAAACAAAACATCTCAGAAAAAGAAAACGACATCATGATGAAGAACCTGAAAAGGATGGAGAAGATGTGACGTTAACAGCGGAAGAAAATTATTGGGTCAACTATTTCATCAAAATTGTGGATCAGGGTTTGGTTTTTTTTTAAACAAGATTCGACCAGCTCCAAAGCTATGAAAAGACTTTTGGATTTTTATTTGACTTGAAGAAGTTGAAGTTGGCAAATGATGACACATTGAGGGTTTCTTGTGTCAACCTTGAAAGCTTTTTCAAGCATGGTAATCATTCTGATATTGATGGTAATGAATTATTTTTGGAGCTAAAGCTTTTAAAAAGTAGTTTACCTAAAGAGATTGAGAAGGTTGTCTAGATATTGGATTCTTTGAAAAAGATGAAAAGTTGTTATCCAAATACATGGATTGGGTACCGCATAATGATGACGATTCTACTTTCAGTTGCCTCTGCCGAAAGAAAATTTTCGAAGTTAAAGCTCATAAAGTCTTATCTATGATCAACAATGTCACAAGAGAGATTAAATGGTTTAGCGATGGTATCGATTGAAAGGGGCATGGCTGTTAAACTTGACTATACAAGTTTGATGAATGAATTTGCGAGTAAAAATGTGAGGATCATATTTCAAGAATAATGTATTTTTCTATCATGTTTCTAAATATTTACAACTTCTGTTTTAAAATATTTACAACTTCTTCTTATTATACCATGGATTTTTTTGTCAATTTTTTTTAAAACATATAATAAATGTGTAAAACCGTCCCTTTTTTTCTTTCGCTTCCAATCTTTAAAAACTCAGGACCAGCACTGATTATGATCAAGAGATTATTTACCATCCGGGTAAGGTCAACCAGGTGGCAGATGCTCTGAATCGGAGGAGAGTTGATTCGATTCGGGAGTAGGAGGTGGAGGCCTTTGTGGGCAAGATTAGCACTTTGTGATTGTGTGCTATGTTGTAGGAGCCTTTGGGATTAGAGGTTGTTGATCAGGCTGATCTTCTGAGCAGGATTCGAGTAGCTCAGGAGAGTGATCCAATATTGGTTAAGGCATCGAGGGTTGTTGGGTCTGAGTATCAGGTCTCTCTCAATGGGACTATTCTTATTCGCGGCGAGTGTTTGTACCTAAGGACGAGGTTTTGCGGCGGGAAATTTTGAGTGAGGCTCTTGCGAGCAAGTTTTTGATTCATCCGGGAGCAACTAAGATGTATCATGATCTTAAGCGGTACTATCACTGGGTCCGGATGAAGAGAGACATGAATGATTGGGTCTCAAAGTGCTACATATGTTCGTTGGTTAAGGCTGAGCATCGGTTTCCAAGCGGGTTATTGCATAGTTTACCCATTTCGGAGTGGAAGTGGGATATGATCATGATGGATTTCGTGGTAGGATTGCCTAACTCAAGGACCTATGATGCGATTTGGTTGATTGTAGACCGTTTGACAAAGTCTGCACATTTTCTGACCATTGACAAGACTGATGGAGCTGTGGTTTTGGCTAAAAAAATTGTGAAGGAGATTGTGAGGCTGCATGGATTGCCAGCCAGTATTGTGTCAGACCGGGATCCTAAGTTTGCGTCTGAGGTTTACAGAGCTTTTTAGACAGAGATGGGCACTAAGGTGCATATGAGTACGACATATTATCCGCAGACTAATGGGCAGTCGGAGAGGACTATTCAGGCCTTAGAGGATTTACTGCGGATGTGTGTTCTAGATTGGGGTGGTCATTGGGCTTATCATATGTGTCTGGCTGAGTTTGAGTATAACAACATCTTTCAGGCGAGTATCGCGTTGGCTCAATATTAGGTATTGTATGGGAGGCCGTGTAGGACAACTCTATGATGGTCCCAAGTGGGGGAGAGGAGCATTTATGGTGCGACCTATGTTCAGGAAATGACGGAGAAGATTCGTGTTTTAAAGCTGAACATGAAGGAGGTTCAGGATCGGCAGAGGAGTTATGCCGATAAGCGGCGGAGAGAGGTTGAGTTTGCAGCTGAAGGTCGTGTATATCTTAAGAGGGCTATGTTAAGGGGTCCTAACAGATCCATAGCATAGAACAAGTTGAGTCCGCGGTTTATGGGTCTGTTCCCGGAAGTGGAGCGAGTTTACCGGTGGTGTACAGGTTAGAGTTATCTTCAATCATGAAGGCATTTCATAAGGTTTTTCATGTGTCAATGTTGAGGAAGTGCCTGTATGAGTCGGAGGAGTTGGTGGCTAAGATTCTGAAGGATCTTCAGCCTGATTTAATGGTAGCAGCGAGACCTTTGAGGATTCTCGAGAAGAGAGAGAAGGTCCTGCACCGGAAGAGGATACCGTTGCTGTGAGCCTTGTGGGATTGTAACGGTGCAGAGGATGAGATGTGGGAGCTAGAGACAAAGATGAAGTTGAAGTTTGGGAAGTGGTTCGACAAGCAGGTCGCAACTTGAGCTTACTTTTATCCTTGTGGTTCCAGATTTTTGTATTAGCATGTTGCTATTGTGGTTTGTTACATGTATTTTTTTTTTTTTTTTGTAACGATATACATTTTTTGAAATTTATAAGATGGAGTTCCTTATTTTTTTCCTGTTTATTATAAGATGTTTGATTCTTATAAGTGATGTTGTTGGTTGACCTGTGTGGGTTGTGTTTTGGATAATATTCCGGGTGGGAAATAACGAGTTTAGCCATGTGGGCAGATCTAGTCATAGATGTTTAGAGAAGTTTTAGAATTTATTACTCTAGGGACAGTAGCATTTCCAAATAACTCATTATCGTTTTGGGAGACAAGTGGGTCTCTGACGGATCTACGTGTGATGGGTGGCTCTCAGTGTAGTATTGAGGTTGTACTTATCGATGACGGGTGGGTCTTGGTGTAGTACAGTGAGATGCTTACTTATCTGTGAGAAGTTGGTCTCAGTATAAGTATCAAGAGACGGGTGGGTCTCTTGTGGGGAATGTGTTTCCCCTGCATTTCTTTTGGAGATAGTGGTTCTCCGGAGACTTATCTGGGACAGGTGGATCTCAGTATAAGTCTAGAGGAAAAAGTAGTTCCATATATGCCATGAGTGCATGGTACGTTGGTTGCTAAAGGATGTGTCCTGAGAGCAAGGTAGTGTAATAATGAGTTAGGTGTAGTGAATATCTGAGAAAACGTGTGTATACACATAGGATTAGACGTGAGTGGAGGGATTGGGTGAGGATCTCTAGTGCTTTTGACTAAGTGGGGCCGAGTTTTCGGTCTTTTGGTAGATGCGTTTGTGGAATTTGAGGTCGAATCTAGATTAGTGGGGGAATATTGTAACATCCGCAAACTGAATTAGTGGTTTTTAGTGCTCGTGTCGAGCGACACATATGGTGTGTCGATCGACACGAAGGATTGTTGAGTGTCGATTGACACGGTTTCAGTGTTGCTCGACACTTGTATTTTCAGAACCGGGTGATTAAGTTTTTAATTATGGTTTTTGGCTTGGTTTAGGGATTTTATGCCCTAGGTTTCGTTTATAAGTTGCGGGATTAAGTGGTGGCCACAACATTAAGCTAAAAGAGAAAGTTTTCTTAGAGAAAAGGGTGATTTGATCATTGATCATAGAGTTTTAAGAAGAGATCGAATACCTTTATTTTTCGTGGGACTCAGAGGTGTTTTTAAGTTGTTCCTTGTCGTGTTCTCGAGTGCTAGAAGGTCTAGTCATGTGTGTTGTTGCCTCATCTGAATCTTCTTTTCGTTTTCAAAGGCTAAGGTGAGTTCACGACCATAGGTTTCTAGGCTATGAAGGATTTGTTGATGTTTCGTGATGATTTTTTGATGGATTCTTGCGTGAATTGAATTGTGGTTATTGGTGTGTGATTGTGGATTGTTGTGGTTTCGATCGTTTGCAGGTTTGCGACTCGTAATTCCCAGAATCGCGATGAGAAAGGAGAAACGCGATTCTGGTGCAATTACAAAGGCGTGTCGATCGACACCAGGAGGGTGTCGAGTGACACGAGTGCTAGTAGCGGTCGATCGACATCATCGTGGTGTCGCTCGACACGACCAGTTTTTGGTTCCGAAATATTTTAAAATGCCTTGTTGTGTTTTTGGTGGATTTTGATAACCATGTTGTTGTTTGTAATGTTGCTTGAGGCTGCTTGTTGCGCCAGTTGATGGTATGACCGGCTCACTAAGTATTTATGAAATATTTACGCAACTTTTATTTCCATGTGTTGCAGGTAAAAGAAATGTGTGATCGCAGAATCAAGGCTAGTTGAATAGAATGATTAGGGTTGTTAGTTTAATTGTTTAAGTCTAGTGAACCTGATAGGTTGCTAGCATTTTGTGTTTCAATTAATGGAAATTAATTTGGTTGAATTTAATATTTGGTTTTAATATTTATTGGATTATTTTTATGAGAACTTCCGTGATTGTTTAAATAACTGTAGAAGGTTAATATTTATGAGAAAAATAACCTGAGCTATTAATTAAAAAATATATATGTTGGTTGTTTCACCTCCCACGTTTTTTTTTTTTGCCCCTCTACTACCAATGCTTCATTCTTACAAATACGATATTGTGTCCCGTTTGACCAAATTTGTTGCAATGTTGTATTCTCCCATGTTTGGTTGATTTGCTAGCGTTTTGTAGATCCTTAAAAGGTTCTTTCCTTCTGTCACATGTTCTAGGTCTTCCTATTGACTTCCTAACCTCTGGAATACCAATTAGTGGCTTCTCTACTTCTGCCCATAAGTCTTTACCATTGACTAGTTTGGTATTATCTGCATAAGTACTCCTCATGACACAAGTTTGATAGTAATTAGCAATGTTTTTAAACCCGGTCCAGACATCGAACAGGACTACCTATCGGACCACCGAGTCATTGGTCTAACCGCGGATCAACCCCGAGTGAATCAGTTATTAAACTTATATATATATATATAAACTCTTTAGCTTATTAATATCAAAGAGGAGGAGACACCTAATAATAACCATAAGTGAACATTAAAAACTTAAATTAAACCAAAAGAATATAATTATAAATCATGAATGCCATAGTTATATGATGGTGCATCAAAACCCAAACCGCCCATTCAACCAACCGATTCGCTGGTTAATAGCGTATTTTTCCAGATTTTTACTGACTTTTACTAATTTTTAAATAGCCACTTTTCCACCAAACCCAAACCGTAATATTGATGAGGTCGTGGTTCAATCGAGCGAACCAGGCGGTCTGGTCCGGGCCTGAAAGCATTTGAATTTAGCAACATATTGTTCAACATCTGCTTGGTTGTCATTTATAACACATATAGCATGCTTACAAGGTATTCCTATCATCAATGAAAACCTGAAGCTTACCATTATTGTTCCTCTAATCTATGAATACCATTAATATTAAAAAAATCCGAGTACGAAGACATACCTATTAGATCCACCGTAGTGGATTATCAATTGAATATTCTTCGGGTCACTGTAAAATCACGAAAGACTCGGTCAAATAAACCCACAAACTAAAAGCACAAGATTTTAGACGAAACAAAATTTAGTGAAATAGGAAACGAAAAGGAAAAATTAGTGAAAACGGAATCAATCTTACCCCATCTTGACTCTAAATCGAACTGTATCTCCGCAATTCCCGTGCTAATCGACGATATCGACGAGAAACCCATAAATTTTCTTTTCCCTTCAGAACCCTAATTCCCAAATCGATTTGGGGGTTTTGATTTTTTTTTCTGCAGACCCCATGTGTTGTTGTGAAATAAAACATGTGCTTTATTTTAATTTAATTAAATCAACACGTTTCATTAAACCGTACAACGAAGTTAACTGTTTTGGAACAAAGTTAATTACCCGTAAAAGGGTGTTTACAATTCCGTTAATTTTTTTTGCATCCCATTCAAAATTGCCACGTTGGTGGTTTAATGAATTAACATTGCCATGTTGAAGGTTTAAACTGGTAATACTTGACCGTCGAGGTTTAAAATACTAGTAATTACCACATTGGAGGTTTTTTATGCGATTTTGCCTTATATGTATCCTTTATTTTCAATGAAACCACATTACCAAACTTATGTTTATTTTTTTTTATTTGGTTGGGACAAACTTTTGTTTACTAACCCCAATGTAATTATGATAATAGTACCAAAAGTTTAAAGGACGAATAAGTGTACTGCCTAGAAATGATATTTTTTAGGCGAAGGATTTAGGGATTATCAAGCATCAAAAATGCTTCACCTTCGAAATTGGTTGCCCCATCATCTCCCTTTGCTTTATTACCAAAACCTTTTGAACCAAACACTAACAAACGGAACGAAGACTAGTATATGTTGAGAGAACCACCAACGATAACTTATAACTAATTGATTGTTTTATATTCTTTTGTCTAGTGCATAAACCAAAAGGAAGAAACAAAAAGAATAGAGAAACAGCTAACTAGAGAGAGATAAAATAAAGTTGTGAAAAAGAAGAAGATTGCAAGAGTAAGATCGAGAGCGGTAACAAGTTTATTTTTTAATCAAGGGGTGAAAATGATTGGAAAACGATTAACCAAAAGAGAATCCATGTGAAAAAAATAAAATAATTAATCTAGGTTGAAGTCTCGTAACGAGTGGATGGTTTTATGACATTTTCGTATTATGATAGCTAATGGGTATGTGTAAATTGTTCCTCTATGAAACATTGTGTCTTTTTAATTATCTTGTTTGGAGAGACATGAACGAAGAAAGTAATTTATCCTCATGGCGACAATGCAAAAAATTCGATGATAACAAAAACATACAATACTAAACATTTAGTCGATTATGAAATCTGAAAACCAGCTAAAACCCCTATTCAAAAAATCGGCCGTCTAGCCGATTAATCGCTGTCGGACACTCTTTTGGATTTTTTGAAAAAACTGTTTTTCATCATTTTAAGTTCAAAATCGATTAAAACTTGATGGATCTGTCATATTTTGATATTAAGAACATGAAAAAGTAAAAAAAAAAAAGGAAGAATAACGTGAGAAAATTGAGCATATATGTCGGCTAGGGTGCAGAAATCTTTTTCCTTCATGAGGAAGACGAGGGCAATTTTGTCATTTTGTATTTCATTAAAGTAAATACGCAGAAACATATCAAAAAGGCAGATGAGAAATTTGAACACGCATTCTCAATGTATACTTAGTCTCATCGTACCACCACACTATCTTAACTAATTGCTATTTATCCGCAAAAATAATATATATATTATATTTCCTTAAAATGTGTAAAACTAATCCCCTATTAATCCCCGTTTAATCTCCGATTTTCTCATTAATCGTTAGGCTCACTCCGTCCGCCCGATTAACGCCTAGCGAATTTTTGAACATTGGCTAAAACTAATGAACCCAAAACAAAGATCTAAAGAAGGTTAACTACAAAGGAGAAAAATAACTACATTGTGTAAAGGCATATAAGAATCCATTCTCTCGCCGTCTTTGCAAATGAATAAGCAAAGTAGATAAGTGATGTCATCAAAAAATTCTAAAAGGACAGATTTTTTAAGGAAAACACATGTTCCTCCTCTACTTGGACAATATTGGGAAAATTTTATGATGATGAATTTTGACAACTCCGTACGAGCAAGTTAACTAAATCATGAAGAATTAGACAGAAGAGAAATAACAAAGGCATAACAAGATAATTGGAAAACATACATATTAGTGTAAATTTAATCAATCAATAATCTTGATCATAATTACAAACTACAAAAAAAAAAAATCATAATCTCAAAAGCCTAGATATCAATTATGTAATCGAGAATGGTGGAAACAGCAACGAGAAGGAATCGTGAAGGTGAGGAGAAAGGGGTGAAAAGTGGGTGTAGGTTGATGGTACATGAGAGATAGACCTCAATTTCGCTTGAACAGGTTTATGGGTTTAAAAAAAATTTGAGTGTGAAACACGTTCATAGGTATTAGAATGAAAACTGGAGACAAAAAAAAAATCCGTGAATCGCTGCGACTGAAAGGACGCAATCTGGTTCTAGAGATGCATTCATTCGAGAGGGATAGGACGCAAACTTTTCTGAAATGATTATTTGAGATTTTTTTATTAAAACTAAATTTCAGCCGTTAGATTTATTAACCAAAACAATTTGAATCGTTGGATTAGATTTTTTTTTCCTATAAAAGAAAAGTGACGTCATCAACCTTAAAAAACTGGTTTCCTATAGATAACTAAAAAAACTCATTACTAAAGAAAAATAATTTGTTTTTCTTCTTCATCCGATCCCCTTCCTATTATTTGCAAAGTTGTTTTATTGATAGATGATTAGGTGTTTTATTGTTTTAATTTAATTGGTTCATTCTTCAAAAAATGATGACTTGGAATGGTGACATGGAATGGTGAAAAAGATGACATGGTTTTCACTATTTTAATTATTTGTTTAATTTTAAAACATATTTATATTTTCAGAATTAATAATTGGTTTATATGGTAGATTAATTTACGAAACATGTCTAGATAATTATTTGAGACATGTGAGATATTATTATGAGAAAACATGTGAGATATTATTAGACCGAAGATGTCTATCGTAAGAAACACTTTTCTCTCCGTCCCTCTCTGCTCCTTTCTCTCCAAACACTCCCAAATGATATTTTTCACAAGAAGTTAATGTGTTTTCATTTTGAAAAACTCTACAATTTTAGACCACTGATTCATTATACAATGAAGTTACTTTTGCCATTCATGATTCACAAGAAGTTAATGACATATGATTTTGTACTTAACTTTCCAGTATATTTTTGGTATATCAAATCAAATACTGTTTAATAATATTCAATTTTATATGTCCCTTCTCTATATTTATATGTGAAATGCACTAAACCTTCAATTTTAATTAATTGTCTAATAATATTTTCTTGTTGTCACGATCAAATCTACATTTGTGTATGAAAAAAACACACTAAATTTATATGTTAATTCTTGACATAAATTTATGTTAAAAATATAAATTTATATGTCACCATTTTTTTATTTTAATCAGTAATTTCTTTAAATATTTATAACATCAAATCTAAATAATTTTATATTGAATAAAATATTTGATAGATTCTAATTTGATTTTCGGGTTTAAAATGCATATTATCTAAGTTATAAAATATTTTAGTTCTCGGCCATAAATCATGAGATTTAGGTAGCCCTAACTACTTTAATCGTAGATATAAATAGTGTAACACTCATATATTTTATTCATCTCCTCCAAACATCAATATCCCTCACAACATTGGTATATATCTTAAATATATATTTTTTTTCATATACAATGTATAGTAACATATATAGTACTATTGAATTTACTTTTCGATTGATATGAGAAGAGTTGTCGTTCAAGATTACTTAATTACATAGAGGCTTCACCGGTGAAGAAGATTACATCAATTGCAGCCTTACAGTTCTATTAGAAATAGGTTGTTATTTAGATTTTTTTATACTTATAATATACAGAAATGAATCATTAATTTTTATTTACAATGCTCCATCTACATTGGTGTGTATTTTGTTTTTTCAAGATGACCTATCATTGCCTTACAATTACCAGAAAACCAAACAAAGATTTCATTACAAATTGTAACGCATAATTCAAAAAAAATGTTATAAATCAAGCAAGTGAAATAATTTTAGCAATAACTTAATGTCAAAAGTAGCAATTTTGATTGCAAGGAATAATTAGATAAGAAAAAAAAATGATCACAAAACATAAATAATTTTGTTATTGACAGAGTTTACAAATCATCATTTGTGCATGTGCAAGTACATCACCTAAGAAATAGAAGAAATGATCATTTTGTTTGTCTCCTCTATTTCTCACAAACATCTAAATTTTTTTACACGTATTAATTTTTTGCATGCTATAAGTTATAACTTATAACCATGCATGTTAAAAAAATTATAAAAGATAAAACCGCATTAATGAATATTAAAATTAATTTATATTTCTAAAAGTTTTCATACCCGCACACGGTGCGGGCCGATCACCTAGTTTTCTTTTAACACTAGAGTAAAACGCTCGCGATGCGAGAATTATTTAACTTATATTAAATAGTTATGTTTAAAAAATGTTTTGGAAAAAAATTATTATCTTCTTAATTCAAACCCTAACTTAGATAATGTAGTGATTAAAGTAATAGGTTCATATGTAATTTGAAAAAGTATAGTCTCATATCTCATATAATTTTAAAAAATTTGAAATCAATAAAGTATATACGCTTGATATATGTAAATATTGTTTAAATCATTAAACTATTTGATATAATAATTAAATCATACCACTAACCAAATCTTATTTATCTTTGTTTCTTCTCCTTGATCTAGTTCTCTTTTTATCTTTGATTAATTATTTTAGGTTCCTCATAGATATACATATTTTAAACCTCAGCATATATATATATATATATATATAATGATAGAAACATGGTCGTAACTATTTTTTAATTATATAGTTTGCTATTTTTTTTTCTTAATTTTTGATTTACGATATTAAAAACACTTACATATTTAAATAATTGACATGTGTTAGAATCTAATCGACTACTTAACAAGTGTCGCGATCTCGTGAGTTATAATTTTGCGCACTCTCTTTTATATAATAAGATAGTTGTCGGGACCCACCCAAGCTTGTATAACGCCTCTACTCACAATATTCATGCACGCGGTGAAGTTTTTGATTAAAGAATATCCTACTTGAGAAAAAAGATGGGATCTTGAGCTATATAAGAATAATTACTCATTCGCAATTTGTTTTCAATTGGAATCCTATGCAAAACTATAGTTTGAAAAAATTTTGTTTCTTCTAAACAAAGAAAAAAATGATACAACAATTAATGAATAACGAGTTAATCGGAATATTTTTATCCTTCGCTTTTCTCATATCCATTACATGTCTCCTCCACACCAAACGACGTCGTATACAACTGCCTCCGGGACCATATCCATGGCCGGTGATCGGCAACCTGCTTCAACTTGCACGTTTACCGCCACATGTCACGTTGGCAAAACTCTCACGTCGTCACGGGCCAATCATGACTTGTCGGTACGATTGTGGTCTCTTCAAGCCACGTAGCTCGAGAGATTTTCAAGAAGCACGACGCAGCTTTGGCCGGTCGGAAGATTTAGTAGGCGATGAAAGGATAAGGGAGCAATGCCGGATCTCTTATCACGGCTCAGTACGGTACGTATTGGAGGATGTTGCGGCGACTTTGCGCCACTCAGTTCTTTGTCACCCGTCGTCTTGATAAAATGAGTCATGTACGCTCTAGGTGCGTTGATCAGATGCTTAGGTTTGTCGAGGAAAGCGGCCAAAATGGTACGTATATTACAATGATATCATCAGAGTACTTTAAATCTATTTATTAAGTTTCATTGGTTTTTAATTCAAAATCAATTGAAAATGAGTGTATTGGTTCAAGTCCGTTATATATTAGTTCAAATTCATTATCACTTACAATGTGGGATATTCTTCACAATATATATGGGAGACAAAATTTGCATGGTTTAGTAGAGAGTTTTGTTTTAGAGTACTAAGTTTATGAAAATGAAAAATATTTAACTAGAGTTATTTTTTTATCTGCCTCTTAAGAAAAAAGTATGAAGACAATTCTCTGTTTGTTTTCACGCGATCATGTAAAGTCAGCTATTAGAAACATGCATCGTCATCTAACAGGTCATCTAACATGCAATTGGTATATTCGAATTGGATGCACAACAAGAAACACTATGATATAAATATGGTATTTCTTTAGTTATAACAAAGAAAATATTTTTGTACCCGTGATAGTCTAATTCTAATCATCTATTCATATAGGATCTTAAAGATTCATAAAAGTTGTAAATAAACCCAAATATTCAACTTTTGATTCGGAAACTAATCAAACGTGTGTTATACACTATACTCTACATAATTTACAGGTACCAAATCTATCGACGTGGGGAGATATTTCTTCTTGATGACGTTTAATCTCATGGGAAATCTCATGTTTTCAAGGGATTTGCTCGATCCCGATTCCAAAAAAGGCGTTGATTTCTTCTACCATAGTAGAAAAGTGATGGGAAAACCCAACGTTGCCGATTTGTTCCCTTTTTTGAGCTTTCTCGACGCTCAAGGCATCAGAAGGCAAACGCAATTCCACGTGGAAAAGGCGTTCGAGATCATCAAAGAGTTCGTCAGAGAACGAACAAACGTTGAGGAGATAGTCAAGGCGACAAGAACACGAAAGATTACTTAGATGCTCTTTTGGAGTTTCGTGGCGATGAAGTTGACGCAGAACCGTCTAAACTCTCATCAAGAGAGATCAACGTTATTATTTTCGTAAGTTATCACATGTCATCTATTTTAGCACACTCCAAAAAAAAAAAAATTACTACACAGCTAATTTTTGCATTATATATATGATAATCAAAATTCTCTTTAAAGAAAATATAATATATATCATATTTGTAATTAACATTTTCGATCGAAATTTTAACACAAAATTTTGTTCGATTTTGTTGATAGGAAATGTTTATGGCGGGTACGGAAACAACAACGAGCACGTTGGAGTGGGCACTAGCGGAGATACTACACAACCCAAGAATCCTAACCAAGCTCCAAACCAAAATCCAAACCTACATAAAATCCCCGAACCAAAAGCTTCAAGAAGAAGACTATCTCAAGCTTCCATATCTATCGGCGGTTATCAAGGAAACCTCGAGGTTTCACCCACCACTGCCTTTCCTAGTCCCAGACAAGGCTTTGTCCACGTTTCATATTTTTGACAAATACACTATCCCAAAAGAAACACAGGTCTTGGTCAACGCTTGGGCTATCGGGCGCTAACCTGAAACATGGGTCGACCCAAATGTTTTCAAACCCGAGAGATTTATATCCGATCTGAATCCAAGAGATTTCAAAGGACAAAATTATGAGTTTTTACCATTTGGATCGGGTCGACAGATATGTCCGGCTATGCCATTGGTGGCACGGATATTGCCATTGGCAGTTGGGTCGATGGTGAGGTCGTTTGATTGGGTATTTGCTAATGGGCTTAAGGCACAAGAAATGGATATGGGAGATAGGCTTGGTATTACATTGAAAAAAGTTGTTCCTTTAGATGCGATTCTCATTCTGTATCAAGGGAATTAGAAGCCCATATTTGAAATTTTACTTATCTTTTGTTGTTTATGTGTGTGTGTTTAATGTCTTTTTTTCTTTGAATCGAATGTAAAATTAATTAAAAAAAATGTTTTTACAATAAATGCATCCTTTTTTAGTTTTCAAAATTTTTAATCACTTTGTAATTAAATAAAAACAAGAGTAAATTCTTCATCTTGAGCCAAATCAAAGCATTCATAGTTAGCAACTACCACCTCCCCCAGACTTAAACAACATTGTCCCCAATGTTATTAAATCTGGAGTGGGTAAAGGATATAAATAAATAGGAAACGAAGCGTGTGAAAAGTCGAATGAGAATTGATACATGGGGGTCGTGTCGAGCGACACGACCTTGGTGTCAATCGACACTATGAATTTGTCACGTCGAGCGACAATAAGCTCCTCGTCGATCGACACAGTGATTTTCCTTATGTCGAGCGACACTGATTGCTCCGTCGCTCGACACACTAGTCTGAAATTCATCCTCACTTGCATTCACACAATCATTCTCCTAAAAATAAAAAACAAAACAAAACCAAACGTAAAAATGTAAAAGAAAATAAAAACAAAAGAAACAAATAGTAAACTCACAAGTGGGTTGCCTCCCACTAAGTGTTTATTTTCAGTCATTAACTTGACTGTGTCAGGACTAGACGTTTGGTGGATCTTTGGGAAGCATCGTACCTCCTTTATCCTCTAGGAAACTTGCACCTCTCATCCTCGCACTAGACTTCGCAAGAACTTTCTTTGTAGCTCCCCCAGGCTTAGGAAAAACAATTCTAGGAAAAAGCTTCAAGGTATTCTCCATCATCTCTCGAACAACTTCTTCTCCTTTATCCTTCAACTCTTGAGGAATGATGATTCTGAATTTGGAGAATGGTCTTAGGGTCTTCTTGAGCTTAACCTTTACTTGATTCACCTCTTCTTTGCACCCCCTAGAAGTCAAAACCAAATGCTCTTTCTTGTCATCTCAAGGGTCTAAAGGTAGCTCTTTTCCCTTATGGACTGTCCAAAAAAAAATGTCTTCGAGAAGGATTGTTGAATAGAAGATCTTTTTGTCGATCTTGGTGAAGGATATGTGCTGATTAGGGAAATCCAAGATCACGCTAACAGTAGTGAGGAAGGACGAGCCGAGAACCATTGGCTTGGTTGTCTCTATTATATAGAAATCAACTGGCACAAGACAATCTCCTCTTCGAATTTCTAAATCGGAAATGAAACCTGCAGGAGCTACTGAAGAAGAATCAACCAGATCGACGAAAGCACTTGAAGATTGTATATTTGAAATTCCCAGCTTCTTCACAACATCGTGAGATATGACATTCACGTTGGCTCTGGTATCTAAGAGTGTGCCTTCCAACTCGATTCCCTTGATCAAACATGGGACGATAAATTGCCACGGACTATCTGCCTTAGTCAACTTCCTCAGTGATTGTTGAACTGGCCTCTCGACTACCTTCAACTCTTGAGGAATATCACTTGGACTAGCTCTTGGAGAAGGCTTCTTAGGAGTTCTTGGGAACGGAATTGGCGGCTTGTAGACACGTTTAACTATATTGACTGAAGCTCTCGGCAAATTTGGACCTCTTGTCGAGCGACAGGATTGACGTGTCGATTGACACATCCAATTCCATCGTGTCGATCGACAGCCTCTGCGTGTCTATCGATAGTATCTCTGTTTCGAAAATCTCGTCTTTTTCAACTTTGTCAAACTCGTCGATTTGCTCCGCACAAGGTATTCTCTCTGTTCTAGTCCTTAATTTGATCACATTAGAGTGATGTTTCTTTACTCATTCACTTGTTTGAGTAACTTGAGTGTCCAGCTTCTTCACATAAATACTCAAACCCTCGATCTTTCCATTCAAATCCTTGCAAACAGAATATAGCTTCCCATTGAAATCGACTGTTATCTTCTGCTATCCTTGGAGAAGTTGCTCAACTAGGCCTTCTACCCTACTCTCTGCAGATGGATCAGGTGGCGTTTGATAAGTGAACGATCTGTAGTTCCTTGTGTAACTCTGATTCAGATAGTTGATGTTGTAACTCTTGTTCCCTTGCTGTTTTTCGAACCTCTGATATCATGAACCAGTGATGTAGTTCACATCTTCCTCATTGCCTCTTTCCTCTGGATCGAAAACCTAAACCTCTTGAGCAAGCTGAACCATCTTCTTTCCAGCTAGCATACTATGTACCGAATCCAGCTTCTTGTTTACTTCCGCTAGTTGATTACCATTAATGTTCTGTCCAAACTGGCTCCTTTCCAAATTGCCATTCTTTGTGTTGTTGATGTTAGTATCAGTCATAAGGCAGCCTCTGGCGAGTTCGTATTGAAATTCTCATTACTCGTAGCATCCAGCGTGGTATCATACCTTATGGCAATCCCTTTGTAGAAAATGCTTAGCATTTGGACATCGTTGAAACCCTAATGAGGGCAATCAATCTGGTAGCTCCTAAATCTTGTCCACGCAACCTTAAATGCCTCAAAGTCGCCCTATTTGAACGCAACTATCTCAGACCTTATATCCTCAGACCTGGCATCATCAAAGATGTGAGTCAGGAAAGGCATTCTTATTATCCTCCTAGGTAATATGCGATCTGGTGTAAGCATCATGAGCGAGTTCTTAGCTTCTCCATGAAGAGAATAAGGGAAGAGCTTGTAGTAAAAGTAATCCACAGACAACCCATTAACCTTAATGTTAGCCGTAATATCTTTGAATCTCTCTATGTGATGCATTGGATGCTCATGAGGAAGTCCACAGAATAGGTTTTGAGATACAAAAGAAAAGTAGGCAGGCTTCAATTTGAATTCGTTTCTCTGGAAAAGAGGTGGGCAGATTGCAGATCGATTGAAATAGAACTGCTCTAGTCTGTTGTTGTCCGCAAGTGTACGTCCATGCTCTATATTCGCGTTCCTCGGCCCAGCTGGCTGATTTTGGACTTCGTGTCGAGCGATACTCCATCATGTCGATGGACATGAAGGTTTTCATCCGGTTGAGCTACAACGGCGTTCTGTCGAGCGACACGCCGCAACTCTTCACGTCGAGCGATCTCATTGTTCTGTCGCTCAACAGGCTCCTCGATGATGTTTCCTTCAGCGTCGAGCATCTGTCCCTGCTCGTTGTGCTTTTTTTTCCTGAAGACAAAACAATCCGTCTTCCCTCTGAACCAGAATCTTCTGCGCAACCATCTTCTTAGCTTTTTTCGTCGATTTTCTGTTGGTGCGCTGTAATCGTGCTAGATCCTGAAGCTCAAATCCAACTAACTCCTTGTTTTTATTGCTCCTAGTGCCGCGATTAGGCATACACCTGGAAAAAAAAAAGCTAGTTAGTAAATTAAAAACAAAAATAAAAACCTAGACAAAATCCTAATAGTAAAAATCTAATGGTCTATATTCCACGGCAACGGCTCCAAAATTTGATAGGCTCAAATTTCACTTTGAACTACTCTCTCAAATTAAGAGATCGTGTGGAATACTTGGGGTATCGAATCCACAGGGAATCAAATTACACAATAGATTTTAAAGTTCAGATTAAGCTAAGCAGAAAAGATGTAAATTAAACTATTGTAGAAATAGTAAAAAAAGATGATTGGAGTGCTTTAAATTAAATATAAAACAAACGTTAAGCCTTAGTGAATTCGCAGAAATAATTCTGAATTGAAGAATAAAGTTACTATTAGGATATTTATAAAGTGCAATTCAAGAACTCGAAACACTGTTGTAGAGTAAATCAACTGTCGTTGCAAATAATATATATGCCTAAACCCTAGAAAGCCAACTGTCGTTATGAATTCAAATTGATTTAGACAAGCAATAATTCATGTTCAATTGTTCACAAATATCCAAAGCCAACTGTCATTGCGAATCGAATCTTTGCTCATCTATGATTGAGTTCAGGTAATTCAATAATGTTGTCGCATCTACTAAACAACCTAAGATATCTAATTCAGGCCTAAATCAGATTTCAAAGCAATCAAGGTGAAGAATATAAATATGAATGCAAATCCCAATAGTAAATAAATTCTAACAAAACTTCATCATCCTTTGAAAACCCCTAAAACCTAACTAGGAGATTACTTAAACATAGACATGAATAATAATCACTTAGTATAAAGTTATCTCTTAGAAAATAAAGCTTAGCCTAAACAATGGCTTAAAACATCTATATATAGAGTACAAAAACGTCATGGGCCTAATTGCAAAAATTTGGGCCTTCTGCAGTAAAAACAGAAATCTTCGAAATCTGATATTCTGGTCGCAAAGTTGGCCGTGTCGATTGAGAAGGTTAATTGTCGATCAACAGGCTTGATTTCTTCATGTCGATCGATGTAGCTTCATGGTCGATCGATGTAGCTTCAGTGTCGATCGACACTCTCTTCAAATCTTCACTCCGAATTTGCGACTGTGACTGTTCATTCCATTATACTCCAAAATGATCCAGTAAACACCAATTATGCTCCAAACATCCTTGTACCTAATAATAACACCAAAAAGGACTATAGATCATAGACTTATATCATGGTTGAAAACTAGTAAAAACCATGATATATCAGTCACCATTATAGTTTTAACTTTGATTTAGGATTGATTACCCAGAATTTAGATATCTTAGGTTGATTGATAGATGCAAAAGCATTATTAGTTATCTGGAACAATATTATAGGTGAGCAAAGAGACTATCCACAAAGAACTTTGGTTTTGTATCTTTGTGAACATTGGAACTACGCATTAATGCTTGACTAAGTTTATTAAACTCGCAAAGAAATTTGGTTTTCTAGGACTTAGTCATAGATAGCTTCTGCAATGAAAGTTGATTAGTTTACAAATGTTTTTCGAGTTCTAGTACGACACTTAATAAATATCCCGACAGTAGTTTAGTTCTTCGATTTTGAATCATGCCTGCAAATTACCCGATGCGTAGCTCTCCGTCTTATTGAATTTTAAGAACCATAATCATCTGATTATTTTACTTTAATCGTTTTACATTAATCATATTTTACTTAGCTAAATTTGGATTTGGATTTTATTGTGTGATTAGATTCCATGTGGATTCAATCCCTAAGTACTATTACGATTATTTAATTTGAGAGAGTATTTCAAGATAAGTTTCAGCATATCAATATTCCTTATTTATATATATATATATATCGCTCAAGATCCCATCATATTTCGGAAGTAAGATATTTTTTAATAAAAAATTTTACCGCTATGAAGATTGTAAGTTGAAGCCGTATACAAACTTGGGTAGTCCCGTCAACAGAGCCGTGGAAATAGGATAAACAATTAGACAATTGTCTAGGGCCCCACTTCAATAAATTAATTTTAGGGCCCCCATATTTAAATATTGTAACACCCGCATTTTTTTTTTTAAATCCAATTCAATAATTCCAATAAAACACCAAGTCTAACAATTCCAAATAAAATATCTAGCAACCTAACAGGCTACTAAAAATCCATAAACATCAATAGACTCAAATCCTATCATCCCCCGTCCTTGCCTCGATTCCACGATCACACTTTTCCTTTACCTGCAACTCAAAAGAAACCGGGAGTTGCGTGAGTATTATCATAAATACTCAGTGAAGCGGTCATCCTGCAAAAAAAAGGAAATACATAAACAATTATCACAATTTCAATTTAACTTTTTAATTAAAATTTCCGGTTAATTAACAGTTGAACCAAAATTCCGGTTAAGTACAATTAAACCAATTTTTGGTTAACACAATTTAAACCAAAATGCAGCAATTTACAGAACAGGGTGTCGATCAACACCCATCATGGTGTCGCTCGACACCACAAAACGTTTTCAACATTTTAACGTCGAGTGTCGATCGACACAACATTCATTTTCTAGCATTTCCTAACGATCGCGCACTCACCTCGCTAAACGGGGATGAAGGAACGGGAAAACAACGACGAACCAACTGCTCACAGTCTCAACACTCTGCTCCCACGCTGGAACCGCAAGGAGGGCACTCATGAACGATCCCCGAACACAAACGGCGAAGAAAACTCCGAGAACTCGAACCAATCACCACGAATAATCGATTTCTCACTCAAATTCTCTTCTTTCTCTCAAAGCAGCTGATTTTTCCTCCCCCCTCGACGGCTCACGATCAAAAGCATAAAAAGAATCGAGCCCTAGGGTTTTTCAGAAATTAAACAGCGTGAAAATTGCAGTTTTAGCAAACCAAAACCGAAATTCAGGACTGGTGTCGATCGACACTGCCCAAGGGTGTCGATTGACAACTCCAAATAATATCAAAACTTTGGACTACGGTCGTTACAATTCTCCCCCACCAACACTGGATTCGTCCTCGAATCCCGACAAAACCGCCAAATAAGGCCACAACCCTCGAAACCTGACCCAGACCGGTTACATCTATCTGAGATCATAAAACTCGATCTCCAAGGCTCTCATTCAGTCTCATGTTATACGCCCATTCCCAGACATCTATTACTCTTAACTCATTTCACACCACTCCCACTCGCAGGACGCATCCCTTGAGCTATCGGTGTCTCGTGTCCCTTCCACTCGCAGGACGCGTCCCTTGAGCTTCGGGTACACAGGGGAACTAATCATCCCCTCGAGAGAACTGATCATCCCTCGTTACTCGCAATGGAAACTAATCATCCCAAGGAGTATACAGGAGTACTAATCATCTCTTCTGAGGAACTAATCATTCTCGCTGAAGAACTAATCATCTACAGATATAATGAATGAGCTATTTGGAGCCGCAGCCCCTAGAGTAATAAATTCTAAAACGTCTATAAACATCTATCGACTAGAACTACCTCGCGTAGCCAACTCGATACTCCCTAATCCTGGAATATCACCACGTAACACATATAAGAAAACTCATCTTATAACAACACAGAGATAAATAAGGAATAACTCCGTCTTATTAATCTCAAAACGTATAATCGTTACAACATAAACAAAAATACAACGATACAAAAGCATCAACATGCTAACAATCGAAACTAGAACCGCAAAGAGAAATAAAGCTCACGTCGCGACCTGCTTGTCGAACCACTTCCTGAACTTTAATTTCATCTTTGCCTCTGGCTCCCAAGTCTCCTCCTGGCAACCGCCACAATCCCACAAAATCCTCAACAAAGGAATCTTCTTCCAACGCAGCTCCTTGACTCCTCTCTCCAGAATCGTCATAGGAACCGCCGAAACCGTCAAATCAGGCTGAAGATCCGCAGGGATCTCAGGCACTAACTCCTCTGACTCATGCAGGCACTTCCTCAACATCGACACATGAAACATCTTATGAAATTCCTTCATGACCGGAGGTAACTCAAGCCGATACGCAACCGGTCCAACACGCTCCACCATAGGAAACGGACCCATAAACCGCGGACTCAGCTTGTTCTCCCTAATGGACCTGTTAGGGCCCCGCAACATAGCCATCTTGAGATACACACGATCTCCAACCGCGAACTCAAGCTGTCGCCTCCGCTTATCTGCATAGCTCCTCTGATAATCCTGAGCTTCCTTTATGTTCAACCTCACGATACGGACCTTCTCCATTGTCTCTTGAACATAAATAGCTCCAAGAATACTACGCTCCGACACTTGGGTCTAGCATAAAGGCGTCCTACATGGCCTCCCATACAAAGCCTCAAAAGGAGCCATACCAATACTCGCCAGAAAGTTGTTATTGTAAGCGAACTCAACTAAGCTCAAGTGCTCGACCCATTGGCCACCCCAATCCAAAACACACATCCTCAACAATTCCTCCATAGTCTGAATAGTCCTCTCTGACTTCCCATTAGTCTGCGGATGATACGTTGTACTCAAATGCACCTTAGTGCCCATCTCTGCCTGAAACGCTCTCTAGAACTCTGATGCGAACTTGGAATCCCGATCAGACACAATACTGGTTGGCACTCCATGCAGCCTCACTATCTCCTTCACAAACCTCTTAGCCAATTTAGCCACTCCATCGTTCTTCTTAATGGCCAAAAAGTGCTCTGACTTAGTCAACCGATCCACAACTACCCATATAGCATCATATGTCCGCGAAGTAGGCAAACCAACCACGAAATCCACCGTAATCCTATCCCACTTCCACTCCGGAATGGGTGAACTCTGCAAAAGACCATGCGGAACTCCATGCTCGGCCTTAACCAACGAACATGTATTGCATTTGAAAACGAAGGTCGCCACATCTCTCTTCATTCCGACCCAGTGATAATACCGTTTGAGGTCACGGTACATCTTAGTTGCTCGAATAAGCCTCACTCATAATCTCCTGCCTCAAAGCCTCATCACGAGGTACATATACTCGACCACGAATCAGAATCGTCCCATTCCAAGATAATATAAACTCAGAACATGCCGCTCGCGATAACCCAATCAGACTCTGATCACTCTGCTCAGCTACTCTGATCATACCGAGAAGATCTGCCTCTGCCAAAAACTGTACTTGCTCAACTTCGCGTAAAGCTTCTACTCCCGAAGATTCTCCAAAACCAACCGCAAATGAGCCTCGTGCTCCATTGGACTATTCGAGTAAACCAAGATATCATCAATAAAAATGATCACGAACACGTCCAAATACTCCTTGAACACGTCGTTCATCAACCTCATGAATGCAGCAGGCGCATTCGTCAAACCAAAATGCATAACTACAAACTCGAAATGCCCATATCTTGTCTTGAATGCCGTCTTGCGAACATCTGCCTAATCAATCGGAATCTGATGATACCCTGAAACCAAGTCTATCTCGGAGAACCAGGTCGCACCCCTCAACTGATCCAACAACTCATCAATCCTCGGGAGAGGGAACCTGTTCTTCACAGTAACACGGTTAAGTCCCCGGTAATCGATGCACAACCGGAAACTACCATCCTTCTTCTTCACGAACAAGATCGGCGCTCTCCACGGTGAAACACTCGGACGAATAAAATCCTTCTCCAGAAGGTCCTCTAACTGCTTCTTCAACTCCGCTAACTCTGTTGGAGCCATCCTGTAAGGAGCCTTAGATATCGGAGCTGTCCCGGGCTCTAGCTCAATTGTGAAAGGATCGGACCGATATGGTGGCAATCCCTTCAACGATCGAAAAACGTCCTCGAAGTCCTGAATAACTCGAATATCCTCAAAAGAAACCTCACTACTGTCCTCTGACATCACGATTGTCGCCAAATACGCCTCGCAACCTCGCTCCATCAGCTGCTCAGTCTGAATAGCCGAGATCACAAGGCTACTTGAAGTCCTTCTCAAACCCTGAAACACCAGCCTCTCTCCTACCCGCTCGAAAACCACTCTGCCTCGGTAACAATCCAAGTGAAGCCGGTAGAAAAATAGCCAGTCCATACCCAAAATCATATCATACAGCGCAACTGGACTAATCACCAAGTCCGCTGGCATCGAATGCCCCGCGACCTGAACATCTACTGCTCTAGCACGGCCCGAAGTAGCCAGGAACCCTCCTCCAGCCACCTTGACCATGCCTGTGCGCTCACCAAGGCTGCTCTGAATGCCACTGCTCTCGGCATACTCGGGAGTAATATAGCAGTGCGATGCTCCCAAATCAAACATCACGTGGGACTCAAAACCGCCCACTAAAAAGGTCCCTACACAATTATATGCGTTGAGAACCCTGATGACTCGACCACAGTAAAATAAAAGAACACCACACAACAACAGCAAAATTCTACCACTAGGAATTTACGAAGTTGAGTCTAGAATTTTACCTGTGATCTGCCCGGCTTCACTGTTCTGACCGAACTCTGCTGGCGAAAACACTCTCGGTGCCGGCCCGATCTGGCCAATCAGCTGCTGCACTGCCGCAATATGACCCATCGGTTGCACCTCAACTGGCTGAATCGCAGCTACAGTCGCCGGCTACTATCTAGGACACATCGTCCTTATATGCCCTGGCTCCCTGAAGTGGAAACACACTCTCAAATCTCGCTGCTGCGACTGCGGCTGGGACTACGACTGTTGCTGCAAAAACTGCTGGTGGTCGCCCTTACGGGGGCAACTCGACAAACGTTGCTCCAGACTCCCGCATCCATAACATGCTCCACCCCTCTGACTGGACCTGGAAACACCATCCCATTTTTGTTTTTGGCCCTGCGCAGGCTTGCCGCTTTTGCCAGAACCAAAACCGGAACTACTCTGCTGCTGTTGCTGCTGCTGCCTCCTCGGCTGAACAGCATGAACAACCGTCATGGGTACGGCCGCTGGAACGGCTACAGCTAACTGACCTCTCAGATCCTCCTCAATTCTTGCAGCCATCTCAACCAGCTTTGCCCTCGAGGCGTACTCCGAAACCCTGCAGCGAATCCTCAAATCTGCACGAAGTCCCCTCGGGAACCTCTGAACCTGCGTCCGCTCGCCCTCCATGCCACGATCTCCATAGACAAGCAACCTACTGAACTCGGCATCATACTCTCGTACCGTACGATCACCCAGAACCAGCTCCACGAACCTCATCCCGAGACGATCTAAAGCCTCCTGAGGAAAGTGCTTGAAATTGAACTCAGCCACAAACTCTCCCCAGGTCCATACTGCGCCAGGCCTCCTGGTCTCAATCGCCTTCCACCATAAATGAGCATCCCCAACAAGATAATGGATAGCTATCTCAACACGATAATCCTTTGGACATCAAAACGAACGAAAGTTCCGCTCCATGCGCATGCGCCATTCATATGCCTCCTCAGGCCCAACACCGCCCGCGAAGAAAGCAGTACTCATCTATCACATCTGACCCATCATCTCTAGATAAGTTGGACGCACCTCAGCCATCGCAACCCTCGGCTGCACCTCCGCCACAGGAGGCACTACAGGAGCTGGAACCAGCACCGTCGCCGGAAACCGCTCCATCAACTGCGCCAGAATACCCTCTATCCGATCCAATCGATCCTGAGCCGGAGCAGCACCCACACTTAGGCTCACTCCCCCACCAGCCAACCTGGCACCTCTCCCGGCACCCATAGCACTCACACTAGCACTGGTCTCGCTCACAGATCCCGCAAGATGCGTAGAAGTATCTAACGCCTGCGTAGCACTCGCAGCCACGCTACTAGACGAGTCAACCACGACCACGTCCTCGGCCTCCGCGACCACCAACTCTGCCACCCCGGGCACCAGCTCTGCCACGACCTCTAGCTCCAGGAACCATACTGCACTGCATTTCCCAAAAACACAGGCTAAGCTACTAGAAGTCACAAAGAAACAATAACACAACATACCGTGGAATCACACTGGAGGCTCGGGAGGATGATCTAAGACTCTATACTAACACAGTAAATCACATAGTGTCAGATCACACAATCTACGTCCTAAAACCGTATAGGCTCTGATACCAAAATGTAACCCCCGCATTTTTTTTTTTTTTAGATCCAATTCAATAATCCATTAAACCAAATAACCAATAATTCAATTCCAATAAAACACCAAGTCTAACAATTCCAAATAAAATATCTAGCAACCTAACAGGCTACTAAAAATCCATAAACATCAATAGACTCAAATCCTATCATCCCCCGTCCTCGCCTCGATTCCATGATCACACTTTTCCTTTACCTACAACTCAAAAGAAACCGGGAGTTGTGTGAGTATTATCATAAATACTCAGTGAAGCGGTCATCCCGCAAAAAAAAAAGGAAATACATAAATAATTATCACAATTTCAATTTAACTTTTTAATTAAAATTTCCGGTTAATTAACGGTTGAACCAAAATTCCGGTTAAGTACAATTAAACCAATTTCCGGCTAACACAATTTAAACCAAAATGCAGCAATTTACAGAACAGGGTGTCGATCGACACTCATCATGGTGTCGCTTGACACCACACAACGTTTTCAACATTTTAATGTCGAGTGTCGATCGACACAACCTCTAGGTGTCGATCGACACTCGGTTTCAGAAACCAGAGACCGAGCATGTCCTCACGTGGCTCATCTCGGTCACTTTCCAAACCGATTTCAACACAATTCAGCACGATTCACACACAATTTACCGTGACAAACGATCCATAACATGCCAAAACAATCAATCACTCAATTCATCAATCAATCACATTCATTTTCTAGCATTTCCTAACGATCACGCACTCACCTCGCTAAACGGGGATGAATGAATGGGAAAACAACGACGAACCGTCTGCTCACGGTCTCAACACTCTGCTCCCACGCTGGAACCGCAAGGAGGGCACTCACGAACGATCCCCGAACACGAACGGCGAAGAAAACTCCGAGAACTCGAACTAATCACCACGAATAATCGATTTCTCACTCAAATTCTTTTCTTTCTCTCAAAGCTTCTGATTTTTCCTCCCCCCTGGACGGCTCGCGATCAAAAACATAAAAGGAACCGAGCCCTAGGGTTTTTCACAAATTAAACCTCGTGAAAATCGCGGTTTTAGCAAACCGAAACTGAAATTCAGGACTGGTGTCGATCGACACTGCCTAAGGGTGTCGATCGACACCTCTAAATAATATTGAAACTTTGGAATACGGTCGTTACAAATATTTACTTACTAAAATAGGTAAAAAACTTTGTTTCACTTATATTTGGGCTAATAAATTACCTTAATTTTCACATATGTTTTTAATGGGCTATGCATACATAGCACGTAATAGTTAAAGTCTCTCAAGAACAATCTTAGCTTCAATAGAATATAACTCTCTTTATTGATGTTTAGAAACTAACTCAAAACTAAACACAAAGCTTTCTTAGTTCTTAGATAATGTATGAAGGTCACAACTCAACCTCATACTTATAGCATTAGATTTTCTTTTGTAATCCTAATGAATAATGGAAAACACACTTTTTCTATTCTAAGAAGAACTAGTAAATTTCCTTTTAGCCTCTCTTGTCTACAACCGACTTGTTATGGATATCTTGGGCTTTAAGCTATGTTAATATGTTGAAGCTTACCGAACATTCTCCCTCTTAAGCTTCAATACACTTAAGCTTAAGTCTTGCATTCCTATCAAGCTTCTCATCTCGTTGAACTTGATCCATGCTAACGCTTTAGTCGAGATACCCGCCTTTTTCTCAACTCCAATTTGATTATTTCCAATGCGAGCCACCGATGCAAATACTTTGTCAAAATCTTGTCAGATTCTTGTACATATCCTTTAGCTATAAGCCGCGCCTTGTGTTTCTTGATAGTAACATCTACATACTTCTTGATTTTGAAAATCCACTTGAGACCTTTAACTTTTATCTCACTTGGCTTATCAACTAAGAACCAATTCTTGTTCTTATTGATTGAATCGATCTCTTCTAGACACGCCTTTTTCCATTCAATAGAGTCTTTCGCTTCTTGATAACTCACTGGTTGACAGCTTGATCTTCTTAGCAGAGGTTGGATCTAAGGTAGATCAACTTCAAGCTAAGGTAGCTCACCTCCTTCTCGAGATTGGAGCTAAGGTTGGTGCTGAGGTAACTCACTTCCGTCTTGTTCTGCATCATCATCATCTTCATGTTCATCATTGAGATGCTCGTGATCATTTCCTCCGGTTTCTCCATGATCCTTGACTTGATCATCGTTAATTACCGAGGGCCCGTCTTCTACATCTATCACTTCTCCCCATCTCAATAATAACATTACTGGATCCCTTCTTGGTCCATCTTGTGTATCCACGCGATTCTCCTCATCAAGAATTCGCTCTTCATAGGCCTTGAGTCTTCCTATGATATTCCTTGGCAAACTATTAAGAAATTTCTTAACAAGTTTAGGCTCTTCAATTGTTTGTCCAAGTGAGATAGATTTCAAAGCAATCTCTGACAGCTTTCCTCTGACAGCTTTCCCGCAAAGCTATCTATTGAATCCGTGTCCTTCATCTTGATTCTCTCAAACTCAGACATAAGAGTTTGTAATCTAGCCTCCTAAATACGATCTGCTCCAAGATGACGTGATTTGATCGCATCTCATACCCCCTTTGAGGTTTCTTGCTCGCAGACTTGCATAATAAGATCCTCCGGGATGGCTTGAAACAATAATCCTATCGCGATATTGTTTCTATCCGCATCCTCCGTTCCGATTTCGATTGTATACCAAACTTTGTATATCTTCAACAAAGCTTTCAATCACATAGCCCATACCGTGTAGTTTGTTGCGTTGAGAATATGACATTGAATCGATGATGGATTTAGTTCCTTTGGACGTGTTGGAACTCCTTTGATGTCGTCTCCCATAACTCGGTATTGACGATAATCCGATCGTATTATCTTCACAGGTTACAGGATCGTTATGCTATGATATCAAATAAAGTCTCTCAAGAACAATCTTAGCTTCAATAAAGTATAACTCTCTTTATTGATGTTTAGAAACTAACTCAAAACTAAACACAAAGTTTTCTTAGTTCTTAGACAATGTATGAAGGTCACAACTCAACCTCATACTTATAACATTAGATTTCTTTTTCTAATCCTAGTGAATAATGGAAAACACACTTTTCCTATTCTAAGAAGAACTAGTAAATTTCCTTTTAGCCTCTCTTGTCCACAACCGACTTGTTATGGATATCTTGGACTTTAAGCTATGTTAATATGTTGAAGCTTACCCAACAATAGTCCCCAACTATTTTTCTTTGTAATGTTTTACGTTTACATTTCTATTTTTTCAAATTATTTTATAGCATGGTTTTAATAACTCATTTTTTTCCTGCATTACTAGATAAATTTCTAACTTCAAACTTACATTTCATCCATTCAATTAACAAAAGTGATGAAGATATGGATACAATTTCATAAATAGTGTATTACTATGAAATATTTATTATTATTTTTTATATAATAAACCACTTATTACAAAAACAATAATGAATATATTTCATTTGCTATATTTGATAATACTTAATAATATTTTTCAATATATGATCTTTTAATTTAAATTAAATTACATTATTGAATTGTCTTAGGCCCCAGAATACTGAGCACGGCACTGCCCGTCAACTATGTTTGAAAAGAGAAAATGGATGTAGAAGAAAAAAGTTTAAATCTATTTTTCTTAATTTTTGATAGTAATTAAAAGCTCATCTATGGAAATTTTAGTTATATATCCAATTTAAATTATATAGGTCTGATTTACGTGTTTAGACGATACTATGTGCATCTTAGAAAAAAAAAGGTAAATGAAAATTCAAATATGTAATTCTAATTAATTCACTCGATACAAAATGGGAATAGCTTCCAAAGGAACAGCTTTTTTCAATGTAATACCTATTCTTTCTCTCATATCCATTTCTTCTGCACTAGTCCCTTCAACCAATGCCCAATCAAATGATTTAACCATCGACCCAAGAGCCAATGGCAAAACCCGTGCCGCCAATGGCAAAGCCGGGCACATCCGTCGACCCGAACCAAACGGCAAGAACTCGAAATATTTTCCTTTGAAGTCTCTTGGAGTTGGGTCAAATATAAATCTTTCGGGTTTGAACACAATCGGGTCGACCCATGTTTTAGGGTCGCGTCCGATGGCCCATACGTTGACCAGGATTTGTGTTTCTTTGGGGATAGTGTATTTGTCGAGTACATGACATGTGGACATGGCCCTGTGTGGGACTAGGAAAGGCAGTGGTGGGTGAAGCCTTAGGGTTTCCTTGATAACCGCTGAGAGATAAGGTAGATTTGGAAGGTCTTCTTCTTGGAGTTTTTGGTTCGGGGATTTTAAGTAGGTACGGAGTTCAGTTTGGAGTTTAGTTAGGGTTCTCGGGTTGTGTAGAAGCTCCGCTAGTGCCCACTCCAACGTGCTCGATGTCGTGTCAGTACCCGCCGAAAACATTTCCTGTCAATAAAATCGATTATCAACTTTGTATGTATAATTTATTTTAAATATCTAAATGTTACGTACGGTTTGTCTTATTAAAAATTTGTTTGTAAGTGATATATATATGAACATTTTCGAACGGTTTCAAATATTTCAATAACTTTTGGTACATATTCGTAAAAGTTTAGAACTTTTTCTTAAACGTATATGTGGAGAAAATATTTGAAAAGATGGGAAGAAATTTGACTAATATACATGAAAGATAGCATATAGAACTAGAAAATCGAATAAATTGTAGTTTCAAAAATAACGATTATAGTCAAGAATGTAATTTTTGTTTATAACTTACGAAAACAATAACGTTGATATCTCTTGGTGAGAATCTTGAAGGTTCTTCGTCGACTCCATCACTACCACGAAACTCCAAAAGAACATCTAAGTAATCTTTCGTCTTCTCGTCGCTGTTTTTTCTCTCCCTAACCTCCGTGCGTTCTCTGATAAACTCTCCGGCGATCTCAAACGCCTTTTCCACGTGGAATTGCGTTTGTCTTCTAATACCCTGAGGATCAAGAAACCTCAAGAAAGGGAAGAAATCGGCAACGTTGGGTTTTCCGGCGAACTCCATCACTTTTCCGGTATGGTAAAAGAACTCAGACCCTCTTTTTGAACCGGGATCGAGCAAATCTTTCGAGAACATTAGGTTTCCTATGAGATTAAATGCCATCAAGAAGAAATATCTCCCCACATCAATAGTTTTTGTACCTGATAATAAATATGTAGAGAGTATATAATACACATTTGGTTTGATTCAGAATCAGAAGTTGAGCTTTGTCACTTTTGAAACGTTAAAAATTCCTACCCATAGATGATTTGCGTTAGACTGTCACTGGACAGGGAAAAATATAAAGAATTTGTTTTTGTTTGTTGACTACGGTACATTTTGGTGATCAGGCTTAATGTATTTTAAAATGCACCATTTTGTTAATACGTTACGTACCGTTTTGGCCACATTCCTCAACGAACCGAAGCATGTGATCAACACACCTAGAGCGTACATCACTCATAGCATCAAGGCGACGCGTGACAAAGAACTGAGTGTTGCATAGCCGCCGCAGCATCCGCCAATAAGCACCGTACTGAGCCGTGATGAGCGACCCGTCGCTGCTCTTCCCTCCTTTCATTGCCTCGTAAATCTTCCGACCGGCCAAAGCCCTGTCGTGCTTATTGAAAATGTCTCGAGCCACGTCGCTCGAAGATATCACAACCGTAAGCATCGAGCCGAGCCACAAAGTCATGATTGGCCCATGACGACGCGAAAGTTTAGTCAATGAGTCGTGTGGTGGTGAACCGGCGAGCTGAAACATGTTGCCGATCATCAGCCATGGATATGGTCCCGGAGGCAGTCTTGTACGACGTCGTTTGGTGTAAAGGAGCCATGCAATGGCTATGAGAAGAAGGGCAATGGATGTGAATATTCCGATTAATTCGTCCTTTAATTGTTTAATCATTTTTCTGTTTTGTGTTTGAATATTAGTACTAAAGTTTCTGTTTTATATAGGCATTAGGTTCGTGTACGTGTTAGTGTTACGTAGAAAATATTTTTCAATAACAAGTGGTTATTGACGCTTTGGCGAATCTTGTCGCCATTATGATAGGAATCTTTACTCGGATAATCACTTGCCAAAGTTTGTTCTAATTATAAGTTGTAAGCTAATTTACTACGAACGTATGCGCATTTAGGGCCTGCATTAGAGACACTTTCATAAGTATCATATTAGATCATTTCTGATTTTAGACACTCAAGACTCTTAAAATTTAATATATTTGATTTTAAAAAAATTTTAAACACTTATGAGAGTGTCTCCAATGCACATGCCCTAATACATATTAATGTTGGCCGAAGAAAAATAATATAAAATTTCAACCAAAATAAATAAATAAATAAATAATATATCCATTTGATCCAAGGGTTAAATTTTCCCGGCGTTAGAAGCATGTAAATGTTAACGAAGTTTACATATAATATTGCTATTATTTTTTAACCAACAATTTTATTAATGAAACAGTTACAAACGGTGGAAGCCTCTTTAGTCGAGTGGTGTAACTAAAGGGTATATTAATATTTCTACACCTACATGTATGGAGATCGAGCCCCCGGAAAATGCAAATTGATGGAAATAATATTTACATGAGATTTTCATCGTGGAGCAAAGAGAGCTGTTTGGAGTACTCCCGCATGGTTAGGCTAAAATTGTCCGTTGTGTAATCGTTTGTGTAATAATTCTCATAATTTTTAGTAATTCATAAATGTAGACGATTAAAAAAATAATAATTACAAACAATAATTAGACTGTATAAAATTTAAGATACAAAATCTTAAGATATAGGTAATCAAGTCTTCCGCTTCGACTACAATAAGGATTATTATTGCGATAGCCAAGACTAGCCACGGCCACTTTAGCTTTCCTGACCACGATTACCTCGCGCGTCCACCAATCACGAATTTCCATTGGTTTTTTGTTTTTACTTTGGTGAACGGTCTTTGCGATAATATTGTCTCAAAATTTAAATTATAGATAAGAAAGAGATGTGTATGGTTTCGAGGTTACAGAAGAGTTTATTTTAAAAGAGACTGGAACACTTTGGTAAACTTAGCTACTAACAAGGCAAATTAATGATTTATGGAGTTTACAACATTTCGTGAAGTCAGTTTCCAAAAAAAAAACCATTTCATGAAGTTTAGGGGTGGAAGTCTCGATTTGAAGAAGTTCGATTTACATGGACGTCTAGAATCTCAAGAGATCTGTTTAAAAGTCTTTCAACTGATGATCTAAGTTATTAAGACTATTTGGGATCCACTATGAATTAATAAAAATCAGCTGGATGTTTGAAAAAAAAAAAAAAAGAGAAACCGATTTTTTTTGTTAACAAGACAATCTATAAAAAAAAACTTCAAATAAAATAAAAAAATCAAAGGAGAAGCCAAGTCAAGGAGATCTAAAACCAAATTCGATGTATAGATCACGGATTGTTAGTTTATCCCCTTACTATTAAAAAAGGAAATAGGTTAAGTGAAAAAACTTAGTTATTATAATTTTATTGGCTTAAAACTATAACATAGAATAATGATGTGGAATGATGACATGGATTTAAAAGAGTTAGATTAATAATGGTTGTTAATTGGAAAATCATTATAATAAATAATCTTACTTAATTTGAAAATTAATTAAACTAATATTAACTTGAAACAACCAAGGTTTTTTTTTTTAACTTATAATTTTACTGCGGAAACTCATTTAAATATTAACTAATAAACTTCCATTAATCAGCAAACAACCAATTCCAGAATTCCAATAAGCAATTAACATTTCTAGCAACCTATCGGTTCTACTAAAATGAAATTCCATAACATAAAATCTAGATATCCTAATCATCCTCTCGTCCCGGCCTTGATTCCATGTTCCCCAAACTAATACCTGCAACACATGGGAAAAAGAGTTGCGTGAGTATTATCACAAATACTCAGTGAAACGATCATCCCGTCTACTGATTACAAAGTAGGATAACAATACCAATTACTACGCAACAGCCAACAATCCACAACGTTCAATTATAAACAAAATAAGAACAATTAATCAACAGTTTAAAGCGTTCGAATTACCAAAATAAGAACAACAATCCAAATCTGCACAAAGCAACTCGGTGTCGATCGACACCCCACCATAGTGTCGATCGACACTACAAACATACATTCCACAATTTCAATAGGGTGTCGATCGACACCTCGACACAGAAACCGGAATCGACCAAAATCCTCACATGGCTCGACTCCGTTCCCTCGACAATCAATAACCACAGCAAACAACAAGATTATCACATAATCCTCAACAATATCCACTATGATTATCAACAGATCAATCATAAAACCCTAACATTAGTTACCCGTAACCACGATCACGCATTCACCTTAGCCTAAAACGGATTTAATTCGGTTCGTACGAATGAATAACACGACGAACGGAAACACCCGCGATCCTTGGATTTTTGATCGGAAACCTGTCCCGAAAACTACACACAGAGCTTTCCAACGCCCTATATATCGTTGTCTAACTCTCTCCGAGTCTCCGGCAAAACACCCCGCAATCTGACTGATTCTTGAACCCGATTCAGCAGAACCCACAAAAAATCACGCCGATCAAACTCGATTAGATCGACCGTTCCTCGTTTCTACAAAGACAGATGAACCTGTCTTCTCTTCCTCTCAATCTCCTCTCTCTCAAAACTTTTTCTCCTTCTCACAAAGCCACAAAATTCTCTTTTCTTTTTGCCTCCCGCGGCCACAAATCCCAAAGGACTTATATATGCAAGCCCTAGGGTAAAATCCCTTAAACCGAGCCAAAAACCGCGATTGAAAACAAACTGGGAAAATTAACCAGAACTTGGTGTCGATCGACACCACCCCCTAGTGTCGATTGACACCCCTACCAAAATGCTAAATTTTGATTTTTGGGATATTACAATTCTCCCCCACTACTCTGGATTCGACCTCGAATCCTGCACAAACTCAAACCACGGGCATACAATCCTGACCCATCACGGCCAGAACCCTTCGAGATCACCATACTCAAACTTCGAAACCCGCAAAGTCGTCTATCACAGACCGCAACCTCCTGGCCCACTGGCCAACACCACTCGAGACCAACACATGATCCCAGAGGCTCAAATCCAATCTCATGCATCTGACCACGTCTCCCGATATTTATTACCCTTAACTCATTTTACACTTCTCTCACTCATAGGAATACAATCATTTGAGCAATCGATAACACAGGGGTCACTGACCCCAATACACACACATGGGAAAAACCATCCCAAAAAGTATACTGGAGGATACAATCTCCAAAAGTATACAGGAGAGCATAATCTCCACAAATGAGTTAATCGGGGATAATACACCCCTAGAGTAAAAATTTTGAGACGTTCATAAGCATCTCCCGACTAGGATTACCCCTTGTGGCTTAAACACGATATTCCCCACCCGGAATATCATCACAAGGGACGAACCACTGGTCCACACCAACCAATAATGAGAACACACCTCTCATCTCACAGTTATATAAGGAACCTCCTCTTATAAATCTCAACAATGCATAGTCGTTACCATAAAACGAGAATATGCCAAATGACAAAAGAACATAGCACCATGCTCACACAACCAAACTGGAACCACAAGGAAAATAAAGTTCAAATTGCGACCCACTTGTCGAAATACCACCTGAACCTCAAATCCTCCTTGTCTCAGGTTCCCAATATCCACCTATACATAACATAATACCCGCAAGGCCTTTTACAAAGCAACTTTCCCTGACGCAGCACCTTAATTCTCCTCTTGAGAATCCTCAAAGGTCTCGTCGCTACCAAAAAATCTGGCAAAAGTTCCACTAGAAACCTGGCCACCAACTTCACCGAAGCACGCATGCACTTTCTCAAGATTGACACCTGAAGATACCCATGATCTTCAACTTTAAACTATCACTCTACTCCCTCCTTATCAGCATAAATCCGTTGCCGATCTCGAGCCTTTTTTCTTGTTCAACTATAATACACAAATCTTTTCCAACATTTCTTGAACAACCCTGCACCTCAATATGTTCCTCTCCCCCACTTGGGTTTAACATATAGGTGACTCACACTGCCTCCCATACAAAGCCTTGTATGGAGCCATCTCAGTACTCATCGGAATCCATCAAAACCATAATCCATTTCCATTAGCTATCACTTATCGCATGTTGCGGTCCACTGACCGATATTACCAAGTTAACATGCCCGAACCCTGAGGTTCATGTTCCATCTCATACTCATACCATGCACGGAATTTGATTACTCATACTTTTATCGACATCATCACACTCTTAGGACGTCTCCTTCGAGGTAACGATACCGATGCCACTCCACCCTCAGGACGTCTCCCTCAATCTCGGGCTATAATTTGGAAAAACACTTCCTATAAAGTAATTATCTCTTGCGTGCACAAGCATTTGAAGACTAGAACGGTTCATTGGTAAAGCCTGCTACCCAGACCCTAGCATATCATCGCTGCTCCAACTGTGCACTTGGCAATACAACGATCTTCCTCAAGATCCTTTCATGACCTTTAAAGCACATTATTAATCCTAGTTTTATTTGGCCGTACCAGAAATTTTATTGCTCTAAACTCAAACAATACTCTGACACTCGCAGGACGTATCCTGCAGCTATCAGATCCAGACCCTGACACTCACAGGACATATTCTGGAGCTATTAGGTCGTTACCCTGACACTTATAGGACGCATCCTGGAGCTGTCAGGTAACAAACCGCTCACACTCTTGGGATGCATCCCTTGAGCCAGTAACACCCTAATACTCGCAGGACGCATCCTGGAGCTATCAGGTAACATATTGTTCGCACTCTCAGGACGCATCCCTCGAGCCAATGATATATGGGGAACACATTCTCATACGAGAGAAAACATCTCCCCCTACTTATACTAGGAAACGCAATTCCCAAATAAGTAAGTCTGGAACCACTGTCCCCACATAAGAGAATACATCTTCCCCTAGAGCAATAGATTCTACACGCCTAAAAAACCTCAAGATTAAAACTACCTCAAGTAGTCCGAATCCAAACTTGAATCCACATTGCACACCGCATAAAGCTTACCCCGCCCAGATTCGCCCGGACAAACTCAATGCGACGTTTCTTAGTCCAAACTAGGTCTTCCAGGTTGTTTGTGCATCAATCAAACAAGAACATACACAACCAACCGTAGACCCAGAATTAGACCCATCAATCATGTAATACCCAAACAGGATTACATAACCATTGGACGCTACATTCGTCACCAGGGTCGTCTGAACAGAGTTTCTAATTCAGGATTAACTCTAGGCTTAACGCCCACCACATTTTCTATCGAAGACCAACACATGACCACAACCTGGTCCACAGTACTCGACTTTCATAACCCGCTTAACATAGGCCAACATCCTGACCATACCTGGCCACAACCACAAGAGATCCTCACCTGATCTCATACACTCCCATCTAATCTTATGTTTATACACTCACTTTCAAAGATGTTTACTACTCCTAACTCATTACCTTGCTCTCGGGACGCATCCCTTAGCAACAAATATACCAACCACCAATGGTATACCAGGAACTACTTTCCCTCTAGACTCATACTGAGATCCACTCGTCTCAAATAAGCCTCTGGAGACCACCAACTCCATAAAGAATGCAGGGAACTCACTCCCTTCAAGAGACCCACCATCTCCTGATACTTATCCTGAGACCCACTTGTCACAAGTAAGTAAGCATCCCACGATAATATACCGTGATCCACCCATCATCGGTAAGTAACATCCGGTACTACGCTGTGATCCACCCATCACAAGTAAACCGCCGAAGACCCACCGGCTTCTAAATTGTAATGAGTTATTTTCGGACACCACCATCCTTTCAGTAATAAATTCTAAAATGTCTATAAACATCTATGACTAGATCTGCCTCACCTGGCTAACTCAATACCACAATGCAACTGCCCACGAAGACCATCACACTGACCCAACCTGGTCAAAAAAATCTGAGATCAAATCCCGATCTCCAAGGCCCCCATCCAGTCTCAAGCTTACTTACGTTTCCAGACATTAATTACTCATACTCATTCACACACTGACCCACACAGGACGCATCCTATGTCTTATCAGGCAGACATACCGCTCACACTCTCAGGACGCATCCTTCCAGCCAACGGTATCTGGGGAACTCACATCCCCGCGAGAGAACTCATAACCTTCGCTACTTATTCTGGGAACTTGGATCCCAAATAAGTATACAGGAGAACTCACACCTCCTCCGGAGAACTCACATCTTCGATAATGAATGAGTAATTCGGACCACCGCCCTCAAAGTAATCAATTCTTAAACGCCTCTAAGCACTTATTGACCAGACCTACCTCATATGATATTTCCTACTCTGAAATATCAACATTAGTAATAAGAACCGCATATCTTATTAAACACAAGAAATATATAAGGAAAACTTCATCTTATAAATTTCCAAACGTAGAATCGTTACAACACCAACCAAAACTACAAAACCAAAAACAACAAGGCCAAAACTAAATCTCTGAAACTAGAAACGAATCCAAAAGAAAGAACAATCGCACACTCCTAGACCTGCTCTCCCAGATTCTCGATTGTTGCAAGCACCTCTACTAACTTCGCCCTCGAGGCGTACCTGGAAGCTCTGCCGGGCTTCTTCAGCCCCATCTGAAGTCCTGCCATGAACTTGCCCATCTGGGTCCTCTCCTCATCCATGCCACTACTCGCATAGACCACTTGCCTACTGAACTCAGCATCATACTCACGAACAGACCAATTACCCTGAACCAGACTCTTGAACTGCAACTCTAGCTGCTCCACCACCTCTTGAGGGAAATACCTGGCATTAAACTCGCCCAAGAATTCACCCCAAGTCCACATTGTCCGCCTCCTCCTGGCTTGGACTCCTCTCCACCAGAGATAGGCATTACCATTTAAAAATCCTACCGCCAGATCCACACGGTACTCCTCTGGACATATGATAGAACAAAGCCTACGCTCTACCTTCAGCCTCCACTCATTGGCTGCCTCTGGTCCCCCTCCACCCGAGAAGGGCAAAGGACCCATGCCCTAAATCTCATTAAACATCACTAGTACTGCTCTCTTGGGTTCATTACTTGAGCCTGCGCTGGTACCACAACCGGTAACTGCTCCAAAATCAAAGCCAGCGTCTTTGCCAAACGATCCTCCGGATCCTGAGCTCCGCCCGTAGCATAACCCGCACCTAGGCCGCTGACCACATCAACTATTCTGATACTACCTCTTGTACCGGCAGTCCTAGTCGTCAGACGAACACTGCCCGCTGAATCCTCCTGATATGTCGGCGAAGTAGACTCCGAATCTGACGACTCACTCTGAGTTACCCACTCGAACGACGTAGTCACACGACCCCGACCACGACCTCGGCCACCAGCTCTGCCACCATGACCTCTCGGAACTCTAGCCATCACACACTGCACTTACCAAGAGCACATTTTAAGATACTAGAATTCACAGAATAAAGGTCAACAATCACATACCATGGAATCTCTTTGAAGGCTCGGAGAGGATGATCTAAGACTTTATAACTCATAGAATTAACTATCTACGCATAGCCAATTCATGCCACGGTCTCAAATCAACCAATTACTAACAACCCTAGAACTGTAAGGGCTTTGATAACAAAATGAAACAACCAAGCTTTTTTGTTAAAAAAACTAACAATTCTACTGCGAAAACTCATTTAAACATTAACCAATAAACTTCCATTAATCAGCAAACAACCAATTCCAGAATTCCAATAAGCGATTAACATTTCTAGCAACCTATTGGTTCTACTAAAATGCAATTCCATAACATAAAATCTAGAGATCCTAATCATCCTCTCGTCCCGGCCTTGATTCCACGATCCCCAAACTAATATCTGCAACACATGGGAAAAAGAGTTGTGTGAGTATTATAACAAATACTCAGTGAAGCAGTCATCCGTCTACTGATTACAAAGTAGGATAACAATGCCAATTACTACGCAACGGCCAACAATCCACAACGTTCAATTATAAACAAAATGAGAACAATTAATCAGCAGTTTACAGCATTTGAATTACCAAAATAAGAACAACAATTCAAATCTGTACAAAGCAACTCAGTGTCGATCGACACCCCACCATAGTGTCGATCGACACCCCACCATACATTCCACAATTTCAATAGGGTGTCGATCGACACTACCACTAGGTGTCGATCGACACCTCGACACAGAAATCGGAATCGACCAAAATCCTCACATTGCTCGACTCTGTTCCCTCGACAATCAATAACCACAACAAACAACACGATTATCACATAATCCTCAACAATATCCACTATGATTATCAACAGATCAATCATAAAACCCTAACATTAGTTACCCGTAACCACGATCACACACTCACCTTAGCCTAAAACGGATTTAATTCGGTTCGTACGGATGAATAACACGACGAACGGAAACACCCGCGATCCTCGGATTTTTGATCGGAAACCTGTCCCGAAAACTAGACACACAGAGCTTTCCAACGCCCTATAGATCGTTGTCTAACTCTCTCTGAGTCTCCGGCAAAACACCCTCAATCTGACTGATTCTTGAACCCGATTCAGCAGAACCCACAAAAAATCACGCCGATCAAACTCGATTAGATCGACTGTTCCTCGTTTCTACAAAGACAGACGAGTCTGTCTTCTCTTCCTCTCAATCTCCTCTCTCTCAAAACTCTTTCTCCTTCTCACAAAGCCACAAAATTCTCTTTTCTTTTTGCCTCCCGCGGCCACAAATCCCAAAGGACTTATATACGCAAGCCCTAGGGTAAAATCCCTTAAACCAGGCCAAAAACCGCGATTAAAAACAAACCGGGGAAATTAACCAGAACTTGGTGTCGATCGACACCCCTACTAAAATGCTAAATTTTGGTTTTGGGATGTTACATAACTCATGACAAACAAAATTTTACCGGTAATCACGTTTTAATGATTTTTTGGATTATGAATATTTTGTTGTAAGCTAGAATTGTTTTTGGTATATTCTCAAATTCTTACTGTCATGGTTCGATCTTACCCATCTTTATATATATGACGTATCTTATATTTATAAATCCAATTATAAACTAATTTTAGATTTTACAACAAAAAAAAACTAATTTTTGATTTTTTTTTAATACTCCAACTAGATGACTTGCCGCACCATGTAAGGGTGTGAACAATATTTCGTAACGTGATTAATTTTAATATTAAAGGTATTATAAATTATTAATTATGAAAAGCTAAAATATTGTAGCATGTAAAATTAGATTGAAAACATTATAACATATCATTGAGTAAGTCATATGCGACATTTTCAATCTAATTTGCTATATATGTCATCGCTATATATAAAAAAAAAAATTGAAACTTTTTGCCATTGCTATATTTGACAAGCTGTGCGTGAATATCACGATAATTTAAATATAATATCTTATATATTTATATATTTATATATAACAAAGAGATATGCGAAGTTAATTTTAAATATAATTTCTAATACTAAGAAACACTACCACCTACGAGACATATATATTATTAGTATATAAAATCTCATTAATCAAAAGTTATTTAATATTATATTGTTGACTAATTGAATACTAACAAAATGAAAATTTTGTATCTACTAAATAATAGATGGCCAACACTCTCTATGAGGTTGACACTTCATTATTTTGATAATTAATGTATTTTTTATCATTTTCTTTTATTTTAAAACCACACTTTAAAAATTTTGAAAAGTCTTTCATATTTATTTTATTTTCATCTTCTTTATATTTATGAAGTAGTGTGTCTTTATTATTATTTTTTATATTAAAATAAAAAATTGAAAAAATATTTCATCATTTTTTATTTATTTCATCTTCTTCATAATCCAAATCATATTTATAATGGTCGACACATGCATAATTAAACTGAATATGACACCTGTTTCCATCTAAAAACCAAATCACTCCACATGAGATTGCTATTTAATATTTTCTTGATTATAAATTTTATAAGATCATACCACTTGCTTTTGTCCGTGATTATTTTTATTAATTTTGTTTGTTTGATTCATTCTATTTACGCATCTTATTTACTTTTTGGCGTAATTATTTGTTAAATCTACATATCAATATCTAAAATATAAAACATTCTCCATGAAAAGAATAAGTGATTATATTTCTTTGACACATGTCTATTAATTTTCAAAAAAAAGGAATAAGTGATGCGTAAAAAAAATTGACCGAGTAAAAATACAATTTTGAATGTGATGTTTTACATGTTTAGATTATTCACAAAACGAAACCAATTAGAAGAGAGGAAACATGTGGTCGATTCATAGAACATGATAATACTTCCATGAGATCCAATTGACTAATCTTCTTCTTTAGATCATCAAGTGTTCGTCTGCCCAATATGCTATTCTCTTCCACTCATTAAGAAAAGAGTTATGTGTATACTTCTCTTACCACTAATTACATTTTATCCATGATTCCACTCCCTATACAAAGAGTTATATAAATAATTACTATTTTATATCTCCTTTAACCTCGATCCTCGAACCTCTTTCTTTACATCATTACCATTACTTTTGTTCGACAAGGTTAGTCCTTCTTTTTCCTAATATCAATTTTTGTTTTCCTTACTAACATACTAATGGATTATTGGTGGCTTCAGCATATAAACGATTGATTATATAATTTATAACAGTTTTTCCACTTTACATTGTTTACAATATGTGATATGCTTACTATCTTACTCTTTTGTCATTTTTTTTTGGGAATAAAATGTGAATACTATTACCCAGAGAAAAGTTTAATACAAGAGCTGATTAGTATATAACTCATTTGACAAAAAAAGAGAGTAATAACCAATAGAAATTTAGAGGAAAGAGCTAAAATTTAACACAAAAAAACGTAAAAGTCAATCTTGAACGACTCATAATCTTCTTAAAAAACTAGTCATTAGGAAGTTAGAGGAAGGAGCTAAATTAGAGGAAAGAGGTTATGGATCGATATTTATCCCTATGAAAAGTAAAAGTTAATCTTAAACCACTCCTAATCTTCTTAGAAGACAAGCCATTAAAAATTGTTTTTTTTCTTTATCAAATCCTCTAATTTCATATTTCTCTCCAACTTTGGTCAATGTGTGATTGTTTTTGGCTAAGCCTTCATAGCCAGTAGTTACCGTCATTCCAATGAGTTCAATTTGATAATCAAATCTCATCAACCTATCTTGCAGTAGTAGTTTTGTATCTGATTTATCAATGGTGAAATTATGGTTTACTCACCGCACTTCACATTTTACTAAAGGTCGATGTCGATATGTTATGATAACGTCTCCTCCCTACAACAACAACTCTAGAAATTATCCCCAAAAAAATGATGAATTTTGTACTCTTCACGAATAACATGATATGATTATCAAAATATAAGCTTGTATAGTTTTAGAGATCTTTGTACTCTTGCAGTGTATGAAATATATGAAAAAGTCATTTTCATCTGAAAGGATACAACCAGTAGCACGTACAGAGTCGAGTTCACTTCTTTTACTCTAAATTTCAAAATTTTAATGCAGTAACAGGAATAAGAGTGTCACTTTGACATGGAAACTCTTGACACTATACAAGAGAAAGGCACCACCATTGTAAATGGTAAGTCAAATCTCTAAATATCGATATTTCATGGGCGCTATTGTGTTTTATATTTTAACAGAGTTGATAAAGGTGCATATATATAAGACACTAGAATGTTCTAAACCAAATTAGGTTTAAACCTAAATTGCTTGAAACTGTGTTTGAAGAATAGAGTTATTATATTATGTTGATCACATGCTAAAAGATAGTTACTTTCCCCATCGACACTAACAAATGAGTTTATTTGTTAATGTGTAACCAAATTATTTGTGAAAATGTTTTGAAAAATAATAATTATAAAATATAATAATCAGAATAAGCAATGCCCGTGCAAATACGCGGACTCTCATCTAGTCATCAAAATGTGGGGTTTTCGTCCATTAAAAACAATAAAATCCGGTAGACGCATAACAAAAGTCAAAGAAGAAACCAAGTCAGAGAGATCTCGAACCAAATTCGCTAGGATTCATAAAAGTTAGTTTATTTGCTATTTTTGGCAGGAATATACACACACATATATATACGTATATGTATAAGAGCTGTGTATACTATATATGCAATGGAGAAGACAAAAGTGAAGTGAAAATTGTTGTCACACTGTTTTTTTGTCTTTTTTTAAGAATGTTTGTTTGTTCGGTTCTTCTTGTCTAGAAATGGTGTTTTACAAAGACTTATGAATTGTTGAAGAAGAAGATAGAGGAGCAATATATCTAAAAGAATAAATTTGATTACGTGAAAACGACCTTGCAAAAGGAGAGTTTTTTTTTTAGAAAAAAAGGAGAGTGTTTGAGCTTTGCTTTTTCATATTGTTTTTTTTTTTTTTTGGAGAAACTATTGTTTCTTCAAATATTCCCATAGACTCTTCTCCTGCTTACAGGTAAATCGATTTTCCTACTTTCTGATATTCGCTCTACAATAAATTAAAAAATTTTAAACAAAAAAATTTGTTCTTTTTAGAGGGTTCTACTAATTCTGTTGAGTTTCCAAATAGAAATGTAGAGAAAGTAATGGAGTTTTAGTATGAGAAGAATAATTCATGTAAAAATGTTAAATTCTAGAAATAAAATCATGATTGTTTCTAGGATTAAAGAATTGAATTAGATTGCATATACGGGACTTAAATATCGCTTTACTTATCCATACCATAAATTCGTAGCTTTCTTGTTTGGTTTACTATATGTGTTCATGACTGAGTACAGTTTTATGCAGAGGGGTTTTTGAGAGAAAAAGGTTACTAGAGATGAATTTCACAGAAGCTATGAATGTCGTGCACAACAGAATCCAACAACTTGAACCAGACAATGCATCAAAGATCATTGGTTATCTCTTGTTGATGCAAGACCATAATGATCGTGACATGATCCGCCTTGCCTTCTGTCCAGATTCCGTGTTGCTTTCCATGATCAATTGTGTTAAATACGAAATGGTTAAGAAGTCATGTTACCACATTCTTTCTTCTGATCACATTTAAATCCGTAAATTCGGATCATTTACCGGTTCATCACCTCAATCTCTCTCGGTTTCCGTCTCTCCTCCTTCGGTTCTCTCCACTAGAACCGGTTTCTGGGAAAATATTGCGAACGAGGTGGATAATGTTGAGTTCTTGAATTTTCAAGATTCTATGACCAACCCTGAATTCTCAACCAGTTTCTTCTCTCACAAGAAACAGGGCTTACCTTTGAGAACAAGCAGGAGATCCCCGAGTTTCCTTTCAAAATCTGCCACTACTTCAGCAAAGGGTTTTGCAAACATGGAAAAAATTGTAGGTATTTCCATGGACACATCATATCGGAAAGAGAGAGTTTTGCTCAGATGTTTAATCCAAACAATAACCTAAACGATCATGAATATCATGTTGTTTCCCCTGGATCACTTGAGAAACTAGAAGAAGAGATCATTGAGCTACTCAAATCAAGAAGAGGCGCTCCAATTTCAATAGCTTCATTGCCAATGATGTACTACGAGAAATACAGTAGGACCCTTCAAGCGGAAGGATATCGTACAGAGTCACAAAGACATGGTAAAGCTGGCTATAGCCTCACCAAGCTTCTTGCTCGCTTGAAGAACACAATCCGCCTCATCGACAGGTTAGTTAGTTACTTACCATTTAATTTTTGAAACCGAGAGAGTATTGTTTATGTAACTTTTCGGTAAATGATCTTTGAATTTTGTAGGCCTCATGGACAACATTCAGTTATACTTGCAGAAGACGTATCAAAGTTTGTCAAATACACGGGAGAGAGAAACGAACATGGAGCAATCATTGGTGGTTCTAGACAGATTTACCTAACATTTCCGGCAGAAAGTAGTTTCAATGAACATGATATTTCAAACTACTTCTCCAAATTTGGACCAATAGAAGATGTGAGGATTCCTTGTTAGCAAAAGAGAATGTTTGGATTTGTAACTTTTGCTTACACCGAAACCGTCAAACACATTGTTTCTAAAGGCAATCCTCATTTCATATGTGGTGCTCGTGTTTTTGTCAAGCCTTACCGAGAAAAATCATGGTCTAGTAGATACCTTGACAATAACAAGCCTTTTGAAGACATCGGATATTGTTCTCAATACATTGACATAGACGCGGAGATGAACAATTGTTAGTACATTCTCAAAACCTTTTTTTCTTATATATATGTACTAATCTTGGCTTTGCCGTTTCATTACGCTTTTTTGTTTTGTGTTGATTATGTGACACCAGAGAGCTCAAGTCTAATGAAAAAGCAGTTTCTTGAGGAACACACGCAATCAGTTTCTAAGTCCTTACCTTCTAATTACTCATACCTCGGGTTTTTCTCTAATGACTTCAGTCTAACAAGAGATGGTAAGTATATCCCTTCATACAATATCCCACTTTCATTCATACATGCATATCAATTGTGTGACATTCTTTATTTGTAGAAGAACACGAGGAACAAAATTAAGCTATATAATGGATTATCTGAACACCAAAGATAATGTCATGAACATAAGCGGTAACTACAAAGACATTGATCGGGATGCAATCACTTTTACATTCTAAGTAACAAACACATTTTGAAATCCTTTTTAGTTTGATCATATTGTGAATATTTTTAATTCATCAGGAGGCATTATGAATCTTTGGACAGTCAAGCCCTAAACCTACCCGAGAGTCCATTTTCTTCCCTTTTCGGGAAGGAGATTTCGACGGTTACATAGAAAGAGATCAGTGGTATTTAAAAGGGAGAAAGAAGATAGGAGCATAAAGGTTAGAAGAAATCCACAAAAATGTAGTCAAATATCATCCCTCGACAAAAAGAGATTTGTCTTTTTCTTACATTATCTTCTTTGTGGGTTTTAGATTGTTTGGTTAGGACACATTAGGCTCTTTAGCTAAACAAAGATAGAGGGTGAGACACACAACATAAACGAATCGTTTGCTTTACCTACAATATGAGACGAGCAGTTTAAAAAACATAAAGCACACATGGGTTATAATAATACTATAATTGAAATTAGTTTATTGGTGGTTTGGTTTTTCTATTTGTTTTCAACTTTTGTTATGGAAGCAGTGGCGGAGCCACTTAAGAAAGGAGTGGGTCAATTGACCCCCATAAATTATTATAATTTTTTAATTTTTCATTGTACTTAGTAAATAATGTTAGGTGAAATGGATCACATATGTCATATTGACCCCCATAAACCAAGTTCCACATTCTTAAATGACCCTATACATATTTGATTTTTCCGTTCACCTTTTACTTATACCACTATTTCTATGCCATGCATGATTAGTTCTTTAATCTATTAGTTTTTTTCTTTGACATGTGATTTTTTTGCCCTCATACTAATGACCATTTAATTCATTTTAACTAAATATGAGGTATATTATGCATATGATAAAAAAAAAAAAAAATTTAACTTGTTTTGTGGGTTTTAGATTTTTTGGTAAGGAGACTTTAGGCTCTTTAGCTAAACAAAGATGGAGGGTGAGACACACAACATAAACGAATCGTTTGCCTTAACTACATTATAAATTTTTTTTCCATCTCAACTTTCATTGGACAAAAGAGCCTAAAGGCCTGTACAGAATTATGAATTCATAGGTGTTTACAACCAAACAAATCACCTATGATTCTCAAAATGCACATCACGCAGATAAGTATGACTACATTCATAGACCACAGAGGACAACATCCTGAGCAATAGACAAAAAGTACTACCTTCCCAATTCCATCTCCATATGAAAAAGCTCTTTTAACCACAAAGGACAACCCAATGAGACATAGGACTCAATCCTTCCTTCCTTCCTTAGTTACACTCTGTGCTATAAGCTTTGCACCATCATTTGATCCTTGTCCTGCAATCTCAATCTTCCAATCTGAAATTTTAGACAAACTCTTTAATAGGACTTCTGATTGAAACCTGAAGTTAGGCCATGCCTTTGGCCTCATCACAGCTCCGAACAAATCCGAATGAAACCCTGAGAAAAGAACCATATTCTTCTTAAGACTACTCATGCTTTCAATTGCCCATAGCAAAACTCTCAACTTGAGTTCTTGAACCGAAGAAAAACCTCCAAAGGATCTCCTACTATGAAGGCATACCAAACCAGAGGAATCTCTTAAAACCCAACCGCCACCTCCTACCCTCTCTTTTTGATTCCAGGAATGTCCAACATTACATTTTCCCCATCCTACCGGGGGTCTTCTCCAATTGGATCCAGGAACCTGCTCTTCTCTAATAATTCGAACCTCTTCTTCTTCCTCTAAAGACTGAGCCATGAACCATTCCTGAGAATCTTCCATCACTTTGGAAATTGTCTGAGGAGCATCAAAGGACTTCCCTTCAATAAACAAAGTGTTCATGTTTTTCCATAACACCCACCTGATCCAAGGAATGGCTCTTCAAACTAAGAGGGATGTCCGATCTTCTTGAAAGACCTAGGGGGAAAGACAAATTTACCAAAATGGAAGACTGATGATAATCCTCACTGGGCCAGGGAACATTGGAACAAGCCCACACCTGCCTAGCTACTGAGCATGAAAACAAAATATGGTTTGGATCCTCTCTTTCCAGACCACACCTCTAACATCTACTATCAAGAGTTACCCCTCTTCTAGCTATCAAATTCACAACGGGAATTGCATTTTTTATAGCTCTCCATAAGATGTTCCTGATTTTAAGAGGAGCTTTGAGGTCCCAAATATGATCTATCAAGACATTGATGGAAGGCATAGCCGCAGCTTGATGAATCAATTCCTCATTCTTATCCAAATTTGCAAGCCAATAACCACTCTTCACAAGATATTCCCCTGACTTTGAATGATTCTAAACCCAAAACTCATCTTGAGATATAACCGGCCTTATCTTAAGCATAATCTCCTAATCCCTTAAGTAGAATTGTTCGTTCAACATCTCCAAATTACACTCACCAGAAATTTGATCAATCAATTCACAAACCCTTTGATCTAGATTCACCTGTTCCTGCTTCATGAGCGGGATTCTCATTCCCCCATCCGTAATCCACGGATCACACCAAATCCTAAGAGACTTTCTATTCCCAATCATCTTGGAAATACCCTTTTCAAGTAACTTCCTTCCCCATAGGATACTCTTCCACACATAAGAAGGCCTAGGCCCTACCACAGCCTGAAGGAAAATCCCTTGGTCAAAGTACCTGCTTTTAATGAACCTAGCACAAAGGCAATCCGGATTTTGCAAAAACCTCCAAGCTTGCTTAGCTAGAAGAGCTTGATTAAAACATTCAATATCTCTAAACCCCAAACCTCCATTATCTTTAGCTAAACACAGCTTCTCCCAACTAATCCAATGGACTTTCTTCTTATCTTCCACTAAGCTCCACCAAAAATCAGCCATTGCACTGGACAGAGCTAAACAAGTATTCTTAGGAAGCTTAAATACTGACATAGCATAGACCGGCATTGCAAGTGCCACAGCTTTCAATAACACCTCCTTCCCTCCCATGGATAAAGTTTTGGCAAAGCATCTCGAGATCCTAGCTTTCAAGCTATCTTTTATGTAAGCCAATAAGTCAATCTTTGATCCACTAAAGCATTTCGGCAAGCCTAGATAGGCTCCCGCCCCTCCTTCTAAACTTATTCCCAAGGCGTTTTGAACTCTTCCTTTTTTCTCACCATCAATCTCTGAACCAAAAGAAATGGAAGACTTATCAGGATTTACCACCTGACCTGAGAATAGCTTTAAGTTCTAAACACTGAACCAATTGGGCTTTACAAATGAAAAGGCTATCATCTGCAAAGAGTAAGTGATGCACTGTAGGTCCCACACTTGAAAACTTCATGCCATAAATCCTTTCTTCCCTTTCAGCTCTGATTATCAGATTTGACAGCCCTTCGATGCACAGAACAAACAAAAAAGGAGATAACGGATCTACTTGTCTCAAACCACTCTTAGGGACTATCACCCCATGTGGTTGATCATTGATAAGAGCCGCAAAAGTCACTGAGGACACACAAAACATAATCCACTGAATCCATTTTTGATGGAAACCCAGAGCTATCATCAAGGCTTCCAGATACTCCCACTCCACCCTATCATAGGCCTTGGACATGTCTGATTTAATAGCCATAAATTCTTTCTTCATTCCTGGATGAGTTCTGAGATTGTGGACCACTTCATGAGCCACTATTATGTTGTCTGAAATCTGCCTATCCGCCACAAACGCTGAATGGAAAGGCAAAACCAGCTCTGCTAGAAAAGGTTTAAGTCTTTGAACCAAAATCTTTGAGACTGCTTTATAGAGAACTGAACATAAACTGATCGGCCTAAGATCCCCCATCTTGGTTGCATTTGCCTTCTTTAGAATGAGACATAAATGAGTATAATTCCACTCCGCTGGAAAAACTCCATTAAGGAAAAAACTCTGGATCTCTGCAATAATATCATCACCTATAATGCTCCAATACTGCTAGAAGAAAACTCCCGTCATTTCATCTGGACGCGGAGCTTTAGATGCAATAACCGAAAAAATAGCTTCTCTTATCTCATCCCTTGTAACCTCTCTAATCAACTGGTTGTTCATCTCACTTGTGAATTTTTGCTGGAATCCCTCAAAAATTTTATGGAAACCACTTGGCCTTGAAGACCCAAACAGATTGGTAAAGTAATCTATTGCCACTTGAGCCTTTGAGGCCTCCCCTTTCTGCATAAACCCATTGATATCTTCCAATTGATCCAAGGATTTCTTTGCTCTGTTAGGTTTCACCGAAGCATGATATAACTTAGTGTTTCCATCACTCTCTCTCTACCAAGCCTACATTTTTTGCTCCAATATCTCTTTTCCTCCTTGTAGGCTCCCAACAAATTCCTCTTTATTCTGTTCTGATTCTGAAAACAAGGAGAAGCCCTAGATTGTTCTCTTTCCAACTCCTGCTGAATTCGATCTATATGTTCCTTAGAGTTGGTATTGTTAACCTTTTTCCATCCACTTAGTGCTTTTCTATATCTTATGATTCTATCATAAACACCATTCATAGCCGGAGGATAATCTTCATTCCATGCTTGCTTAATACACTCTTTCACTCTTATCTTATGAAGCATTCTCTTATCAAACATAAAGATAAACATCCTGAGAAGAGAATAATTTAACCAAGACCGGCCTGTGATCAGAACCCCTTTTCTCCAAAAAAACTTGATTAGAAACGGGGAATCTCTTATACCAAGCTTTGTTTCCGAAAACTCTATCAAGCTTACGCTGAACATACATATTTTTACCTCTCATTCCTCCCCATGTAAATCCATTCCCATGGATTGGCAGTTCCACCATATCACATGCTTTGATCATATTAACAAAGTGATCAAATTAATATTCCTCTCTACTAGGACCTCCCACCTTTTCACCATTATGTAAGATATCATTGAAATACCCCACCATGTATCACTTCTCTTTCCTCTAATCCCAATTCTGGTCAACCTCTCCCACAACTCAGGTCTTTCCTTCATGATCGGATTCCCATAGACAAAAGATACAAAGAACAATTCTTCTCCAAACTGTATCTCACAATCTAAAAGATTCTTACTAAAAGATCTAATATCTACATTTACTGACTTCTTCTAAAACAAAGTTAAACCACCACTCCATCCTACTGGTTCAACCGTGAAGATCCTGTCATATCCCAACTAAACTTGTAAATCCTCCATCACATTTCTCTTGTGTTTTGTTTCCATCAAGAACATTACCTCATGGAAGTATTTTTTACGCAGCTCCTTAAGGCGTTGAATTGTCAATCCATGAACACGGCCCGTACCTTGACAATTCCAGCTCAGAATACTCATTAGATGTTGGACAGTCCCTCAATTGGGACTATCTCTTTATTGTTGTGTTTGACTACCCACAACTCCTTCTCTTTTTCCTTTTCAACTTCAGATAATACTATTCTGACTTTCCTCTTTCCCTCACCACCTATTTCAGCTCTTCCCTTCAGTACTACATCTTTAGCCAAAATGCCTTTACCCATACCCGTAGGTTTTTTGTTTGACTTATAGGGCCTCTTCCTGGGCTTTCCTCTCTTAGTCAAAGTCCCGGAGGAACTAGCCTGTGACAGCCCATCTCCTTTTATCGTTGGACTGACTTGGAAAGGAAAAAGGTTCAGGGCACCAAGAATTGGCCTCACTCATTGTAACTTGAGGGGAAGGTTTCCATAACATTGCATCTCCAGCAGATAAAGCCCCATCCATTTGATTATTGGTAGACACCGAAGACTCATAATCAAAGACAGGACCTTTACCTTTATTAAGGAATTGTGATATAATTGGCATTGGTTCCAAACTGAGAGCCAATCTCTAAGCCGTTGGATCTTTTTTAGCCTCCCAAACTGATTGACAAACTCTGATCTCCTTTACCTTTTGGGGATCCCCATTGGCTATTAACAGATAATTCCTTATCTCCTGCAACACTTCCTCTGCTATCTTTGGTCTACCCGTAAGAGGATCAACTCCAACCTGATGTTCACCTATAATCCCATAAAGAGGGTCCAACGGATTCACAACTGGTTCGATAAACCTACTACCTTTATCCCCTTTTTCCTATTCCATTCCTTGTTTCTCAGCATTTTTCCATTGATATAGAGGACAAAACTCTTGTTCATGAGTTAATCTTTGATAGATAACATCTCTTCTGCACCCTCTCATAATCATAGATAATTGTGGATGTACTCCCTTAGGTAAATTAACGACCTTTGATCTTCTTAAGGGCTTTGACACATCGAAGCTAATCAAAACCCGAACATAATCCCTATTGTCTTGCTTCTCAGAATCATAAGGCACCTCTATTACCCTTCCTGTAAATTTTCCCAAGGATCGAATCGCCTCAACAATGTAATATTAATAGGGAGATGGCTTAACCTTACCCATATCAAGGCGTGTTGAAGAAAATCAGGGGGAGCCGACTCCACCTAGCGTTCCATCACCAACGCCCATTCATTATATGTATGAAGCCCCTTTTCCAACACTTCTTCTAAGTCGAACTCCGTTCTGAAGATAAACTGGAACCTTTGTTTGGACAAGGCTACACCCCTAACTCTTCTTACCTTTTGCCATTTCCTGAGTAAATCTTGAATCAAACTAGTTGCCTTTTGTTTGGCTGGATTCAATACTCTCCCTATCAAGCTCAAAGCATTATCCTAATTTGAACAAAACTGAGGTAAATCAGGCAAATCAAACGCCAGATCCTCTTCCTCCTCTTTCCCCAGACTGAGCTTGAGCATTTCTCTATCCATAGCAGACGACATCGCCCACTTACTTCTCACCTCTGAAACCACTTGAAGACTTCTCACACCACCAAACGTCTCTCTAGGAACCCCCAACACTCACAGTAATTTTTATTTAATCGATGTCAACTATACCAATAATAACATCAATTATATCAATTGATGTTATACTACAAAATTTGTATCATTTGTAAATAAATAATACTAACTAGCATAAATTAATTTTCTGGTTCATTTTAATTGATGCTATCTATCCCTCGTAATGAATGTTTAGAAAAGTGTGTGGAGGCATATTTTAGCAAATATCGCCATTAACGATGAATTGTCTATACATAAAAAAAAACACATGTATGTATATTGTGGAGTGAATATAAGAGACATTCAATTTGGGGGCAATTGCAAATATGTCACACATGGCAAAAATTTAATCAAATATGCCACTGTTCACAAATCATTACGAGCGTGCCACTGTTCACTGACTTAATGAAAAAAAAAATCTCACTTTCTTTCTCATCTCTTTCACGCCCAGATCCAATTTTTTTCACTCACAAAAACTCTTTTCTTTGAAATTGCAAATCGGATTTGGGTTATGGATCTAGAGTTTTTAATTCTCTCTCTGGCTCCATTGGACGCAAACGCAGCGATGATAGATCTAGGATTTTCGATTCCTTTCGTCCATGTAAATCTCTGTAAATTCTTTCAATCGATTTTGATTTCCCGAATTGGTGGAAGAAGAAGAAGAAGAAGAAGAAGTTTAATCCATGAATTTTGTTCAGATCTGGGTTTTGGTTTTTTTTTGTCAAATATGGGTTTTGGTTATTTTTAGGGTTTTCCTGTTTTTATAAAGTTTTTAAACAGTTTTAATAGTTTTACTAAACCTTTTAAAAACCATATAATTTTTTTTAACAGTTTTATAAGATTTTTTTAACAGTTTTATAATGTAAAGGAAAAACCCTACCCCCCTTCCCCCTCCAAAATCTATACCCTAAATGCATAATAGTTAACCCAAACTCAAAATTTACAGTCGTTTGTGTTTTAATTTGCTTTGAGATCTAATCATCATCATCTTCTTCTTCTTCTTCTTCTTCTTCTTCTTCTTCTTCTTCTTCTTCTTCTTCCTAAATCTGCTCGATCTAATCTCAGATCCACGTTCTTCGTCAACAATAACACCCTCTCAATTTTTTTGGCATAAATCGCGAGAGAAATCAGAGATAGTAAAATCAGAGATGACGAGAATCGAATTCAGTGACAGTAAAATCCGATCTCGTAAAAAAAAAATCATATCTCATGATGGTGTTCTGGTAGAGAGAGAGAGAGAGAGAGAGAAAAAAAAAATCAGAAAACAGTGGCATGGGAAAAGTGGCATAGCTCAAAATTTCTCTTCAATTTGTGGATCCACTGGATCACTTTACTAGTATGTGACTGAGTTAGAAATTTTATTTATTGGGATAGCATAGAAATAATGGTATAAGTAAAAAAACTAAAAAGGTGATGTAAAAACTAAAAATCAAATAGAAATAATTGATTCATATAACACTTTATCAAGAAATTTAATGCATTTTTAGCACTTTTTTTTTTGTGCACGTAACACTTACTAACATAAATTACATTATTACTCTTCCACGCCTGCGTTTTTTTTTTTTTTATATATATTTTTTTATTTCTCCTTATTCTTAGTTTTCATATATTTCATATTTAATAATAGTAAAAATAAAAATAATTTCATATTCTGGTAAAGTTTATTTTTTTTAGAGTTTTATATCCATTTTGATATACTTTATTAGTTAAAAAATTTATATTAAAAATAAATTGTTTTATACTTGTACATATAAACATACTAGGGATTGCCCACGCGTTGCGTGGATTTAAAATTTAAAATGATTAAATATACAATAATTTCTAAATTTTTTTACTAATTGTGTGTTTAATATTATATAAATAAATTTTATGATAACTTTTGCATAAAAGAACAGAAGCTTTCAATTCAAAATTTTAGCTTAAGATCACAAAGATAGTAGAGTTTGGCTTGGTTACATTTTTTCTTATAACTTTTCCTACAAAAATATATAATTTTTAAAAGGTTCTTACAAAAAACAGTAGCCTAATTAATTTTTATAGTATAACTAAGACAACAACAGTAATGTCAACCAGTGCTCACGATGTCTAGCTGGGATTAATCGTGATGAAGTTGTTGACCGTGTGGATGTTTTATTTCCCGTATGAGAAAGGTTATGTACAATTATGCAGTTATATTCTCTCATTATTCCATAGATATGTTCTTCGACCATTCTTTGAAGTATTTGTGGGTTGTGTTAAACACTTCTACAATTGTTTGGATTATAGAAAACTTTTTTTTATTATCTGCCTAATGATGCATCCTGAACAAACATGAAACTATTCGACTTCATATAACCAATGGAATGTTAATTTGAATTGTATCCTGGTGAACTAACCTCGGCTAGAATCCAAGTCAGGCTCTTCATGACCCAATGCATTGCACTTGATACATTTACATGATCATAGATTAGATGTCTTAGATGGGAAATAGATCATCGAAAATTTAAGAAAAAGAGGAAAGCTTTACTTTTCTTTTAGATGCTTGTTTGGATTCATAGCCTGCTTTGGAATCACAATTGAAAGTAAATTAAAGATGAAAAATGATGAACAGTTTGTGTGGAGGCGAGACACTCTTTCCTTAATTCTTTAATTGCCCATAATGTGATGGTTTTTAATACAATTAACAATTTCAGGATACAACTACATGATCGACTATTTCGTAACATTAAAAAATAGAAGTTAACAAACCCATGATCTATATGTACTCTCAGACATAAAACTAAAATTAACATGTGAATGGTTTAGTATTGTTCTTGATAATCATTATGATGAGTGGAGCATGACTACATGTCATCTCTTTCTTTACAATTTATTTTAAAAAAAAGTTTAAAATATTTTTTCTAGGTTTCGAACCCAGCAAACCTCAGTAATTTAAGTGGAAAATAACCACTAGACTACAAAAGATATTTGTATATATCACGGATAGAAACATATATAACCCGCTACTAAAAGTTTTTCTAAAAGTCATTCACAAAAGTAAGAAATATTTTGAAACGCCAAATATTTGAATTTTTTTGTAATGTGGAATCTATTTAATTAAATAAATTTATATACCTCTAATAATGATCATTCGTGATTGATATTAATTCATAAATTTCCAAAATTAATCTTTCTATTTATTTATCAATTATAATTCAACATTTAATTTTAAACGCCCATATAACGTTTTGATTATTTAAATTCAAAAAATTATTAATTATTTTACCATCAAATTGATCTCATCTAAATTTAACGTCCACATTTACTTACTACAAAAATTTACAAAATCTATCAATTTATTATTGAAGATAATTAAGAAATCTGAACATTTTACCTTGATAGGAATCAATTTATTTATAATATATCAATATTAAAATAGTTTAAAATCACTTTACCTTTATATGTTTATGCAATATAAATAAGAAAATTTACTAATTTAGTTTCAAGTGAATTTCAAAATTGGTTTTTTTTTTGTCAAATATAAATAATAAGACAAAACATATTGTTTGTCTTTACATCTAATAAAATTTTCAAACATATTATCATGTAGTTTTATATTTTGATTTTTAAATATATAATTCGTGAGAATATTTTTTAAATATCACTTATATACAGTAAAATAATTTTAAAATTTATATAAATAGTTTTTCCACGCAACGCGTGGACTTCTTCTAGTATTATATAGTTTAACATCTCAACGTATACTAGCGTCAAAATTATAATGGGAGATTTTAGAATTTAATATCATCATCAATACCTCTTTGAACGTGTATTAATATTGTGTCTGTTACAAAAACATAATTACATATAATAAAGACGATATTTGTTGACATAATCAACATTTTATTCAAAAAGAAATTTGTACCAAAAAAAAGTAAAAGAATTATAAAGTTATAAATAAATAAAATGACACATGTCATCTTTTAATAATTGTTTTTTTAGGAAACCTTAACATATTATATAGATCTTTATTATATTTTTGCCAAACTTTGTTTTTTATGTATTTTTTTATCTCTAATATATATGAAGCGATTTTACTTTCCTAGATGGACAAATTGCGGTGGACTAAATTTAATTTTTTTTGGGAGAGTCTTGGTTAGAAATATTATGGCCACTATAAATTATATTAAATTTTTCAAATCATATTTTAGTATTTCAACAATCTAAAAAGTTTAATATCTTTTATTGGTTCATGTTTTTTTTTCTTTTAACGCAACTTCTTTTTGTGATATTTTAAAAAACAAAATCATGATTACTTATATAAAAATCAAATCAAAAATATATGGTTAATGAAATAATATATATTATATAGATTAACGGTTAATAGAATAAGAAATGCCAGAACTTTTGGTGGTATATTTTTTTTGGTTGAATTAAATGATTTTTAGGTGGTTTATTTTTGTTTTTTGAATTAAATGATTTTGGAATAAAAATTAAATTTAGAAAATTTTATTTTATATTTGGTTAAAAAGTAGCGACACGTGTTGTCTTGTCAAAGCTTGTTGGCTTTTGTAAACCTTAACATATTATAAAGAAAATTTTATTTTATTTTTGGTTAAAAAGTGGCGACACGTGTAGTCTTGTCAGAGCTTGTTGGCTTTTGTAAACCTTAACATATTATAAAGATACACACATATATAACTATCCACGGATTTAAATATGTACATGTCACACACATACATGTATACTAATTTTATCTTTTATTGTATATATACATAAATATACTTTATATATATATATATATATATGTTATTGATGTTCGTGTACACTAAATTTTATCAGTTATATTATATATGTACACATATAATATGTTAAAATTAGTGTGTACATGTACACACGTAAAAGATTATGTAGATGTACATATACATTAAAATACTAAATATATATACACATACACACTTATATACGTATGTATTGTATACACATACATATATATTATATACCGTACATATGAAATACGCATATATAAACTTTTATGTTTACACATATACATACGAACAATTTTATACATGTACATAAAAATAGTAGATATATACATATATATATATACTATATATCATATATGTAAAACATATGTACACTATATTTTTATGTACGCTAATTGAATATATGTAATTATATATTTTAAAACCTTAGAATTGAAATAAAATAAGGTAATATGGAATTCGAAAGATTAAGAAAAAAAATTATGTTTGAAAAGTGAATATGTACGTGTACATGTATGAGGAAGAAAGATAAATGGCAAAACTGTGATTTTCTGATTTGGAGAGGGCAAAAATATGATGAATAGTGTCAAAAAATGTCAAATTGACACATAAACCATAGAAGTGTCAAGCTCACACATCCTTTTTCAGAAAGTGTTATATGTACAAATAATCCCAATCAAATATGTATAAGATTACTTAAGGGTGTCGAACTTGGTTTGTAAATTTATACTAATTTATGGGGGTCAACTGACTTCTCCCCCCATTACTAGTAGTGGTTGCACCCAGTAGATTTATAAATTTTGTATTTTGACCTAAGCAATTAGGAGACATTTGGAGTCAATGGTTTAAGTTGCACCCACCAAAAAATTGAATGAGCAGTTTGAGGCCCCATATTTATTTTGGAACAATTCACCCCTCTTCACTAACCAATCAAAACAAAGATGTAAGAGACACTAAAGCTAATTAATCTAATTAAAATAATTAGTATAATTTAACTAAAAAATAACATTCATTCGTTTGAAAAAATTGAAATAAATTTTAAATTCCAAACTGAAACCCTAAACCTCAAACCTCAAAGCTATACCCTAATTTGAGAATAGTTAACCCAAAATAAATCTTCAACCCAAACTCAAACCTTAAACCCAAAAGCTATACCCTAATTTGAGAATAGTTAACTCAAAATAAATCCTAAATCCCAAACTCAAATCCTAAACCCCAAAACTATATCCTAATTTGGGAATAGTTAACCCAAACCTAAAAATTTTAAATACAAATCCGTTGAAAATTACTTTTTTGTAGTTAAATTTTTTGGGTTTGGGTTACCTATTCCCAAACTAGGGTATAGTTTTAGGGTTTAGGGTTTTAGTTTGGAATTTAGAATTTATTTTGGGTCAACTATTCCCAAATTAGGATATAGCTTTGAGGTTAAGGATTTGAGTTTGGGTTAGAATTTATTTTGGATTAACTATTCCCAAATCATGATATAGTTTTTGGGTTTAAGGTTTGAGTTTGGGGTTTATGATTTATTTTGGGTTAAGTATTATCAAATTAAAGTAGAATTTTGGGGTTTAGAGTTTGAGTTTGGGGTTTAAAATTTAGTTTGGATTAATTATTTCCAAATTAAGGTATAATTTTGGAGTTTAGGGTTTGAGTTTGAGATTTAGGGTTTAGGGTTTGAATTTGGGTTAAAAACTTTTAAATTCAGTTTTTTATTAACTTATTAAGTTATTTTTCCTTTTATTGATTTTTAAATTTTTTCTAATTTTTTTGAGTAAGTTACGGTAGGCAAATTCAGGTGGTCCCCACTTTTGATTAAATTTTGTTTTCTTTTTAATTATTAAACTAAATTGCTTAACTAAAAGACAAATGTCAAATTTTAATAGGATAATTAAGAGGGGGTGAATGAGTTACGTTCACCCCGAGGGATAAACCCAAGAATTGTTTTTTATTCTGAAATTTCCAATTTTGGTACTGTTAAATTACTGTTATTCATTTCTCATATGTTTTCTGATTATCAATATTGTTATTACCATTTCCTTATTTTAATTCATATTTGTTATTTCTTACTATTTTGATTGATTGATTAGACCTTCCTCTAAATTTGGTTTTTCACTTTTCCTCATAAAACTCTTGAACAATTTTGAATATTTTGATTAAAAAATTAATTAATTTAAATGAAGAAGTAAATAGATAATTTTCAAAATATGCCACTTTTGACATACAACTTTTCAAAAATGTCATTTTTCTAAAATTTTAACATTATTTATGTTTGAGTTAACTATGTTATATGAGGTTTTAGTTTTTTGGGTTTAAGGTTTGTTCGGGATAAAAAAAATTAAGATTGAAGATTTTGTGATATAAATTTTTAAAAAATCTTTTAAGTGGCATGTTTATAAAAAGATAATCCAACAATGGCATATTTGCAAAAAGTAATTTAATAGTGAAATTTTTGAAATTGTCGCAAGTAAATATTTTATAGTTTACTTAAAGAAAAGAGAAATTAGGCTTAATAACACAAAAATTTATTATAATTGAAAATCTAGTCAGTTATCCTAAGTCTAGTGGATTTACTTAAGCCACATTGGTTAGTTTTAGTTAGTTGATGAGTTATTAATTTTTTCTATGTTGTTCTTGCAATTTACCTTAAAGAAAATTGCCTCCAAATATGGTCTAGATTGATCATGCTGAGAAATAGGGGTGGGCAAACGGGAATATGGGACGAGATCTAACGGGAACGGGACGGGAACAGGACTTATGAGACTAGAAAAATACGTCCCATTTATGTCTCATTTCAAATTCGGGACGGAACGGGATAAAACGGGATGAGACGGGAACGGTACGGGAAATCCCATAAAATAACCGGACTCAAAAATTAGATTAAACAATGCTTCAAATTGTAAATATGTATACAACAAGTTTTTTCAATTTATGAAAAATATGTTTAAATTTAAGAAAATTCAATTGTATTTCATAAAAGTTAAAAATTTAAAATAAAATAAAAACCATAATCTTCAAAGAGAAATTTCAAGATATGCCACTTTTATGATGCCACTTTTTAAAAATGCCACTATCACTTTTTCTCAATTTTTAAATCATTTATGTTTGGGTTAACTATGTTATATTAGGGTTTAGTTTTTTGGGTTTAAGGTTTGTGAGGGATCAAAACATTTTTTAAATTTGAAAATTTTGAGATAGAAATTTTTTGAACATAATTTTTAGTTGCAAATACAAGAGTGACATATTTGAAAAGTCGCATGGTAAATGTGACATTTTTGTAAATGGCCCATCTTCAAATTGAATCAAACTTAAACCACATTAAACCATATTTCATATTATCCTTATAATTTCATATTATCCCATTAAAAATATATATATATAAATAAATTACTATTTACAGTTATATCAAACGAGATTTTCAAACGAGACTTTGGGATATTCCGTTCCCGTCCCGTCCCGTCCCGTCCCGGTCCCAATTCCCATATGGGAATACGGGAAATATATGGGACGAGAATTCGGGAACGGGTATGGGACGGACCGGGATGGGATGGAACGGGACGGGAATTATGCCCACTCGTTATGAGAAATGAGAAAAAAATTTTGTAATTAATGTTTTTTTACGAATTACCGAAATTTTTTACTAGTTGTTACGAATTACCGAAATTTTTTTTGTAATTAATGTTTTTTTTTGCCGTAATTGTAATTAATGTTAGGCCGACTAAAAAGAATATTAGTACTAATCAGAAATTAAATGCTGACGCGAGCCACCCTTTATATTCGTCTAGTCGTTGTTCCATTAATAAAACATGCGAAACGTACCATTGAACATGTAATCCCACGCGCGTTTTACGCGTTTGGATTACAATTTCTAGCAATTAACTTCTTTTGGCCTACCAAATTGTTGCACACGCGCTTAAAAAGCGGCCATCACAATGATTTTGCCCCTTGCCCACGAAATAAACTTCGTTGCTGAAATAATCCTTCTCCACGTGCCTACGAACTTATGACGATTTTAGTCCTTCACAATTCTACTTATTGCAGATCTTGTTGCTACGGTGTACGTTAGAATAGTTTAATTCGTTTCGAGTCCCTATAGTTGTAGCATTATGCTAATTCAAGACGTATATTTCAATTTGATAGCCAACTGTTTTCTGTATACTATAAAACAAGAAACAAAATCTACTTAAAAGCTACTTTTAGAAAATTATTTTTCTTACTTCTGTTTTTTTTCAATATTAAAATATTTTGAAAAAATAATTTATCCAACGAAAATATTGTAGAGCACAATTCTACTTCAGCTCCATCAACGTTGAAGATGATTGATGTATAAAAATACAGTAAAATAGAAAATTTGCTTACTCTTTTCGGTTGTTTTAAGTTGACCGATGATCGTATGGATCAACATATTCATGAGATATATTTTTGCTTATGTATCCTAATAAATGAAAAACTATAAGACTACAATGATATATATATATATATATGTTTTATTTCTTTTCACCATAACGATCATACGACATGCTAGAATGCAAAAACTTATCGCTACACTCATTTTTGCAAAAGGAATAAAGACCATACAAACCACTAGTAAAACTGAATATAATATAAATATTTAGATTTTAACTTATGATGTTTTTAATTTTTACTTTTTTAATTATTTTAATAAATAGATGTCTGTTAAATTACGATAAATAAAATAGATAAAGAGAAGTTATAAATATTAGGAAAATGTATGATGCTTACATCGGTAATAGTGAAATATTTTTAGTATTTACATTAGTGATTGGAAAAAAATAGATAGAAACATTTGGATTTAAATAGAAAAAGGAAAACATAGGGGTATTAAATTGAGAATGTTTAGGTTAAAAGAGAAAAAAAGCGACGACGTTTTCTTTGTAACCTTTTTGTTTTGTTCTTTTCATTTTCATTGAACGGAGAAGAAAGTATATTCGACGGTCAATAGCATAAATCTCTCTCCCGGCGAATTTTCACTCATCGTCTCCGCGGCGAAACATCTGAGATCTCCTCTACTTTCTTCACCCAAAGATGCATTCAAGCCATCTTCTTCTCGAGGAACCGATCAGGATGGCTTCAATCCTCGAGCCATCCAAATCTGTAATCTCTCTCTCTGCTTGATGGTTTCAATTTCCCAGTTCTTTCATCGATTTCGCATAGATCGATTTTTCTGATCCTGTTTTGGATGTATTTCTCAGAGCTTCTTCCCGGCATTGACTAAGATCGTCGGAACTCTCGGCCCGAAATCCCGATCCATCGATGCTCTCTCCGGCTGCCTCAAAGCCGGGATGTCTGGTACTTAGCGATTTACATCTCCTATGAGCAGTTTTGCGAACGTGATTTGGGTTTTTGTGTCACTGATTTGTAATTTTCTTCAGTGGCTCGATTTGATTTCTCTTGGGGAGACGCTGATTATCATCAGGAGACACTGGATAATCTCAAGGTTGCTGTGAAGAGCACTAAGAAGCTTTGTGCTGTATGTTCTCTCTTCTCTTCTCTTGTTTCTTGTGGATCCCTAGATTCAGAATTTGAGATTGTCTTTTGGGTTGATTAGGTTATGCTTGATACTGTTGGACCAGAGCTGCAAGTTATTAACAAGAGTGAGAAACCTATTTCTTTGAAAGCTGATGGCCTTGTAACTTTGACGCCTTGTCAAGACCGAGAAGCCTCTTCTGAAGTTCTTCCCATTAATTTCAATGGCCTTGCAAAGGTTCTCTAAGACCCTTATAATATGAGATGATCATATATATACAAATGAATGATGTTTACTAATATAGGTGTGTGATGGTTTCAGGCAGTGAAGAAAGGAGACACTATCTTTGTTGGGCAATACTTATTCACTGGTAGTGAAACAACTTCAGTTTGGCTTGAGGTAAATATATGAAGCTGACTAATGGAGCTTTGGTTGTTCCTCTATGTTAAATTTTTTTGACATTAAGACCTCCCAAACGAACATGTAGGTTGATGAAGTTAAAGGAGATGATGTCATTTGCCTGTCAAGGAATGCTGCTACATTGGCTGGTGCTCTTTTCACTTTGCACGCTTCTCAAGTTCACATCGATCTGCCAACTCTTACGGAGAAGGATAAGGAGGTCAGAGTTGCTAATAATCTACAAATCTAGTGATTGATTGCTTTGTTCCCTTTATAAAACAATCTTGGAGGTCTTTTTTTGTTCTAGTCTTTAACCAGATTGTTTTTATTTGGTTATCATCTAGGTTATAAGCACATGGGGAGTTCAAAATAAAATCGATTTTCTCTCGTTGTCTTATTGTCGACATGCAGAGGATGTTCGCCAGGTCTGTAATTTTATGCTCTGCCCTTTAGTTGTTGTGTTGTATTTCTTTGTGTATGCATTGATAATTCCGAGCTTCTGATAAGTTTGAACAGTAATCAATGGTTGTTTCATAACACAGACCCGTGAAATGCTTAAAAAGTTGGGTGACCTCTCTCAAACACAAATATTTGCAAAGATTGAGAATGTAGAGGTAAGTGCAATGTATTGATTTTTTCTTTGTTTTATGTCTCTGTAACTTTTCTCTCCTTGTTTGCTAAGGAGGAAGCTGCTTATTTTATATTTAATTTAGGGACTAACTCACTTTGATGAGATTCTACAAGAAGCTGATGGAATTATTCTTTCTCGTGGGAACTTGGGAATAGATCTACCCCCAGAAAAGGTATGTTGGTTGGTTCGTTGGTTATTCAATTTGATTTGTACAGCACCAAATTTACACTCTTTTATTAATTACCTTGGTGGGTTCTGGTGCAGGTGTTTTTGTTTCAAAAGGCAGCTCTTTACAAGTGCAACATGGCTGGAAAGCCAGCTGTTCTTACCCGTGTTGTTGACAGTATGACTGACAACTTGCGACCAACTCGTGCAGAGGCAACAGATGTTGCTAATGCTGTTTTAGATGGTATGTTTGATATTGAATATGTTTCGTTTATGTTGTTTCAAACATTTTATAGCAGACTCTGCTTGGTTTTGTAAGTGTTATGAAATTGTGGAGGGAAAACCTATTTCTTATCATAACTTGGGGTTTCTTCTATCATTTTATTTCCTGCAGGAAGTGATGCAATTCTTCTTGGTGCTGAGACCCTTCGCGGATTGTACCCTGTTGAGACAATATCAACTGTTGGTAGGATCTGCGCTGAGGTAGGCTTTGTGATATATCTCTTTAGCATCATATTGTGGGTGTTTAAGTCCCATGCATCTTGCAACTATGTGGAACCAAATTAGCGCTTGTCATCCGATTTGCTCTTACATAGTTTCTTTACCTGTTCATAGGCAGAGAAGGTTTTCAATCAAGATTTGTACTTCAAGAAGACTGTCAAGTATGTTGGAGAACCGATGACTCACTTGGAATCCATTGCTTCTTCTGCTGTAAGTCTGTCTTCTGTGTAGCAGGGACATAAGAAAGGATTTCTGAGTTTTTAAGACTCAAATTACCATCACAATTTCTAAACTAGCTTAATTCATGCTTGAACAGGTACGGGCAGCCATCAAGGTTAAGGCATCCGTAATTATTTGCTTCACCTCTTCTGGAAGAGCAGCCAGGTTCATAGCATTCCTTTTGGCTTAAACTGTTTACTGTTTGATCTATTCATATTTGTTTGATGAGTTCTTACCTTTAATCTCTGTGCAGGTTGATTTCGAAATATAGGCCAACGATGCCAGTCATTTCTGTTGTAATTCCCCGAGTTAAGACAAATCAGCTGAAATGGAGCTTTAGTGGAGCTTTTGAGGTATGTTTCCCCTTCGGTCTCTCAAGTTTAGAGATTACATTCATGCCAATCTCTTACAAAGTATTGTTTTCAATAGACATGATTTATAGGTGTTGTCTAGCAACATCTAAAATTGCTTTATGTCTTGTCATTCAAGCATAGTTGGATATAGAAATTAATTTCCATAGCTCTGTGATTGTTTACTTTGCAATATCAGAATGTAGGGATTTTTTTCTTTTCGATACACCATAGTCACACATATATGAAGCATGTCCTAGTATAACATGAACCTGTGTGACTCTTATCAGGCAAGGCAGTCACTTATCGTCAGAGGCCTCTTCCCTATGCTCGCTGACCCTCGTCACCCTGTAAGTCTTGTTATCTTATCTCCTTTTGCATATTATATCTTCCTCTATTGGAGAAACAAACGGTCTCAAATGTGGTAAACGTATATTATCGCTCTTTAAGACTTTTGTGTCTTTCGGATCAACAACATTGCTGCCAAAATCTAGGGGTTTGGTGTTCTTGGTGAACCAACGGTTTGTCTAACATATGTAAAACTGTGATGTTGTTGTTTCAGGCGGAATCAACAAGTGCCACAAACGAATCAGTCCTAAAGGTTGCTCTAGACCATGGGAAGCAAGCTGGAGTGATCAAGTCGCATGACAGAGTAGTGGTGTGTCAGAAAGTTGGTGATGCATCTGTGGTTAAGATCATCGAGCTCGAGGATTAAATAACTTAAAATTGGCTCTGCATTTTGGTTTGCCTTCAAAATTTGCAGAAGAAAAGAAAATTGAGATTTTTGTTCCATATCCAATGCCGGAGTGAGTATATTACCTCCGGGACTTATGGTTTTTGTACTTAGGAGATTTCGTGTCTCTAATGTTTCCCTTTTTCTTCGCTATATTTGATTACCTGCAGATTTATGCATATGATAAAAACTACTATACAATGTCTAGCAATTATTCAATAAGCTGTAACATTCTCTATTATGTAATATGTTAGTACCGTGGCAAAATTTTATACTCTTCAAGTTTTAAGTGACTAACCCTACAAAAAAATACAAGTGAAGGCTTGGTTATCTCTCTCTCTTAGCTTGAGCCATTTCTACGAAGGAAGCTAAAAAACATTGAAAATTCTGCTTAATGGAAAAAGAGGTTTTTGTCGTAAACTGAGCATACACTGGAAGATTAGAATAGCAAAAATAAATTGTGAGAAAAATAAGTGGTTGATAATTTATCTATGACATCTTCATCACATTAGAATAAAGAATATTATAGGGAAACAAAACAACCATCAAAATATTAAAAATATCCAGGCAAGAACAAACAAACCCACATCCAGTTTCAGCGAAATGAAACAACTCATTAGTGACCATGCGGTCCATGCCCATACATCTAAAGTCTGTTCATTTTTTGGGAGGATTGGTTTAGTATTCCAAAATTTTTGTAAAATTTGAAAACTAACCTTTTTAAAAAAAAATAAAATAATATATATATATATATATATATTTATATATACTATCTTTATTTCTTTATTTTTTAAAGTATATATTCTGATAATTTGAATTTAAAAAAAATTTCGAAATTAATTTAATTTAGGTATTTAGGATATATTATGAAAAAAATAAAAAATATATTTTGATATTATATATATATATATATATTTATATATATATATATATATGGAATAGATATACTTTGACATTATTTATTAAAAAAAAAGAAGATATTACACAAATCTTCCTAGCTCTATCATTATTAAAGTCAAACTCTATATATAGCATCACCCGTACGCAATCAATTTATATTAGGAAAAATATACACTTTATATTAAACTTAGCTTCGGTTCGTATTCATTCTTAGCTTATGAAAAGTTAGTTGCATGTTTTTTTTATCTGACATGCATATTCTAAGTTGCATGTTTTTTTTTAGAACTTTCATATTCTAAGTTGCATCATCTACATGCAAAACACTATAAAGTTGCATTCTTTTTTTTTTTTTGCTTAATCACGTGTTGGATATAATGTTAACAAATTTATAATGCTATAACAAGGTGTTATTAACATGGTGACGAAAGAATACTTTAATATATATCATGGAGCTGAACAACATAATTATTACTTCTTTTAAGAAGTTCATTATGAAATCTCTGATATCCAATCAAAGTTGGATTGTCTAGCAAAAGAAGTAAAAGACTTGCAAAAGAGTAGCAAAATTCATGGCAAATTAAATTCGTCTTTCCATGGTAAACCTTGAGTTTTGTTTATTTACTAGTATGCTATTTTTATGACATCTTTTATAAAATAAGATCTTGTTTTGCAGAACAAACGTGATTTGGGAGATACTGATCAATTTACCCTGCTGAGATCAACTGAGGAAAGTTTATTTACTAGTATGCTATTTTTATGACATCTTTTATAAAATAAGATCTTGTTTTGCAGAACAAACGTGATTTGGGAGATACTGATCAATTTACCCTGCTGAGATCAACTGAGGAAAGTTTAGTAAACAAAAAACTCAAAGACAAAGATGCAAACAAAATTGCGTCGAAAGAGTTACAATCGATATTGTAGACAAGACACCATCGAAAGAAAAAATCTTTAAAAAAAGAAAGATGGACAGGGTCTCTAAAACAATTTGGTGTTGTTCAACATCTCTAAAAAAATTGAAAGGGACATGTACCGCGCATACGACCCTTTTGCTAAAGTTGATCAGATAAAAGTTGATTGGTTTGATTCATGGATGTTAATCCACATGTTAGTATTACTTAGCTACTTGTATATTATTCTTTTTTTTTATTTTTCAAATCATTAATTTTGATATTTAACTTTCGTTTGTAGAGATATGTTTGTTGATATAGGGACATATGATGGTGATGTGGTTGACGTTTAAGTAGTAGTACTTAGCTACTTGTATATTATTCCAATCAAAGTTGGACTTATACACTCTGAGTATGCTGAAAACCAATATGATTTTGTGTAGTAACAATCTACTACCAATTGAGGATCGACTCCCCGACTCATCGTAGCAGCAATGGCATGTTCACATGGTATCTTGTAAACATCAAAGTACATGTCATCTCCTTAAAATCAACAAAAAATTTGTTTAATTGTTCAGTTACTTCGAACTCATGAAGGTTTACCTCTTGCACATTAAACCTATGTGACAAAGCAACACGTTTCTTGAGCTTCTTATCCACCATTGGCATGACCAAAGTAGAATGTTTCGCTGCATTTTTTCATCGCTTGGAAAACTATTGTGTAAGTCTCTCTCTTACCACCTCAAGCATTGGCACAATGGGATACTCTCGAGCTTCTTTAAACACGCATTGATCGACTCGGCTATGTTACTTGTAGTTATATTATAATGATCTCCACATAAGTAAGCTCGCAACCACATGTGTAAACCAGACTCCTCTGGGTATGTGCTCAAATTTGGATTTTGAGTATGAATCTCATGAAATAGCTCGTTGAATTATGTTTGTTTGTAAGCTTTTGCTGCTTTCTTAACAAGTTGAACCATATACTTCCCTCTGAACTTTGTGATGATGTTCTTTTGCAAGTGATAAATGCAAATTCCACGCTGCGCACGTGGATAAACTTTTTCAACAACCTTAGCAATAGATGTGTACCTGTCATATATATCTACCAGTCTAGGATCATCTGGTATCATTGATTTCAAGTTTATGAAAACCACTCCCACGACGTGTCGTTTTCAGAATCCACAATACCAAAGGCCAAAGGAAAAATATTAGAATTACCATCTTGAGCTGTTGCAACTAACAAACTTCTCTGATACTTTCCTTTTAAAAAGGTATCGTCCACTACGATAACTTTCCTCAAGAAATAAAAGCCTTTGATAGATGCACCAAACGAAAGAAATAAGAATTTAAACCTATTGTAAGCATCAATCTCAAGACATGCCACTGTGCCAGGATTAGCCTTCTTGATCTTCTGGATATACTGTGGGAGTTGTGCATAACTTTCCTCTGGAGAACCTCGAAGCACTTCACGTGCAACCTCTTTAGCTTTCCACATATTCCAGTAGTTGATGTCAAGACCAAAATATTTTTTAATTGCCATTGCGATCACCTTTGGCTTCATACTCAAACTGAGATCACCAAACTTTTCTACCATAAGCTTGCTTAAATCTTTAGTTGAAGCTCGTGGCGATGTCATGAATCTTGCGGTGGTATAACATGTATGTTTGACCCAGAAGTTTTCAGACAATAGATTCATTGCTGCTGCTTGGACTCTCCATTTTCAATTACTCTCCACACATTTTACAACTACCAATATTGAAGTTCATTTGTAGACGGTATAACGAAACTTTTGTAGAATCGAAAGCATTCGTATCTTCCAAGCGAAATCTGCCTTGTTCTTGAAATAATTACTGACATGAATAACGCTCCCTTTTTCCAAATTCTTAAGAACAAAATCATCAACACTCCCATCTCTAACACTCTCAACTGTTTCTGCGACTTGTGTGTTGAATAACGCTCCCTTTAACGACCTAAACTCACAATTATCAACGATTCAACACAAAAACCAAACGATTCCAACACACTAACACAGAACAAACAACCATTAATCACACACGAAAATCCCTAAATCAATTGTGAACCAAAAACTAATCTATCCGAGCCTACGGCCGCGCATTCACCTCGATTTCGGATTGAAATGGAGAAACAACGAGAGAGAAGCATTGAAACAGCGACAAACAGTGACAATCAATCACCGAGGCCGCTCACCGTCAACCTCTAACGACCACACGAGCACTCCTAGCGGAAAAACGGCGAATAACGGTTCACAAATCGACTCGAAACACACGATCGATCACCGAAACTCTCTCAATCCTCAAACACATTTTCTTTCACTCAAAAACTGACCAAAACACGACTGCTCATGTTTATACACGATTCCCTAGGGTTTCCCTCAACCGCGACAAAACCGAGTGATTAGTTTTAAAACCAAACCGAAATCAAAACATGGTGTCGATCGACACCCACTTCTAAAATCAATATTTTAGTTTCGGGATGTTACAACTCTCCCCTACTACTCAGGATTCGACCTCGAAGCCCAATACAACTGCCCATTTAGACCATCACACTAATCCTACCTGGTCAAACACGAACTGAGATCCATACACGATCTCCGAGGCCCACATCCAGTCTCATGCTCAATCACGTTATCAGACATTGATTACACTTTAGCTCATACTATACCGCTCGCACTCTCGGGATGCATCCTTCGAGTCAACGATATCTGGGGAACTCGCATCCCCGCAAAGGAACCCACATCCAACGGACTATCTGGAGGTCTCGCACCCCCGCGAAAAGAACACAAAGCAATCGCTCTATCTGAAGGACTCGCACCCCCGCGAAAGGACATAAAGCAATCGCGCTATCTGGAGGACTCGCACCCCGCGAAAGGACACAAAGCAATTGCGATATCTGGAGGACTCGCACCCCCGCGAAAGGATACAAAGCAATCACACTAAATGAGTTATTCGGGACCAAAGTCCCTACGTAATCAATTCTTAAACTTCTCGGAGCACCTATTGACTAAATCTCCTCTCATGGTCTACGACACGATATTTCCAAAAACCAAAATATCACAATAATAAGAACTACACATCTTATTGAACACGGAAAATAAATAAGAAAAACTCCATCTTATAAATTTCCAAAAGAACAACGTATGATCGTTACCACAAAATGAAAATACAAGAATAAAAAACAACAACACAAGCACAAAACCCAACTCGAAACTAGAACCATAAGGAAAGCTAAGCTCAAACGGTGACCTGCTTGTCGAACTACTTCCTGAACTTTAGCTTCATCTTTGCCTTTGGCTCCCAAGTCTCATCTTGGCAACCTCCACAATCCCATAAAATCCTCAATAACGGAATCTTCTTCCGATGCAGAATCTTGATACTCCTCTCGAGAATCCTCACAAGAACAGCCAGAACCGTCAAATCAGGCTTCAGATCCTCATAAATCTTAGCCACTAACTCCTCTGATTCATGCATGCACTTCCTCAACATCGAAACATGAAACTCCTTATGAAATGCTTTCATAATTGGAAGTAACTCAAGCCGATACGCCATTGATCCAACTCGCTCTACTACTGGAAATAGACCCATAAAACGCGGACTCAACTTGTTCTCATTAATGGATCTGTTACGACCCCTCAACATAGCCATCTTGAGATACAAACGATCTCCCATGACAAACTCAAGCTCTTTCCTTCTTCGATCTGCATAACTCTTCTACCGATCCTGAGCTTCTTTCATATTCAGCCTCAACACACGAATCTTTTCCATTGTTTCCTGAACAAACGTAGCACCATAAATGCTTCTCTCCCCCACTTGGGTCCAGCATAGAGGTGTCCTACACGACCTCCCATACAAAGCCTCGTAAGGAGCCATATCGATACTCGCCTAGAAATTATTGTTATACGTAAACTCAGCCAGGCTCAAGTGATCAACCTAGTGACCCTCCAATCCAACACACATCCTCAGCAAATCCTCCAAAGTTTGAGTAGTCCTCTCTAACTGCCCATCAGTCTGCGGATGATAAGCCATACTCATGTGCACCTTAGTGCCCATCTCTGCGTGAAAGGCTCTCCAAAACCTGAAGTGAACTTTAGATCCTGATCTAACATAATACTAGCTGGCACTCCATGTATCCTCACTATGTCTTTCACAAATTTCTTAGCTAAAATCTCAGATCCATCTGTCTTTTCAATGGCCAGAAATCGTGCTGTCTTAGTTAACCGATCCACAATCACCCAGATAGCATAAAAAATCCTCGAGTTAGGCAATCTTACTATGAAATCCATCATGATCATGTCCCACTTCCACTCAAGAATAAGCAGGATCTGCAATAAACCTCTCAGAACTCGATGCTCTGCATTCACTAACGAACATATGTCACATTTTATGACCCAATATGCTATATCTCTCTTCATCCTGGCCCAGTGATAATACCGTTTCAGATCATGGTACATCTTAGTCACACCCGGATGAATCAAGAACTTGCTCGCATGAGCCTCACTGAAAATCTCCTGCCTCAACGACTCATCTTGAGGCACACAAATTCGACCACGAACCAGAATCGTCCCATTCGGAGATACCGTATACTCGGAACCAACTGCTTGTGATGCATCAATCAAACTCTGATCACTCTGCTGAGCCACTCTGATCCTACTCAGAAGATCTGCATTATCGACTGCCTCTAAGCCCTGAGGCTCCTGCGAAACCACACAAAAACGCAACGTGCTAATCTCGCCCACTAAAGCCTTAATATCATGCTTCCAAGCTGAATCGAACCTCCGCCGACTCAAAGCATCTACTACCTGATTAACCTTGCCAGGGTGATAAACAATCTCTAGATCGTAATCCGCCAGTAACTCAACCCAGCGCCTCTGCCTCATATTCAGCAATGGCTGAGTGAAGATATGCTGCAGATTCTTGTGATCCGTAAAAATCTGCACTCTTTCACCATAGAGATAAAACCCTCATATCTTCAAAGCAAACACTATAATTCAAGATCATGCGTAGGCCGATTATGCTCGCTACCCTACAACTGTCTCGAAGCATACGAGATTACACGACCCTCCTGCATCAAAACACTACCCAAACTAACTCCCGAAGCATCCGTATATACTGAGTATGGCTTCCCCGGCTCGGGTAATGCTAAAATAGGCGTACTAGTCAACATCTCCTTGAGCTTTGCAAAGCACTCCTCGGACTCCAGCGACCACATAAACAGAACATCCTTACCGGTCAGCTTTCTACTAACTTTGGTTTAAAATTACGTTTTCTAACTTTTTCAATTTGATTTCTTTTTCTACTAACTTTGGTTTAAAATTTTGAGTTTTTCGATTTCCTAAAAAAAAAAAAAAAAAAAAAAAAAAACCGCCAGAAGCCCAGACCGGTCGGTCCGCTGGACAGACCGGTCGATCTGCCGATTTCAACACACCAGAAGGAGTCTCTGGAAATGGGACCGGTCGGTCCAGTTGTTGGGACCGGTCGATCCCCAGCCTAGTCCCAAGTCGAGCACCTGCTCGCATGGAATCGAGCACCTGCTCAACGACGACGCGGAGGCTTCTACCCGGTGATATCTTTTCTACCCTTTTACCATCATTGTATTATCCGTGTTTTGTTTTTTTTATTGAGTCACCAATCTCTTGAACTTTTTCACACCGGAGACGGTGTGATTTAAGTCCGGGGGAGCGGTTTGTTATCTGTTTTATTCGAATTTTTATCGAGTCTGTTTTTGAATTTTTATCGAGTTTTTGGAATTATGATCTTGATTTGTTGGAATTATGTTTAGATTAGGGATTACTTGCATGAATTGTTTGGCTAAAGCTCTGTATCGGAAAGGTTATGGGTGGATAAATTTTCCCCAAAGCCCATATTCATCGGGAATTAGGTGGATCCAATATCGTCTCAAGTCATTATTTGGTTAATCTTGACTTTTAATTTCTTTTTCAAGGGTTTGATGTTCATTGGGCAAGACTTTTTCGAACCATACAAGACACCGCAACTCTCCACCACGTAAGCTCTTTACTCTCTAACTCTCCTCTCTTTTATCAAAGCAACATGTCAAGGTGGCCCAAGGGACTACGCGAATAAGCCCGTGTATCTTTTGGGACTCGCGGAAGGCATGTTGTAAGGGAAACTAAAAGATTCGAAGTGAACCAGGGGATGATGCGTAAACCCGTATCTCCTTTGTGACCTCATGAGAATCGTCCCATAAAAAATATAAATAAATAAAGTATATATAAAAAAAAAAAAAAAAAAAAAGAGAAAAAAATTCTAGAGGGAAACTTCAAGTTTCTGGGTGAGCCAGGGGACGATGCGTAAACCCGTATCTCTTCGCGGTCTCATTCCGATCCGTCCCATAAAATAAAAAAAAAAAAACTCTATCAAACGTTTAACCATTTTTAAAGAGAGGATTTGAGTTGAGAAAAAGAGTATGCAGGAGAGGGTCTTGGTTCGGAAAAGTCGGCACCCCTTGAAACGATCCCCCTTGGGTAAGATCACTGTTCTTCATTTTCATTAATCCTATTTAAGAGATGATATTGTGGATACCGACGTTTTGATGGGTTGTGGGTGATTAAGTTAGGTTATGAGCCCCATGGTTGACTATGATACATGTTCTAAGGCCTAACGACGAAAGTATGAAATCTGAAATCTTTCCAACAAGCGAGTGAATTCCATCCGCGTTTTCAAACCTTTCTCCTTTACTTGTTTCTAAGTTTGTTTGAGGACAAACAAAGATCTAAGTCCGGGGGAATTGATATATTAGTATTTTGGTCTCTTTTAGTTATCATTTCTTTAGTCTTTTTGGTTCTTTCAGGTTTATTTTGTGTCTTTTCAGGTTTTAGAAGGCTCTCAAGCATGGATTGGAGTCCGTGAGGGTCATTGGAGCAAAAAGGGACGAATCTGGAGAAAATATGGCATTTTTCATAACCGAGCACCTGCTTGGTTTAGAGTGAGCACCTGCTCACTCGAAGACTGGACCTGCTAGAAACAGGACCGACCAATCCCAAATCCAGACCGACCAATCCCGAGGACCGACCGGTCCCAAAACCAGACCGACCGGTCCCGTGTGCAGACTTGAAGACCCAATGTCTCTGGAAACAGGACCGACCGGTCCCAAAACCAGACCGACCGGTCCCCTGCCCAGATCCGATTTTAACCTGATTTTTATTATAAATAAGTTAGAGCCGCCTCTGACAAAAACGATGGGAAAACATCCTGAAACATTCTGTAACAGTTCTCTTACGTTTCTTTGGAGATTTTCTCTGTTTCTCTAAGCTTTGGGACTATTTTGTATTATTCCTTTGGATTTGCAAACTTGGAGGATCATTCCACAACTTTCTATTGAGAAGATTTCTTAAACCCTTATCTCTTTATTTATCCATGATGAATCTCTCTCAATTGTTTGCTGCGTTTGTGATCTCCATGGTTGAGTAGTCTCATTGCTAGATTAGGGAATTTCAATGGTGGATTAGGATGATAGTGACTGAGCCAAATAGGAAATGTTATCATTTGTCTTCATCAATCGGGATTCATACTGCTTAGGCTAATTTGATCACCTAGTCTATGATTTTAGGATTAACTTATTCACGAAAGTGCTCTAGGTTGCTAGATAAACCGTTGATGAGCAATCGGTGTGTAACCAATGACAGTTGATTGTTACCATCGATTGTGAACAAATCGAACCAAATTGTTAATGCTTATCTTCATTTCTGAATTCGAACGACAGTTTATGCATTTAGGATGCTAGATAAAGTTATTGATGCATCACGACAGTGAGGCAATATTACATTCATGTTCGAGTTCTAGATTGCGCTAAATTGAATCCTGAATAGATTGCTCAGTCCATAATCCGAAACCACCGGCGAATGACTCTAATCTAGTGTCTTTATCTTATTGAATTTACATCATTTTTTAATTGCTATTTCGTTCATTGTTTCGTTTCAAACCAATCCCATTTTTATCTTAGCTTTAAACAATAGTCCATATTTTCATAGTGTGACCTTGGTCCCTGAGGATTCGATACCTAAAATACTACTGCTTTTGTCTGTGCACTTGTGGATACTATTTGGGTTTAAAACTTCACTTATCAGTTTCAAATGATACTGGTCTTGTCCGGACCGAAACAACAGTAGTTGCTTGATTCGGGTTATAAAGCCTTAGGATCGGGTCAATACGGGTAAACTGATCTAGGAACAGTCGACCTTGGTTCCTTAATATGTTTCTGGGACTAAGGATCGACCGGTCTTGGAGCGGTATGGAGCGTTTCTGGTCAAAGGTAGTTGACCGATGATCGGGGGCGTTACAAGTTGGTATCAGAACATGGTTCTGGTCATGCTCATTGGGACTTGTTTTCAAATGTTTTATCGAGTAATGATTGAGTCGCAAAGGGCAATTAGGATAAGCTGGTAGTCTTGTGCTTAGTCTAATAGGATGGGTTAAGTTTTACCTTTTGTATCGTCGCATATGTCGATAACAGAAGAAAATGATGTTGGAGGAATTGTTCAAGGAGTACAGAACGATTATCCAGAAAATCATAGAGAGGCAACCAATGTCCATTACCCAGTATTAGAAACCCCTCCTGCGCCGCAGCATCAACATGTGAAGCAACCTGATAACCCGACTCCGGTAAATGATCCAACCTGGGATATGATTTACCATATGTTGGAACAGATGAACCAACAACAAGTCGTGAGAGAACCATGACAACCAACTCAACCAGATTTCCTCCAAATGGTGATGATAGTAAGGAATATAGGGACTCAACCATATTCTGGGGGAACTGATCCATTAAAAGCTGATTAATAGCTATGTAAATTTGACCGGAAGTATGTTGCAACACGATGTCCGGAAAACTTCAAAACTGATATAGCAATACACTACTTGGAGAAAAACGCCTTCAATTGGTGGAGTAGTGTAGAACCTAAATTCGGGGAAGTTAAACCTACTTGGCCAGAATTTCGAAGGGAGTTCGAAAAGAAATATTTTCCATCAGAGGCCAAGGACAGACTTGAAATAGAATTCTTGGAGTTGAAACAAGAAGATAGAAAAGTTAGAGAATACGAAGCAGAGTTCACTAGACTTCGGCGTTATGTACGGTATGGGCAAGGAGATGAGCATGCGGTTATCCGGAAATTCCTTAGGGGTCTACGACCAGAGTTAAGAAGTTGTTTACACTAGCTCCCGACAATGATAATACACTCGAGGTGTACTGGAATTGCTTCTTGGGATAACTCGACAACTTGTGATCCATACGACCGCAACCGTAACAACCGCGACCACTCTGTCCTGTCCTAGAAGCATTATCCCACCTCTTCTTCTGGCCTTGCGCAGGCTTACCGTCCTTGCCAGAACCAAAATCTCTGCGCTGCTGATGGTGCTGCTGCTAACTCCTCGGCTGAACAGGAGGAGCATCCACAGATGGGACAACTACCGGACCAAGCTGCTCACACTGATCCTCCTCAATAGATGCCGCAAGCTCCACTAGATCCGCCCTCGAGACGTATCTGACACCTCTGCAATGAGTCCTGATGCTAAAAAAAAGTCCCTGCAAGAACCTCTGCACCAGAGCCCGCTCGTCCTCTAAACCATGCCCAATATGAACCACTAGCCTGCTAAACTCGGCGTCATACTCGCGAACCAAACGCTTACCCTGAGCCAACAACATAACCCTTATCTGAAGATGATCTCGAGCCTCTTGAGGGAAATACTTGGTGTTGAACTCAACCAAGAATTCACCCTAGGTCCACTCCACACGCCTAGCCTTGATGGCCCACCACCAACAATGAGCATCACCACTCAGATAGTGGACCATTAGCTCAACCTGATACTCAGCAAGACATCTGATCGCTCTAAAGTTATGCTCTAACCTCAGACGCCACTCATCTGCCTCCTCAGGACCAACTTTTCCCTCAAATAACGGTGTAGAAATCCTCTGCATATGTTCCATCATCTCGAGATATGACGGAACATGCACTGCAACTGCAGCCTTCTGCTGCATCCCGGCCACTGGAGGCATACCCGGAGCCTGCTCAGGAGCCACTGGCGGAAAACGTGCCAAGAACTGCATCAGTAATTTTACGACCTGATCATCACGATCCGGAGCTACAGCAGCACCCCTACCTGGGCCCACTAGAACTTCCTGAACTCTACCAGCACTAGCCCTCACACTGGCACTAGCATCCACACTGGTCTTACTCGAAGACCCCGAAACATGCGTCTGGGACTCTGACGCGGTTGCCATACTCTGCGATGCACTTTCCGCAGCACTCTCCACTGACTCAGCAACTGGCCCACGACCATGACCCTGGCCTCCACGGCCACTAACTCTGCCATCACGGGCAACTGCTCTGCCACCACTGGCACCAGCTCTGCCACGACCTCTAGCTCTGGTATCCATCCCACTGCATAACAGAACAACATATAAGAACCCTAGAAGTCACAATTAAACAAAAAAAACTCACCGCAGAATCTCTTTAAAGGCCGAAGAGGATGATTCTAAGACTACTAATTGCTTATCTCACAGAAACAATCATACACATAGTCTCAGTTCATCCAACTAGCCCTAGAACCGTAAGGGCTCTGATACCAAAATGTGACAACCTTAATTTTTTTTTAATTAACTAGTCCAGATTAATATTCCATAAATATTAATCCTCAAAGACTAGATTCCTAACAGTTACTACGCGGAAGTTCTCAGGAAATAATAAAATCCAAATAATAATTAAATATCAATTCAAAAACATAATTCAACTCACAATAACCAAATTCAGGAATAAATAAACTAGCAACCTAACAGTGGTTCACTAGAACTAACAAATAAAAAACATCCCTAATCATCCTCTTCTAGGGCCCTGATTCCGCGATCACATTTTCTCTTTACTTGCATCACATGGAAATAAGAGATGCGTAAGTAATTAATAATTACTTAGTGAGACGGTCTTCCCGTCAACAAGCTAAGTACGAATATACCAGAAATCAATCAACAATTAATTTAAAAACTCACGCATGAAAAACACGAGTGTCGATCGATACCAAGGCACGGTGTCGATCGACACTCAAGTCGCAAAATAGTTCATGTTATCAAAACAGACCTAAACTCACGATTATCAACGATTCAACACAAAAATCAAACTATTCCAACACAATAACATAAAACAAACAACTATGAATCACACGCGAAAATCCCTAAATCAATTGTGAACCAAAAACTAATCTATCTGAGCCTACGGTCGCGCACTCACCTCGATTTCGGATTGAAACGGAGAAACGACGAGGGAGAAGCTTTGAAACACTGACGAACACTGATAATCAATCACCGAGGACGCTCATCGTCAACCTCTAACGACCACACGAGCACTCCTAACGGAAAAACGGCAAAGAACGGTTCACGAATCGACTTGAAACACACGATCGATCACCGAAACTCTCTCAATCCCCAAACTCGTTTTCTTTCACTCAAAAACTGACCAAAACACGACTGCTTGTGTTTATACACGATTCCCTAGGGTTTCTCTTAACCGCGACAAAACTGAGCGATTAATTTTAAACCGAACCAAAATTAAAATATGGTGTCGATCGACACTAACGCGTGGTGTCGATCGACAACCACTTCTAAAATCAATATTTTGGTTTCGAGATGTTACATTACCACCACTTGATTCATTGGTTTTGCATGCTAAAAGTTTGAGGGACCAACATTTCTCTGGTAGGTTTGACATTTGAATCGAGATTTTTTTCCCCCGATTAGTAAATGGCTCTGTCTGGAAAAAGATACAGTTATTCACGCTCGATCATGAATTATGAATGATCACTAATCATTACGTTTTTACTTTGACTTGTCTTCATTTTCTCTCCAATGTCGGAGTGATAACGATGCTCCCTCATTTTACAACAACTCGTATGTTCTGATAATGAAATCCAAGGGTCTCTCATCAGTGTATACGTTTATATTTTATCTCATTTTTTTGTCGTCACTTTTATCTCAGTTCAGAATATTATTCACATGGAATAATTATATATCACAAAACTTGAAAAAGGACCCTACGTGAAGATATTAGTTTTTTTTTTTTATATATGAAGATATTAGTTGAAAACATCTTTTAAAAAGGACCCTATATGTGAACAACTATGAGAACAATTACCACATAAATTAGAAAACTTAAAGACAAAGTTCAGACAAAGCTATTTAAGTGAGAACAGCGGTTAATGCATTTGGTAAGGTACATATTTAGTAATTGCTATTTTAAACGAAATCATCAAACATTTGAAAGATAATAATTTGTTTTCAATCTAATAGATATAAAATTTATTTCCAGTCTTTTAGATACATAGATTTTTACTACTATAATCAAACTGCTTGAATAAAAGATCAAAGCTTATAGCTAAACAACATCCTTAACCCTTATAAAACTTGGACTTCTGTAAATGTTATTTAGGCAAAGATGAGTAACTAAAGATTGTTAAAAGAGGATCAATGAACCACATAAAAGAACACAAATTGATTAATCAAGTTATTTACATGTGAGTAATTCAGATACAACATGAGTTTACTCAAAATTTCCTGGTGCGAAAAATTAAATTTTCATTATGGAAAAACCAGTAAAAGATATATGATACTTAAAACTTCTTAAATATTGTATCTAAACTGTTAATTGTTTTAAAATATGCAGTATACGTGATGAGAATAAACTTGTAAAACTGTAAATCTTTTATATACTTCCTCCGTTTTAAAATAGTTGTCGTTCTAGGATTAAGTTTTTGTTTCAAAATAGTTGTCGTTTTCAATTTCCAATGTAATGTTTTTGCTCTAAATACCAAATTTAACCTCAAAACTTATGAATAATAGTAAGGGTCAACTTTATTTTTAAGAATATAATAGAACTTTCAATATATTTTCTTTATATGTGTGAAACAACCTAGAATGACAACTATTTTAAAACAGACGGAGTATAATTTAACCACGTGAATGATTATAAAAAAAAGCTGCAAGTTTGAATGGTAATTTGTATCGTTGCGGTATAACGTATACAATTTCTATAGTTATCAATAACAAAAATTAGTATCAAAAGCGTTACAAAAAGGTTATAAAAAACGTTACAAAAATATCACCTTTATTTTTTTATATCATTTTTAGTTTATTATTATAATGTTATAATTATTTTATAGCTACTTGGCACTTTTTTTTTGTTTGTTAAATTTGCCAGTCATTTTAATCGCTAAAACACAGTGTACCGCTTAAATCACCAATCTACGTTGACAGAAAAACAAAAGAAATCACTAATCAGACTCGTAAAAGAGTGTTTGTGGAAAACAAAAAAAACTTACAAGTCACAACACTCAATACGCCTGTATAATAATAAAATTAATAAAAATAAGAGAATGTTTTTCGAAATCTTCTTTTGGACTGATACATTTACATATAGCTGCTTCCAAATGCTTTACACCAAATCAAACGGAGTTTTCACGAGTGTTCGGCGCCGCCACGTGGCAACAGTAGCCTTCGTTGATTTCGGTTTTACCCACGTCACCCTTTTCCGCACTTTAAATTTTCTTTAGTTTCATTTTCATGTCCATTTCTTTTCAACAATTTCCCAATCTTTCCCTCACTTTCTCCGTTTCTCACCTTGCCCAAAGATTTTCCCGAGAAAATCACCACTGAGAAAGCGAAACACCAATACATATGTAGAAAAGCTTCATTCTACCTCGATTCTCCATCCGGCGATTGCGTTTTCGTGTTTGTGTTGTATAGTTTTGGTCAACTATTTGGAACGAGCTAGGTATGGGTTCGTCCTTGTCGAATCTGAACGACGGGACGAATGGTTTGGCTATGGGACCTGGGCTCGGAGATATACCGGAGAGTTGCGTCGCCTGCGTGTTCATGAACCTGACTCCACCGGAGATTTGCAATCTGGCTGGGCTGAATCGTGCATTTCGCGGCGCGGCTTCGTCGGATTCCGTTTGGGAGAAGAAGCTTCCGCCGAATTATCAGGATCTGCTTGATTTGTTGCCGCCGGAGAGGTATCATAGTCTCTCCAAGAAAGATATTTTCGCTGTGCTTTCTCGTCCAATCCCTTTTGACGATGACAATAAGGTAAAATTGTTGTGAGATTTCGATTTGGGAATTAGGGTTTAATTTCTGGTTTTGGAGTTTCAAAATTGATGATAAGAAACAAGTTTGTGTGTGTTTCCAGGAACTATGGATTGATAGAGTTACAGGACGGGTTTGTATGGCGATTTCGGCGAGAGGAATGGCTATAACTGGAATTGAAGATCGGAGATATTGGAATTGGATTCCAACGGAAGAATCTAGGTACACAAATCTCTCTATACAACAATCAACAAGTAGATGCCATGATCATTTACAATACTTGGTTTGTGATAATGACCTGTTGATCCCTGCTAGAACAATCATTTCTTAAGTATAAGACTTGAAAAGTTGGATATGTTAGACCTCTGCTTTTGAGTTTTGATGAATAGCTAACATAGACAATGAGTGTTGTTGCCTAATCTTCATGATGGTGGCATTTGAGGTGCTATTGTAGTGATAGTTCATCTAGACTTGCGAAATGATAAATATTCTACAAACAATTCATTTATCAACGTATCAGTTTGTTTTATGTTTGTGGTTGTGGAACAGAAAGTAAAATCCTTGTTGAATCTTTGCATTGACAGGTTCCATGTTGTAGCCTATTTACAACAGATTTGGTGGTTTGAAGTCGATGGAACAGTGATATTCCATCTCCCACCTGGTATATACTCTCTATCATTCAGAGTCCATCTTGGGAAATTCACAAAAAGGCTGGGACGACGTGTGTGCCACTTCGAACACACTCACGGTTGGGATTTAAAGCCTGTAAGGTTTTCGCTTTCGACTTCTGATGGTCAAGAAGCATCATGTGAATATTACTTGGAGGATTTGGAGAGAGAAGAAGCACATGGGCAACACAAGCGCGGTTGCTGGATCGAGTACAGGGTTGGGGAGTTCGTAGTGAAGGGTTCGGAACCACTGATGGAAATCCAATGGTCAATGACACAGATTGACTGCACGCACTCGAAAGGCGGGTTATGTGTTGATTCGGTCTTCATAAACCCAATTGGTGATGTGAAAGAGTACAAAAAGAAAAAGCTTTTGTGAAATAGCTTAGCTTGAAAGAAAGAAGATCACAAGCATACCAAATATTCTTTTCAAGGTAATAAATATTACTCATGTTAATTTTTCTTAGTGGGTTTTCTCGTCGTTTCATCTGGTTACCAAAAGTTAGGGTATATCGAATCGACGATACAGTCAAATTTCATTTTATTTATTGTGCATTTCATCGAGTTTTTGTTTTTGTTTTGTTATAACTTCATATAGTTCATACCCATTGTGTTACATATTTTAGGCGAGAGAAGTCTTTTTGTGTAAGATGTTATTAAAAAGAAAAGAAAAACTCTGTTTTTGTATCCCATATTTAAGTATGTTTACCAAGACTATCAGTCTATGACTATCTGTATGTCCAACCAAAATATTCTGTCTATGACTCTCTTATTATTTTATGACGTTTGTTTGTCATATCCAAGAACCAAGATGGTATGCATAGGATTTGATCAAAAAAAAAAAAAGATGGTATGCATAGGATAGGATCGAATAATAGAAGCTATATAAAAAGCTTATCCAATTAAAATGCTTGAGAACTTTCAGTGACATACATTATTTGAAAACAGATTTAGAGTACAAAATGAAAAATCAAGAGTCAAAAGAACATACAGAATCGTATATGATATGTACCATACAATCTATAGTAACATATTATCATGTTGTGCATGATCTACATTTCTATCCTTTTTTGTTCTTTTGTTTTTAAAACAATGTTGTAGACTTTAGAATGAATTGAGATCTTTCCTTACATTTGTAGAGTTCTACGTAAGGAAAGATGTACAATAATACAAAATGATATCAGATATGTATGATTGTATGATACAAAATGGAAACTCAAGACAATGAGCCGAAGAAATGATTTAAAAGCTGTAAAAATAGTAAATATATACTATACTACAAGAACATATGTTAAAAAACAATAATGTTGTGTGGTAGTGGGCGAAATTTAGAATATTCTAATTTTTAAGAGCCATTTATGGACAGTAAAATAACATATACTCCTTCCGTTTCACAAAAATTGATTTTTTTTAGGTTTTCACACATAGTAAGAAAAATAATTAATCTTGTATTGGTTTCTACTATAAACAGTTTTCAAAAAAATTCAACCAATAGTCATTGTATCTTTTTTTTGGAACTACTATCTTTTAACAATAAACTAGATGACTCCCCGCGTGATACGCGGATAGGTTTTTGTTTATATTTTTTAAAAAATTTAATGAATTAAAAGCGTTCATTTTAATTTGAATGTTGTGAATTTTTACGATATAAACTATTTTATCTAAAGTATTATTCAAAATACAATTTATATGAATGTAAATTTTGTTTGTATTAATCAAAACACATAAGTTTTTGAACTTCTAGAACCTAAAGAAACATGTAAAATTCATAATGAAACAACTAATTAATTTTTGTACCTTAACGGAGGAAAATTCATATATTTCTCTTTACTTTTTGATTAAAATAACTTATTCATATACATCAAACCGTTAATGAAAGTATATGGCTTTAAAAAAGATAGATGTGTACTATTTATAGGTGTAGATAACTCTTTTCTATATATATATAAGATATAAAAAATTCTTATTACTAAAATTATATAAAATAATCAACTGATATATATTTTCGCATAAACAGATTTTGGTATTCGGTTAATAAAAAAATCATTAAGTTTTGATTTGATTTGTTTTCATGCTTATTTTATTTTTTATTGATTATGGATGATTAAAACTATATTATATGCACACATTAGTTTTCTTACACATGATATCACTAAATAACAAATTTAAAAAACATCATATATCAAATCCATGTATAAGCTAATTAGAGAAATCCAAAGAAATACTAACAATAAGTTAATTATAAAAATATTTTGAGTGGTTTTGTTTTTATACACTCTTTTATTCATGTAATTTAAATATATATTTTAGATTTTCTTCAATAAAATAGAAAAATATCTTCAAAGATTTATAATTATAGGAAAAAAATCCATTGAAAATAGTTATGTGAATATAAACGAAATTTCAACTAATAGATTAATGTTGTTATTAAACGATTTTGATAGTAATGAGTATTCGTAAACACTTCTTATCAAATCTATGAAGATTTTAATTGTGAATTTGCTTTTATTTTTGTATTTTAAATAAATTTACTATTCAAACAATGTTTATTATTAGATTTCAAGTGATATTGAAAAGTAATTTTATTAGAGTTTGTGATTAAGATAAATGAGTTGCATCTCACATTTTATATATGCCATGTCACAATTTATGAGATGCAATATCATATTAATTAATAGGAAAAATCACCTCTCTAATAATATATAGGGGATACTTGGTTAAACCAACAAATCTCATAATGACTTTGGTTTTTCCCCTTAAACAAAATGATCCACTGGACCAGGCCCATTACAAATCCAACAACAGCAAAACCCTAATAATAGAAACAAATTCCAGCCGTTTAGTTTAGTTTGTTACTTGTGTCTCAACCAACAATCGGATGTAATGTTGTCAACACATAATATTTACTTATTTCAATTTATTATGAATGATTAATAATTGAATCTGAGTACCTTGGATATGTTACTCTTGTTCAGATTTGTTTGGTATATGCATTTGTTAGTTCCTAGTTTTGTGTAACAGATTAGACTTATTTATTAAAAACCCCTGGTTTCGATTAGGATCCGAGGTCATAAAGTTGGAGGAACCTCGCATGAATATGAGCATCTGCAATCTCTTTAGTTGTTTGATACTTTCTAGTACCTAAGGGGAAAAAAAAAAATTTCAAATCATATTTGATACACACTACTCAAAAATCTCAAAAATTAAAATTGAGCAGTCACCTAAAAGCCCAACGTACACAGTCGCCTAAGATCATATTCAACACACACTACTCAAAAATCTAAAAAATTAAAGTTGAGCACTTACAAGGATGACCCGCTTCGGTGACTGTAAATCCACTTCTGACGACGGCTTGAAAGTCATCCTTACTTATATGGACTCCTCGTTTAAGCGTAGCAAGCACCGCTTTGAAGTGGAACCATGAGGAATCAATTTAAAAAAAAAAAAAAAACTTTGTACATATTTTCCACGAGATGAAGTAGATTTAAATATTTTTTCAATTATTTGTTTCAGATATGAGGTAAGAATCAGATGAATGCAAGGCTGGAAAAAACTAACAACTAAGAAACTTTGCTCTCTATAATTCTCTCTGGTCTTGTTGATAAAAAAATCCAAGAAAAGTAGTACTTTTAAGTGTTGTATTAATGTAGTTTTGTTCTCATGTAGTAGTAATTCCAAAGCAACTATTTTTATTACTAATTTTTTACCCATAACATTCACAAACAAAAAACTTGGCTAAGAAAGGGAAATCCGCTTTAACTTTTCATTCTCCTGAACATGGCTCCAATTCCAACTAATTGAGTCTCCTGTTTGATAGCAAGAAATTATGGATTCACGTTTTGATCTCAAAAGCATTTTGTTTTCTCAATTTATGCCAACACAATTTGAACATTTCTACATATGAACATAAGTTGTATATATCCAAAAACAAAAGTGAACGAAAAGTGCAAATTAATGTGAAACATCAAACCAAACACTTGAATTAAGCAAAAGGGTGTTTAGTACAACTTTTAACAAACAAATGCTTCTATTGAGTGATGTGATTAATTTACAAAGAGCATGACACATAAGTCAGCATGTATGTAGTAAAGTCCATGCTTATGCTATGAGAGTAGACTTCGATGAACCTGCGATACATAAAGCCAAAGTGGAGAACCTGAGGGTGCAACATGATGTACTCTTAATCGTTACTACATCAGAAATTTCAAATGTAAAATCTGTCCAGAGCAACCAAGAGAAAAAAAGAAAGACCTTCTCGAACTTGAGATGCTCAAGGATGCTTGTGATCTAGTCTTATCAGAAAAAGACGAGGAAAAGAAGACCGCCTTGTTCATCGTTTTAAACGATGGTTCAACGACATTGTAGTGGAAAGTCTGGCTCCGTATACTTCCGTAGTTTACACGGGTAGGGTTTAGGGGATGGTTTGCCAAAGCACGTTTAGATATCCTTGGTAGAGTATATGCATTTGAGGCTAAAGTATTGCAAGGGCCAGCTTCTATGCGAGTATTGTTTGAATCTATGCGAGTAGTGGAAATTGGTATTGTCCATCTTGTGTCATGGCTAAAGATGCTTTTTTCAATAACCAGTTTCTACAAGTGATAACAGTTCAATATTCTTTTTTATCTTAAATATAAATGTAATCAGAAAATTCATACTAAGTTTTGAGAGTATGCATAAGTCAGCGTGTATGTAGTAAATTAATTTTGTCTCTCACTTGATAGTGTAATAGTTTCCATGTTTTCTATTATTTCAAAACCAATAAATTTAAAAGTAACTACAATGTTAATGGCTAATTTGCCAAAAAAGATATATACAAAAATAATATAGATAAGTGACCATAAGGATCCATGTTATATTGATATTGATAAAGATGATTTTCTCATTATCTAATATATTCAAAATTTTATATTTGGAAATCATTTTTGTTTTTAATTTACTATAAACATTGAGAATCGCCCAAGAATTTATCTAATATTTCGATACAAACTAAATGTCAAGTAATTAATCAGACATGTAGAATAGATTTATACTTTTTTAATTTAAATATTACCAAATCTATAGATTGTAGAAGTTATGTCTATCGTAGGGTTTTGTACAAAGAGTTAAAAGAGAATATACACTATCCATTTATGGGTCCTTAACATATGTGAGTCAACGATATTAGTAGCTATGATTGAGGATATGATTATATCCTTACACACCGCCGCAAGATGGAGGTGCTCTTGTAACTTCAATCTTGCTTGAAAAATCGTGGAATGCAGCACAAGAGAGAAGTTTCGTTAAGACATCAGCCAATTGGTCCTTGGTAGAGACGTGAACCACACGTAGAGCCCCTTATTGCACTTGGTTCCGAATGAAATGATAATCTAGAGCGATATGTTTCATCCGCGAGTGAAAAACCGGATTCGCACAAAGATACGTGGCACCTACATTATCACAATAAATTACTGGAGGTGTGGAGAGTTGAATCCCTAATTCACCAAGTAGAGAACATAACCATTTGACTTTCAAAGCCGAATTTGCAACAGACCAATACTCCGCCTCTGTGGAGGAACGTGCAACGCCTTTCTGTTTCTTAGACGACCAAGATAATAGATGAGAGCCAAGATAGACCATGTAACCATTACTTGAGACATAGTCGTCTTTATCAGCAGCCCAATCAGCATCCGCATAAGCGTGTAATGTCAAAGTGTTACCTTTCTTTAGAAAAATCCCATGGTCGGAAGTTCCAGCAAGGTACCGATGACCAATGATCTGTCGTTGGCGCGTGCATATGCTGTGATAATCGATTTACTACATAGCTAAGATCTGGTCTCGTAAACGCAAGATATTGAAGACTCCCAAGAATTGTTCTATACTCAGTCGGATCAGACAATCGAGTTCCGGAATGAATAGACAATTTAGGAGAAGCAGCCATAGAAGTCGTGACTGATTTAACTGAGAGCATATTCAAGCAATCCAAAAGGTCATGAATATACTTACGTTGATTTAAGTGAAGTCCTGAGGCAGTCCTCGTCCATTCGATGCCAAGAAAGTAATGGAGATCTTCAGGGTCTTTAACAGAGAACCATGAGGCCAAGGCGTTGAGAGTTTCTTGTACAAGCTTACTATCATTCCTAGTGACTAAGATATCATCGACATAGATGAGCATATAGAAAATTGACTTCCCACGCTTGAGAACAAAGAGAGACGTATCAGACACAGAATTGATCAAACCAGAGGCAATGAGATAGTCTTTGAGTTCCATGTACAATGCTCTAGGAGCTTGTTTCACATCATATATCGCCTTGGGAAGAAGACACACGTAATCGGGTTTGTCTTTGTCTATAAACCCTGGTGGTTGATTCATATAGACCTCATCAGTTAAGGTACCTTGCAAAAATGCGTTATTTACATCCAATTGATGAATTGGCCAAGAACAATCCACTGCAAGTCCAAGTACTAGGCGAATAGTTGTTGATTTGATGACAGGTCAAAAAGTCTATGCGTAATCCAAACCAGGATGTTGAGTGTAACCTTGTGCAACTAATCTCGTTTTGTGACGATTAAGAGAACCGTTAGAATGAAATTTCTTTGTGAAGATCCACTTACAACCAACGCGAGTGACTGTCGGCGGTGGCAGAGGAACAAGATATCAAGTATGGTGAGCAACTTGAGCATTATATTCAGATCCCATCGCTTGAGGCCATTTGTCATCTTTGAGAGCTTGAGTAGTAGTACGAGGGTATACATTAGAAGGAGCTATTAGCACAGAGGCCATGAAGTATCTTGGATTGGGTTTGGTGATTCCAAACGTGGCACGAGTGCCTATACGAGGTTGAGGCTGAGGATTTGGTTGCGGGTGATTTTGGGGAGGTGGTGAATTTTGGGTCTGATTTGGTGATGGTGAAGAAGGTTGTGAATGGAGAGATGGTGTGTGAGAGGAGTGATTTAATGGAGGAGAGTTGGATGGAGACGATGGGAGAATATTTGAAGAAGACAGAGTCGATTGTTGAGATGGTGATGAGGTCAGAGACATGTTTGGGGATTGTGGAGAAGAAGGAGAATTAATGGGCTGAGTTTCAATGTGGGCTGGATTGATCTGGGCCGTGGTTTGCGGCCCATTTTATGGAGCAGTGGGCTAAGTAAGAGAAATAGGGAAAGGAGGAATTTTAGAGATAAGATGCGATACTTGAGTTCTAGATGCTAACGCCGGAGTGACTGAGTGAAGGATTGATCTTGGGAATCCAGGCGAGGGAACTTGAGACTCGAGAGGAAGAGTTGTATGAGGCGGCGCCGGAGCTTCTTCACACGAGCTTTGCTCGGATTCCATTGATTTTAATGGTTGTATTGTCGCAAAAGCAAACGTTTGTTCATCAAATTGAATATGCCTTGAGGAGTACATACGTTTAGTCGCAATATGGTAACAAAGGTAGGCACTTTGTGTAGGCGAGTATCTCATAAAAACACATTGCAAGGACTTGGCTTCAAGTTTATGACGATTATATGGTCGTAACCATGGATAACACGCACTGCCAAAAATACGAAGTTTATCATAGTTGGGAGATGTGCCGAAGAGACGTTGAAATGGAGACTAAAGTTGAAGAATAGGCATGGGCTACTGCGAATGCGAACGGCCAATACGTTTTAGGCATCGAGGCTGTGGAGAGTAACGACATACCAATCTCGACAATATAGCGATGTTTCCTCTCCGATACTCCGTTGTGTTGAGGAGTATGTGGTGGGGATGTCAAATGGGATATGCCGTGTGTAGCTAAATAGCTTCTTAAAGCAATATACTCCCCGCCGTTGTCAGATTATAAGGTACCTATCCGCGTTTGAAATCGATTCTCAACTAAATTTTTGAAGGTAATGAATGTTTCTTTGACTTGGGATTTTTATTTGAGTGGGAAAAGCCAAGTATAACGGATCTGAAGAAATTTTCAGTAGTCGCCATGTTGTTTGAGAGACGAGAGGAGATTTGAAGAGAAAAAAAAAATTTCTTGAGATCTTACGGATCTTTTGCTTTTGATACCATATAGATTGTAGAAGTTATGTCTTATTACAAGTTACAGAGCCGACCTTTATACAAGAAGAGATCGTAGGGTTTTGTACAAAGAGTTAAAAGAGAATATACACTATCCATTTATGGATCGTTAACATATGTGAGTCAACGATATTAGTAGCTATGATTGAGGATATGATTATATCCTTACAGGTTTGTGGAGGTTTTTGAAAAGAAGATTTTAGAAGAAGATATTCGGAATTTTAAGTCAAATAGGCTATGATAAAAAATTAACATATTAACGTGTATTAGTTAGGGAAATTAGATTGCCATGTCACATTTTAGAGAATGACATGTCACAATTTTTAGGTAAAATTACCTCTCTAATAATATATAGGGGCTGATAAAAATCTATCTTCTTGAAACAAATTTAAAAACCCAAAAAAATTATCTTGGTGAAACAGAGAGAGTATATATTTCTAAATGAAAAGCTAATTTCATAATAACCAAAAAATGAATTTAATTCATTAAATGAACAAAGCTTAATTTATCTATAATAATTTGAATCAAATATCATAACAAATCTAAAAAAGACAAAAATGTTTAAGGTATTATAACAAAAAGTAGCGGAAACAAAAGAAAGAGAGAAAAGCAATAGAGTGGTGGTCGGGCTGAATTGGGAATGGCCAAGAAAGCATCAACCATCATGTGACCGAGCCGGACTTGAGAAGATGTGGACAAATGCAAACCGTCCGGTTCAAGGGGCAAACCCATTGCGTCAACACAATGCACATTCTCAAGCTCTGTCTCCAATTGTGCTTTTCTCACCGCGTCAAGATATGGTCCTGCTCCTGTAGCTATTGCCACCTTTTGTTGTTGTTGTTTAGGTCCAAAAACAACATAAAGGAGTTTTTGGTGAAGACCAAAAAGAAGAATGTATTTTAGAGTTTTTGGTGAAGACCAAAAAGGACCAAATTGAAAAGAAAAAAATTACAGCCTGGATTGGTACAATATAATATTAGCTACAGCCTGGATTAGTACATTCAATAATCACGAAATTAAATAAAATAACTTTCAACAGTATCAGTAATGTCACAAATGCATTAAATCAGTAATTCAACAGGATTTGAGATAATAAGAGCATGGTGAGCCCATTGTGTGCTCATAAAATATAAAATTATTAAAATTTGAGTAAAAGGAAGAAAAAGAGTGTAAAATTTGAGTAAAAGGAATAAAAAGAGTGTATAAAATTAATAAAATTTGAGTAAAAAGAGGAGATTGTGGTGAGACTTTGGAGAGAGAGTCTCTATGGGGTAAGACTTTTGAAGAGAGTATGAGACTATGAGTGTGTGTTTTAATAATTTTATATTTAAAGAGAGTATAATATTAATAAAAATTGAGTAAAAAAATGAAAGAGAAAATATAAAGTTAAGTAAAAGGAAGAGAAAGTGTATGTTTTAATAATTTTATATTTTATGAGCCCACAATGGGCTCACCATTTGTCATAATAACAACTTCAAAACCGTCATTTTGCTTCTTTTTTCTTCAAATGAATCAAGTCTTTTCTTAATTCTTTTTTTAGTTTTTTAGTTCTGTATATATTCGTTTTATTTTATTTTTAAACCCGTGGTGAATAACATTTTTTTTGGGTTATTAAACTTACGGACATTCCGCAAAATTATAAAATTTTATGAATACTTTTCAAGTTTTAACTATTCGGTTATGTTACGGATTATTAATCAAAGCCTACATTAATTAGTCTATGCAACATACCTGAATAATAGGAAGATTTGGTTGATTTACACTTCGAAGATCACTGAAAAACTTCACTAGTCTCTTCTTATAAACCGAAGCATCTACCATATCCACCGTATCCGACTCACCCTGATACCACAAAACCGCCCGGTACGAGCCACCACCACTAGCCACAGCCGCAGCTTTCGCCCTCCTAACCGTCTCCTCGTACAAAAACTCTCCCTTTTGCCATTCACTAAGTTTAGTCCCACCAATAGAGCAAGGAACCAGACCCACCTGACCAAACAGGTTAACTACCCGGTTTGCAAATATCATCCCCGGTCCAATACCATTGGTCTTGTTAACATCAATGTCAACGTGTAGTGGCTTCTTCCCAATCGAGCTTGGCCGTGAGACGGAGGATCGAAGGGTTTGATCGACATTCCGGCGGAATTACACCGTCCCACACGGTGGTGTTTGTGGCGGTGTCGTTATAAACACCGCCTCGATGAAAATGCTTATGTTTCTTTGGATGCTTTGAGATTGGATTTGTAGTGGAGTTAGAAGAAAAACGAAGAAGGGGAAGAAGATCGTGGTCATTTTTTGTCTAAATTTGGAGATTGAGATCGAGATCCAAAGTAGAAGAGTTGAAGTAAGATGCAAGAGAGAATAATGTTTTCTTCTTGTTTTGTCTCTTTCTTTTCTATTTACTTAAATATCCATGTGTTTGTTTAACAGAAGAAGAATAGTTAGTTTGGCCTTGGTCGGTAATACCTTTTCACACACAACTTGACTTTATAAATAAGTGCATAAACTAGAAATGGCTCACGCCAGTATTTATTCTACAATTTTATTATATTGAAAGAAAAATAGTTTAATTCAATTATTTTTATAAAAAAAAAAAAATAAAGATTGGTTTGAAATGAATTAGTGTTTTTATCTCTTATCTATATAATATTATATGAATATTAAACTATGAAATGATTTTTACCATTTGGACATTAATGATTAGTATTTGGGAATGTATTTCATTGTTTAAAATTTTGGTAGCTATATACATAAAATATCATTTATTTCATATATCTTATCTAGAAATTATGGTACTTTAGATATTTTATGATTTTAACATTAATCGTTTATTTTCAATTCATCATATTGTTTTAGTTTTTAAACATTATTTATTATGACTTTTGATTAGTAACAATGCTAATCTGAAACTATTAGTTGAATAAAAACCTAGTTTTAAAATTTAGAAATACAATGTATTTGTAAAGTTAAAATATGTGTCATTTTTTCATACATCAACTTAGTAATTTCATTACTTATTGTTTCCAAGATATTAATTGTACTCACATCACATGATATATGTTATACTTACATTTATTTTCTTCTCCTCCTATTTAGTGAAGTATTTAGAACTTTTATTTTATCATGCTCTTATAGTGACATTTAAATTTTCTCTTTGAGTTAAAAAAAAAATGATAAAACAACTTATCTCCACTTTGGATAACCAATAATGCGAGTTTCATATAATTAAATGTTTAGTTATCAAAACAAAGAAAGCACAAAACACAATATATTTAAATTGTGAAGCTTATCTTATTTGTTTAGGCAAATATTTATAATTTTACCCATTAATTTATCTTGTTATCTTATTTCCTTTAATTATATATAATTTCAATAATTGTATTAAATGGAGCTGAATTTTAATTTTTTTTATTAGATGTAACACTTATTTACTTATATGTTGCTTTATGAAATGAGTTATAGATCACCTTGTTTGTTTATTTCTTATGACTTGTTTCATATTTCACAATATTTACGATATAAATTTAACTAAATTAATATTTATAGTGTGAAATACAGTATAACCAAATTTAATTAAATATAGTATGTGAAATATTTATATTTTAAAATTTTAACGCTTGTTGTACGTAAAACATTTTAACTACAATATTAATTACACCATCCATCATTTTTTTTTTTTTTGCGATTTCTTAATAGTATATAGATTTCTCATCCACTTATAGTTGTATTTAAAATTTCTTTGTTGATCAATATAAAATTACAAAACTCAACGTTTCTTAATTATTTAAACATATTATATTTTTGGTAAATACTTTCAATATTTGCATATATGACTTTAGTTGTAGATGAAGTTATTTGTAAATTGTTATAACATTTTTGATATTTTAAGTTTTTTAATAATATTTTCAAATACAATTTAACCTAATTGAAGATATATGAAATGTTAAATATATTAGTATAATCAAATTTATTAAACATGTTATTAATCTAGTAACTATATATAGATATCTATATTTATTGGTATAATAGTATGATTTTTCAAATTCTTTCTCTAATGTTGAAACCACATTTATAATTATTAATTAATATGTGTATTAAATTTGAAATTATAAAAATAAAATAGAAAATATGATGTGGATGATGAGGTGGCTTAATGAGAAGAGAGCAAAACTAACTTTATATATGTAGATAATAAATAAAAACTTGATTACGATACATACACTTCATGATTTACTAAAAATTTTCATTAATTAATTAAGCATAACGGTAATTGAAGAGATAATAAATCATACTATATAAAGACGATAACCTTCTCTATTATGCGCCACATAAGACAAAAACGTGGTTGGTAGTATTAGATTTAGCACCCGTTACCATGACATAATATGTGATTAAACCGATCAGAATATTTTTTTCAAAACCGAGAGGATGGGCGGAGATATGTTGTGTTTGACCCATTATGAGAACTGAAGCCCAAAGTTAGTATAGTTTGTCGATTTGGGAATACTTGGAGAATAAGCAAGAGATAGACTAGAATATTGAGAGAATCTAAGTATTTAAAATGTTTTCTATATATTTCTATGGTTTATTGGACCGACTCGAAGGAGTATAAATATGTAATGCATTGGACCTAATAAAGGATCCACAACTTTATTCAATATTAAATCTCTTTGGAAACCATATACTTTGTTCTTAATCTTTTTGAGTCTCTTTTCCCTAAAACCTAAAAATCCACTTGTTTGGATTGAAGCCGAGGTTGTTTACATAGCCCGGATTCACCAATTGGCGTCCACCGTGGGGCGATTTAGGTTTTGGACCAATACAAAAATTTCTCCAAGAAAAGCTTTAAGCGATGTCAGAAGTTGAAAAGCAAACTGACGCCACTGGTAACATAAGAGATACTCTGACGACTGAAGTTGAAAATTCCGTCAACCCCGAAGATAACACTGAGGCGGTCAATCATGATTAAGAAGGACATAAGGAAACACTACAAGAAAACAGTCCATAAGTGACTGCGGTTTGTGACTGCAAAATCAGTCACTAATATTTGCGACTAACTTGAGACTAATTTGTCACTGATTTGCGACGTCAGAAATATCAGTCGCAAAGTAGTCGCAAATTTGCGACAGAGATACCTGGTCGTAAGAGTGTCGAAAATTTGTGACTACTTTGCGACACTTTTGCGAAGGTTTTGGTCTAGTCACATATCAGTCACTAATTAGCGACTCGGTAAGGACGAAAATTGTCGTCACAAATTTGTGACACATTTATTACGAACTAAGGAGTCACAGATTGGCGACGCCATGGATTTGCAACTGATTTGTGACCCTATCGAGACGTCACAAATTCGTCACAACTTACCTACTACTTTACCACATATTTGCGTCGGATTTGTGACTCTATAGGATTTTCTTTTGTGACTGAATTGTGACACTATAGGGTTAAGGGTAATGATTTCGAAACCCTTAACATGTGTCACAAAATAGTCACTAATTTACCACTGTATTGTGACTCAAATGTGACACTAAAGGGTTTAGGGTAATGATTCCAAAACCCTTAAATTGTGTCACAAAATAGTCACTAATTTACGACTGATTTGCCACGGCTTTCCGACGCTGTTTTACATTTGTGACGTTTTTGCTACTACATAACATTTTTAAACTTTAAAAAATGGAAATTTCTACAAGTAGATTTATGAACAATTATTACGTTCATCCCTTTTCTCATTCACCTCCTTTTATTAGCCAATCAAAATCATCCATGTAATCTAATTTTATTATTTAATTAAATCATTAAACAAAATCAAAACTGAATTTTAATGTGGGGACCACAATTTGATTTTGTTTCCGTAAAAGCTTTGAATTATTATTTAGCTTAGAAAAATGAGTTAAATAAATCTAAAGTCTTTAACCCTAAAATTTCACACGAAAGTTTCATCTATTGAAAGTGTTAACTTTAACCAATTGAAGCATAAGTCAAAAAAGATTAATTAGTTAACCAAAAATAAATTCTAAACCCAAACTCAAACCCTAAACCCCAAAAGCTATACCTTAATTTGGGAATAGTTAACCCAAAATAAATTCAAAACCTCAAACTCAAACCCTAAACTCTAAAACTATACCCTAATTTGGGAATAGTTAACCTAAACCCAAAAATTTTAACTACAAATTCATTGAAAATTAATTTTGTAGTTAAAATTTTTAGGTTTGGGTTAACTATTCCCAAATTAGGGTATAGTTTTGGGGTTTAGGGTTTGAATTTGGGATTTAACAATTCCTTTAGGTTAACCCTAAACCCCAAAACTATACCCTAATTTGGGAATAGTTAACCCATACCTTAAAAGTTTTAACTACAAAATTAATTTTCAATGGATTTGTAGTTTAAATTTTTTGGTTTGGGTTAACTATTCTCAAATTAGGGTATAGATTTGGGGTTTAGGGTTTGAGTTTGGGGTTTATAATTTATTTTGGATAAATGATTTTAAAACTCAGATTTTATTAATTTATTAAGTTTTTTTAATTAACTTTTAAGTTTTTACCAAAACAAAATAGTAACTTACGGTGAGACAATATATTGTGGTCCCCACATTTGATTTAGTTTTGAGTTTTTTTAATAATTTGTTTAATTAAGAGACATGTGTCAAATTATTATTGGCTAATTAAAAGGGAATGAATGAGTTAGGTTCACCCTAGAGGTGAACCCAAAAATTGTTCTAGATTTATTGCTTAAGTTATTGACCAGTATTAAAAAAATATTAACAAATATTCAACAAATATTAATGGTGTGAGGTGTTCCTCACACTCTAACTTCGACTATGATGCATTTTGTAACAATATTCTTTCTTGTGTGAACTTCATAATCTTCCATAAGAGCATCTCCAAGAGACTCCACAAAACTTCAAATTTGAGGGTTTTCCTCCTCCAAGAGTAACTCTAAAACCTCAAATTTTGAGGTTTTGAATAGTGACACCTGAAATTTGAGGTTTCACTATTCAAAACCTTAAAATTTGAGGTTTATTTTTTTTCTGCAATTTAGTCTCCACAATTATATATGTTTTAAATTTTATTATATTAATATATTTTTGCATTATGTTAATCCTTAAAAGTCTATATATCAAAATTATTTAACATATATAACATCAAGCAAATTTAATAGAAGATAAAATATTATAGTAAACATGTTTTACAACCAATAATATTACAAGAAGCAAATTTAACATATATAAAAATTGTTTGCCGCAAAACAAGAATCATGTCGAAAAGATGTGGAACGTGCGTTTGGAGTTTTACAATCGAAATTTGTTATCGTCGTCACGTTATTGGAAGAAAGAAGTATTACATGATATAATGACAGCATGCATTATAATGCATAACATGATAATTGAGGATGAACATGATATGAATGCACCGATTCGAGATGCAAGACCAATGCCAGAGGCAACAGTGAAAATGGCGATAAACGAAAATGCACGATTTCAAAAAAATTTATCGCGCAATCTACGGATAAAAAAATAAAGAAGCTCATTTATCACTTCGAAATGCATTAATTGATCATATTTGGGAGCATTCCGGAAATAGTTTTACTGAGTAATTTAATATTTGATTTGTAATTTGTTTTTCATCGTGTATTTTATATTTTAATGTATTAATGTACTTTGTGTTATTTTTGGGTATGTAATATATCTATTATAAAGTTTTAAGAACTATTTTAGTTTTGATTAAAAGAAAGGACTAAAATGCAAAATATTTATTTGTAAGGTTTTGTTTGAGGTTTTACCATTGGAGTACAAAACCCTCAAACCTTAAAAATCCACTATTCAAAATCTCAAATTTGTGGAGTCTCTTGGAGATGCTCTAATAGCTCATTTCGAGATTTGAGTAAACTTTGATATTTCTACATGCTCCGATTTATATAAACAAAAAAACTTTAATTTGCCTACTCAATGTTGGAAGATTGCACATAAGAGAATGACATTGAAACATTACAATAGATTAGGTACCAACTTGTTCAACTCTACTGATTAGAAGACCAAAGAGTGAATAGTGAAATAAACTTGATAAACAGCAAAATCCTCAGGTCTGAGATTATAAGAGTCGCAAAAAGTAAGAGACAAAAACCAACAACAAGGTTTATGTTTTGCAGAATATTCTGAAATCAACATTAACTAGTAAAAAGTAGCCACTAGCAGGAAAAGCACAACAGCAGATATGGCTTAGGCTCTTCAGCGTTTACCACCACCACCTCCCAACTTCGGACCCTTTGATGCAGCAGCTTTGGGGATCTTAGCCTGAATCTTCTGTTGTTTAGAAGCAAACTCTGCCTTCTTAGCTTTCTTCTCATCTTTAGTCTTCTTGATCCTTTCCTTGATCTCACTGTTGAATCATCACATTCATGTTAAAATCTAAAGGGGTCAGTTCCAAAACTGAATGAATCAAGAAAGAAAAACCAACCGTAGAGCAGCCTCTCTTGCAGCATCACGGACTTCAGGCTTCTCAGCTCTCTTCTTCTGAATCACTTCCAAGGTAGCACCAACAATGGACCTTGAGTATGGCTTCTTGGTGGCACGTCTCCTCTTCTTCACAGCCTCTTGAGCTGCGTCCTATAAACATCACAATAATGTAAAGCAGAAGCCTAGAGATAATCACAAGACTCAAAGAACTTTTCAATCCGCAAAAAGTATAAGTTTACCTTCTTGTGTTGCTTTCTGTACATGGCAGTCCAACACAGTTTTGAAGGCTTCAACTTGTTGTGAAAGTACCTCTTACATTTCGAGTTGATGAACAGAAACACCTGACGAATCAAGAAAACAGAACACAATCAATTTTACAAACTAAAAACCAGGAATATCTGCAAACTCTGAACATCAATTTGTTAAAGCTCAGTATTCATACCTGAGAATCAGATCGGATAAATCTAATACCCCTGCCTGGGTAAATTTTGTGACCACTGAAACGACAAAGCTCGGTCCTGCATTCCAAAGATAACCCAGAAATAAGATATAGCAATTACATAAACAAGTAAATTATCTTTCAGTTTCAACTATCTCTAGCTTACATGAAAGAAATGAATCATCCAATACCAAACAGAGACTAAAATCCATGAAATTACCTAGCAGAACCAGATCCAGTAACACGATCTCATTATCCTATCGAAATTACCCAGGTTTTGGCTACTAAACTAACGAGAAAGCGAAAGATATCAAACAATCCGATTGAATCAAATGAAGATCCCAATTCAGCGAATCGATCCATCTCACGGTGAAATCGTGAATCATAGCAATTACACGAACAACAGTAACAAATCGAAAGAGAGAGAGGAGATTTCATTACTTGAGAACCATGGTTGCTCCTGCTGCTCCTCTTCTTCTTCTTCCTCCGGCTGCTACCGAAACCCTAGAGCAGAAACCCTAATTCACTCGAGACTTTATATAAGAGACTACAACATCACCCAAGCCATTTCCCATGTAATATATATCTCTTAGTTTTGTTAGCCCACAACAAAAAGCCCATTAAATAGGCCCATTATAATTTTTAGTGATGACGTTAGCATCTCCTCAATAATTTTTTTGATATTTTTCCCATAGCCGCCGGTGGAGGAAACGGCGACGTATCGTAAAGGTAGATGAAAGTTTGAAGAAGTAGCTCTCTCTCTGCACAAGCTTCTAGAAAGAAGAAAATCAAAATCCGAGAAGAGAGATCCAAAAAGTTGGATTGAAATCGTCGTCGGATTTTCCAAGAGTAGAGAGAGTTTTTGTATCCTCTTTGCATCTGGATCGGTGAATTATGGAAGCGGAGAAGTGGAGTAGCGACGGTGGTGAATACACGTCGGAGGACGAAGGGACGGAGGATTACCGTCGCGGCGGTTACCACGCCGTACGGATCGGTGACTCTTTCAAAAACGGCCGGTATGTTGTTCAGAGCAAACTCGGTTGGGGCCATTTCTCCACTGTTTGGCTCGCTTGGGATAGTCACTGCTCTGTACGTACCTCTCTCTCGCAGATTTGAAGCTAATTCTTAGACGAAGTTACTTCTATATTGGGAAACTGTTATATAGTTAGATGAAATGCTTTGGGAATTTGATTTGGTTGCTTTGTTTGTGTGTGAGTTCTTACTTGTATTGAATTTTGGATGAATGCACAGAGATATGTGGCTTTGAAGGTGCAAAAGAGTGCTCAGCATTATACAGAAGCTGCAATGGATGAGATAACCATATTGCAACAGATTGCAGAAGGAGACACTGATGATTCCAAATGTGTTGTGAAGCTTTTGGATCATTTCAAGCATTCAGGTCCTAATGGGCAACATGTATGTATGGTATTTGAGTACTTGGGTGATAATCTGTTGACGCTTATAAAATATTCTGACTACCGTGGTTTGCCTATTCCGATGGTTAAAGAGATTTGTTATCACATGTTGGTTGGATTAGACTACTTGCACAAACAGCTTTCGATCATACATACTGATCTGAAGCCTGAAAACGTCTTGTTACCGTCAAGGATTGATCCATCTAAAGATCCCAGGAAGTCCGGAGCTCCTCTTGTTCTCCCCACTGATAAGGATAAGACAGTTGACTCCAATGGAGATTTTGTCAAGAATCTAAAGAAAGGCGTTCATAGAAAGGTTAAGCTTGCGGCTCAGGGAAAAGCAGAGAAAAAAGGCATTACTGAATCTGACAAAGTTCATGAAGTAGGATCATTGGTTAATGGAAGACCGAGTGAAGAAGATTGCCCTTCTACGTCTGCCACAAATGGATTAGATGGTAGCGAGCAAGGCGGTAAGAAAGGGAGTCGATCAATTAGAAAGCATCTTGTGGCATCTGCTGACCTCAAGTGTAAACTTGTTGACTTTGGTAACGCGTGTTGGACATACAAACAGTTCACAAGCGACATTCAGACGAGACAGTATAGGTGTCCAGAAGTAATCCTTGGATCTAAATACTCTACATCAGCTGATCTCTGGTCGTTTGCTTGCATTTGTTTCGAACTCGCCACTGGAGATGTACTTTTCGATCCCCATAGTGGAGACAATTATGATAGAGATGAGGTACTTCATATTTTAGCTTTCTCTTCTCTTGTTCGGTGGGAAGATAGTGTGGAAATGAGCTTTCAGATCTTTACATTTGTGTTTCTGTTACGTTGGGGAATTTAATCGATAGGCACCACAATAGTTGGAGGGAGAACAGATTAGAGGTATTTGACCAATTGGTTAGTTGAATAGTTGGGTGGCTTTGCTCTTTAGTGAGATTAGGGACTCGAAAACAAACGCTAGACTGTTTTGGTTTTCTTCTTATTTTCTTTTGGTTATTGACTTAGATAATATTCGTTATTGTTCTCCTCTCTTAGAGAAATATAATTTGGCTTCCTGAGTCTATCACTAACATTTGTGTTATCTATGGACTGCTACTTTTAACATTTATGTAATGAAGCTGATTCACTTTTTCTGGCTAACAGGACCATTTGGCTTTGATGATGGAGCTTCTTGGAATGATGCCACGCAAGGTAATATAATTGTTAGCAAGACTGTTGAATTACTTGAACCATTCAAGGCTGTCAAAAATCCAATCCTTTACCTTATGCCATTTGCAGATAGCATTAGGCGGGCGATACTCGAGAGATTTCTTTAATAGGCATGGTGACCTTCGACACATAAGTAGACTGCGTTTCTGGGACATGAACAAAGTCCTGATCGAGAAGTACGATTACAGTGAGCAGGATGCAAGTGACCTGAGTGATTTTCTTGTTCCGATTCTTGATTTCGTCCCTGAGAAACGGCCAACAGCAGCTCAGTGTCTTTTACACCCTTGGATCAATTCTGGTCCTCGCGCTCTAAAACCTTCACTCTCACCTAGAGATGTAAAATCCGAAGATAAGCTCGACACAGAGAGAAAGAAGAGAGAAAATGAGGAGGAAGAAGCTATGGAAGTTAAAATGGGTAACGTTGCCATATCATCCTTAGAACCCAAGCCAGGTATGAGCAAAAGCTCCTCTCTTATGCAACCAATGTGACTTGTGAGATTTGCCTGGTCGATATATCGAAGTCTTGTTCCATGCTTCAGTGAGGGGAACATTGTGATTCCTTAAAAATCGCCACCAAAATGTCGTGCAGAGTGATATCTTGTTTTGTGTACTTATCAATCCAAATACCAAAATATTCACATTTAACACACTTTTATTTAACACATACTTTTATTGAATATATATATATATATATGATCTTATAAAACCACTGATTCTGTTTCTGCGGAAAGTTGGTCGATACTTGGTTCATGATCTTTGATCATGGCCGTGCTATTGGTTGAAAGTAAGAAAACTCTTCAAATTAAACATAAACATAAATTGGTGATGAGCCACATTTTATCTGTTGAAAAGGAAACAACTATAGGAACATAAGATGTTTATTACAAAATACAAATCAGGACTCAAAAAGACATTACAAAAAGAGGAAAAGAAAAAAAACTTGTTAATCTTCGTTTTACAAAAGTCAACCAGAAAACCTTAACAAGCAACATTCTGTTTCATCACTGCTTGCTTTCCTTTATCTTCCACGGTCAGTCACTTTTCCCTTACCCGCCTCATCATCCATCTCTCCAACGTCATTGAAAGCTTGACCAGTCATTTGGTCCGACGTTTTCAGCGTCGTTGCCACGTGTCCCGGCCTCGTGTCTTTCACATCAACCGTCACCGTCGTCTTCCCGGAGCTTTCGCGTGTCTCTTCATCAGCCGTGCCAGTAAACCTGCTCCTTATCGCTCCCGTCATGTTCCCAAACGCACCCATTATCCCCTTCCCTTCTTCACCTCTACAAACACACATTTAATTACTTTTAAACATTAACCAAAATTCATTATTTTTTCTTTCCTTTTTATTTTACTTCAATAATACCTCTCGGTGGTGGTGGAATCTTTAACCTCGGCGACGGATTCGGTCTTGTCATGACCCATTTGGCCAGCGTCGTCTTTAAGCTCTTTGCCCTCAAGACTCATTTCTTCCATTTTACGTCTCGCTTCCTCTCCCGCCTCGTCCATTTTTTCCTATATTGTATTACAACAGTTAGTAGTAAGCATGTGAATATACTCCTGCATATAGAAAGAGCTAAGCTAATACCTTGGCCGTGTCTTTGGTCTCAACGGCTTTTTGTTTGGTTTCTTCTGTCTTGCCTGACAAGAAACCCATAGCTCTCGTTGCTGTGTCAACCGCACTATCTTTCAGTTCACCAATCTTTCTCACTCCCTCATCTTTCCCTTCCGCGGCCTTCTCCACCGTGTAATCTTTATACTCTCCCACTTTCTCCGCCGTCGTATCTTTAGCTTCTTTTGCCTTATCTGCCGTGTAATCCGCAGTTTCCTTTGTTTTCTCCGCCGTTGTATCCTTTGCTTCTATTGCCTTGTCGGCCGTGTAGTCTTTATATTCACCTAACTTCTCTGCCGTTTTGTCTTTGGCCTCCGTCGCCTTATCCACCGTGTAGTCTTTGGTCTCAACGGCTTTTTGTTTGGTTTCTTCTGTCTTGCCTGACAAGAAACCCATAGCTCTCTTCGCTGTGTCAACCGCACTATCTTTCAGTTCACCAATCTTACTCACTCCCGCATCTTTCCCTTCCGTCGCCTTCTCTGCCGTCGTATCTTTAGCTTCTTTTGCCTTATCTGCCGTGTAATCCGCCGTTTCCTTTGTTTTCTCCGCCGTTGTATCCTTTGCTTCTATTGCCTTGTCGGCCGTGTAGTCTTTGTACTCACCTATCTTCTCCGCCGTCTTGTCTTTGGCCTCCGTTGCCTTATCCACCGCGTAGTCTTTATACTCACCCATTGTCTCGGCCGTCTTGTCTTTAGCTTCTCTGGCTTTAGCCGCCGTGTAATCTGCGGTTTCTTTGGCCTTATCCGCCGTCTTATCTTTAGCTTCTTTCGCCTTTTCCGCTGTGTAATCTGCGGTTTCCTTAGTCTTATCGGCTGTCTTGTCTTTAGCTTCTCTCGCCTTATCCGCGGTGTAATCTGCGGTCTCTTTGGTCTTATCCGCCGTCTTGTCTTTAGCTTCTCTGGCTCTATCCGCCGTGTAGTCCACAGTTTCCTTAGTCTTATCCGCAGTACCGCCTCTAACCTCTCCAGCCTTCTCTGCGGTTGCGGCTTTCACTCCCGCCGCCTTCTCTGAAGCAACATCGGCTTCGTTTCTTGTAGACTCGGCCGCATCGTGGCTTTTGCCGATCACCGCATCTCTAGTCCCCTGCACCGCCTTCATCACCGAGCCTAGTAGCCCGGGCCTCTCTGTCGCCTCCGCTAGAGGATGCTCGGTCGTTGTTGTCTTCTCAGTCACCTTATACGTCGCACCGCCTTCTTTGTTGACGTCTCTTAAATCATCAGCCGCTGCCCTCGCCAACTCTTCAGCTCTCTCGGACTTCGCAGCTCTCTCCGCCTCCCGTTGTCCTGACGCCATAATTTTTGTTTTTGCTGGGATTGCAAAAAATTTTTGTGAAAGATTTCTTTTAAAAAATTTCTGAAATGATATTCTTCGTGTTAATTATTTTAGTACTTTGAGCTGCTTTGTTGTTTTTATAGCAAGTGTTCTGTTTTTAGTGAGATGCCACGTGCTGACTTCGATAAAGCAAAAGCTGCCACGTGTGATCTGAATTTTTTTTTTTATGTTCCTAATTTTTATCTTGTAAACCTTTTTGCGCGACACGTATCTGAGAAGATGGTTCTAGTGAGGAACCATGCCACGTTGAGCTATTCATGCATCGAGAGCTTCAAATTAAGCACGAAATTATAGTCGGTTTCTATACATTGTACTACTATTGCCTAGGAATAGTATATTCTTATGATTAATTTAAGAGTTATTGACTTGGTGAGACACTTTTTAGAGTTTTTATGACCAAAACATAGACTTTCCGAGTGTGCCATACTATTTCAATTGTACAGTTTTTATAAAGGGTTATTTGCTCAAATCCCACAGAAATCAGGTAATATGACTAGAACCATATAAAACTTTTTTTTATTACTAAAATTTTTTTAATACCCAGCGTGCTCTTTTGTTACGTTGTGACAAAAATGTAATTACAAAAATGCCATAGCCACGTAAGCAACCACGTAGGAAATCGCTGACGTGTATTAATGAACCCAGCCGTAAAGCGCTACGGCTGAGTAATGGTTACGTTGCGGCTGATTTATGGTTACGTTGCAGCTGAGTTAAAAAATGCGGCTGACTTATGAGATGATAGTAATTACAAACAAAATATGGCTGACTTACGAACATAAATCAGCCGTTAGTTACAGCTGATTTACATAAATCTGGCTGACTTATGAGATAACGGCTGACTTACGAACATAAATCAGCCGTTAGTTACGGCTGATTAACAGAAATCTGGCTGACTTATGACATAAAGGCTGACTAACAAACACAAGTTACGGCTGAGTTATACAACGGCGGGCTGATTTGTGGAAAATTGGCTGAGTTTTAGATAAGAGACGGCTGAGTTATGTTCTCCGGTTGGCTGACTTATGAGAGCTAGTAACGGCTGACTTAAGTAAATCAGCCGTAATTGGCTGGGTTAACAATAACTCAGCCTGGTTACGGCTGACTTATTAGCAAAAGATTAATTACTAGAATAGCATTCATCTGACGGCTGATTTATTTGACTGTATGGCTGACTTAATATTTCCGAGCCTAATTACGACTGATTTATTAGCGAAAGATTAATTACTGAAATACTATTCATGTTGCGGCGGACTTACATTATACTTGATGGCTGATTTATTAATGGCTGAGTTATGTGTTTGTTTGGCGGCTGATTTACCGATATTCCATGTCATCAGTTCCGATTTTCCATGTCATCAGCTCTTATTTTCCATGTCATCAGCTCTTACAAATCAGGGTTCTTCATCTACGCCCTTCTATTCTTCTTCATCTACCTTTTTCATTATTTTCATTCATCAAAGATCTTATGGATCCGGTAATTATTGTTTCCGGTAACTGGGTTAAGAAACACAGATATGTATTCAACTTCGACGGTAGAGGGTGTAGAGTTGTGCATATAGATGAGAAAAAAACACTAGACGAACTTGCGAAGATAGTACTCGATGATTACGGATTGAAGGAGTCGAGCCATCAGATTCAACTGAGCTACATGTTCTCGAATAAATCTTTGAAAACAATGGCGCACGATACTCCACCAGTTTACCTCTCCAATACTCGACAGTTGCAAGTTTTTTTAAGCTTCAAAAAAATTGAACACTTACGTCTTTGTGTGGCGATTACGGAGAATGAAATTAGTCGGAATGACGGAGCGAGAGAGAATAATAAAAGTTTTTTCACTTATAGCTCAGAAGTTGAATCTAGATCCGAAGATTACGGAGGGAGTTATGATGCTTTCAATTTGGAGGATGAAGTAGAAGAAGATGAAGTAGGTGAAGAAAATGAAGTAGTCGAAGAAAATGAAGTAGGCGAACAAGACGAAGAAGATGATGAATTTGACAGGCGATTTGATATGTTCGACGACTCGGATGGTGAGTCATCTCAAGATGATAACTTCAGTTTATACGAAGACGAAGATTCACCGACACTACCTCCTAAGAAGAGACCTCATAACTTGTGGACGAGCGGATCCAAAGGGAATCCGGAGGTTCCAAGGTTAGATATGCCTTTCCTAAACCTCTCGGTAGGGCAACGATACGAGAGTAAAGCCGATTTGGAGAAACAGCTGAAACTTCTTACGGTAAGGGATCGATTTGATTTTGATGTAGACGTATCCGATTCGGATACACTCGTTGTTAAGTGTTGGGTTGGTGGATGTCTCTGGAGAGTTCGTGCTACTACACTAGGGGATCCCCCGGCATTTTATCTTCGTATTTACGATTCAGATCATACATGTTCCGTAACTGAGCAATCTGGTCGATCTCGAAAAGCAACAGCAGCTATTTTAGGAGAGTTGTACAAGGACTTTCTCGGCGACGTTGGTCTGTCAGTTCGACATAGGAGTGTCGGAATATCTATCCAGAAGCAATTTGGTGTAAAGGTAATTATTAGTACGTTGCGGTTGACTTAATTTTAGGATGCGGCTGATTTATAGTTATATTACAGCTGAGTTATATTATAAACTTAACGGCTGAGTTATTTAATCTCAACGGATGAGTTATATTATAAACTTAATGCCTGAGTTATTTAAACTTAACGGTTAAGTTACTAGTACGTTTCGGCTGACTTATTGTTACGATGCGGCTGACTTATTTGTATCATTTTCCATGTGGTCAGATGGATTATTGGAAATCACATAGAACGCTAAGATTTGCAAGGGAAATCAAGATGGGAACTCCTGGGAGTGGGTTTGAAGACTTGCCTTCTTACTTATACAAGATAAGAAGGGCAAATCCGGGTACAATTACGCGTCTTCAAATCGATGAGTTTGGAAGATTCATGTATGTGTTCCTTGCATTTGGTGCGAGCGTAAATGGGTTTCCTTTCATGCGCAAAGTTGTCGTTGTCGACGGTACGTTTATTAAGGGTAAATACAAAGGGACGCTTCTCACAGCACTAGCCCAGGATGGTAACTTTCAGATTTTCCCAATTGCCTTCGGTGTGGTTGACACTGAAAATGATGATTCGTGGCACTGGTTTTTTACGCAGCTAAAACTTGCGATTCCCGACGATGAGGGTCTTGCGATAATCTTGGATAGTCATAACTCGATAGGGAAAGCAATTGGGAATGTGTATCCGTTGGCTTCTCGAGGAATTTGCACTTATCATTTATATAAGAACATTTTGGGAACGTACAGCGGAAAAGATGTCTTTCGTCTGGTGAAGAAAGCGGCAAGATATTGTAGGATGGCTGATTTTAGTGCGATATACGAGGAGATTCAAGCGATTAATCCTGAACTCCATGCCTACCTCGAAAGAGCTGATGTCCGACTGTGGGCGCGTGTTCATTTCCGGGGCGAAAGGTACAATTTGTTGACTACGAACATAGCGGAATCAATGAACCATGCACTGTCAAATGCTAGAAGTCTTAACATTGTTCGACTATTAGAATCGATACGGGTTATGATGACCAGTTGGTTTGTTGAACGGAGAGAGGATGCTAGATCGCAGCTAACCACGCTTTCGCGTGGTGTCGAGAAACAACTATATGTAAGTCAGCCGTAACATTACATTTCATAAGTCAGCCGCAACATTGCATAAGTCAGCCGTAACATTTCATAAGTCAGCCGTAACATTTCATAAGTCAACCATAACATTTTTTTATTCTGTATTTATAATAGGGTCGTGTTACAGCAACCAGACTTATGACGGCACAAAGGATTGATGATTATCACACTGAAGTTATATATGGATCTTCTGGGGATTCTTTGCATGTTGTGAATTTGGACGGAAAAACATGCACATGCCGGCGTTTCGAAAGAGAGAAATTACCATGTGTGCATGCAATCGCAGCTGCCGAGTACAAGGGTAAATGTCGTATATCCCTGTGCAGTCCTTACTATCACAACAATTATTTAGTAAACGCATACGCTGAGTCGATCATGCCGAAAGATTCAGCGCTCCAAGTTCCAGATAACGTAGCTAACCAACCGTGCTTTCGTCAACCACCAGGCAGGCCTAAGAAAGGTAGGATGAAATCTGCTCTAGAAGTTGCACTTGAGAAGAAACGTCCTAGGAAAGAAAACACATGTTCTCTTTGTAAACAGGTTGGACATAATGCAAGAACATGTCCAATGTAGAAAGTTTGTATAAATTTTTGGTTGTATTACGGCTGACGGGCCATTTACTATTCAACGAATATGTTGACCAGTCAACTTGCAACATGTATTGTCCAACATTTACTATTGTATGTTATGGCTGAGTTATGGTATTATGAGACGGCTGAGTTATGGATTTTGTTTACATTACGGCTAAGTTGTGGATTCATTATTATGTTATGGCTGAGTTATGGATTTGAGCAAAGTTCCCTTTGAATTCTGATTGTTTGTTTTCATGTCGTCGATATTCACGCCCAATTTAATTAACTGTTCTAAAGAAACTGAATCGTAACATTGCATAAGTCAGCCGTAACATTGCTTAAGTCAGCCGTCTCATTTTTTAAGTCAGCTGTAACATTGCTTAAATATCTCGCTATTTTGCCTATATAAGTCAGAGTAATTCAACACAAAATCATAACACAAAAAAATCAATTCCGAAATGGCAAGCAGAGATCTATGGAATTACTATATGCAAACCGAGCCTCCGTTCAAAACCCACCAGACATAACTCGTGTTCCTTTAAGCCCTCCATACGATAACTTAACTGTTGAAGATGCTCCACCGATGATTTCACTCCAACCAACACAAGGATCCCAAAACCAAACACCCGTAATACCGGGACCTGGCCAAATCATACGGCGAGGCCTGATTCGCAAGAGGTCTCACGATGCAAAGGTGTTTCGAGGTGAAAGTTCTCAGATACGACCAACACAAGATTTCATTTGTGAGGTCATCAATGAGCCACAACAGGGCGACCATGATTATAGTAGTCCTCGGTGGACTTCTACTATCGATTACATAATCCGTGAAGGTATATATATATAATTAACGCTTTTACCATTACAATAATGATTGTAGATGACAAATACTAACTCTATCATTCATAAATGTAGGTTCTTATAATAATAGAAGCACACCATTCTGGACCCAGGTTGCAGAAATTCAATGCCCGCATTCACAATTTGTGAAAGTCAAAAAGGTTTACGTTCTCGAACAATATTATTTCCATTTAGAGATACAATTTATCTGACAAGTATATTGTATCTCATTTTCAGATTGTGGCTATGCTCTTTAGTTTGATCCCCAACGACCAGGGAGATCTGCTAGTAACCTTAAAAGATCCGTCAGGAAATATCGAGGGAACCATGCACCATAACATCTTCAAGAATGACGAGTACAGACTCACCACTGGTGTAGGTGCGGTGGTCATTCTACAGAATGTTACCGTTTGCCGTTTTAACAGAAACTCGAAGTACCTCAACATCACATAGCGGAATATTGTTAAGGTAGATTTTCCAAAAGTTTCTAATAATTCTAGGAATTCGTAACTGAATTCATTTTTCAAACAGATAATCAGTGCTAATTCGATGATTGCGGAATACCAACTCACCGAAGTATCTACCATGGAAGAGGAAGATGTAACAACTACTGGGTACGAATATGACACAGTTCCAGACTCAGATGGTGAATAAAGATCCAACCCGTATCTCATGATTAAGAATAAGCTTATTAAAGGCTTTCTTTTGGTGATTTCTCTTGCAAGCGAATGATTGCCTCTGTAACATCCTGAACATCATGATGTTAAGTCCCACCATTTCCGGTGTTAAATCCCACTTATTCTCATACAATCAATCCGTGTGATGTATGAATGTATGATGGCTGACTTATGTTATGTGATGGCTGATTTATGAATGTATGATGGCTGATTTATGAATGTATGATAAGTATATAGGGTTAAAATTGTGATCGAGTTAATCCAAGACCACAATTTTCACCATCCGGAGTTTATCAATCAGTGACAAAATCGTTATTATGCATCATCAGAACACAGAACTCGTCCCGCGCATCTACATATTTACTTCTCCTAAGATTTAAATTTAGCATAAGTCAGTACGATACGGCTGAATTATGGTATTACGATACGGCTGAGTTATGGATTTTGGGCGGCTACGTCGAGTGTATAGGTCACTGCACACCTACGCTAGGTGTAGCGGCTCTTCGGCGAGTGTATAGGTCACTGTCAGATCAGCGCATTAAATACATAGATTCAGAAGATTTTGTTTATATAATTATGATAATTATTATATAAATAATGTTTATGTAGTAACTACAACCTTTTCCCGCCCAAATAGCAACACGAAACATCACGATTTATGGATTTTGTTAACATTACGGCTGAGTTATGGATTCATTATTCTGGCTGAGTTATGGATTTGTTTTACGATACTGCTGAGTTATGGTATTACATCACGATAAATCATCCATTAAACGAAGGGCAGAGGTTATGTGAAAGTTTCACAAAATATTAAAAAGATTTTACATATGAATTAAAAGAGCTAGAGATAAAAAGAGCATTCGATATTCTTTGGTTTATTGTCGGTTTGAACGAAGAGATGACTTGCCTTCAGGTCCAGTTTCCGGCGTCTCCTCTTCGAACCGAGCTTTGTTCCTTTGCATTTGAGTTTGTTAATTATTGGATTTATCAAAACTCAGCCATTATTAAACATAACTGAGCCACCAAACAACCACAAAACGTCATGACACGGCTGAGTTATGGTTAAGACGGCTGAGTTAAGGTTAAGACGGCTGAGTTATGAATTCATTATTATGGCTGAGTTAAGACGGCTGAGTTATGAATTCATTATTATGGCTGAGTTAAGACGGCTGAGTTATGGTAAAGACGTTTGAGTTATGTTTAAACGAAAAACAATTGATGAACAAAACAAGGAAATAGCAATAAAAACATAAATAAAATCATAGATAAAAACATAAATAAGGAAATAGTTTTAAGGTTTAAAAACAAGAAAAACACATTGGATCTAAACCACCGGCTCACTCCATTGTGTACTCCTCCGTCCAAATTCGTGCAGTCACCTCGAACTTGGTCTTGTGATTTTGGTAAATATCGGCTACGCGTGCCGATAGAGGATCATCTAAGTTTGGTGAAGCCATGAGATTGAGAATTTCCTTCAAAACCTGGGTCGGGCGGAGCGCAGGAGACCATCGTGTGGCTCTTAAGATGTCATGGTCAATGGATCATGTCGCACTTACATTGGGGTGGTAGATTTTGGTTTTGAAATTCACATGTGGCGGCGAATATGGATAATCCATTGGCCATCTGTAGGAAATCCAAAAAACCCCTCCATCATATGGAGTCTCCGATGGTCCATCGATAGGAACCTCCACATGATAATCTGTATCATCGAATAACATATTAGGGTTTAGGTTTTATTAAAATCCTAAAAGATGCATGAATACTTACTGTGGTCGATGATCCTCATCGAAGGGTATTCTTTCTTCAACTCCTTCAAATCACTTCGAAGTCGAATGTTCCTTTGCTTACTCTGATCCATTGTTGGGGTAGTTTGGCTGAAGTATACGAGTATAGAGATGCAGAGCCGAAGAGACGAGGATAAAGGAAGATGTAGAGATGGAGAGACGGAAGTACGTACCTATATATGTACATACGAAGAGACGTGTTGTAGAATACGAAGAGACGTGTTGTAGAGACCTAAGAGACGTCAACCGAATTAAAAAAAAAAATAGAAGTGACTACTAATTAATAACTTTTGAAACGTTTAAGAAAAAGCTGTCAGGTTTGAGTGACACAACAACTCGAATAGTAGACCTGTACAGTAGAGTACTAATTAATAACTTTTGAAATGTTTATGGTATAGAAACACAAAACGTCGTGACACGGCTGAGTTATGGTTAAGACGGTTGAGTTAAGGATAAGACGGCTGAGTTATGGTTAAGACGGCTGAGTTATGAATTTATTATTATGGCTGAGTTAAGACGGCTGAGTTATGGTTAAGACGGCTGAGTTATGAATATATTCTTAAACCAGCCAGTGCATCATAAATCAGCCAGTGCATTATAAATCAGCCATTACAGAATAACTTAATCATTATAAATCAGCCATTACATTATAACCCAGCCAATTCCTTCTTTTTGAAATTTTGGATTACCCAAGTGAACTTGTTATCAACTAGAATTAAATCAGCCATTACATTATAACCCAGCCAATTCCTTCTTCAATTCTTCAAGTTTGATCCTTGGAGATTTGCGGAGAGTGTTGTAGAAGCAAGTGTTGTCCCAGGCCCAAGCGCCAAACATGGTTGCACCCTGACTTGAGAGATATAGCTTCGGTGAGCAGCAGTTTCTGTGCTAAGCTTCTCTTCAGCTTATACCTTGAAGCACCTTCACATGTCTGCCTCAGAATCTTAATGGCAAAACTCTGCAGTTCTGGACACTTGCTCGCCTTTTTCAGCCCACCAATCAACTGCAAAGAGATTCAAAAAATGACAAAAATCCTTTGCTCATCATTGATTCAACAACACATATCTCTACAAACAATACAACTATATCAAAAGTCAAGATGTTCACACACCTGGAGAGATATCAGAGAGGACGCGGACGCGGGACCGGGTCGAAGAGATGACCCGCGTGGTAATCCGTTTGCACGACCGGGTTATCTGGGATCCTGTGTGACAAGGGACATATAGCTTCCTCTTCTTGCTGTACTAAACTGTGCTACTGTCCTGCACAGTTCAGTGCCGGCCGTCCCAACATATTTCCTTAACAACATGATTGAGGCAATCATTCGCTTGCAAGAGAAATCACCCAAATATGTGTTAGATTAAGCGGATAAGGGGAATGGAAACCACACTTATAACGATTTAATCCTAACAATGTTTAAAATAAAATTTTCAAAACCGATTACTCCAAATCACAAACCCAAGAGCATTGCTCTGACTGATATAAAAGAAGAACATAGACTTTTCTGATTTTTATTTGATATTTGGATACATACAAATGAGCCATATAACAAGTATATATAGGCACAAATGAAACCTGCAACAATTAATCACGGGCCATTTACTGTTCAACGACACTGTTGACCGGTCAACTTGCAACATTTACTGTTAAACGTCACTGTTGAAACTTCCAACATCTTTTGACCGGTCAACTTCTTATTGAATTCTGTTTAATGTCAAGTTTCCTCTCACTCACAACCGTAGCATTTCATAAGTCAGCCGTAGCATTGCATAAGTCAGCCGTAACATTTCATAAGTCAGCCGTAACATTTCATAAGTCAGCCGTTACATGGTGGAATCTCTCCAATGATGACCGGTCAACTTGCAACATTTAATCCGGGTCATTTACTGTTCAACGACACTGTTGACCGGTCAACTTGCAACATTTACTGTTAAACGTCACTGTTGAAACTTCCAACATCTTTTGACCGGTCAACTTCTTATTGAATTCTGTTTAATGTCAAGTTTCCTCTCACTCATAACCGTACTGTTCAACGGCACTGTTGTATGTAATGGCTGAGTTATGGTATTACGATACGGCTGAGTTATAGATTTTGTTTACATTACGGCTGAGTAATGGATTTAGTTTACATTACGGCTGAGTTATGGATTCATGCCCAATTTGATTAAGGGTTCTGAAGAAACTGAATCGTAACATTGCATAAGTCAGCCGTAACATTGCATAAGTCAGCCGTAACATCATAAATCAACCATTACATTATAACCCATTATAAATCAGCCATTACATTATAACCCATTATAAATCAGCCATTACACCAAATTTTCTACATTGTGATCCAAAAGAACTCTGAAAATTTCCGACATTTTCATCATCATATTAGATCTAACAGCAGCTAGGTCCAAAAGATGTGACATGGAACAACAAATCTCCATCATGTCTGAAAACGACAGTGTCACATCGATTGTACCCTTATGATCTTCCAACCGGAAGCCTTCTTCAATTCTTTAACCCAGCTTATTCCTTCTTCAATTTTGCGGGTGGTGAAAAATTATCTTCTCCAATGGATTCCGGTGTAACTTCAACCATGTATGAGAACATGTGGGATTTAACACCATGATTGAGGCAATCATCCGGGATCCTGTGTGACAAGGGACATATAGCTTGCTCGTCTTGCTGTACTAAACAGTGCTACTGTCCTGCACAGTTTAGGGCCGGCCGTCCCAACATATTTCCTTAACACCATGATTGAGGCATTCATTCGCTTGCATAGAGAAATCACTCAAATATGTGTTAGATTAAGCGCATAAGGGGAATGGAAACCACACTTATAACGATTTAATCTTAACAAGTTTAAAATAAAATTTTCAAAAACTTTTTCAAAACCGACTACTCCAAATCACAAACCCAAAAAGAAGAACAAAGACTTTTCTGATTTTTATTTGATAATTGGATACATACAAGTATGAGCCATATAACAAGTATATATAGGCTCAAATGAGACTTGCGACATTTAATCCGGGTCATTTACTATTCAACGACACTGTTGGCCGGTCAACTTGCAACATTTAATCCGGTCAACTTGTAACATTTAATCAGGTCAACTTGCAACACTTACTGTTGTATGTTATGGCTGAGTTATGGTATTACGATACGGCTGAGTTATGGATTTTGTTTACATTTACGGCTTAGTTGTGGATTCATTATTATGGCTGAGTAATGGATTTTTTGGCAGGATTTTTCCCGCCCAAAATAGAAAGACGAAAGGTCGTGACACGGCTGAGTTATGGTATAAATTTTTTGTTGTATTACGGCGGAGTTATGGCTTTAATTTTTTGTTGTATTACGGCTGAGTTATGGATTTTGTTTACATTACGGCTGAGTTATGGATTCATGCCCAATTTGAAACGATTGTTTACATTTCGTCGATATTCACGCCCAATTTGATTAATGGTTCTGAAGAAACTGAATCGTAACATTGCATAAGTCGGCCGTCACATTTCGTAAGTCATGCATAACATTTCGTAAGTCAGCCATTACATTATAACTCAGCCAATTACATTTATAACCTATTCCTACTTAGGAAGCATAGACTGCAGCATCTGCATTATCTCTTTTAGTTCAGCCTTCATATCGGCGATGTCCTCCTTAAGTTCACTAATTTCGTCGGACATAGTCGTATGCCTCTCAGAGATAATCTCTAATTCTTCATCGTGAGCTTCGTCGACCCACTTAAATACGTGATTTGGCCCAGATCCCATTGCGCAACGATAAAACTTTCGTCCCGGGTTAGATTTTGTCTTAGACATTAGCACAATTGTAACCGACCCACATCCACACCTTCTAGGTATTCCCCTTCCCAAATCCATATTATTTGATAGTCAAGAACCCGATTAACAAAACAAATAGAGATTTTGGATAGATTTTGGTTTGATTGTTCACTTTGTACTCTTCGGTGAGTGTATAGGTCACTGTCAAATCGGCGCATTAAATACATAGATTCGGGATTTTTGGCGGGATTTTTCCCGCCCAAAATACAAACACGAAACGTTGTGACACGGCTGACTTATGGTATAGAATGACGAAATGTCACGGAACGGCTGAGTTATGGAATCATTATTATGGCTGAGTTACAGAGAGAGAATGATAGATCGCAGCTAACGACGCTTTAAGACATTGAATTTTAACCATCTGATCTAGTTGCTCACTTTGTACTCATTAAGACATTGCATTATAAATCAGCCATATCACTATTATCTTATCTATATAAATCAGCCATTACATTATAACCCAGCCAATTCCTTCTTCAAGTCCTTCAGTTATACCTTCTCTTTCTCCAGCAGACCTTCTTTGTCTGAGCATTTCTGCTTAAAGCTCTTCAGTTCATCCTCTAATTCTTGAATCCGGGCTCTTCAAGTTTGGCCCCGGATGGTGGTGAGAACTTGTATTTCTTTAACTCAACCATGTATGAGAACTTGTGGGATTTAACCGAGCCAATTCCTTCTCCAATTCTTCTAGTTTGGCTACGGGGATGGGATGGCAATCATTCGCTTGCAGTGACTGGCATAACATCTCGATTAGGTTGAGGAGAGCATTTATGATTGAAGTCCTCAGATGTTGGTTCTTTGCTTGGAAGTTTGATGCCATGTTTGGATGTTTTTCGAATATACGCTTCAGAGATTCTGCCTGCAGTTGAAAAAGGATGAATAAACAAGTGTTGTACTGATAAAATTGAAAACAGAAAAAAGAGCAACCACACTTAAATTTATAACCTATTCCTACTTAGAACGCACACATATAAATCAGCCATTACATTATAATCCAGCCAGTTCCTCAAGTTCTTTGTATGTTGGTGGCAATCATTCACTTGCAAGAGAAATCACCCAAATATGTGTTAGATTAAGCGCACAAGGGGAATGGAAACCACACTTGTAACGATTTAATCTTAACAAGTTTAAAATAAAATTTTCAAAAGCTTTTTGGAAACCGAATACTCCAAATCACAAACCAAAGAGCATTGCTCTGATATAAAAGAAAAACAAAGACTTTTCTGATTTTTATTTGATAATTGGGTACATAAAAATGAGCCATATAACAAGTATATATAGACCCAAATGAAACTTCCAACATTAAATCCGGGTCATTTACTATTCAACAGCACTGTTGGCTGAGTTATAGTATTACATTACGGCTGAGTTATGGTATTACATTACGGCTGCGTTATGGTATTACATTACGGCTGAGTTATGGTATTACATGACGGCTGAGTTATGAAATTTGTTTACTTAACGGCTAAGTTGTGGATTCATTATTATGGCTGAGTTATGGATTTTTGGCGGGATTTTTCCCGCTCAAAATAGAAAGACGAAACTTCGCGACACGGCTGAGTTATGGTATAGAAAGACGAAACGTCGCGATACGGCTGAGTTATGGATTCATTATTATGGCTGAGTTACGGATTTTGGGCCCCAAAATAAAAACACGAAACGTCCCGGGTTAGATTTTGTCTTAGACATTAGTACAATTGTAACCGACCCACATCCACACCTTCTACGTATTCCCCTCCCCAAATCCATATTATTTGATAGTTAAGAATCCGATTAACAAAACAAATAGAGATTTTGGATGGATTTTGGTTTGATTGTTCACTTTGTACTCTTTAAGAAATTTGGGTGGGATTTTGGGCGGCTCTTTCGGCGAGTATATAGGTCACTGCACACCTACGCTACGCTAGGTATAGCGTCTCTTCAGGGATTGTATAGGTCACTGTCAAATCGGCGCATTAAATACATAGATTCGGGATTTTTGGCGGGATTTTTCCCGCCCAAAATAGAAACACGAAACGTCGTGACACGGCTGAGTTATGTTATAGATACACGAAATGTGACGATACGGCTGACTTATGGATTCATTATTATGGTTGAGTTACGGAGAGAGGATGCTAGATCGCAGCTATTACAGCTGAGTTATTGTATTACGGCTGAGTTATGGATTTTGTTCACAGTACGGCTGAGTTATGGATTCATGCCCAATTTGAATTACGATTGTTTACATTTCATCGATATTCACGCACGCACAATTTGATTAACGGTTCTGAAGAAACTGAATCAACCATTACAGAACTACTTAATTTAGCCAGTCCATTATAAATCTGCCATTACAGAACTACTTAATCATTATAAATCAGCCATTACATTATAACTCAGTCAATTACATTTATAACCTACTCCTACTTAGAACGCATATAAATCAGCCATTACATTATAACCCAGCCAATTTCTTCTTCAGTTCTTCACGTTCTTCAAGTTCTTCAAGTTCTTCAGTTCTACATTATAATCATTCGCTTGCAAGAGAAATCACCCAAATATGTGTCAGATTCTCCATTGTCAACTTCATACCTAATAGGACGACTTGAATTCAATTCAAAGAGAGGGCCTAAACTATCCATCCAATGCTTTCACCAAATTTTCTACATTGTGATCCAAAAGAACTCTGAAAATTTTCTACATTTTCATCATCATATTGAATCTCACAGCAGCTAGGTCCAAAATATGTGACCCCGGATGGTTGTCACATCTCTGAGAGGCAATCATTCGCTTGCAAGAGAAACCACCGAAATATGTGTTAGATTAAGCGCATAAGGGGAATGGAAACCACACTTATAACGATTTAATCTTAACAAGTTTAAAATAAATAAGTTTTTCAAAAACTTTTTGAAAACCAAATCACAAACCCAGAAAGAAGAACAAAGACTTTTCTGATTTTTATTTCATAATTGGATACATACAAATGAGCCATATATCAAGTATATATAGGCTGAAATGAAACTTGAAACATTTAATCCGGGGCAAAATAGAAACATGAAACGTCGTGACACGGCTGAGTTATGGTATAGAAAGACGAAACATCACGATACGGCTGTGTTATGGTTAATACGGCTGTGTTATGGATTGGGCGGCTCTTCGGAGAGGGTATAGGTCACTGCACACCTACGCTAGGTGTAGCGGCTATTCGGAGAGTGTATAGGACACTGCACACCTACGCTAGGTGTAGCGGCTCTTCGGCGAGTGTATAGGTCCCTGTCAAATCGGCGCATTAAATACATAGATTCGGGTATAGAAACACGAAAATGTATAAGAATAATGTGGATGTGATTTCTTTCTTCTTTTGCCTCGATAGAAACACTTGACGTCGTGACACGGCTGAGTAATGGATTCATTATAATGGATTCATTATAATGGATGAGTTATGGATTTTGGGCGGGATTTACTCCAATGGCTGAGTTATGTAAATGACACGGCTGAGTTATGGTTACGACGGCTGAGTTATGTTTAAACGTCACGATAATTCAGCCATTACATAATAAATCAGCCATTACAGAATTACTTAATCATTATTGATACGTGAAGTTTTAAACCTAAATAGTATCCGCAAGTGCACAGACAAAAGCAGTAGTATTTTAGGTATCGAATCCTCAGGGACCACGGTCACACTATGAAAATATGGATTATCATTTAAAGCTAAGATAAAATGGGAATTTGTTTGTGACGAATTAATGAACGAAATAGCAACTAAAAATGATGTAAATTCAATAAGATAAAGGCACTAGATTAGAGTCATTCGCCGGTGGTTTCGGATCATGGACTGAGCAATCTATTCAGGATTCAATTTAGCGCAATCTAGAACTCGAACATGAATGTAATATTGCCTCACTGTCGTGATGTATCAATAACTTTATCTAGCATCCTAAATGCATAAACTGTCGTTCGAATTCAGAAATGAAGATAAGCATTAACAATTTGGTTCGATTTGTTCACAATCGATGGCAACAATCAACTGTCGTTGGTTACACACCGATTGCTCATCAATGGTTTATCTAGCAACCTAGAGCACTTTCGTGAATAAGTTAATCCTAAAATCATAGACTAGGTGATCAAATTAGCCTAAGCAGTATGAATCCCGATTGATGAAGACAAATGATGACATTTCCTATTTGGCTCAGTCACAATCATCCTAATCCACCATTGAATTTCCCTAATCTAGCAATGAGACTACTCAGTCATGGAGGACAAAATCACAGCAATCAAATGAGAAGAAAGCATCATGATAAAATAAGAGAATAGGGTTTAGGAAATCTTCTCAATGGAAAGTTGTGGATGATCCTCCAATTCTTACAATCAAAATCCTTGGAAATGAAAAAACACTTTGAAAGGATCTCAACAATGGAAACAAGTAGTCTTAGCTCTCAAAAATGTCTCAGGGAAAAATATCTCAGAAAAATAGCCCCCTCACTTGGAAAGTGGCTACAACTTATTTATAAGGAAATTTTAGGGCAACTTGGTTCTGGGAGCCCGACCGGTCGGTCCGATGTCAGACCGGTCGGTCCGTGTCAGCACGAGGTATGTCTTCGGGTCTGGGATCGGTCGGTCTTACAATTCGGATTGGTCGGTCCGGATTCCAGAGACTTCTGGCTTCGGGTCTTCGAGTGTGGACCGGTCGGTCCTCTCATCCGGACCGGTCGGTCCGGATTCCAGAGACTTTTGCTTCCTTGGGTCTTCGAGTGTAGACCGGTCGGTCCTCTTATCCGGACCGGTCGGTCCGGATTCCAGGGACTTCGACTTCCTTGGGTCTTCAGGCGAGCAGGTGCTCGCTCCAAACCGAGCAGGTGCTCGATTTATGAAAATCACTGTCTTTCCTCCAGATTCGTCCCTTTTTGCTCCAATGACCCTCACGGACTCCAATCTATGCTCGAGAGCCTCCTAAAACCTGAAAAGACACAAAATAAACTAGAAAGAACCAAAAAGACTAAAGAAACAAAGCGTAAAAGAGACCAAAATACTAACATATCAACTCCCCCGGACTTGCCTTTTGCTTGTCCCCAAGCAAACAAGAAAACACGAATCCGGAAAAGAGGTTTGAAGGCGGGAACTCAAATCCAAAAGAAGCACTAAAGGGTTCAACAACATGTCCTAAAAAGAACTAACTCGATGCACAACAAACTCTACTCAAGAAGCTTTCGCCATACTCATCACTTATGAAATATTACTCCAAATCCTGAGACTCAAAAGAAATCTTGCAATCAACAAATATTCAACTCTTTAACATTCATTATTGTGTTTGGTGCGGTCTCACAATTGGAAATTGAATCAATACCATTTGGCTAGGTAGGAGAAGGCTTGAAAATGATATAAAGAGAAGGTTCATATTCTTTTTGGTGGTTAACTCTCAAATGAAAGTGTCACATTTAGCAAAAGCAAGAAAGAAAAGAGACAATTGATGCATACAAGGCTAGGAATCCAAAGTTCTACCCATTATCCCCTTGTTGCATTCACTCATCTCTCTTTTCTCACTATCCCATGTTTAACCACTAGCCCTTTTGGCTAAATTTTTCTTTCAAATCTTTCTCAACCTTACTCTTTCCTTTTCGATCAAAATCCTAGGAAATACTCTTTTCATTGCGCTAGCTCTTTCTATCTTAGCATTCTCTAACATATTTTCTTCTCTTTTGATTTTATTCTAGGAGAATGCCGTTTTCTTTTCAAACACTTAGAGCTATATACTGGTCCTTTTAATTCCCTTCCCTAGAACTTATTCTTTCTTCTCCTTTTCTTTATTTTCTTTCTTTTCACACTCAACCACAAACCCAAAGATATTCAAATAAGCATTTAACCATTTCGGTTTCATTCCCCACCTAAGACTAGTCTTAGACACAAGAAACTAGTCTATTGGAAACTTTGCCTTGTCGTCTCTAATGCTTGCAAGATTTTGCCAATGCAACACAAAGAAAAAGGCCTCACTCAAAGAACATATGCAAGGGCTTGAACAAAATGGTCGGGTTTAAAAGGTGCGGTACTATCCTCATCTAAAAGATGAACTTAGATCGAGATAGCCATTCAAATCAAGTTAAGAGCGGTAAAAATGAGGCAAACATGATTTGAATGTCAAGTGTTTATCCATGGTTATGATTCAAAGTCCAAAAGTGAGAGAGATTAGTCAGGATTAAGTTCAAATTGATAGAGTCGAATCTAGATCATGCAAGTTTCTAATGAGATGGGACTTTCAAAGAAATAAGATCCAAGTATGGATGAGCCTCTACTTCATGATTGTTAATGCATCGAAAGAGTTCTAACGAGGGCATATCATTAAATCCTAAAATGAGACTTTACAAGGAAATTTCATCATTGTTCCCTATGCAAAAATGCAGATGCAATCCTAGAAATTCCTTTTTTTTTTTTTTTTTTTTTTTATTTTAAAACGATTAAAAATCCGACTCAATGAAAATTCAAATAACTAACCGCTCCCCCGGACTTAAATCACACCGTCTCCGGTGTGTAAAAGTTCAAGAGAATGGTTACACAAGAAACTAGTGAACACAAAACATAGATAAATAAAAGAAACGGATAAAACAATGATAGTGTAGGGTGAAAGAGATATCACCGAGTAGAGGCTTCATCGCCTCCTTCGCCGGGCGTTCTCCTCCTCTTCCTTTCCAATGGTTGACCCGAACCGGAGGTAGAGCTTGAAGGGACCGGCGGAGCATCTCCTGCTACTGTAGCGTGACAACATCCTTTTGAGAGCTTCTCCATAATCCTTTGCATTAGGCTGTTGTTCTTCTTCGTTGCTTGGATCATCCATCGCCTATATTCACCACTGTCAGCATCATCAGCGATGTGTGGGAGATCAAACTCACCTTGGGGAATGGTGTGGTATGTTAGGCGCGGAATGGATGGGGCAGCTTCTCCGGTTTGAGAAAACGAGCAGGTGCTCGGTCTGGATGTACTTCTGCGCGAGCAGGTGCTCGGTTTTGCGGCTGAAGAAGAACGGCTCGGGTTTGGCACGAGGTACTCCAGAGGTGGCTGAAACGCAAGGTCCTCCCACGTGTTGAGCTGTGTGAGGAGGGGGCATGGAAGCATGATGAAGTTAGGTTCTCCATTTGCAGCAATGAACTGATAAGCACTCGGCTTAACGATAATCTTCGAGTTTAGCAAATGCTGCATATCCACACGTGAAACTTCATCGACGCAGGAAGCCTTGGTTAAATCCAATTTAAGGTGGCGAAATAGTGACGTGAGCAAGCTTCCAATGCGCTCAACACGAGGGCCACTAGCGGTTGAAGCAGGTTGAGCCTTGATTGCGCATAATGTCTCGGCAAACCGGATGCCCAAATTATAACGGTAGTGCTCAAATTGCGCTAAGTCTCCATCTCCTACAATATTACCAACACCCAAAAACAAAAGCATCAACTCATCATCATGCACTTTGTTACCTACGGGTCGGTCGAAGAGCATGTTGCTTAGAAGTCGCGCAACAATGCGGAGAGCGGGATGACGGAGCCGGTTTTGACTTGCAGAGTTGCTTGAGTACGTTCCCGAAGCTATGACGTTCAAGAACGTCTTGGATTCCTTAAGTCTCCCGGGGCTTTCTAGCCTCGTATCGGTCGTGTGAAAACCGTAGACGTTACAAAAGTCAATCATTGGAATCTCGTATCTCGTTCCTCCAACAAAGAACGAGAATGTAGCCTCTTCAAGGGACGGTGACTCCGGATTTGCATACGTGAGAGTGGCGGTCGCGAGGCATTGTCTTGTCAAATCTGGGTAAAGCACGTCTTCTTCTAAAGCGAAACACATGCAACGAGCGTGCAGAAGGATGCTATGGACTTGCTCTTTTAAGCCAAGCTCAGTCAATGTTTGGTCACACAAGAACCTAGTTGGCTCGAGCTTTAAGGCCAAAAGTTTGTTGTAGTTGAAAGCGTCGATTTCGTCCCACGCGGTTGCTGAAGAAGGTAGGAGTTCGGCGGTATTAATGTCAATCGGAGTTTCTTCGGGGCGAGGCCACGGATAAGTTACGGGTCTCCGAGCAGTGGAGGATGTGGCAATACCCTTGCCCTTATCCTTGTTCCCGAATCGCATCCTTGATTGCATTGGTAAGGATCGTTGAGAGAGACGAGCGACGGTGAGGAATTTGGAAAGGAGCGAGTAGAAGCTTGGTGGAGAGATTGGTGAGAGGGATAGCTTGATCGTGTGAGGGGGGGGGGGGGGGAAGTGAACGGCTGCAAAATAGGGAAGAAGAAGAAGTTAGTAATAAATATATATATTTTTTTTTTTAGGTTTTTAAAGGTTTTTTTTTTTTTTTTTTTTTAAAAAGGGAAAAGGAAAAGTCGGATTGGTTGCTCGGGCACAGGACCGACCGGTCCCGATACTGGATCGGTCGGTCGTGTTTCCAGAGAGTCTGGCCGTGTTCTGATCCGCGTAGGGGATCGACCGATCCGGGTGAAGGAGCGACCGGTCTCATTTCCAGGGGCTATTCTCGATCCGTTGAGTCTCCTGGATCGACCGGTCAGTATATGGGACCGACCGGTCTCATTTCCAGAGACTTGGCTGACTCTCTTGACTGCTCTGGATCGACCGGTCTATCTAGAGGATCGACCGGTCCCATTTCCAGAGACTTAATCCGGGCTTTTTCCGAAACTGAGCAGGTGCTCAAAAGAGATTCCTTCACCATTTTTTTAGAATTCAAATACTGAAAACACAAGTAAAATGTTAGTGATAAAAGGAATTTAAAACTAAATTATGTACGAAAAACCTTACCGATGGGTTGCCTCCCATCGAGCGCTTGTTTAGAGTCGTTAGCTCGACTTTGTAAAGCAATTAAGCTTGAGGAGGATCGCTAAGGGGAATTGATCCACCTTCTTCGACGCATGTGTCGGCAAGATACGGCTTGACCCGCTGGCCATTCACAACAAACTCTCCTCCTTTAGTGTCCAGCAACACTATAGCTCCATATGGTCTCACTTCTTTGATCGTAAACGGTCCTGACCATCTTGATTTGAGCTTGCCCGGAAACAATCTGAGGCGCGAGTTAAACAACAAGACTTTGTCGTTAGGAGCAAAGTTACGGGGAATAATCCTCTTGTCGTGATAAGCTTTGGTTCGCTCCTTCTAGATCCTCGAGCTATCATAGGCTAGATGCCTGATCTCCTCTAACTCGTGGATCTGCATAGACCTCCTCTCGGCTGCACTAAGAATGTCGAAGTTGAGCATTTTAACAGCCCATGCCGCCTTGTACTCAAGTTCTACCGGGAGGTAGCATGCCTTCCCATACACCAAATGAAAAGGCGTTGTCCCCAACAGAGTTTTGTAGGCAGTCCTATAGGCCCATATTGCATCGTCCAACTTGGCGGCCCAGTCTTTTCTAGTGGTTCCTACTATCTTTTGTAGGATACTCTTGATTTCTCTGTTGCTAATCTCTACTTGACCACTGGTTTGCGGGTGATAAGCTGTTGCAACCTTATGCTTTACGCCATGCTTCCGTAGAAGGTTCTCAAAAACCTTGTTGATGAAATGAGTCCCTCCATCACTTATCACTACTCGGGGGACTCCAAACCGGGGGAATATTATGGTCTTGAACATCTTTAAAACCACAGCTGCATCATTTGTTGGGGAAGCAATGGCTTCAACCCATTTGGACACGTAATCAACAGCCACTAAGATGTACTCATTTCCATAGGAGGATGGGAAAGGTCCCATAAAGTCTATTCCCCAAACATCAAAGACCTCTACTTCCAGAATGAAGTTTTGAGGCATCTCATTGCGTTTACTGATGTTGCCTTGCCTCTGACAGGCATCACACTTAGACACGAATCTGTTCGCATCCCGGAACATCGTTGGCCACCAAAAACCGGCTTGTAACACTTTCGAAACCGTCTTGAATGTGGCTACTAGCTCTTTCATGTACCTCTTGAGTGAAGGAATCATTTGAACGGCATCGGTTAAAGGAAGCTTTACCGTGATATCCTTAAGCATTTCCTTACACTTAGCATTTTCCAAATCCCTTCTAGACTTCCTTGGGGGTACTGGGTAAGGGACCTTTGGTACATAAATTCGCTCGGGCGGAATTTCGAAAGTTTTCTTGGAAGCATCTCGACTGAGCAGGTGCTCGGTAGGAGTGAGCAGGTGCTCACTAAACTTTTTCGCAGAATCGACTTGGACAGAATCTCGAGGTGCTCTTGAGCTTGTTTCAACCTCCTCATTCATATCTTCTTCCAGTAAACCATCCTCATGAGCTTGATGCTCGGGTAACTTCTCCTTAGCCTTCACTTGAGAGCTTGTAATCGTAGGCGGTACCATCTTCCTTCCACTCCTCAACTCAACAGCATTAACTTGATACTCCTTCCTAGGATTAACTTCACCTTGTCCCGGAAGAGACCCAGCTGGTCTTTTGATAGCTTTAGCGGTTTGAGCTACTTGAGTATCAAGTTTCTTAACATGCGCGGTGACAGCTTCGTACTTTGCGTTTAGATCATTATACATATGCTCCACCCTTGTGTTTATCTCTGTAGATGCCTTTTGTTGATTGAACATCAGCTGCTGCATGAGACTCTTCAACTCGTCTTGAGAGGTAGGCGCGGTAGTAGCTTGCGGTTGCGGAGTGAATTGTTGTTGGTTCTGGTTAGGGACGTATTGCTTCCCTTGGGTGTTACTAGGATAGAACTTCTGATATCCTTGTCCTTGTCTGCTCTGATTCGCACTTGCTTGCTGCGGGTAAATCTGATCTTGTGGGTTCTCAACATTAGTGCTTCGGTAAGAGAAGTTAGGATGGGTTCGATAGTTGGAATTAAAACCGCGGTTTTGATATCCTTGGCCAGTCACGAAGTTAACCTCTTGAACTCCAGCATCTTCATCATCCTCAAACTCTTGAGGGATAAGAGTTCCCTCATTCTCTTCCACAAGCTTTACCGACCTTTGATTCTCACGAAGAAGCAGATTAACCTTTGCCGTCAACTCGTCCATTTTCTGAGTGTCAACATTATCGACCTTCTTAGTCCTATCATACTCGGGAGCTTTGTTATTGGAACTCGCAGCGAGGTTCTCAATTAGCTCAAAGGCTCCATCCCTTGTCTTGGTCATGAAGTCCCCGTTACTTACAGCGTTAAGAGCATTCCTATAGTCCCACTCAACTCCATCGTAGAAAATTCCAAGAATTTGCTCATCTTTGAAACCGTGATGAGGACATTCCCTACGGTATTCCTTAAGTCTCTCCCAAGCTTCACAGAAAGCTTCACCAGAATGTTGTCGAAACGAAGAAATCTTGTTCCTCAAAGACGCAGTTTTGGACTTGGTGTAGAAGTGGTCCAAAAACGCAGCTCTAACTTCGTCCCAAGTCTTCAAAGAACCAGCCGGTAAAGACTTCAACCATCTAGAAGCCTTATCCGAGAGTGAGAACGGAAACAGCTTGCACTTCAGAAAATCACTCGGCACTCCATTAGACCCCGTAGTAGTGCAGATTTCCTCGAAATTCTCAATGTGATCCATCGGTATTTCAGCCGGTAATCCATGGAACAAGTGTTGTTTCACCAGAGATATCATCTGAGGCTTGATCTCATAATCCTGCCTCTGAATAGTTGGAATCACAATGGCGGAACGGTTCTGATAGAAGGCATGGGGATTATCCGTATCCCCTATACCCGGCTGTGCTGGAGGGGCATGTGGTTGATTTCTTTGCAATTGAGTAATCTGATCCCTTAGCACTTGCAACTGAGCATTCATCTCCTCCTGATTAGCCATATTATCCGGATTGGGTGAGTTTCTTCGCCGACGGTTTTCTCGTTCAATACGTGCTAACTCTTCGTTCGAAACGTTGATTAAGGATTCGGTGATGTTTCTTCTTGTTCTTCTACTGGTCATGCACCTGAAACACACCGAATGCAAACAAAAGAAAACAAAATTAGCAAAAATAAATTCTTAGACTATAAACTAAATCGAAATTCAAAGGTAACGCAATTGGTCCCTGGCAACGGCGCCAAAAACTTGATACGTGAAGTTTTAAACCTAAATAGTATCTGCAAGTGCACAGACAAAAGCAGTAGTATTTTAGGTATCGAATCCTCAGGGAACACGGTCACACTATGAAAATATGGATTATCGTTTAAAGCTAAGATAAAATGGGAATTTGTTTGTGACGAATTAATGAACGAAATAGCAACTAAAAATGATGTAAATTCAATAAGATAAAGGCACTAGATTAGAGTCATTCGCCGGTGGTTTCGGATCATGGACTGAGCAATCTATTCAGGATTCAATTTAGCGCAATCTAGAACTCGAACATGAATGTAATATTGCCTCACTGTCGTGATGTATCAATAACTTTATCTAGCATCCTAAATGCATAAACTGTCGTTCGAATTCAGAAATGAAGATAAGCATTAACAATTTGGTTCGATTTGTTCACAATCGATGGCAACAATCAACTGTCGTTGGTTACACACCGATTGCTCATCAATGGTTTATCTAGCAACCTAGAGCACTTTCGTGAATAAGTTAATCCTAAAATCATAGACTAGGTGATCAAATTAGCCTAAGCAGTATGAATCCCGATTGATGAAGACAAATGATGACATTTCCTATTTGGCTCAGTCACAATCATCCTAATCCACCATTGAATTTCCCTAATCTAGCAATGAGACTACTCAGTCATGGAGGACAAAATCACAGCAATCAAATGAGAAGAAAGCATCATGATAAAATAAGAGAATAGGGTTTAGGAAATCTTCTCAATGGAAAGTTGTGGATGATCCTCCAATTCTTACAATCAAAATCCTTGGAAATGAAAAAACACTTTGAAAGGATCTCAACAATGGAAACAAGTAGTCTTAGCTCTCAAAAATGTCTCAGGGAAAAATATCTCAGAAAAATAGCCCCCTCACTTGGAAAGTGGCTACAACTTATTTATAAGGAAATTTTAGGGCAACTTGGTTCTGGGAGCCCGACCGGTCGGTCCGATGTCAGACCGGTCGGTCCGTGTCAGCACGAGGTATGTCTTCGGGTCTGGGATCGGTCGGTCTTACAATTCGGATTGGTCGGTCCGGATTCCAGAGACTTCTGGCTTCGGGTCTTCGAGTGTGGACCGGTCGGTCCTCTCATCCGGACCGGTCGGTCCGGATTCCAGAGACTTTTGCTTCCTTGGGTCTTCGAGTGTAGACCGGTCGGTCCTCTTATCCGGACCGGTCGGTCCGGATTCCAGGGACTTCGACTTCCTTGGGTCTTCAGGCGAGCAGGTGCTCGCTCCAAACCGAGCAGGTGCTCGATTTATGAAAATCACTGTCTTTCCTCCAGATTCGTCCCTTTTTGCTCCAATGACCCTCACGGACTCCAATCTATGCTCGAGAGCCTCCTAGAACCTGAAAAGACACAAAATAAACTAGAAAGAACCAAAAAGACTAAAGAAACAAAGCGTAAAAGACACCAAAATACTAACATATCAATTATAAATCAGCTATTACATTACAACCCAGCCAATTACATTTATAATCTCTTCCTTCTTACAACGCATATAAATCAGCCATTACATTATAACCCAGCCAATTAAATTGATAATCTCTTCTCACGGAACATTTCTTGTCTGTGTACTCATTGGATGCTTTCTATGTTTGTTCTTGAGTAAACATATGCCATTTGAGTTTGTTAATTATTGGATTTATCATAACTCAACCATTATTAAACACAACTGAGCCATCAAACAACCACAAAACCAATGTTTTCGGAATCAAACGGATTCATGGCCAAAGATAGATGATCTCGGAATCACACGACGGAACAAGCCGCTTTTGACTCCATACACCCGAGTCAGACGAATATACACAAACTCTCCATTCCTTGGTACCACTAGCCCTAGTCTCACAAGTCCTTACCACCTTAAATCTCGAGGCTTGACCGTCTTCCTCAACAGGGGTTGCCAAAGCAGTAAACTTACATGGCTGAGGAGGGTGAGGGATCTGGACCCAGTTTTGTAAAACCGGATTACCAACAAAGGATTTAAGAGAATCGCGACCAATGTCGACCAAAACCAATGCATTAGAAGAAGCTCGATAGAAAGTAGGGAGATTCATGGGATCTGGGGTGAGATAAGAACCTGGAGAGTTGGAAATGTTCCATAACTCGCAACCGTGGAAACCGAATTCGATATGTGCGTTAGGGACCATGAGTGACCAGGTAGATAAGTCCATGTGGAGAGAGACAAAGAGACAGCGGAAGTAGGGAGATTCGATTAGGGCTTTCCATGGTTTGGAGACGCATTTGAATCTGGCCAGGGTTTTCAGAGGTATACCGGTGAGTATCATAGTCAGTAGCTCCTCTGGGAGTCTTCCTCTTGGCGTCGCCTCCATTATCATGCTTGACGGCTGAGTGATTATACTTGACGGCTGAGTTATGGATTTTTTTTACATTACGGCTAAGTTGTGGATTCATTAGTATGGCTGAAGTTATGGATTTTTGGCGGGATTTTTCCCACCCAAAATAGATAGATGAAACGTCGTGACACGGATGAGTTATGGTATAGAAAGATGAAACGTTGCGACACGGCTAGAGTTATAAGTTATCACAGCTGAGTTATTAAACTAGACGGCTGAGTTATGTTAATCACGGAGTTATGGTATAATTATTATGGTTGTGTTATGGTATAATTATCATTAGGCAACGAGTTGAGAGATAATGCGCATTTCATAAGTCAGCCGCAACGTTGCATAAGTCAGCCGTGACATTTCATAAGTTAGCCGTAACATTGCATAAGTCAGCCGTAATATTTCCTAAGTTAGTGTATAGGTCACTGTCAAATCGGCGCATTAAATACATAGATTCGGGATTTTTGGCGGGATTTTTGCCGCCCAAAATGGAAACACGAAATTTCGTGACACGGCTGAGTTATGGTATAGATAGACGAAACGTCACGATACGGCTGACTTCTGGATTCATATTATGGCTGAGTTACGGATTTTGGGCCCCAAAATAGAAACACGAAAAGTCGTGACACGGCTGAGTTAGAAAGACGAAATGTCACGATACGGCTGAGTTATGGATTCATTATTATGGCAGAGTTACGGATTTTGGGCCCCAAAATAGAAACACGAAACGTCGTGACACGGCTGAGTTATAAATCGGCCATTATAGAATTACTTAATCATTAGAAATCAGCCATTACATTATAACCCAACCAATTACTTTTATAACCTATTCCTACTTAGAACGCATATAAATCAGTCAGTACATTATAAACGAGACACATCAATCTCCCCTTCGATCTTCTTTTCCTTTACTTCCTCTAGTTTTTGCTCCAACCAATCAACCTTAAAGCCTGAATTTTTGAGGTAGGTTAGTGCATTGTCTGCTGTGTCCAGGTCATCAATGGAAAGGTCTTGAAGTGACTGGCATAACATCTCGATTAGGTTGAGGAGAGCATTTATGATTGAAGTCCTCAGATGTTGGTTCTTTGCTTGGAAGTTTGATGCCATGTTTGGGTGTTTTTCGAATATACGCTTCAGAGATTCTGCCTGCAGTTGAAAAATGATGAATAAACAAGTGTTGTACTGATAAAATTGAAAACAGAAAAAAAGAGAAACCACACTTACATTTATAACCTATTCCAACTTAGAACGCATGCAATCCATCCAATGCTTTCACCAAATTTTCTACATTGTGATCCAAAAGAACTCTGAAAATTTTCTACATTTTCATCATCATATTGAATCTCATTTACAATTTTTATAATATCTTCCTTCTTACAACGCATATAAATAAGCCATTACATTATAACCCAGCCAATTTCTTCTTCAATTCATAAAGTTTGGTCCTTGGCCGGCCGTCCGTCCCAATCTATTTTCTTCTTCAACTCTTGAAGATATTTTCACGGCCGTCCGTCCCAACATATTTTCTTCTCCAATGGGCAAAGTGCAGGAAGGGCATATGTACCTCAGTTTTGTGCAGCAAGAAGAGCAAGCTATATGTCCTCCAACTAAATGTAAAACGGAATTATCGATCAACTTAATGAAACTTAAAGGGCTAAAAAGATTCAAATAAAATCAGGAAACAGGGAAATTACCTCCTTTGCTGAAACCTCTCCCTCCCATTCATCGTGGCTCTTGAGAGTCCGTCTGGCCGGCCGTCCACCCTGTGTTTTTTCAATTCCTCAAGTTTGGCGGGTTCCGGCCGGTTTAGGCAATCATTCGCTTACTGAGAGAAATCAACCAAATATGTGTTAGACTAAGCGCATAAGGGGAAGAACAAAGACCTTTCTGATTTTTATTTGATAATTGGATGCATACAAATGTGCCATATAGCAAGTATATATAGGCTCAAATGAAACTTGCAACATTCAACGGCACTGTTGTGGAATTTTTTGGCGGGATTTTTCCCGCGCATCTACATATTTACTTCTTCTGAGATTAAAATTTAGCATACGTTAGCCAACACATAAACAAACATAAGAATAAGTCAGCCATCACATAAGTTAGGGACTAACTCATCAAACATTTCGATATGGCTGAGTTATGGTATAACTTCATGGCTGAGTTATGGTATTACGATACGGCTGAGTTATGGTATTAAATAAGCAAAAACGTAAATTGTTGTAAACGGCTGATTCATATACATAAACAAACAAAACAAAACATCTAATAAAAGTTACATTCTCCATACTGAAAATTATCAGGGCCTAACTCATCAAACCCTTCAACTAGACCAAACCAAACTCTATTTGTCATCCAATCAGGCTTCTCGCCGCCATGAAACCATATCATCTTCAACTTGCGAATTTGAATGCGAAAAACCGTTCTAGCCAGTAGATTAAACTGTGTCCAAACTGTCATATTATGCCTCGGATCCCATCTGTATTTTCGCTATAAAAAGAAACAAAAAGTATTAGTGTTTAAGAAATAAAAAGTTAAATCTAATAAGAATACATTATCGGTTAAGCTTACGGTTAGTTTAAGAAACCACTGTCCCTTAACATCATCGGGAATGAAGCGGTAAGTCGGCCACGGCTGAACCAATCCCTCTCGAAGAATATCCGGGATCGCCTGCGAGAGATTGTGTAAAAACTTAAACCACGTTGGTGTGGTTTTGTCACACTAGACACCCGCACCAGGATTTAGAAGAGGGAGGTTATCCCGATCTTCCATGTTGTGTACGGCATTGATCGTGCTCAAGAACTTGGATGTCATACCAGGGAGTAACGACATGATGAGATTAGGTTTTTTTGGATGAGATTAGGTTTTTTGATGAGATTAGGTTTTTTTATGAGATTAGGTTTTTTTTCTTACGTTTTCCTATAAAAAGTGATGAGAAGGGCTATATATATATATAGAGAGAGATAGATAGGAAGCCGAAACGTCGCAATAGGGAGAGATAGGAAGACGAAACGTCGCAACTTAAAATTTTACGGCTGAGTTATAAGAACTTCACGGCTGAGTTATGGATTTAGGGTTTAGGGTTTAGGGATCAAGGTTTAGGGTTTAAAGTATAACATTTAAAAACTATATGATTTAGAGACTCAACTGAATCAAATTATACACATTCAATCGAAAAAATTGTTTATGGTTTATTGTATATGATTTTGGGTCTTAATTATCTATAGGTAATGTTTGAAGTACTTTTAAGACAACATATATCTCAAGATCAAGTTAGATTACATTTTCGATTTCATACACATATCTTCAGTTGTATAAATTGAAGAAACTATGTACATTCAGTTGATTTATATTCATTTTATATTAATAAAATGAGCTTAATTATAATTTTGTAAGTCTTAAATCTTATATAAATGGTTTTAGGGTATGGCTGACTTATCTAAATGACACGGCTGAGTTATCTAATTGACACGGCTGAGTTATCTAAACATACCATAAGTCTTCAAATTACATTTCCAATTTTAGGGTAAGGCTGAGTTATCTAAACGAAATGGCTGAGTAATATATAATAAAAACCATAAGTTATACACAAAAACATACCATTTACAGTCAAATCCTAATAATAAAAAAACAAATAGAAGGTTCATAATTGGTAAATCATTTGAACTGCCCATATATATCATATCCTCCTTCATCGAAGATCTCTGCTGCCATCTTCATCCGTAAACCCTGAATATTTGCATCGGATAGCCCATCAAAAGTTAAACCAAGCGCTAGACACTCGACAAACTTCAGTGAATACACCCCACAATCGCCAACTTGGTCGTTTTGGGGAATGTTTTTGTCGCTTTTCCATGTCAACCCAAATGGTTTTTTAACTACGGTTTTATTGCCAGGAATTCCTCCAACATTGATCATTTCAGGAATCATTTCCCTCAGCGGCCTAAATGCTTCTAGCATTTGTTGTTGCTTTTCTGGATTTACCTCTCCAATGATGGAATCGTAGGCATCAATCTTCTCCTTCAGAAGATCCACGTGAAACACCACCCAATGAGAGCCTCCTCTACAATTTATAACTCTGTACAAGTGATCGACATCTTCTAACCACTTTTTGTTTGTCTGAAGGTCATCGGGAATCGTACCGTTTACGAGTGACTCATAACCTGAGCCTTTGAATTTGAACATCTTTGGTTTCATCTTGAACTGACTGTAATCATTAATCCATGATGCTAGGAACCATTGGTCCACAAAGGCAATGCGCTTGGAACAAAATGGGCTGGGTTCTTTCATGGACCTTTTGATGAGGACTCTGATATACGCACCAACATGCTGTACACAGAATATTAAGTCAGCCATCGAATTATCATAACTCAGCCATTATTAAACATAACTCAGCCATCAAACACCCATAAGTCAGCCATCAAACAACCATAACTCAGCCATCAAACAACCATAACTCAGCCATCAAACAACCATAACTCAGTCATCAAACAACCATAACTTACCCAACCATAAATAACTGATAACTCAGCCATAAATAATCATAATTCAGCCGTAACTTATACTTACAGTGTCAGACAACCATCCAGAATCATTCTTCGGCCACGGTCTTTCACTGATGAGTACTCTGTAGAAATCAGCTTCCTCTTTCCTATCATCTGTCAGTGGAATGTCCCTAACAATCAAACACAAGTCAGTTTAGGCAAATATTGCTAATAGCAGTATAAAATAAAATAAAATGGTGTAAAACTCCATACTCGAATTGCCTTAGATGTTGCATAAGATTATCCAATTTATCCTTGTCAACAGGTGCAAGAGGATCATAGACTGCTGATGAAAGTTCAACATCCTTCCTCCTGGTGCACGTCGCCCCTTTGTCTCCAAAAAGATAAGGAAAAACTCCAAAATGAGAACCAATTGCATCCTCTGCTGCTAACCCAGACGGGAGTAAATGAACAACCTTCGTCCGACAAGTCTTAATTCTCGCTAACCTCAGCCTTTCATCTTCGTCCTCTTCAAACTCCGGTAAAAATTCGTTTGTTTTTGCGATCGCTTCCTCGGTGATATCCTCAAGATCAGTTTGACCTCCAGTATTCCCCTTCTTCTTAGGTGGAACCCTAGTAGGTATTCTTATTCTTCTTGTTTGGCCCTCCTTCTTTAACTCAGCCAGCTTATTCTTTAACTCAGCCGCCGCTCCGTTCTTTTCCTTCCTCTTTAAATCAGCCGCTTTCTTCTCTGCCTTCTTCTTAAAATCAGCCGCTGCCTTCTCTTCCTTCTTCTTAGCAGCGTTCTCCTTCTTTTTAGCAGCAGCGTCAGTCTTCTTCTTAGCAGCATCATCAGCCTTCTTTTTCAATTCAGCCTCATTTTCTATTGGGTTTTGCCTCCTGGAGCGGCGTTGTGATTCTCTTTCCTTAGGAGGATCCTTAGCAGGAGAAACAGAAACGAAATCTGGCAGACCACTACCAAACAAATTCTTTTTCGCCTCAAGAGTACCCTTAGCAATTTCGACCTTCAATTTCGACCCCGCAGCTTTCTCTTCGGCCTTACCAAGCTCATCAGGGGTACGCTTAGGAATGTCGGTCTTCTCTTTTAGAAAATACTGCTGCGAAGTTTGACTTTCGGCCTTAGCCGGCTCATCAACCGAAGTGTTTTTTGCCAACACAACATTATCAGGGGTCGTAGATTCCATCTTAAGGACCGCTGTTGGACTATTAACTGGTCTGTGGTAATGTTTGCGTTTTTGGGCTTGGAACATAGTTGTGGGCACTTTCCGACAAACCCAGAACTTTCAAACGCTCATCCACTGCAGCTTTGGCATAATCACCAATTTTATTCTCCACATCACCAAATTTTCTGGTTAACTCTCCAATGTTGGAATCAATGGCGTCAAACTTCGGCCCAATACTGTGAAACAAAGAGTCATAGCCCTTCAACCTACCCGAAATTTTGTCCAGCATAGCGACTATGGTATTCAGACTCGCCGCATCCTCACTTAAACCCTTTCCCTTTCCATCCTCCTTCTTCTCTATATCTTTCTTATCTTTCTTCTGCTTCTTTCCCTTTGTATCCTCATTCTTCTCTATATCTTTCTTATCTTTCTTCTGCTTCTTTTTGGGTGGCTCAGACTCAGGGCCATAAGGAACTAAATCCAACTTGGTTTTTTTCTTCTCCTCCATCCTCTGCGGCACATCCCAATAATCACCTGCTACAAACCTACCAGAATGTAGGTCTCTTATCAGGTTATCCAGTTTTTGGTCTTCATCTTGAACCGGCCACTGAGGAAACATGTCTTCTACAAACTCCTTCGAAACCATATGCCTCACACGCACCTACAACAGTAACTCATAACTCATCTGTAAAAAGAATAACTCAGCCATCAAACAAATCATAACTCAGCCATCAAACAAACAAATCATAACTCATCCATCAAACAAATCATAACTTAGCCATCACATAAATAATAACTCAGCCATCACATAAATAATAACTCAGCCGTAGAATAAATAATAACGCATCCATCAAATAAACAATAACTCAGCCATCGAATAAAGAATAACTCAGCCTAAAACCTTACATGACCATGGTCTTCAATCACCTTCTTCGGGACACTCTCAAAACTTGCACGTGTCTGCGTTGCATCCCATCGAAGAAGCGGAACTTCTTCCTCACCACCGACTTGTTTGCCAAAATGCTCTCTAAAGCAACTGACAGATTCAAACCCCCAAGCCAATAAAGCGAAACCCATGCCGTTGATGTAGTATGACTTTCCTTCTGGATTCAACGACTTAATACTAACAACAAAAGCTTCAAATGCAGCCCGACCCCATGGATAAGTCATCATGGCTTTATCAAAGAATACTCTTTTTACAGTTTCAAACGGTGTCCTAGAATTATGATGCACAGCATAAATTCCCATGGCTTGAAGAACTAACAGCCCTAACCATTTACGCTTTTCAGGACTCCAGCCTCGATAGCGTTTTAGTGCTGCCCTCAGTTCATCAGGCTTGGGTCCAACCCCATGCGGCACATTCAACTCCTCCCAGAACGCTCTGTGTTGGTCAGAAAGTTCAATACTTTCTGTTGGCACTGGATCTGTGTTTAACCCAGTGATCTCACCAAACTCGAGTAAGCTAAACCTGATAGGTTGATCACCAACCACACTCCAAATCTCCTTCTTCTCTACTTTCAGCTGTCTGCACAGTAGATAGTGTACAGTCCTAGCAGACCACCCGCATGGTCCATCAAATAGCTTAGCAATTATTCCAACAGGAAACTTCTTCAAATCTTCCCACGCATCACATCCTAATTGATCTTTAACAGAAGCGAAATCTCCCATATAGCAATAGTGATTAAGCGCTTTATTTTTTAGATTAACTGCGCGACTTGATCTTGTAGGGTGATCAGGTGCTTGATGTTATTCCATCTGATCCATCTGATCGCAATAGAAAACTAACTCAGCTAAAACATAATATATAACTCAGCCAAAACATAATATATAACTCAGCCGCAATATAACCATAACTCAGCCACAACAGAAAACTAACTCAGCCAAAACATAATATATAACTCAGCCGCAATATAACCATAACTCAGCCGAGAAACCCTAATTCAGCCACAATATAATTGATAACTCCGCCGTAATTTATAACTCAGCCGCAATAAAAAAAAACTAACTCAGCAACAATATATCGGAGAATACGATTACAGACGACTGCGGAGAAGACGATTTCGGCGACGACGATTTCGGCGAAAACGATTTGGGCGAAGACGAGACGATTTCGAGACGAAGACGATTTTCGGGGAAGACGATTTAGAAAGAAACAACAGAGAAACAATGTGGAGAAACTTAAACGGAGAAGATAGTTGAGAAAGTTTGTTGTTGTTTTTTTTTTGAGAAGGCACACTTAAACGAGCACACATAAACGTTTCTGCTATTGGAACTTCCCTCTTATATGATCATGGTTATTTCTTAGTGAAGTGGATTTGTTTTTCATTTAATAACAATAATTTCAATTAAGAAAAACTAAGAATGGCTGAGTTATCTAAATGACACGGCTGAGTTATCTAAATGAGATGACATGGAAAATAAGAGCTGATGACATGGAAAATCGGAACTGATGACATGGAATATCGGTAAGTCAGCCGCCAAAGAAACACATAACTCAGCCATTAATAATTGCAATTTTAAAAAAACTAGTCAAGGGTGTTTATCGTAATTTCCTAGGGGTGTGAAAAGATTTGAGTAATTTTTGAAAGATATATGGTATTCTAGTCATTTTTCCATAGTTCCATGGTAGTTGGGTAATTTTCTCTTTTATAAATCCCCAACTTGCCTTTAAGGTCGTTTTCTCCTTCCCAAACATAGTTACTCGGTTTTAATCTGGGCCTTTTAAAGGCTAAAGAGGTCGGATTGGTTAGACGGCTAAGATTGTCTCGTCCATTTTTTTGAAAAGTCAAATGTTTCGTAGGTTGGTAACTTCATTAATGTTTAATTGTGTAAAACGAGACACTTTTACATCGTGTGGTTCAGAAGAAGAGTAGAGATTTGGTTGGTGAGTTTTAGTGGATAGTAAGCTTCCTTTAAAGGAACCGGCCAACCCTAGTAGGCTTAGTACACCCACAACATATCACCACCTTATGGATACTTCTTCCAGCCAACAGTAGGGTTTTACAGATTTTTATTTTTTATGGCTGAACATTGCTTTGTACTTTTTGGAGAATGGGTTTGTAGGAATGGTGGCGAGTGGAGTTTCGTTTTGGATAACCAAAGAATGGCTAAAGTTGTTATGTTATCGCCCCAATCCAATATGCTTGAGGTGACAAAATCTATTGAAAAGGAATTTGCTTTAGATAAGAACAACCTTCCGGTGGTTATCAGTTTCTCGCCTTCTCAAGGTAATGTAACTTCACTGCTTCCGCCTGTTGTTTTGACGTCCGAGGTGTCCTTTGGGTTTTTCTTAAGTAGTCGTGTTGTGAAGAAAGATCTGAATCTATTTGTTAGTTTAACTAAACTTGGTAGTCCTTTTCCGGTAGTCGTGCACGAATCTACCTTCAAAACCCCAGAGTTACCAAATAAGAGGTTGTCTGGCATAGATCTATTTGGGAAAACAACAGATAGCTTTGAGGATGAAGTGAGTCCCGCAATCCTACGGACGGCAGCATCGTCCACAACCAGAAGCCGTGTGCTTCCTTCTGTGGGGTTTGATATAAGTCAGCCAACAAGACATTTACCAGGAAAACCATGTAATAAGGGTAAAGGGGTTTGGGAAGAGGGTAGTTCTAGTCTGCCTGATGATGTCCCACACGACAATGAGGAGTTAATAGCACATGTTGAACAGTGGGAAGCTTCAAATCTAACTGGCGGTACGATAGTTGACGATGGTGAGGAAGATGTAGATATTCCCTCATTTGGAAGTGAGGACAGCGATGATTACGATGAAGTTGAAAGCGATGATGAAGTGTTCGTTGCTCCACGTGGTTACGAGACAGAGTTTTGGGAAGGAGTGACTGATGACGAGTTTGTTGGGTATAATGTTTTGGATCTTATGTCTTCTCCAACTCATCCCCAGGAGGAGAAAGTTAGTAACTGGGAAAGTGGTCGTAAGAAAGGACAATATGGCGGGAAGAAGAGGAAACAATCAACAACAAATGATAGTGGTCCCACTATTGTTCCTGATCTCAACCAACCGTTTTCATTCACAGGGGATCCTGGACACGATCCCGTAGATGGGTCTACTAGGCAGGACTCAGCTCCTTGTTCTAATGCGAAATCTACATCTGGTATTCCGTGGACAGGTATTGGTGGAAGTCACGGGGTGGATAATGGTCAGACCTCTGAACCCCTACCGGAACGTAACTTGGAAGATATTGATGATGAGGAATTTGATATTCCACCAATGTTTGATGACACTGAGTACGAAAGTTTCCAAATCCCGGATCTTGATGTTCACGATGATGGTGAAGAGGTCTTTGTGGGAAAGACATATGCAAACAAGCAGGATTGTCAAATTGGATTAGCTATTTACGCAATTAAGCAACAGTTCATCTTTAAGCAGACAACTACAAAGAGGCGCAGCTTCGTGCTTATATGTAAAGATAAGACTTGCCAATGGAGAGTGCTTGCATCTGAAAAAAAATACAATTGCAACTACCAGATCATGAAAGCTAACCTTGTTCACACTTGTACTTATGACACAAGGAATGCCTACAAAGACAAGTTGACATCTAAGATCATAGCTTCTCTGTACAAGTCAAAGTATGGGGATCCTTCAACTGGACCGCGGCCTATGGATTTGCAACAAATTTTGTTGGAGGACCTTGGTATTTGTACCTCTTATAGGCAATGTTGGCAAGCTAGGGCAAAGGCTATAGAAGAGGTTAGAGGTGCAGAAGAGGACTCTTATTCTGCTCTACCTGAGTATTTCCGGTTACTCCAGCTTGCAAATCGAGGTACGATTACTGATTTGGTAACTGAGAAAGATGAGGATGAGATGGATAGGTTCTTGTATTGCTTTTTAGCCTTTGGAGCATCCATTCGTGGGTTCAAGAATGTAAGGAGGGTTATTGTCCTAGATGGTACACATTTAAGTGGCTAGTATCAAGGTGTATTACTAACGGCAAGCGGGCAAGATGCCACCTCCCAAATTTTCCCACTTGCATTTGGTGTTGTTGATAGAGAAAATGATGAAGCTTGGACATGGTTCTTAAAACAACGTTGAAAGGATTGTTGTAGATAGTCCAGCTTTAACTATAATATCTGATAGACACCAGTCAATTTACAAAGCTAAGAAGATGGTGTATCCACAGACTCAGCATGGGGCTTGTTTGGTTCACATTCAAAGGAATGTTGTTTCCAAATTCAAGAGCAAAGGCCTAGCAAAATTAGTAGGTAAAGCAGTTTGCGCATACCGTGTTACACCTTTTAGAACTACTTACAATGAGGTTTGGAAAGCGAACCGTCAATGTGGACTCTGGTTACAGAAGATGGGTGCTGCCCACTGGTCTAGACATTATGCCGTAGGTAACCGTTACAACCTCATGACCAACAACATTGCTGAATCGTTGAACAAAGCTTTACGAAGGGGTCGGTCTGCTGCAAAAACTGATCTATTTAAATTCATTAGAGCTATGATGACACAGTGGTTCAATGCTCGTAGGAGGAAATCACAGTTGTGGACCGGGTCTGTTCCACCGGAGGTAGATAAAATCCTCAGTAAATATTCGAAGGAAATGACTGTAGTGCAAATTAATGATGTTGGGAGCTGGACTGTAGAGGTTGTTGGGCAGTTTCAGTAAAAAATGTTGTTGATTTGGTCAATAGGAAGTGCACATGTAAGGCGTATGACAAGCTGGGAATCCCCTGTTGGCACGCACTTCTGGCTGGGAACAGTAAACGTCTTAGCCACGGAACACTTGTCCAATACTGGTTTAAGACTCCTACTTGGGTTGCTACATATGACGATGTCATTGCACCAGATATTGATGTGCAGGATGAGGAGCCAAAAAAAACTGAAGACAAACTTGTGATTGGACCACCATTCACATGCCGACCCGGTGGACGACCCAAGGAAGGGAGATACCCATCTACTGGGGAAATTAAGGTACATATTAGTACACATTTCCCTCCATTAATCTTTACTTCCTTGGTCATTGGTAGTTGAAGTAATCGTTTTTGTATAAATGTATTTTCCTAGGATGGCAAACCAGTGAAAGTAGGTGTCAACAGATGCTCTATCTGTTCCCAACACGGCCATAATCGTGCAACCAGCCCTCAAGCAAAACCGTCGTAAACAGCAAAGACCGCGGTTTGATAGTGTTAGCAGGGTGTTTGTTTCCTTTATATCGAAATTTGTATGATCTCTGTCAAAGACTTGCGGATATTTTGGTAGTGTAAAACTTGTCATATTGTTTTGGCATATTTTGTTGTAAGCTGGTGTGGACAGGAGCCATATTTTGTTGACATATTTTGTTAGTTTGATGTAACTAACAATGTAATGCGTTTGTGGATGTATTTCCATGGATATGTCCGTTTGTTTCCCATTTTCGCCTTTTTTTGGTTCCATGGAAATCGTAATCGAAACTATTAGGCTTCGAATTGACAGACAAAAATGCCCATACAAACTGTTGGCGGGAATTTTATTATAAATGTCATAAGAACTGTTCTCAGATGATGTTACTTTTATTGCGGTGGACGTTTCCTTATGGTCAGCTATCGGTGGTTGTAACACCTGACTGAAACAAAAGGGGATTATATGGACAACAGTCGGTGGACATGCGCATTATAAATTCATTAAGTTATGAGATCTGTTTATATAACTTCAAAGTACTCACAACCATCATCCTCCCAGTTTTGTCCACACAAATTCAACTTCTACTGCGATTCCGCCATACCAGTCATGAGTAACCTCACAACCCAATCATCACACACCAGCAGATCTACAACAAAATCCCAGATCCGCGGACTACCTTCTACTTGTTGGTGTGGCTACAACGTCATCCCAAAGTTCTCAAAGAAACAGTGGAACCCTTATCGGCGTTTTTTCAGATGCCAGTATGCTTCTAACAATAAGGTAAATTGAAGATACATCGGCTATTCACATGTGTCCGATTTGAGCAGATTTTCTCCGTTTCTTTTTTTTTTTCTTTCTGCCAGTTGGTTAATGATGAACACTTTTTCAAATGGGAGTTAGATGTGATGTTTGATATGATATCGACTTTGCAAAATCAAGTGGTAAAAATCGAAGAATCTATTGAGGCCCTTACCGTCGGTATGAATGCCCACAAGAATTCAACAACACATCCCACACAACCAATAATAGGACGGTCGTGGAATCTATTCAATTTGTTGTCGACGGCGATTAAAGTTGCTATTTTGGTCCTCGTTTCAACTATTCTGTACTGAGTTGCCAAATCCATGTAGGGTTCCGTAGTATTAAGCGAACCATATCATCGTTTTGCACTATAATAGGATGGATGAATTCAATCGGTGGTTTGGAAGGATATTGGGTAAATTTGTTTTAATTACCCACATTTGAATGCACAAGGAATTATCTGTGTACACTATTTGGTGGTTGGGTACAGTACACTATTTGGTGGTTGGGTAACCTTACCATTCGTAGATATGATGTTTCATTCCAAAACCCTAAACCCTAAATACTATGTACTACCCCATAACTATTTACTGTTAACCGCACAAACGTTGTAGCCATAAACACAACCAAATCAACCTAAACCATATACCCCAAACCCTACAACCCAACACCTAGACACTATACCCTAAACCCTAAACCCTATACCCTCAACAACAAATGTGGATAACAAATGTCAAGACCTAGACAATATATCCTATAACATAACCCCTATACCCTCAAGAGCAAATTTGAACAACAAATGTCAAGACCTAGACACTATACCCTATACCCTAAACACTATACTAAACATTGTTCATAAACACAAAAAATTGAGGCAAACAACTTTTACTCTAAACACTTTTCCCTACACAATAAACCTTAAATTAATCATAACAACCCAACCTAGCCAGCACTAAACCCAAACGACAACCACTTATCCATGTAAGAACCATATAAATAAGTTTCTGGTTAATCAAGACCCATGGCAGAATCATTTACATAAAATAGTTGAAACATACACATACATGTTTTTATGACCAAAACACAGACATGAAACTGTCCATCCACGTGTTAATGTACACGAAAAACAAACCACCAATGACCACGCCACACAAATTTTGTTGGCAATATTAGTCGTTCGTTACTGACCATTCAAATTTTATCCTCAAAAAGACCCGCCAATATTTTACAACTTAATAATGGTCCCGCCCAAACGGCCCCGCCCATACTTGACGAAATGTTCCTGTCCACATGAATTAGTAAAAAAATATTAATCAATGTTTACAAAACCCTAGGGTCCCATGATGTGGATGCCTTTAATAAATAAATCTTCCCCGAATTCTCCATTTCGTCAAACAGCCACCTGCTCAAACACCTAGAAATTGCCCAAAAAAAAAGGATTCTAGGAGAATTAGTATGACATACCACCTAGACGTGGTAGAACACGACAATGTACTGAACAAGATCGCAGGGTTTGTAGCTGAGAAGGGGCTGGAGGAACTAAATGCACTTATCCGAGCGTCCTCAAAGTTAAGGAAGGCTGCCTTATCCGAGGAGTCGTTGAAAAAACTTTCCCTAGCTGGTAGGGGAGACTTCCCCTGGTGGTGTAATCCTAAATCGATTTACAACCCACTCTTCAGGAAGCTCGTCAGGTCAAAGTACTCTTTTGCCCTTTATGTGGAAGCACTTCGATTGGCTTTCAACGTTGGCGAGCTCGATGCAGGTTTGTACATTTTGGATGATGTCAAACTTATCCATCCACAAGCTAGGTTAATGTTCATCCTTCTTTGCCACTGTTGCGGAAAAGATTCATGGGAGGATGAGCAAATTCTGAGGAAAAATTTCAGATTTGGCCAGATTGAAGCACTAGGAGAGGAGATAACTGACCAGATCTGGGCGGTCAACCCAAGGAAATGTTTCTTCAATAGAACCATGTAACAATGTAGCTTTGTAGGTGGACAGGAACATGGTTCTTCAATATTTTCCCTGAATGTTGGTCTTACCATGCTTACTTGTCCGAACACGGTCACGAGGAAGTGGGTCAAATATGTGAGGAGTGTGTTTTATGGTACTTATCCCAATCAATCTACACCATGTCTTAGGATATTTACTTTCTATGCTTATTAAATTTCAATTACTACTTCCTTTGGTACTTCCCTATTTGTATTCTATGATGGTACTTCCCTATTTGTATTTGTATTCCCCGATCAACACGTTTGTGAACTACCTAAGTTATGTATGACAAACTCCTCTTTGATGTGTTTGATGACGAATTTTAGTAATTGACCATTACCATTAAAACACAAAATCACTGTCCACAAATTACTATCCACCATTAACTTAGCAAATAACTGTGTCAACCGGAAGTAAAGATACTAACCACCCATTACTTACCACGCATTAGTAACAATTACACCATCGGATTTTCGGGATGTCCACATTTTTCTGTGCCTATCCACGTTCTAAAGTTTGTACAATACTGGTTTTTTTTAAGGGCCATTGAACTTTTAACACGATATCATATACGATAAATGTATAAGACAACTATTTTATCACTACAATTCATTCATTGCACAGCCTCCTAAATATTCTGAACATACATAAATAAAAGGTTTGTTCAACAGACATTAACACAGGGTACAAGACAGAGGCTCAAAAACCTAGCAGTTATAAGAGTTAGAAAAACATTCACAACCCACCTTAGACAATCGATGTGCAAAACATCTTCAATCTACCAGTAGATCATCCTTATACAGGGGCAAAACCATCTCTTTGTAGATGTCCATCGAATACTGCTTGCGAAAGTCATCGATAACTTTATCGTTAACAAAAGCCATAACATCGTTGCATTTACCATTTATATGCAGCTCGAGTAACTTCACAGCTACTGGACCACAGTCGCCTAAACGTTTATTCTCATAAATGCCTTCAATCCTACTCCAAGACATTGGTTTCAACTTGTGGTCTTGTGATGCTTGTGGTTTACAATATTTATCGTTTACAATACTTATCGATAATATAAGGCAACATCTGCGCGACCGGACACATGAATTCCTCGACAACTACCTCAGAGTAAAGATCTGGCCTCGAGTCATAGATTAGCACCGCCCACATGCCAAGCATGATGACCAGACCTACCCAATGCTTATTGTCCCAACACATCGACACATAAACCGTGTGCACATCCTCAAACCAGCGCTTCCCTGGACACATGACAAAGCTTTTTATCCGTTTATCCCACTGGACCCGTTTTTTCAGCTTGGCTTTCTCAAAAGCCGGATATTTATCTTGCAAAAAGTTGGCAAACCATGGAGACACAAATACCGCCCCTTTGGCTTCAATAGTACTACCATGTCTTTTGCTGACCAGAGCCATCATGGCATCCATGTGCTGAAAAAGCATTAACAGGTAGGATTAAAAAAACATGTCAAACTAGATGGCATTAAACATGATTTAAGGTGATGTTACATACTGTTGTGGTGACCCATTCTTCAGGTTCAGCAAGCTGTAAGAGGAATTTACTGTATATGTCAAATCCCTCTGCAGTTATATGTTCCCTGAAACAATGGAAGAATGTAAAGAGCAATGTTAAAGTATGTCAAATTAAATTCTAAAACTAGATCTTACATCTCAAGACAAGCTTTAAGGGCCCGCGCAAATAACTCAAAATCTTCATTCACCACAACGGGAAGCATATCCAAGGCCCCTCTAGATGGCATGTTTCCAAATCTTTTTGCAAGATTTTTTTCTACAGCTGAGGGTGCTGGTGTTTGGCATGTAGGTGAACAGTCACTAAGCTCAATAGGTGTTACCGGCTCAACAATACTATTGTCATCACTTTCCATTGTGGAAGAATTTTTGCCTCCGTCTTGGTCCTGCTTGTGGTTGCTATACCCATCCAGGTTTTCTTCCAGGAAGTTGGTGATAGTAGCATTAACAGATACCATTTCCACATCCATGCCCTGCAAAAGTACAAATCAGTACACTACCAAAAGCTTGAGATTTAAAACTAAATAAGTTGACAACAAATGTCATTGCTTGCTTATACCCCACTATATTATTCAACTAAGTAGTACTTCAGGATAACTGGCATTGGTGTAAAAACAGAGTTTTTATGTGAAACCTATGATTTATTACTTACACCTTGCATGTCCACATTGTTTGAATCATCACAACGGGGCCGAGATGAGTCCTCTTTCTCGATTTCTTTGGTTGGACTGACTTCAACTAATTCCTTTGATATTGAATTGGCCTACAAAAAAATGTGGTCAAATATGTCTACTAAAATTCAGTACCTCTGTACAGTTACTTTTTTAGAGTAGTGAACTAATACCTGGATCTGTCCACACACCCCTGGCGGTTCAGGTGCGTCCATGGTTAGACTGACATCAACTACTTCCTTTGACATTAAATTGGCCTACAAAAAAATGTGGTCAAATATGTCTACTAAAATTCATTACCTCTGTACAGTTACTTTTTTAGAGTAGTGAACTAATACTTGGATCTGTCCACAGACCCATGGCGGTTCCGGTGCGTCCATCACATCTTGTCCACAGACCCATGACCACCGGTTATAAACACCATATACAGAAGCAAAAATATGTAGAATTAGAGATTTCTAAAATTACATCATAAAGAAGCTCCTTTCGGACACATGGACCTCCACTTCTTCCAACCTAATGTATGACCCAGGTTTGACACAAAACATTTAGGTCCATGCTTTTCGTATGAACAAGTATATATTTGAATTGTACATATACTAACCATCTCACTCTCTTCACCAACAATACCTTCCTCAACACAGCCCTTTTCAACACAATCCACCTGCTCAACACAGCCCTTTTCCACCCCACAGGCAGTAAACATTAATACATGACTAATACGCACAACAGTATTACAAACAATCCCAATCATGTTTACCTCATCTATACTCATTACACCTCTTTCTTCAGCTCTTGTTGACCCATGTTCCTCCCCTAGTCCAAAAGGTTTGTCATTTTTGTCCCCCAAATTGACAACCTGTTCCAAAATTTCCATTTCATTTCAAGGCAAAAAAAAAATACACACACCTGTTTAGGAAAATAACTATTTACCATCTGATCAGAGCAATGTGTTTGAGAAGTTGATTGTGGTGTCCCCTCATTTTGCGTTGTTTGTGTCACTGATGACTTCCCACGCCTACTTCCCGACATTTTTCTGCCAATACTACGGAAACCAACACGACTACGACCACCACTTCTTCTTCTTAATCTTGCAATCTCAGCTTGCTGCTTTACCAGTTTATTTGTAAAGTTTTCTTCCATTTTTTCCATACGAGCTTCAACCTACTCTCTGAATTGTCCTACGCTGCGCGTAGCAGGAGGAAAATATGCCTCTAGCTTCCTCTGTTTACGTTTGGAACTCCTACCATCCTTACTGATCTTCTTACACTTCCGCTTAGGTAGTTCAGCTTCAATAGTTTCTTCGTCACCCACAACATCATTCACAACATGTCGTTCATGGTATACCTGCTCGCTTTTCTCCTCAGCCTCAACAATGTCTAAATCATTATAACCACCAGGCCAGTCGCTCTTCATGAAAACATTGCCATCCGTAATAAGCTTTTCCATATACAGAACTTTCTTATCTCTATCCTCATCATCCCACTCACCCCAACAATTGTTTAAACGACCCAACTCTCCCAGGGGGATAAATGGTGTCACCGTTAGCTGTAGAAAAAATAGTAATTAATGATGCCATGGGCTGTACCAAATAATCTCTATTATGAAATAATGAATACTAATACAAAGAAACAGTACCTTCTCATCTTGTTCAACTAACAACACATCATTCATTGTTATTGTTGTAACTTTTGGCAGTTTAACAAATTGTGGATCGAGAAATGTTGTTGTCTCTTCTGCGTTAGGAACATTCTTCAACAACAAAGGGATCTCTCTATAAGCAAGCAACTGCAAAATTAGAGGGAACCCTTGTAGACGAATTGACAGGATCTGGGCACTTGACTGGGTGAAATTTCGGTGGTCTCATGGTCGAAATTGTCTGCAGAAAAGATTCCCGACCCCATGGGAAACTCAAAAAATCCTCAATGTTGTCCAACATCTTCACATACTTGTACGATGGCCTGCTGGTTTAATATTTCCCGATTAGAACACCATCAACGATAATGATTAGAGCCAGCGGAAGTTTTCTCCAGCCTGGCATATCCTTTGAATTTCGAAGCTCTTTCCCCAAATCCCCTAAAGTAGTATATTGGTCACCACCTATTATTTTCTTCCAATACGGATCTTTCTTTAACTTGTTACCTGCTACAACCACTTCTGCGTCGTGGTCATACCCATCTGGAAATTTGCCACAAGGTAATCCAGACACTTCCCTGAACTCCTCCAAAGAGAATCTTATAGGCTGACCACCAAAAACCGTCCACAACTGGTACTTCTTCCGAGTAATTAACTGTCGGCTAATCAAAGCATGTATGAGTTTGCAGGAAATGGGACAGCGACTGACCGGAAGATCGTATAGAACACCAAGAGAAGATTTCCGGATGATTTCGAACTCCTCGGATCCATTCAAAACATCATGCACAAATGTAAGCAGATCTGGTTTGGAATAAACATTTAACCTCGAATTCGGGTACCTATCGGTCGCAAAAAGTCTCCCTGGTAAACGAAGATCAGTCCCTCCGCCGCTTTCATCGCCTGTGAAAAGAAAATTGTCACAAAACGAAAATCCACACAAAAAAAGGAAAAAATAGATATGGCGACAACAACCTTCTCCATAACTGCGGCCGTGAAACTCCATATCTACGGCTTTTGGCGCAGTGTGGGACTGAAAGATAGAGATGGGTCCTAGAAATCAGAAATAGAGACCCCGTCTCTTTTAATTACAAAGAACTGAAAAATTAGGGTTCACAAGGGTTAGTGAAAAGGGGAAAGTGAAAAGGTGTTTAAGTTTATCGTAACTAAACTATACTTAACCAGTTACACAAAATGAGGGACTCTACTGTCTTTTAACACTAAAAAAATATACTTTCCTCAAGAAGTACTCCAACTGTCACACACTTCTTAGAAAGTACTTCAACAAGTAAATAACTCTTAATTTAATAGTTTATCAATTATTTAATTAAACAAATAAAAACATCGTCAATTATTGGAACAATCTCAGTGTTGATGTGAATATTTTTTTATTATTATATATAGTGGAATTACAAGTCAAACCTGCAAACGATCAACAACAAAAAACAACACAAATATACCACATCAACCAACTCAACAATATTACACGAAAATCATTCACCAAACATCACAAAAATCACCAAAAATCCATCATCGCCTAGAAACCAATGGTCGAGAACTCACCTTGGCTTAAACGAAAGAACGGACTTGAACACGAAATAAATGACTCGCCGCTTACGCAGCATCTGATCTCACACGCAAACACCGAGAAACGCCTCGCTAAAACCCTAGAACGCACAACTAAGGTTTTCCCTAAAACCCAATTAAGATTTCTAGAAATCAGAACGATGCACTGACTTAAAACAATCACATATATTGGAGCTTACCTCCGAATACATATTGGAAACCCAATCTTAAAACTAGACCGAAAGGTCTTTCCAACGGTATCTAGATCGTCCTCTGATTCCCACTGAAACGCCGGGAAAACTCTTCCCAAGGTGACTGATTGAATCTCGAAACTGCACAGACCACCCACGGGAAAACGATCATAACTCCTGAGTTACATATTTAAAAGGCAATCCGATTTCTCCTACAGATAGAGAAGAGAGAGAAGAGCATACCTACGAAATTTCACACCTATCAGAGATGATATGATCGTCCGATCCTCCTTTCTACCGATCAGCCGAAACTGTCCTCTCCTTCCTCTCAATCTCAACACACAAAATCACCTTTCTCTCTTTCTCTTCTCTTTTCTCTCAAAAAAACATTATTCTCTCTGATTTTTCTGACTCAAAACGCGGCTGGATCCCTTAAATACGAAGACCTAGGGTTCCACACCCAAAACCGAACCAACACCGCACAATTAAAACGAACCAAACGGTCCGAATATTTGCTAGTGTCGATCGACATTGCCCTTGTGTCGATCGACACTACCAAAATTAACGTAATTTTGGTTTGCGAATGTTACAACTTTTCTCTTTCTAATTGATTGTAAAACTATTTAATCATTTGATAAAACGTAAAAGCGTAAAGTAAAGTGTAGAAAATCAATCTTTCAAAAACAAAGGAAAAACCCAAAAAAATCAATGTTTCAAAAACAGAGGGAGTATATTATAGTTAACTATTCTTTATTTGTATGTTTGATATAGTGAACTATGTAAATATGTATAGTTGACATTAATTACTTATTGTGCATTTATAATTAAATGCATTTTTATCCAATTGGATCAACAATTTGCTATTCACCTAATTTATATTCCTTCCACTAGGTGACTCTCCCGAGGAAGATCATAAACCATTGAGTAGGTGAATATTATATTTTGGACATGTAATTATATAAAAGACATAAATTAGGTAAATTAGGTGAGTAGCAAATTGTTGATCCAATTGGATAAAAATGACTATAATTATAAATGCACAATAAGTAATTATAGCCAACTTTCCTCTAAAGACTTTACCATAGAAAAATCTCATGCTATGCATCACCACAACCCCATTCTCATTTCTTAGAACCCATGAGAAGCTACCCACCCTAGAATTCTTGGACCAAGACATTTCTATATTGCATTTGAGCCAAGGAGCAGGTGGTCTCTTCCACTTGATGCTCTGTAGAAGCATGACAATTTTGAGATATCTCAACATTTACATCAAGAACCTGAGGCATTGATCACAAAGCATCCTCTTCCCTCACCTTAAGAATAGTTTCCCTAGCTAGAAAAGCTTTTCCTTCAAAACAAATTATATTTCTATTTTTTCAAATGTACCACAAAATCCATAGAAAGCACTGTTTAATTTCCTTATTAACATGATTCCTCTTGTCGACTAGAAACAGGTAGTGAAAATTAGAAAAAGGGGCTCACTGTCAAAAGTTACTCTCGATTCGATCTTTACACAAATGAATAGCGTTTGAGCATAAAAGGACCATTTTTCCTAGTAGGGAACCTGAAAATATTCTTTGATGAACAACATATCTATATCATTAACTAGTTGAATGCAAATGTAAGAAAATGAATAACTGAAATTATTTAAAACATAATATATGTCCAAAGCAAATTATATTAATTTTTCTGGCTTTTATATATATAACACTAAGTCAATTAGCCGAGACAGATTTTTTTAGCGATCATGGATAATTGTACGTGAAACCGGTTAAACTCTTTATATATCTCTTTCTCTCTAGGGGATATTCTACCGAAAATGCAAATATCCCCTATTCGTGGAAAAGTCAGAAGAAATGTTACTCAATAACACTCCGAAAACCATGCATAGAAGAGAATGAAAAAAAGTCAGAAGAAATGTCATTCACTAACACTCAAATTGAGAGAAAACTTCATGACCACACCCGCACACGAATTTTTCTCTCAAACAAATTTTCATTACAAACAAAAAAAGAGAAATAAAAGAATGAAAATAATAACCTATATATAACTATACATCCACAAATAGTCCCTTTTTCAGTACACTTATATAGTCCTTAACTATTTCAGTACACTTTTGATCATTCATAAGAACTCCCAAACACAAAAACGGAAATTTCACAGTACCGTCTTCATGGCTTTATCTTGCTTCTTGTTATGTTTCTTACCTATGTGTTTAGTTTAGCTTCAAAGAGGACGTTTCATTTCACGGTGACCAGAAACGAATCATGTCTGGCTCCGTTCAAGCCCCTTCTAGTGAGCCTGGGGCCCATGAATATACAGTGTGCTCAGATCATAGCGAGGCTGAGGGTAGGCCACAACGTTCAAATTTTGATTGTGAAAAAGGAGATGTTCTCTCAGCGATCAAATTCGCCGACTATGGCCAAGCCACTGGTAGTTGTGAGAATTATAAACGCGGCAAATGTGGTGCACGCAATACATTGAATATCGTAAAACAGGTAAACAAAACTAATTAACATTAATGATCGGTTTTCCAATTATTTGTCGTTCAGACACATTTCATTGCAAATTTATGAAAATAATAAAATGTTCTACTACGTCTTTACAAAATAAGGTTGGCTTCTAAAAAAATTCTTAATTTTTTATTTATGTTAATTTAAATAATGTATATGATACTTTATTTTATAAGAAATTATACTGACACTACAGACCAATATTTAAAAAAAATCAAATATTAATCTAAAAAGTAAAAACCACACTTGATTAATCTAAAATTGAGGGAGTGAAGCGTTTAAATACTATTCTTATTATTATTTGTGCAGAAATGTCTTGGGAAAAGAAAGTGTGATTTGTCTGCTCCGGACAAGCTTTTTGGTCCGACTCACTGCAAGGGAACTATTAGACTCGTTATTGAAGCTACTTGTAAAAAAATTTAGGTTTCTTGTTTCCTACCTTGAAGGTTTTTTTTTTTTCAAAAGTGATTGTTATTTCACTTTTCTAGTTTTGATGAAGATTTGTCTAAAGTGAATAGCATCTTTACATATCGATCATGTTTTAATGTGGTCCTAATAAATACAACATGAAACATTGAACAAGAGATATTGCTACAAATTTGATGGGAAAGTGGAGAACCCTGTTAAATGAAATGTGAATTTATATGGTATAAATAATATTATTACACGTAACAAAAATATGTATTACAATGTGTCTCGAAATATCATAATATGCCCTGCCAAACAACCATCATATATTTTTCTTTGAAAACTTGATTCGTTTTTCGCCGGATCTGTGATTGCATGGGAACAATATTCTTTTATCGATGCAATGTAACTCATTTAACGGGTTAGTTTATTTTTCACTGGGTACAAAATACATGTAACACATTTAATTTGTTAATTATTATTATTATTATTATTATTATTATTATTATTATTATTATTATTATTATTTAGTAACCAGTGAAAAGAAAATTAACGACACTTGATCTTTATACCTTTCTCGGCCTTTTGGCTAAGATCAAGTGTCGTTAATTTTCTTTTCACTGGTTACTAAATAAATGTAGGTGAATCTTTGTGGAGGATAAAATGAAAATATAAATATTTACCATTTCTTAGAGAACTAATTTAAATTTTTTTTTATTGTTATTGCTTAATTTTCTTAGCCTTATCTTAAAGGGATATTATTATGTATAATACTCTTTGTAGTCAAAATTAATCATCTAACATTCATTAAATCATATAATTAGATGAGTAACATATATGTAAATTAAAATTCCAAAATACTCTTATGCAAATACATTGTTTTTACCAGGGCCGACCCTAGTCTATCTATGTGCTGCCTGCTTTAGAATCCTTGACCTATAACTCGAGTAGATTGTTGTTGACCATTACGCTACATACACTTTATAGAATTTTGATGCTTTCAAATTAATAACATATATTTGGCGCCTAAAACACAAGTTTCACTTGTTTTAGCCCCGGGCCGACCCTTAATTTTACCATACAGAAATAAAAAGCAAACAAAATAAAACCCTAATCATTAAATCACTACTCCCTTCTTCTTGTACATTTTGGCGTTCAAGAGTAAAAATCGTCAAATGAACATGACCAATAATGTCATTTTGTGCCAAATTTATAAGAATAAAAATCAACTAGGGAGACAAAAAACTAAAAGATCCATAAAATAGCTGTGAAAAAGTCAGAATGAATGTCCTTCACCAACACCTCCGAAAGCCGAGAAGAAAAGGAAAGAAGAAGAAGAAGAAGAAATAAAATAATTAAACAACAAATTGATAGAAAACTTCGCAGCCACATCCGCACACGAATTCGTTTCTCCAACAAACTTTGATTATTTAAAGTACTTCAAAAAATTAATTTCAAAACATTACTTATATATATCTAAGTACGTATCCAAAGTAGTCTGCCAAGCATTTTCATTATTCTTCTGGTTCACAAAGAAATGGAAAGAACACATTGTCTTCGATATCATGGCTCCACCATTTTGCTTCTTCTTATAGATACTTCTTTTATGTCTTGTTTTGCTTCAGAGATCAATGGTTCTTATGATGCACGAGGCATTAAAATCCATAGTGATCGAAAAGGTATGAATTCTGGTTCCAAATCGGGCAAGGAAGAACCATTGTGCGGGCATCATAACAAGACTACGGGTGGTGATTTATTTTCACCATTTTGCATTGAAGGATATGTTATGACTGAGATCAAATTCGCTGACTATGGTCAGCCCACTGGTTCATGTGAAATGTTTAAACACGGAAACTGCGGTGCACCCGCTACTTTGAGGCTCGTCAAAAAGGTTAACCAAAGTTCATCAAACTTTAATATATAAGCTGTTTGGAGTGTATATAATAAAAAAAAGGTTATATTACTCTTGTTCATGCAGAATTGTCTTGGAAAAAGACGTTGTAGGCTTTTGGTTACTGATGAGATGTTTGGACCTACCCATTGCAAAGGACCTGTTAGTCTCGCTTTTTTAGCTACTTGTACAAAAACTTAGCTTTCTCTATTTTTCTACGTTATTTACTCTATATATTTTTTATCTATAGAAAACATCTTCAAATTTTTAGGTCAGGTTTTCGTATTTTTTGAATTTCATGATTAGTGGCTTGACTGGTAGCATTTAATATCAAAGTTGAGTTGTAGTAAAATTTATAATTCGATGTATTTTGTAATAAAATATATGTGGTAAAAACATTAGATTTATGAAGTGAATTTACAGTAAAAATATGAGTTAATATTTTTATTAATACAACTGACTCGTAATTTTTGTTATGTCAAATTGTCAGTATGTGTTATTAATTTTGATCTAATTATAAAAATATTTATTACAATCTTAAAATCATATTAAGTTAACAATTTGATTAGTAAAAGTTGTAAATTTTGTTGTCAAAATAATATCCATTGTGATGATTTTGAATCTAGATGGTGACACACCACAAACTAGCACAAAATTGCGGTTATAAAAACCTCTTTCAGAAGGTTAGGCATGGCAAAATACAACCGTAACCGTATTTCGCACCGTAACCGTACCGTTTTAAACCGTAATCGTATCCGTAACCGTTTTAAATGGTTAAAAACCATAACCATTAACCGTAAAATTATAATAGTTAAGGTTAACCGGTTTTTTAACCGTATCCATTACTAACCGTAACCGTATAAAAACCATCGGTTAACCGTAAGGTTAAAACCTTAAAATTTTAACCGTAACCGTAATTAAAATAGATTTAAATATACCTATGGTTTTAATTGTACCTATAACTGTATAGTAATTGCCTAGAATTTATCTACTCGTGAGTTGTTTCTACTTAAAAAAAAAAAGATTTAATCCTAACAGATTTTGAACGAACTAAAAGTATATACATATTGAATGTTTACAGCACAAGACATTTTGGAGGCAAACAAAATTATTTGGTTGCAAACACAAATTTCAAATCTTAAGTTCAAAATTATTTTTAAAAAATCCTATTAGATCTTAAATTTGTCGTAGTGGAGCCAAAAAATAGCTTTTTAAAATTTTCATTTATTAGAATATTAGGTGAGATTTTTATTGTTTCATCCACGAATAAAAATAACGTTTATTTGTTTTTGATATCATTCCACTTTCAAAACATATTAAAGAATGACTTTTAAATATATATAGTTTCTAAATCTAATCTTTTCTTCAATTTTAAAATAATATAATTATAACTGTAATATTAACCGTATCATACTCAAAACCGTATCTAACCGCAACCGTATTAACCGTACCATATTTAACCGTGACCGTATTTTAAATGGTTAAGGTTAAGGTTAATAAAATATATTAACCGTAACCGCAATAACCGTAACCGTGGTCATGCCTACAGAAGGTAACAAAGTATCAACTAGTACTTCGCGTCTAACAAAAGTTTCCTTGCAAACGTTTTTTGACTTGTATAGTCTAGTTGAAATTACATACAAATTCTTCGAAAGAAAACAAAAAGTTCTAATAATGAGTATCGCTAAAGAAGTAGAACTTTTAGAAAGTCGGGCAGTCGGCTGATCTAAGTACTCCAAAAGGTTTCGACCTGCAAAGAATCGACCTCTTCTGATACGAAAGATGAATTATTTTCTTTCGATTATGTAACATAATAAGTAAAAATACAAAATGGTAAACAAATGAGATTTATAGATGTGGAGCGAAAGAGATAGGAGACTGAACTTAGAGAAATATCTCAAGGAAGCATGTTGTATAGTCGGGCTGGTTTGTTTAGGTGACAGATTCGATTGATTTGAAGAGGAAGAGAAGCTTCAAATCCTAGAAGCAAAAGACAAATTGAATTATAGAATTGTGAGAAGGGTGAATATAAAGTTTCTTTTAAACATGAAGTTAGAACGCTGGGAATTATGGTTCTGCCTTGAAATTTTGTAGAAAGTAGTTCTGAATTTATTTTGGTGATTTGTTTATCTAAAACCGTTGTCTAATGATGTTAACCGTTGAGGAAAGAAGATCAATCTTCATGTTCACACCAAGCCTTCTGATATATCATGGTTTTTACCCTGTTTAAGCCATGATATAAGTCCTATATCTAGAGTCTTTGTTGTGTTTTGTGTTGTTTTTAGAGTCTTTACAGGAACTGGACCGTCTGGAGCATAAAAGATGTTTCTGGAGCTTTTGGAGCATTTCGGAGTGAAGTGGCGAAGATGCAAGTTCGGAATCACTGTTTGGAGTCTGTGTCGAGCGACGTGATGAAGTGTGTCACTCGACACGACCATTTTTGAAGCAAGAGAACCCGATTTGAAGATTGGTGTCGATCGACACCATCAACAGTGTCGATCGACACCCTGTTATGTCAAGCCCAAATCTTAATCAGAAAAGTCCGTTCGAAGCCCAGAAGTTTTCAGATGTTTACTTTTATGTTCTAGTCGGTTTTGTACCCCTATATATACGTTTTTACAGCCATTGTTAGGCCTTACGCTTTATTTATATCAATTACTTAGAGATTTTCATTAATAAAAAGATGTTTTCTTCTTTGATCATGTCTGAGTAGTTTCCTTGTTAGGTTTAGGGATTTTCAAAGGTTGTTGATGATTTGCTAGATCTGATCATAATTGCTTAGGATTAATATCTTTAGAAGTTCTTCATCTTAACTTGTTCTTATTGCTGATTTTAGCTTCGCGAACTGAAATCTGATCTTAGGGTAATTAATAGAAACGACAGTTTTATTGATTTCTTGAACTAGTTTTTGATGAGCAAAACTCCTATCCGCAAAGGAATTTGGCTTAGGGTTTTGTGAACAATTGAACCTAAAATTAATGCTTGTTTAGATTCATAGGATTCGCAAAGGAATTTGGTTTTCTTGAATTTATTCATAGATAATATTCGCAGCGGAAGCTGGTTTGTTTTACTTTCGTGTTCATGTTTAGGAACTGAGCTTCATAATCCTAATTTTAATTGATCATCTGCATATCTGATTCACCTGAGATCTCCCTGTGCCTAGCGCTTTTCTTAATTGATTTTCACAACCGAATTTACTGCTTTGTTTACTTGCATTCTATTAATTCTGCTTAGCATAATCCGAATCTATTTATCTATTGTGTTTCATTGATTCCTTGTGGATTTCGATACCTTAAGTACTGCATTGATCTCTTTGTTTGAGAGAGTAGCTCTTAGGTTAATTTGAGCATATCACCTTCCTCACAGTGCATAAGAACATAAAGAACAATGCCATTTTCCGGGCTTTATTTGAAAGTCTAATCAATTAGCGGGAAAAGCCTGAGGATATAAGGATGTCCTCATACGCTAGTTTGCAACTCGTTATACACCAAATGTTGTAATCCTTCTCAAACATTCAAGTGAAAGTTGCATTTTATTGTAAACACGTTTTTTAAGATGAATAAATTTTATATGCTTTCAGAAAACAAAGGCTAAATTAAATTGTATACCTTCTGAAATGCAAATTTGTTATTAAGAAATGGCCCGACTCAAATAGTTTGTAGATTATGTGCGAAAGATTTGTTAACGGATATGTTAATTTAAAAAAAAAAATTATATGTATCTATTTTCAAAATATTATTTAAACTTTTTTTCTTTGAACTGGAACCCTAGTAGTACTTCACACATACTAAAAACAAAACCTTTCTAATCGCGAAAAAGTCTAAATGAATCTCCTTCACCAACGCCTCCGAAAGCCATGAAGGGTTAAAATATGTAATTAAAAAACAAAAAAATAGAACACAATTATGCCATGTTCAATGCAGATTTCACGGGATCTTATGTGGTGTTCTTATAATATTAAATTATTAAAACACACACTCTCTCTCTTCCTTTTAATCAATTTTATACCTTCTCTTTCATCTTTTTACTCAACTTTTATTAATTTTATATTTAAACACTCTTTTTTCCTTTTAAACACACTCTCCAAAAGATCCAATATTAGATCTTTTTCTCTCCCTTTTAAACACTCTCTCTTCCTTTTACTCAACTTTTATTAATTTTATATTTAAACACACACTCAATATACCCCACAAAAACACTCTTTTTTTTTCTTTTACAACCATTTTAATAATTTTATATTATAAGAACACCCCCATAAGATCCCAAAATGTCACCATTGAACATGCCCTTAAATGACAAGTTAATAGAAAACTTCGCAGTCACATTCGCACACAAATTCGTCTCTACCCAACAAACTGTAATTATCAAAAAATCTAACAAAAAGCATGATATGAAAACACACCTAGATATAACCTAATTACACCATAAGTAGCTTGCTTAGCATTTTCATTATCCCTTTGATTTATAAGAGAACATAAAAGAAAAGAAAAATGCAAACTTCACATTACTTTCGATGTCATGGCTTCATCGTTTTGCTTCTTGCTATGTTGCTTTCCTTTGTTTCTAGTTTTGCTTCAACTATCAACGGTTCTTATAATGCAAGAGGCATTAAAATCCACAGCGAACAGAAACGTATTCTCTCTGCTGGTTCCAAACCTCGAGGAGGAGGAATTCCTCCACCAGGCAAAGAATATCCACAGTGTGGATTTAACGACCCGCATACGGACGGTCCCATATTTGAATCTATTTGCAATAAAGGATATGTTCATTCTGAGATCAAATCTGCCGATTATGGTCAACCTCAATTTGGTTCATCATGTCAAATAAAACGCGGAAACTGTGGTGCACCCGCTACTTTGAGGCTTGTCAAAGAGGTGAAAAAGTTAATTAACATTATTATAATATGTTTAATTGTTGTAGATAATTAATCTTTTTATTAACTATGATTTTTATTTATGCAGAATTGTATTGGAAAAAGAGAGTGTAGATTATATATTACAGATGAGATGTTTGGACCGACCCATTGCAAAGGACCTGTTAGGTTCGCGTATTCTGTTATTTGTAAAATAATCTAGCTTTTTAGTTAACTATTATTCTGTGTTAACTATTATGCTCTTTAGTTTTAATTTCTTTAATTTGAATACATGATTCCATTACTTTTTACCATTTATAATAGTCATCATGTTTTCTTGGGCTTTAAGATGGCTTTCTAGTGATCCATCTCAAATTCAAGCATGTGATCTTCACAACATCCATAGCCATCGTCTGGACACACATACTTTGGCTCTGGTTCTGATTCTTCATTTGTCTCCATGATCGTGTCACTGGTGCAGAACTTTTCTATCTCTTCAAGGTCTGGATCCTCAGGTTCTTGTGAGTCTTGCCAATATACTCCTGCTGATGGTGTTTTTCCTTTTCCGCTATCTTCTTCATCGATCTTCACTTCAGTAACTTTGCCGCTTCTGAGTTGCTCCTGCTTCATCATATAGAACTGAAGGTCTTCATCAAGGTCCATCTGGTAGTCAACTTCGTAGAAGGACCAATTAAGCTTGTATGGAATAGCGAACTTTTGGATCGTATTGTTGAGTCGAAATGCATGATTCTGAAAGGCTTCGAAAGTCTCATTATCAGCCATGTTGAAATCTGGACGGACTCCTCTGTTAAGATCTTTATGATGGATGAGTGTGGGCATTGCATGGATCTTCTTTGATTTTGTGTTGACGCTGACAGGTCGGTGGAAGAAGTAGATGGTGTGTGGGTTGAAGAACGGATTGGAAGTGGTTCTCCTTAGCTTCTTGAAAGGATAGTTGAGTGCCTTGGCTGAAGCACGAAGTTTACTACTCCAAACGTTCATTGGTTCGAACCACCTCAGAAAGGTCGATAAACCATTAGTGAAACACTTCTGGGAATTAATGTGTTGATATAACCATGGTATCTCAAAGATAATACCAACAGTATATACCGCACAAAAATACCAGAGAAAGCAGATGACTTCTTCTGGGAGGTCAGTTTGTCGGATACTGAACAGATGAGCGAACGAATATGTTGGATGGATACCAAGCGATGTGATGAAGTTGTTGACAACTCCGTGGTTGGACAGGATTATGGACTGGTAGCGAAAGATCTTTTGTTGAAGGTGGTTGTGAAGTTTTCCAGTCTTGATCAGGTCTTTTGCATCTTCAGGAATGTTGCTGTCGAAATCATAGAGAGATTTTGGTGAAGAACTGGATCCTTGACAGCTCATGATGGTGGATATTGGTTTTAATGGTTTACGACTTAACATATCGGCTAGAATATTCTCCTTGCCCTTTAAATAGGCCGAGTCGAAGTCATATTTTGAAAACCATTCGCTCCAACGAAGTAGCTGCTGATGTGGCACCATCTTCTGGCTGAATTGTAACATCTTCGGAAAAGAGGACATATCCATTTCGATTTTGAATTTGTGTCCTATCAAATAGAACTCGAATCTCTCAATAGCCTTTTTGACCGCTAGGATTTCTTTGAACGTAGAGTGATAATGCATCTCTGACTCCTTGAAACGACCACTCTTGTAGGCACAGATATGTCTTTTCCCGTCGATCTCTTCGAACAGTATTGCTCCCCAGTATTTGTCGCTTGTGTCGGTTTGAACTATTCTTTTGCCGACAGAGGGAATCTTCAAAGGTGGTAACTTTTGAATTTCTTGCTTTAACTTTTTCACTGCTTCAGTTTGTCTTGTATTCCACTGTGGGGGATTCTTTTGCAACAGCTTTCTCAGTGGCTGTGTCAGCTGGGACAGCTTTGGAATAAATTCGCTAACATAATTGATTACGCCAAAAAATTGTTGCACTTGTCTTCTTGTGAAATTTTCGCCAGGGAATGCAAGTAATTCTGTTGCCAGATGTGGTTGTGGTGTGAACTTTCCTTCTGCGATCTTGACTCCAAGGAACTCAATCTCCGGTTTTGCTATCATTATCTTCTTTGCTGCGAGCATGACTCCATATTGTTGAACTAGGTCATGAAACTGCCTCAAAACCTTGACATGGTCTTCATTACTCTTGGAGAACAGTAGAATATCATCAATGTAGATTAGTGTTGTGTCGACCAATGGTTGAAATATCCTTAGCATTGCTTGTTGAAATAAGGATGGAGCTGTCTTCAGACCAAATGGTAGGACTTTCCATTCCAAATGGCGATCCGGTAAACAGAATGCTGTCTTGTGTCGTTCCTCCGGTTTGACTCCGATTTGCCAAAATCCTGATTTCAAATCGAATTTTGAAAAAATGGTTGCTCCGGAAAGATGCTGCAACAGTGCCTTTCTTGTTGGGAGTGGGAACTTGATATCTTGAAGGAATCGGTTCAGTGGTTTGTAATCAATCACCAGCCTTAGTTTTCCCCTAGCTTGTTCTGCTCTTTTGTTGACATAAAAATCTTTGCATGCCCATGGTGAATTTGTTGTTGAGACTATTCCCTGTTGAATCAGTTGTTCACATTCCTCATGTGCTTGTTGTAGAAGTGTCGGGGGCATTCCCGCATGACTTGCCTTGGTTGGTGTAGTGATGATATTTTCTTTGAAAGGGAGTGACACGAAGAACGTCGGATTTAGCCATAACGGATTCTTGCACTTCTGAAGAAACTCACTGTGTGAATCTGCATAGGATTTCTTCGTGATTTCTTCTTTTATGTTGTCGAACTCGAATGACATAATATCTTCAATAGGGAAGAGCCTTGGAATTGTTGTATAAGGCTTAAACAAATTCTTCCATCTAACTCCTCGGGGTTCGATGGAGATATCGAACTTTTTCTTCAATGACTGGTAACAATCCCAACCGAGAATAATGTCTTTGCCTGGTGCAATCTTCAAAAATTAGTTTCTTAATTCATATGTCGTAGTTATTTATTTAGCCAAAAAAATTGTTAGGTTAAATGTTTCTACTGTTTTATTTTTCCAAGTACCAAAACGTGACAATGGAATAAGTTGTTTATCATCAATCACTATCTATAGTAAAACAAATGTGTGCAACGGTTTAATTAAGTACAAATTTTTGGGCTGAAGCAGCTTTAAGAGACTAATCTTGACACCAATACACCTTATAAAAAGAAAAAGACTGCTGCGTAGTTGTTTTGAGATGAATCTTATGGCGGATCATAAGCAAGAAAAGCATCGATCACCACAAAGATTGATTATATATAAGACGATAAAACCTCTTTTGCCTTGTCATCACACACTTCTTTTACTAGAGATACGCCTTGTAAAACCATAGAGGTCCATACTCTTTTACCAGAAAACAATTAGAGCTATAAGATCAACTCTCTAACTACCCATAAAGAAAAATTAGGGGTTTTTCAGCTTGTACAAAACTCGACTTCAGTTGGGCGTCCAGTTTTTCTTTTGGACTAACTAAACTAGGCTTTGTTTCTAATTTGGGGAAAAAACGATTTTTTTTTTTGTTCGACATACTCTGTTTTCATTCCATTTGAAAACGTGTTTACACTAATACATGAAGTAAACTTTTTAATAAAGTTTTTGCGAGATCATCAGCTACATTGTTTTGTTGTTTTTCTCTCTAGGTATATAATAATGGAAATCGATAACTGAGAAGCTTTGAATGATGGAATAGATGCATGCCCTTGATGATTCTGAATACTTCCTTGAATTGGTTGTGGCCGTTGATAGCTCCAATGAGCACTTGCGAGTCCGAGAAGACATTAATTTTCAACACCCCTTTCCTTCTAGCGTTGGAGAGAGCCTTACGAATTGCTAATGATTCGGCAACAAGCGGAGCAGATACGTGACGTTCAATCTGAGCCTCTTGTTCGAGCATACTAAGAGGATGGTCCTTTGAGTTTCTCCGTTGTAGTGTCCAAACTAGACCTCCAATGCTCCGTTCCTCACTCCAAAGGATTGTCTCAATTGAAGATTTTTTGGTTTGGGAATTGGGTGTTTTTTCATATATAATGTAACAGCCGCATTTTTTTTAAAACATTTAATTAAATAGTCCAGATTAATATTCCCATAAATATTAATCCTCAACGACTATTTTCCTATCGGTTACTACGCGGAAGTTCTCAGGGAATAAATCACAGGAAACCAATCTCCAGAAATAACAATCCAATATACAGCAAGACAAGATCACCAACCAATTCACGAATTATAAACTAACAACTTAACAACATCCCCTCAATTCAATTTCAAAATTCCAATAATCGTCCAATCTTTTCTAACAACCTAAACACAATTCACAAATCCCTAATCATCCTCTTCCTCTGCCTTGATTTCGCGATCACACAATTCTTTTACCTGCAACCCATGGTAATAAGAGTTGCGTAAGTATTTCATAAATACTTAGTGAGTTGCTCATCCCGCCTACCGGCGTAACAAGCATGCTCAGATAATATAACACAACAACCAATAAACCATCACACAACACAATTCACAACTCAACAACACAATACAAAACGATTCGGGTAAAACAGAACTGCGTGTCGAGCGACACCACAAAGGTGTCGATCGACACGACTCCAAGTCGGTGTCGAGCGATGCCACAGAGGCGTCGATCGACACACGACCAAACCTGGTGTCGATCGACACCCCTCACTGCAACGCAGAACCGAATCTTTCTCCTCTCGAGACTCGATTCCGATTACGCGAGTCGCACAACCTGCACAGAAAAATCACCGCAATACGACAAGCAAACCACAGAAACCATAACCATAATCATGACATGAAATCTCAATCCAAACAATCATGAAAACACAACCAATTATCGTCATAGCCTAGAAACCGCGGTCACAACTCACCTTAGCCTAGAACGGTGATTGGATTCGGTTTAGACTCGAGCACAACACGAACAGAGCCTCACGGCCTAGAAACTCATTGGTTACACGGAATTCTTTGAGAAACAACGAAGAACAACGATCCTACGGATTCTAAACACTCAAATAACGATGTCTCGAGGATTTCTTTGCAACAATCCTCAAGAACGATCGGATTCTCTCTTCTCTCCCACTATTTTCCTCTAATTTCTCCTTTTCTCCGCGGCCACGAACTGCCTAAGGGCTTTTATACACGAGCCCTAGGGTAAAAACCCTCAAACCGAGCCGAACCGCGATTAAAAACTAAACCGACCCGAATCGCAGAACTTGGTGTCGATCGACACCCTTCCATGGTGTCGATCGACACCCTTACAAAAAATTGAATTTTTGGTTTCGGGATGTTACAAATCTCCCCCACTAAACTGGATTCGACCTCGAATCCTAAGACACAAGACTCCACACTCTGGCCGCACCGGCCCAAACCGACAAGAATTCTCACATAATGCCAAAAGACCACAACTAAGCTCACGCTTATACGCACGTTTTCAGACATTTATTACGTTTTAACTCATCCACACACACACACCCTAAGGAAACACCGTCCCTCCGAGAGAACTACCGTCTCTCAGCACTATAGAGGAAACCACCGTCCCAATATAGGCTCTCAGTACTATAAAGGAAACCACCGTCCCAATACCCTTACACAGAAAAACCACCATCTCCTGGAGAGAACCACTGTCACTCAGTATGTATACAGGAAACCACCGTCCCCGATACCAAATCTGGAAGGCCACCGTCTCCAGATCATGAGTCATCCGTAATAAATTCCATAACGCCTACCCACAACAACAATAAAGACCTAAAATTTATTCTAACAGAAACGCGCAAAGCTCCTAGCCCGGAATACCATAATGCAATGTTTCCAAATCCTGACTAGGTCTGTCCAATTGATTGCACAACAATCAAACAAGAACATGTACAACCAGCTGTAGACCCAGAGTTGGATCGATCGTTTGTGCAACAATCAAACAAGAACATGCACAACCAAGACACTTCATCCGATATCCCGGTCATTGAAACCGAACGCACAAGAAAATCATCGAGGTCTGTATTTTGTTCCATTCACATGTTGCGGTCAGACATTGATTACTCATACTTACCGTCATCATCACACTCTCAGGACGTCTCCTTCGAGGTAACGATGCCGATGCCACTCCACTCTCAGGTTGTCTCCCTCAAGCTCTGGCTCTATATAGGAAAAATACTTCCTTAGAGTAATCAACACATACATGAACAAGCACCTGAAACTAGGATAACTTTCCCTGATAACAACACGCAATAACCTATTCTAGCAAAACAACTCTACACCTACTGAACACTTACCAACCACAACAGACTCCACTGAAGATCCAAACCTCAGCCTCAAAGCACAACTCCAACCCAAACTCCTTGCACGCCCCATATATCCACTACTCTTAACTCAATCTACACCTGACACCCATAGGACGCATCCCATGGCCCATCAGAACACATACCGCTCGCACTCTTGGGACGCATCCTTCGAGTCAACGATAACTGGAATCTCACATCCCAAAACAACACACAGGAGAGCTCACCTCTCCTCACAACACATGAGTTATTCGGGACCGCAGTCCCTAGAGCAATAAATACTGAGTACTGAACATCGATCCCTGAACTGCCCCACAAGGATCCAAAACCACTCCTGACGCCTCAGCGTACACAACCTTCGGCCGATACCCTGCCTGTCCCGTTCGAAGGGACCTGAAACTGAACTGACTGCTTCAAAACAACTCATGACTCGGATTCCTCTCCGAGTCACATAAAACAGCCAAAACGCTCCTAAACGCGTGGCGATACGCGACTTACGCCAACCTTCCATAGACTTAAACTTCGACCGATCCTTGCAGCTTCTTCTGCAGCATTACATGACCAAGAGACTACCATCTCTCGCTGCCACAACTTACTCTTGCTCGGGAAACCAACGCCCTGGATCCAAAAATCTTTCCAGAACTACCTCTGTTGCATTGCCTGATCATAACCCGTAATCCATCCTGCCATGCGCCTCCGCGTTACGCTCCGGTAACCAACTAAGGGAACATCCTTCTCTGCTAGCTTCGTCCTAGCCTGCAACCACCACGCAAATCCCTTGACGCTCCTCCTAACCCGGACTAGATCTAACGGATTGATCGCATAACAATCAAACAAGAACATGCACGATCAACCGTAAACCCATAATTGGATTTTTCAATGCGCCATAACCAACCAATCAAAACTTCCTTAAAATACTGATTTACCATCCGTGATGAACCTTGAAACCTTTGGATACTCCTAACTGGCTTCTCGCAACCAAACCGGTGCTCCCCTTAACAGTACTGCTCGACTCTGCATCCAACTTTTGCTCCTGATCCTCTCCAGAACCAAACACCATGAACTGCATGCTCCTCAGGATCCCTCGAATACTCCAAGATATCCACTATGCATACGATAACGAACGCGTCCAGATAATCCTCAATCACGACGCAGACTCTCGTGCTTACCGTAAGCACATCTAACAATAAAAAGCATAACCACAACTCGAAATGCCCAATACTTACCTAGTTTCATCCGGGACTTACGATACAACACTCTTAATCCATCCAGGTCTGGCGGTCGATCGTACAACAATCAAACAAGTACATGTACAGCCATCCGTCAGTCCAGACTTGGATTCCCGAATGCTACATCTGTTACCAGAACTCAAACATAGGCCCAACCTTACCAGCGATACTTCGACTCACAACTTGAGCCTCTCGAACCATCTATCACAGACCATAATCTTGACTGCTCCAGCTAACACTACACAAGATTCCCACTCGTTCCACCACCGTCTAACATGGACCAAAAATCCCGCCTTACTTGGCCTATACCACACGAGATCCTCACCTGATCTCAGAGGCTCCCTCTAATCCACACACAACCCATACCGCTCACACTCTCGGGATGCATCCCTCGAGCCAATAGTATTTGGGGATCTCACATCCCCGCAAGAGATCTCACATCCCTCGCTACATATTCCGGGAACACACTTCCCAATAAGTACACGTGTGAACACATATTTCCTCTGATTAGAGCCGCCTCCCGTGGTATAATCTCGGTATTCCTAGCCTGGAATAACCTCACGGAACCGACCAACTATGGTCCACACATATAAAACACATGAAAGAACCACTCGCCTCAAACTCATATGAAAATAAATAAGGAACACCATCTTATAAATTTTCAAAATGTAAATCGTTCAACACCAACAAAAATACAATAATCTAGAAACAACAACACCACAGCTCAAAACTCAGAAAACTAGAAATAACCGAAAAGGAACCATGCCCACGCTGCGCTCCTCCAATATGACCCAACGGCTGCTCCGCCGCTATCTGGTATACCACTGCAAGCGCCAACGGCTGCAGCTTGGGACACATCGGCCTAATATGCCCCGGCTCTCGGCAATGGAAGCAAACCCTAGCCTCCGCAAAAAACTTGGGACAGTTCGCCACGCGGTCCTCAGAACTCCCGCATCCGAAACACCCATGACTGTCGTGACTCCTCAAACTCGTCTGATATACTCTATATTTTACCTATTTTAATATCTATTTTAAAGTATTTTCAAAGCATATCAATAAGGTTTTACACCAAAGAGGTAGTTTTTCCTCGTATTTCTAGATTTAGGTTGTTAACAGGGAAAATCATCAAAATGGAGCAAAAAGAGCATAAAGAGGTGTATTCTAAACTACAGCAAGTTTAAAGAGCCAAAGACTTTACCCAAGCCACGAAATTCTCAAGATATCACACTTTGCCGATTTGGACAGAAGCAATGAGTCCGAAGTTTTGCTACAGAAGGATGACCAAATCAACTTGGATTTTGATTAACGATGGCTAAATTTAAATATATTTGAGTCATCTTTCTAATGAAGTTGGAATTATCTTGTTTGGAACTTTGAGCTAGAAGATAAACTGTATTTACTGAAGACATGTCAAACTGCCTAGAAGATGAAGAAGGTGCAGAAAGGATTCAAACGTTGATGGACCTTAAGGCCAATGTTCCTGACCATTCTTAGCCCAAATTGAAGACTTTTTAAAGCCCACCACGTGCCTTGGAGAGGAGGTCGGTTGGACTTAAAGAGATAGGCAGTTTCGACCAAAAATACCGTTTTGCCCATGGAGAACCCTAGGAGACCCTAGCACTAAAAATACTTGTTTTTAGCCTCTTTTTTTAGGGTGTGCTGAAATTATAAACACTTTTACCTATAGAGAATAGCATCCACGCCTCCTTTGGAGGAGCTTGAAGATAGATCTAAGTTTTAGGAGCTTTGGTGGATGATCTCGCTTTGTACCTCGTTATAGAGAAGAATCTTCTTATCCCTACTCTTTTAATAAAGTTTATCATCATGTTTTCTCTAATCTCTTGCTGTTTTTCGTGCACCATGTCCGAGTAGTTTATTAGTTAGGTTTTAGGTATTCAATGAGTTTCATAATTCGATGATTGGTTGATGATTGTCTAGGGAAATTATAGTATCTTCATCTTTACTTGTACTCAATGCATAGTTGCTTTACCGCGCATTTAGCGGCTTGAACTTAGGATTTTATGGATTCTAAAAGCTTTTATATTATCCGGAACTAGTATTTGATGAGCCAAGCGTCTTAACAACCTAACCCGTTAGTTAAAGAGTTTGGTAGACAATATCATAACCCATACTTTTATTGCGTGTTTTCTCCTTGTAATAACCGTGCGAAAGTTGAGTCTATTAGGGAGAATTAACATAGTGACCGAAGCCACGAAAGTGGAATGGTTATACAACAGTGTTATGAGTCCTAGATGGAGCGTATATCCCAAGTCCCTAGATTAAATCAATCATCATCGTTGCATGATTCTCTGCGAATATCCCAAGTCCCTAGATTAAATCAATCATCATCGTTGCATGATTCTCTGCGAATTGCCTAAGTCCTAACGCTTTTTATCTTATTATTTTCAACCTTATTCACAATCACCCAAACGACTTTATTTTGTTCTAGCTTTATTTTAATCATTATAGTTCGTGGTGTGGTTAACAAGTCCTCATGGATTAGATCCCTTATCTATACTAATTGTGATTGCTGTGCACTTGCAGGTAGTTGGATTAAGTGGTAAAACTTAACTCCCACAGAGCATCAAGTTTTTGGCGCCGTTGCCGGGGACTTGGAAGAACATCACCTCCGAATTTTTGATTAAAATCCAGTCTAGAACGCTTTTTTTTTATTTTCAGTTTTGCTTTTATTTTCTTTTTAATTTCGTTTTTGTTTTCTTTTATTTCAACTTTTAACGTTTTGTTTCTTCGTTCTTTCTAACGTGTGTTTCAGGAGTTTATGCCGAGTACTAGACTTTCTAAAAAGAAAACTCTAGCAGAACCGGACCAAGAAATAGACAAGCTTGAACGTACTTTAAGAAGACTTCGACAACAAAGAATGGCCAATTTACCAAATCAAACCGAAGAGGAGCGAGCACTTGCTGCCCAAGCCGCTCTAGAGAGAGCCAATCTCGACGGGAACCAGCCCCAAAGAGGCCGAAACAATCAGCCTGCCCGAGATGGAGAAGATGACCTTCCACCGGAAGGAATTCAACACCAACCTCGCGTAGAAGATCAACATCTCGTGCCACCTAGAGATATGAAAAATCAGCCGCAACTTCAACACTTTAATCATCAAGGAAACCTCAATCTCCAACACGCTGTGAACCCGAGACAAGCTCAGCTCATTCAACTTCGCCAACACCAAACTATCGGAGATATCGATTCCTCCGATGCTTTCTTCTTGGATAGGAATCCAATTCGTCAACCACCTCCTCAAAGGAATGATTTCGAGATCAAGCCTCAAATCATTGCCTTGGTGAAGCAAAACCAGTTCCATGGACTTCCGTCCGAGCATCCTCTAGACCATATTGATACTTTCGAGGAGATTTGCAGTACAACTCGAGCAAACGGAGTTCCTCCGGACTACTTGAAGTGCAAACTCTTCTCATTTTCTCTAAATGATAAGGCTCTAAGATGGATGAAGTCGCTGCCGCCGCAGTCCATTACTACTTGGGACGAATACAAGAGTGCCTTCTTGAACCAATTCTACACCAAGCAGAGATCAAGCTCTATATGGAACAAGATCTCCAATTTTAGGCAATGAGCCACCGAATCTTTTTTCGAGGCCCTTGAACGTTTCAAGGAGTACACTAGAGATTGCCCTAACCACGGTTTCACCGAAGGAAACATGTGAAACACTTTCTACAATGGAATCGACTACAAGCATCAAATATCTTTGAATGTTGCGAGTAACGGAGATTTCATGACTAGACTTGTGCCAGAAGCTAAGCAGTTGATCGAGAACCTTGATGTGAGTGATGCAAACTCATCTCAAGACTACAATAATACCATTAACAACACACGATCATCGTCTCTCAACTACTTAAGAGCCAACGAAGAGTTCATACCGTTGAAGAAATCGTGGGTCCTAACTACGATCCTAATTTGGAGTTTATTGGAGATGGAGCACTAGAGAATCAAGAGGAAGTGAACTACATAGGAGGAAACTATGGGAAACGAGGCTACAACAACAATTTTTTGCCTAACTCAAACCTTTCCTACCGAAGCAACAATGTGGAGAACCCTTAAGATCAAGTCTACCCTAAGCAGAGCTACTACCAGCAAAACTATAATCAAGGATCCCAATAAACTCCTAAGCAATCGTTCTACCCTAGGGGAGTATACCAAACGAAGCAACCGTTCGTATTTCCTTCAACCGAACAACCGATAAACCCGGATTCGAAGCTTGAAGAACTCAAGAAAGACTTGTTAGAAGCTATAACCCAAACAAGGAAGGAGTTATCTCAAAGGATAGATGACGTGTACAATGACCTCAACAGCAAGTACGAGTGCCTCACTACACACATTTCAAAAATGGAGATCCAACTCAATCAACTCACCAAGTCCGCTCAAAGACAAGGTAAAGAGAAAGGAGAAACGTTTGCGAATATGGTATCTATTAAGGAGGAAGAGCTCGTGGATGCACCTAACCCACTTGAAGACAAGGCTACAGTAGCTTTGAATCCAATGGAGAAACGCCGTCCCGATGAATCTAGAAGAGCGTACAAGAGAAGAATGAGAAACGTCCCTTTAGAAAAGGTCGACAGTCCAGGAAAGTTTTCTATTCCATGCTTTATTAATGGAGTAGATGTCTACGATTGCATATGTGACGCCGGAGCTAGGATTCTCTAGTTTCGAAACTTCCAAGGTATGCATCGAATATGCGGATTTATCATCTTCTACAGCTTTTGAAGTTCTAGAGAATGTCATGTTAAGAGTTGGAGAAAGAGATGTCCCAACCGACTTTCAAGTCCTAGAGATGAAGACCGGAAGGATGAAGCCATTGATACTCGGCCTATCATTTTTAGCAACCACCGGAGCCGTCATCGATTTCCCAAACCGAACCGTTTTCTGCTCCTTCTTCTCATAGATGAGCAATCTTCTTTTTACTTGGTGTCTTTCTTTAAACACCATCAACGTCTCCATGACGTCATAAATGTGACTCTCTTCACATCTCCGATTAACTCTAACCGTCTGCTGCCTCCTCTTCTCTTAGGTAAGCAGTCTTCTTTGTGCTCCATTTTTTTTGAGGTAAGCATCCTCTTGTGCTTTGGTGTCTTCCCTTGATCACCATTAACGTCCTTGACGTCTCCCGCATGGATCTCTATCCATGTCTTCTTCGGTTAACTCTTCAACCGACTTGCTCCATTTTTTTTCTCCGAGGTAAGCATCCTCTTTTGTGCTCCATTTTTCACGAAGGTAAGCATCCTCCTTTGGTGACTTCCTTGGATCACCATCAACGTCACCTTGACATCTCGTGCGTAAATCTCCTCCACGTCTTCTTCGGTTATCTCTGTATAACTGGTTCCCATCTTGTGCTGTGCGTGAATCTCCTCCACATCTTCTTTGGTTATCTCTGTGTAACCGGTTCCCGTCTTGTGCTGTGCGTGAATCTCCTCCATGTCTTCTTCGGTTATCTCTGTGTAACCGGTTTTTCTTGTTGCTGTGCGTGAATCTCCTCCACGTCTTCTTCGGTTATCTCTGTGTAACTGGTTAGTCTTGTTGATGTGCGTCTTCTCCATCTTTCTCTTCTTCTTGCAGCGGACTCTTCTTATTCATGTTGTGCTTGAACTGGCCCTCTGAATCAGTAGGGATCTGATACCATGTTGAATTATAGATTTAGAAACAGAATGAGAAAAGAATGGAGGAAAAATAGAGTAAGAGATAAAGAATTATCTCTTCTCTTGTGAAGAAGAACATAAACGAGAATGAAGTATAAACTTTTATTGATCTCTGAAACTTGATTGTAATGATGCGTGTGAAATAAATGACTCTGTCTAATACTTATACAAAAGAAACAATGTGTTTATGTAATAAGAAAAGACATGACTCTTATCTAAAAGACACAACCGAAAACCGAACACTTGTGCCTCTTGATCAAGTAACTAACTAATGTAAATGTTAGTTCTAACATAACTAACTAATGTTAATATGACTTTGGTTTATGCGAGTATTTTGAAACGGGCCAACCGGCGAAATTAAATGCCGCCGGTTTTTTGGGGTTTCCATTGTTGAAAGTCGAAAACAGATGAAGATTGAAGTTTTCAAGAGGCAAAAAATTCACAAGTCCAAGACCTTCTTTTTCTCCTCACTCTTCTGCTAGAGACTCGTTCTCTCTCTCTCTGTAGAATTTGCTAAATATGGATGAGGATCGCTGCCCGACATTCCATGCCTCTTACTCTCGCTCCTCTACCCTCTCTTCTCTGTTGTTACTACACTGTCTCATTACGAACTCATCAGAAGACTCTGAGATTGATTTTCTTCCAAAATGGCGTTTATGAGACTTGGCTCCAAATCCGAAGCTTTCCATCGCGAAGGCCAAACCTGGTACTCTTTTTCCTTGAATTGGATTAATCGAATTATGGGTCTTTCGTTCTAGTCCAAAATCGAAACGGCTTCTTCTTAGGATCGTTGGCCTTTTATGGAATTGCCAGATTATTCTTTCCCAACGTTCATAACTCCCAATCATAGGACTCGTGAGTGATGTTACCATCGAAGTTGGAGACATGAAGTTTCATCTCCACAAGGTTCAAACTTTTCTTCACCCTTTCCTTTTAGACCTTTTTTAGTCCTAGATTTGACGTAATTGCAAATAATTTGAATGCTTTCTAATTGTGTAATGTGTTTGTAATGTAGCTTCCATTGCTCTCGAGAAGTGGGCTTCTTGAGAGGCTAATCGAAGATTCATCAACTGACGATGGATCAGGCTGTGTTTTGAGTCTTGACGAAGTGCCTGGAGGCGGCAAAACATTCGAGCTGATAACAAAATTCTGCTACGGTGTAAAGATCGAGCTCACCGCATTCAACGTTGTTAGCCTCAGATGTGCAGCTGAGTACCTTGAGATGACTGACAACTACGGTGAAGGCAATCTCGTTGGTATGACTGAGACTTTCCTCAACGAAGTGTTTGGGAACTGGACGGACTCCATCAAAGCTCTCCAGACATGCGAGGAAGTCACTGATTACGCTGAAGATCTCCACATCATCTCCAGGTGTGTTGATTCTTTAGCTATCAAAGCCTGTGCTGACCCTAGCCTTTTCAACTGGCCAGCAAAGAATGCAACGAGCGATAAGAACACTGAAGATGTTGAGTCTCATCTATGGAACGGAATCTCAGCTTCTGGGAAGTTGCTGCAACCTACGGGTGAAGGTTGGTGGTTTGATGACGCTTCTTTCCTCAGCTTGCCTCTTTTCAAAAGACTCATCACCGCTATCGAATCACGAGGCATGAAGCTCGAAAACATTGCCATGGCGGTTATGTACTACACGAGGAAACACGTTCCTCTGATGAACAGACAAGCGACCATTGACGAGCAAGTGGTCGACACGCCAACAACAACTCCTTCTGAGTCAGAACAGAAGGAAGCCCTTGAAGAGATCGTCGGGTTGCTTCCGAGAAAGAAAGGTGTAAACCCGACAAAGTTTCTCCTCAGGCTGCTTCAAACCGCGATGGTGCTTCACGCGAGCCAATCCTCGAGGGAGGATCTTGAGAGACGTATTGGGACTCAGCTGGACCAAGCTGCTCTGGTTGATCTTCTTATACCAAACATGGGATGCTCTGGTTAACCGAGGATTATGTTGGTTTCTTGGTGAGGTTGCGGAAACGGATACGGTGTTCCCTTTTTGAGGCAAGAGAACGATAGCTCCGTAGACGGTGGCTCGTAGCCAGAGGATGTGTGCGTGCCACCAGAGGGTTCCGCGTTGTCCGGTCACGTTGAAATCGTAAACGTAACTCTGTCCGGTCTGCATCGGACACTGAGTTATGTATGCTGGACCATCTGCCCAACCGTTCCGGTACTGTTTAAGCCCATGCCTATAAAACAAACCGTTGAATTTTAGCTCACAGAAAAATGACTAAACCGGTTAGGTCGGTTTGGGACGTAGGGAAAGAGAGACTTTACCAATGGATTGACATGTTGTATTGTACATAGTTGGTGACGTTGATGATGACTCGGTCGCCTTCTCTTGCATAAACCGTCGGTCCAGGGAACATTCCATTAACCGTGACAATTGGTTTAGCATTGCATAACCGGCTTATGTTCATCATTTTAACCTGTTCCAAATTTCCAAACGTTAGTATACAAAAACCTACATACCTATCTCAAATGTATTGGGTTTTTTTCCGGTTTATTTTCACCGGAAGATCAACACCTACATCGAATTGGTACTTCTTCACGGCTGCATCCACCGGAGAGTTGCCAAGGAACCCAAGAAGATAAAAGAAGAGACAGAGAAAACCCGGGTTACGGATTATCTTCATTTCCGGTTCAGTATTCCGGTTCGATGCAATGATGAGATTTTTATTTAATCTTCTTTTGCTTTTGGTGATACTGTTTGTATTGAAGATATTGTGTTGGTTATAAATGCTTATATAGTGTCATAGTGCATACAAAAGGAAAAGGTTGGTGAGTCTCTCAGAATACATAAAAAACAATAATTTTTAGGTCTAGAAATGAGAAAATTCAATGTGAAAAACGGATTAAAATATATTATTAAGAAAAACTTATACAATCGGAGAAGAAGGCTTTTAAGCAACTTTTTCTGAAAGACGTTGGGGAATCAGCGTAGCGTTTGTTAATAATATGGAGTACCTTCGAAGTTGATATCTGAGCTTTAAACTAGTATTTTTGACTTTTTCGTTTACAATGAAAAATAACAATATACCATTGTTCTGGTTTAAGCCTCTCCAATTAAAGAATGTTTCTAGATGCCTTCTAGATGCCTACGTATACTTTTTTTTTGTTATCACAAAAGCCCTCAAAAAATGAAAAATTGAAGCGTTATTTTTTTTTATAACAATGTTCCATTTTATACACAAGACCCTCAACTTCGAAGGCATCAACTTCTTTAAAAAAAAATTTATTTACTTCTTCGTAAAACCGAGTTTTACATTTTGATAACTCACTTGGTGTATGAGTTAATAGATTGTCTCGGTAATATTTATATATTACCATACAACCCCCTAAAGAAAAAAGAGATAACTTGTTTTGCAGTAACAGTTGCTTATTCACTCGTTTAGTCTGTATATTTTATTTTATTTTTGTAAATATTCGATTGCACTTGTATTATTGTATAGTTGTTGTGAATCAAGAGAACGAATGGGGAAGATTGTGTTTATTCATTAATCATAAGATCCTTTATATAGGATTATTACAAGAGAGAAAAGGAAAATTCCTTTTCCTAATGGGAAAAGGAAAGTACATAAAAGGAAAATCCTAATTCAACTAGGATTCATTAAACCGGCCTAAAGACTAAGTGTTAATGGGCCGTAAACGGACCAGAACTAGTTATGACAATCCACTATGATTTATAATACTCCCCCTTGGATGTCATAACTCTAATGGGCTTGTAATACGCTTTGGATGTTGCCTCATTAAAACCTTACCAAGTAAAACCCATTTTGGGACAAAACCGTGGTGAAGGAAAAAGAGTACAACACGTATTACTCCCCCTGTTCTGAACCTCACTGCAAGTCTTTCAAACGACGCATTCCAATCTGATAAGTAAGTTTCTTGAACGTTGAGGTTGGAAGTGACTTGGTGAATAGGTCTGCTGAATTCTCACTTGATCGTACTTGCTGCACTTGAATTTCTCCATCTTTCTGTAGATCGGATGTGAAGAAGAATTTTGGCAGAATGTGCTTCGTCCTATCACCTTTGATGTATCCATCCTTAAGTTGAGCTATACACGCTGCATTGTCCTCGAACAAGACCGTCGATTCCTGCTTACCTTCGGCCATTCCACAATCCACTCTTATGTGCTGGGTCATCAGCCTTAACCAAACACACTCACGACTAGCCTCATGAATTGCCAATATCTCTGAATGATTAGAAGATGTAGCTGCAATGGCCTGCTTCATTGACCGCCAAGATATTGCAGTTCCTCCATGAGTAAACACATAACCTGTCTGGGACCGTGCATTATGAGGATCTGAAAGATAACCTGCATCAGCAAAACCAACTAAACCGTCCTTAGATTGGTTAATATAAAATAGACCCAAGTCTTTCGTTCCTTGTAGGTAACGAAGAATATGTTTTATCCCGTCCCAGTGCCTTTGGGTCGGACATGAGCTAAATCTTGATAATAAATTCACGGCAAAACATATATCTGGCCTAGTGTGGCTTGCCAGATACATTAAAGCTCCTATGGCACTGAGATATGGCACTTCGGGACCAAGGACTTCTTCAGAGTCTCTCTTAGGACCAAACGGATCCTTTTCTAGATCAAGAGATCTCACCACCATTGGGCTGGACAATGGGTGACATTGATCCATATTAAAACGCTTGAGTACCTTTTCAGTATATGCCATTTGATGCACAAGGATTCCATCATTTATGTACTCAAGTTGCAATCCCAAACAGAACTTAGTTTTGCCTAGGTCTTTCATCTCAAATTCTTTCTTGAGGCATTCAACTGTTTGGACGATTTCACCAGGGGTTCCAAGGATGTTCAAATCATCCACGTAAACTGCTATGATAACAAACCCTTTGTTTGCAAACTTTTTTTTATAAAAATACATGGACTGATGGGATCATTCTTATAGCCTTCTTTGACTAAGTACTCACTCAATCTATTGTACCACATACACCCACTTTGCTTCAGTCCATAAAGGGATTTGTTCAGCCTTATGCAGTGTTGTTCTCGAGAACCTTTCTTATCTTGGAGCTCAATACCCTCTGGTAATCTCATATAAATCTCATTATCCAGTGGACCATATAAGTATGCAGTTACAACGTCCATTAACCGCATATCCAACTTTTCTCTTATAGCCAGACTTATCAAAAATCTAAAAGTTGTAGCATCCACCACAGGGGAGTATGTCTCCTCATAATCTATTCCTGGTCTCTGTGAGAATCCTTGTGCAACAAGCCGTGCTTTATATCTCACGATTTCACCATGTTCATTTCTTTTCCTCACAAAGACCCATTTATGTCCAACTGGTTTAATCTCATAGGGTGTCCGAATTATTGGACCAAAGACATCCCTTTTCCTTAAAGAATTCAACTCCACGTTTATAGCTTCTTTCCATTTAGTCCAATTTTCACTCTGAGTGCACTCATATATCGACGTGGGTTCTAGATCCTCCATAAGTTCAAGTGCTACCTTAAAAGCAAATATATCATCGATTTCCACACACTTTCTATTCCATTGTATTCCAGACATAACATAATTCATTGAGATCTCATTATTTTCAGGAACATCAGAACCATGAAACTCGGCGTCCCGAGTCTCATTGCTTGGAACTATCGGTTCAGTTATGTCTGGGGTTCCATCAGATTCCTCAACCACGATTTCAGCACCTTTCTTTCTTTTCCGAGGATTCTTATCTTTGGAACCTATTGGCCGGCCACGTTTTGAGTGTGGTTTAGATTCTGTAGCAACTTGATTGTGTCCCTCTTGAACATCAATTCTAATCGGTGCATTAACAGCTGGTATGTAAGACTTAGTTACTCTTTTCGGGTCAGCAAAGGAATTTGGCAATTGATTAGCTAGCTTTTGTAAATGTATAATCTTTTGGACTTCTAATTCACATTCTTGAGTCCGAGGATCTTGCCATTTTAAGGACGTTTGATTCCATATAATTTCCTTTACCAGTCTGTTATCTCCTCCTAATGTTGGATAGACAGATTCGTCAAAATGACAATCTGCGTACCTGGCCTTAAACAAATCACCCGTGGTTGGCTCAAGATACTTAATGATAGTAGGAGAATCATATCCAACATATATCCTCATCCTCCTTTGAGGTCCCATCTTTGTTCTCTGTGGTGGTGCAATAGGCACATAAACGGAACATCCGAATGTTTTAAGATGGGATATGTCTGGCTCTTGACCCGTTATTAACTGTGATGGGGAATATTTATGTTCACTAGATGGCCTGATACGATTTAGCTCTGCTGCATGTAAAACTGCATGTCCCCAAGCTGAGACCGGGAGTTTTGATCTCATTAGCAACGGTCTAGCAATCAACTGTATGCGTTTAATAAACGATTCAGCCAAACCGTTTTGTGTATGTACATGTGCCACAGAATATTCAACACTTACCCCCATGGACATACAATAATCGTTAAACGCTTGGGACGTAAATTCACCAGCATTGTCAAGACGTATAGTCTTTAAAGGAAAATCTGGAAAGTGTGCTCTTAAACGTATGAGCTGGGCAAGCAATCTTGCAAATGCCACATTTCTAGTTGATAATAGGCAGACATGTGACCATCTCGTGGATGCATCAATAAGGACCATAAAATATCTAAACGTCCCACAAGGTGGGTGTATTGGTCCGCATATGTCTCCTTGAATTCTTTCCAGAACATTTATCGTTTCCTTAGTTACTTTGATTGGTGATGGCCTAGTAATGAGTTTCCCTAGTGAACATGCTTCACACGTGAGATTCTTTGGGATAACTCTCCTTTCTTTCAAGGTGTGCCCATTAGTACTTGCTAATATCTTTCGCATCATGTTAGCACCGGGATGGCCAAGCCGGTTATGCCAAAAAGTGAAATTCTCAGTAAACTCTTTGTTTACCATAGCATTTGCTTCTATCATTCCGATCTTAGCACAATAAAGGCCCACAGAAATGGCAGGTATAGTCTCTAGGACTTTCTTATAGCCATGGACGGTTTCAAAGATTTGAAGGAATTCTTTGTTATTCTCGTCCTTAGTTTCAACATGAAGACCATTCATTCGAATGTCTTTAAAGCTCAATAGACTTCTCTTTGAACTAGGTGAATATAACGCATTAGAAATTTCTAGATGCGTGCCCTTAGGTAATAAAATATGGGCTTGACCGTGGCCTTCAATTAAATTTGCTATACCCGCAATTGTGGTTATATTTGCCTTTTTAAGTGTAAGATCAATGAAGTATCTCTTATCTCTTAATATCGAGTGGCTTGATCCACTATCCACAATGAACACATCCATATCGTTCATACTTCAAAAGAGATAACAATAGATACTTTTTAAATAACACTCTTTCATTCCATAAAGTTTAATAGAAAGCAATAACACAAAACCAAAGTATAAAGTGTAAAACGTAAAACAAGCAAAACACAAAACACCAAAACAGAAAATCAAAATCAATCACTTAAGTATATATGAGGTTTCAAAATTCATCAAGTCATCTTGCTCATGATCGAAATCTCCTTCATTATCATGCTGGATCATATGAGTTTCTGGATTCTTCCCTTTAAGGCTCTCTTGATAGAGTTCAACCAGATGCTTGGGAGTCCTACATGTCTTAGCCCAATGATTACTCATTCCACATCGATGGCAAACTGATTTTGGGTTTGATTCTCGTGGTTGAGAAGTAATACCACGGTTATTACGATCATAGTCAGTTCGGTATCCGCGTCCTCGTCCTCGCCCGCGGTTAGAATGATCGTTATGGAATCCGTGACCTCGGCCCTGACCTCGGCCGTATGGATTAAAATGGCCACGGCCACGTCCTTGCCATCTACCCCCACGTCCACGACCACGATGTCTATAATCACTTTGGACGTGGTTAATTTCTTTCTTTTCATCTGTGGCCACATTCGCTTCAGGAAGTGGGGCTGATCCAGGAGGTCTCATCTCACTGTTTCTCATTAGCAGTGTATTATTCTCCTCGGCTAGTAATAGACATGCTATAAGCTTTGAGTATGTCTCAAAACCTCTTTCACGGTATTGCTGTTGAAGCAACACGTTATTAGTGTGAAAGGTGGAGAAGGTCTTTTCCAACATGTCTTTCTCAGTTACCTTCTCACCACATAGTCTCAATTGAGAAACTATTCTGAACATACCCGAGTTATATTCTTCCACGGACTTGAAGTCCTGGAACCTGAGATTCCTCCAATCATAATTGGCCTTTGGTAACAACACCGTTCTATGGTGGTCATATCTTATCTTTAATTCTTTCCAAAGGTCCAAAGGGTTCTCAATGGTTAGGTATTGATCCTTGAGACCCTCAACAAGATGATGACGAATGATCGATATCGTTCTGTATCGATTCCTTTCATTCTCATTATTATCCTCAATGATACATTCGCCAAGTCCTTTAGACTTTAGATTTATCTTAGTATCCAACGCCCACTGTAAGTAATTGTCTCCAGAGAGATTGAGGGCAACATAATCCAAATTGTTGATTTTCGACATCTGAAAACATTCATCCTATTCTCTAAGAACTATAAGATTTTAAAGTTTATGCATATGATGCAAAATAGGTCATGGGTGCTTATATAAACGGGTACGGATGCATGATGCTTATGAAACCAGATTTTTATGTTTAACAACCTAACATAATGTTTTATATGCTCATGATGCAAGCCTAGTATTCAAATTCTAAACCGTATGATGATATGACCGGATTTTAATCAAGCATGTTATGTCTATATGATGCAATCAGTTTCAGTTTCATGTTTATCAATCAACGAATCAATCCAAACAAGCAAACAAACAAACGAGTTCAAATAAATATGCAACCAAATTTGGACAGAGTGTTTACTGTCGATCGACGGGTGATTTGTGTCGATCAACACAGTTTAATTCAAACAACAAATTCGGGCAGAAGTTTACGTGTCGATCGACATAAAACTAGTGTCGATCGACACGGGTACAAATCATGCAATCGGTTTGGATTTTAATTGAATTAGGTTAGGGTTTCAAGTTAGGGTTTCAAGTGATTACGAATCATGAATCAATAAACACAATCAAGCAAGCAATAACAATAACAAGCATGATTTAGATTAGGGTTTCTAAGATTATCATGAATCTAGGTTCTTTAGATTAGGGTTTCTTATTGTTTACCTTAACCTCCGTGAGTCTTCTAGTTCGCCGTAACCGTTGATAGGCTGTATGAACTTTCTTCTAGTTCGCCGTAACCTTAAAGGCTGTATGAACTATGATTTGAACAGTAACGCCGGATGAACAGTAATCGTCGATGAACAGTGCGCGATGAATAGTGCGCGATGAACAGTACGCGATGAACAGTACGATGAATAGTAACGATGAACAGTAATCGCGTTTTTTGTGTTTTTAGGGTTTAGGGAGCAACTCGTGCTGATAACGTGTTGTGAATCAAGAGAACGAATGGGGAAGATTGTGTTTATTCATTAATCATAAGATCCTTTATATAGGATTATTACAAGAGAGAAAGGGAAAATTCCTTTTCCTAATGGGAAAAGGAAAGTACATAAAAGGAAAATCCTAATTCAACTAGGATTCATTAAACCGGCCTAAAGACTAAGTGTTAATGGGCCGTAAACGGACCAGAACTAGTTATGACAATCCACTATGATTTATAACAATAGTGATGTTTTTGGGTAAGGGAAAATGACTGGTCTTTGATTATGTTTGTTATTTTTTGCCAACGAGGTCATATGTATAATTTTTTTAAAAATCAAATCTCAACCAACGTATTTTAATTTACATGTAACGAAATTGATCAATTTATCAGAAAATTATGCTATTGACTGGTCAAAATCCTAATTGTTGAATCATCTGATCAAACACTTTGGGTTCAAAAGCCTCTATATATTATGATAAGACTGAACATTTTCATACAAAAACTAAACCCAATTAATGTATTATAACGAAAATGGTATATATTGGTGTATTTGTCAAACCTTCAAATTTCAGATTAACTTCGTCACTAATCAAACCACTCCATGGACACCTCTTCAAGTCCCAACCAGGGGCGAATGTAGAAATTATTTTTATAGGGGGCATTACTCAAAAATTTCAAAGTTTAAAGGGTAGAAAAATAAAAAACAAAGGGGGGCATTAGTAAAATTCAATAGGAATTATATGGCATTTACAAAAATCATCCGGGGCATGTGCCCCTCTTGTGTTCAATGTGGCTTCGCCACTGGTCCCAACCAATGTTTCCACTTCCCATCCAATGAACAAAAAGGTTTATCTAGCTGAGAGTTATTATGAGAGTTAAGGGTTTGGGGATTTCTTTAGTACTTGCGGCCGAAGTCATTAATTAAAAAATAAAATTAATTTTCTATTCAGAAAATGTAAATGACACATACCGTTTACAGAACTGTCAAATGACTATAAAGATATTTTGGAAAGTGTGGCACCACGTTTGTGCATGGAAAGAAGCAAATAGGGATGTTTCCCGGCCTTAACGAACTTTTGTCACAAGTGAAACTTATTACTAACTAGTATTATCTCGGATTACTTATGTGTTTAAACTACAAATAATAATAATTTTCTTATATTTATACATTAACTAAAAATTACATGTATTCATCGGAAGGAGTTATTGATTAACTACAAATATATGAGAGTTAATGATAGATTTCTTTAAAATAATTTACATTGATCATTAGATCGTTTGATTACAATGCAAATTGACTTCCCTTAACAGATCATCACTCTCGCCTGCGGCTTTCAGAGTCTTGCATGCCGCTTTATTTCTAGCTGCACTCTAATTTCTTGCATCTTGAAGAAAATATCTAAGGCCTCCTCACATTTTCCTGCAAAATCAAATGAAGAAACTAAGATATCATCGTCATGACTACCAAACAAACATTCAGAAACCAAATGCACAAAAATAATTGAAGTCATTTACACAAAAGCAAAAAAAAAAATCGAATTTCAGCTACGCATTTTAACAAACACTTGGTGTGCATTGAGTGAAAGCTTTCTTATTTTACTTTCTTTATGTCTTGCTCTTTATGTCTTGCTCTTTCTGTATATTTCCTAATTCTTAACTAGCTTAAATTTAACCAAAAAGAAGAAGACTTAGAAAAACTTACCTTTGAGGATAATTTCATTGACGAATTCGATTGTCCATGAGTGTTTATCTTTCCTGGCCAAAAAGATGCAGTAGAGAGAGAGTTAAATAATTTTTTTTTTCACTACGTATTGATGATATATCAAACGTGACAATATACCGAATTTCCCAGAATCTGAAACAATTTTTTTAAAAACATGTAGCTAATATATACCTCCGTTAATTTTGTCTTAGAATCTAATCATCGTTCCCATGGCCAAGTGGAACCTCGGTTAATCAAACATGTTTTTTCTTTGTTTTTTTTATTTCTCTAAGAAATTCAAAATTTGATTTAATTAGGGAGTGCAAATGTTTGATGAAATCTTTCCACGTGGTATCTGAAATTTGGGTTTATGCTTTAGTAAATAAATAAAGTAGTGCAATTCTGAATGTGTAAATCGGGTCGACTAATTTGGAGGTTCGACTTTTTCTCTGTGGGCCTGACTCCTGAACCAACAAATCTTTAATTGTTAAAATAAAATCATAGCATCATCTTGAATTGTTTAATTTAAATATATGGCCCCGAATCAATTTTATTCTTGCTTGACTTTTTTTTTTTTTTGACCAAAAAAAAAATTCAAGATGATGCTATGATTTTGTCTTATTTTGGTCAAACATAAACTTGATTTAAAATTGATTCGGGGCTTATTATTGCTAAACATAAACAAAATTATTGCTTCAATTATATAACATCTCCAACAAGCCCTCAAATCTTCAAATTTTGAGGATTTTTGACCGTTTGGTATTCTAACAAACCCTCAAATTCTCAATTTTTGAGAGTTTGAATAGTGAAACCTCAAATTTGAATTCAAAACCTCAATAACTAATTTTTATTTTCTATTTGGTCCTTGTAGTTATGTTTTTCACAAATAAGTATATCAAATCAAATTTTGAAAAATTTAAAGCAAAATAAAATAGAAGAAATACCACATAACATTAAAAACAAATTTCTCAGAAAAAAAGAAAAATACATAAAACAAAGTTCACACAAAATAAAGATACATTAAACAAACTTGACACAAATTAAAGCAAATCCCACAAATTATATGCTTCATACACTAATAATGATAAAAGTTCATAAAATATTGCAAATTAATCAATTTTTAAAGATTTTTTTTGAGAATTCAGTGTCTCAAAAATTTTAATTTTTAAGGATTTGTTCCCTCTTTGTTTTGAATCTGAAGGCTAAAACGCGATACGACATGGCATTTCATTCAAGTCAATTTATCACTAAAAAGCAACTCCTTTTTATCGTCCAAAAAAGCCCAAATGATAAAGCCTTTTTATGATTAGGTCGGCGAGCCCAATTAATAAAGGAGGCCTATTTAATTTGTTTATATAAACCGCAACCCGAGTTTTGTTGATAGATTCTAGGGTTTGTTTATCTTTTTGATCGTCTTCTTCGTTTTCTTTGGCTGATCAAATTTGTCTCGTGAACTTTTTAAATCACGAAATCGTTTGCTCTCGGGTTCTTCTCGACGTCACGGCGGAGCTATTCCTTACAGGCTAAGGTACGGTGTTTCTTAATTAGCTTATGTATCTCGGAAACCCTAAGTTTAGCGCCGCTGATTCCTCTTCCTTTTCGCATCAATCTCTTTAGTGTTTCATGGTTTTCTTAATCTCAGTCGAAGTTTCTGTTTTCCATAAGAATCTGATTTTAATGCTTTTGTCTGCTTGTGGAGAATGTTCTCAATCGGTTCAACATCAACATCAATTGAGGCTCCTCCTGCCTCTCCGGTGGATATCGTAATTAGGCTCGAAAAAATTCGCTCAAATCACGAGGATATTGAAAAATTGGAGCAAATGGTTATGGAAGATCTAAAGAGAGAAGAGACTTCTCCGATGGAGCTATTGAGGCAAGGCTACCGTCTCCAAAGCATGGCCAAGTCTATCATACTTAAGACTCAGAAACTTGTACGTTTTTCGTTATGTTACTAACCAACCTAGATGCCACTTTAGTCTTAACTCTAAATGAATTGTGGTAGGTGGAAACCTATGAAACGAAGATTGGGGTGACTTATGATATAGCACAGCTTCGTGATCAAAGTCTATCAAGTATAAGCGTGTCTAGTGCGTTTTCTACATGCTTACAAAAGGTTTACGCTTTAACTTATGTTAATCCCGAGCCTTTTTGTTTTCAATCAAGGATAATCTGCTTTGATGGTCTTGAATCACCCGTGATGGATAGTTAATAATCTCTCACTTTTGACTTGTGTTCAGGTACTTGAACACCATCGAAAGTTTCCTTCTGCACCCTACGTAGACTCCGAAGCACTCCTCCAAGAGGTACCAGTAATTGCGTTCACCGCAGAGGTAAGCTTCTCTTTTCTAATTGAGATCACATCTTTGACACTTTGATTAAATCTTCTTGTCTGCTGCACAGGAATGCTTTGGTCGGTACTTGGACTTGCATGATATGCACAACCAATACATCAACTCTTGTTTTGGGGAAAGAGTTGACTATTCTGCTTACCTTGATGTTTTTTCTCAGCCAGAGAAAATACCTCGTAAACTTAAGTTGTCTAGGTAAACACATTTCGTTGAATTTTCGTTAACTTCTCTACCTGCTGCTGAATCCTTCCTTTCTCTCTCTTCTTTAAGGCAATACACAGAGTATATGGAAGCTCTGCTAAGGTATTTAACCTGCTTCATCCAGCGAACCCAGCCGCTGCAAGATCGGGACTTAACACTTTCTAAGGTTTGTGCACCTTTCCTACTTCTGAATAAAAGTTGTTTCTTTTGAGAATTGTTCATAACTAGATGATGCTCGTATTGAAAAAATTCTAAACCGCCGACATGTTAAAAATATGTTGCAGGTTGAAGCCGATTTAGAAGAGCAGTACGGATACAGGAATGGGGAAGGCCGAGAAAATGAGCTGATTCCATCTCAACATGCTGTTACGCCTCTTGATTACTACAGCACAGTTTGGGAACTGATAGATGTGGAGCCTGAGTTGCTAACGGAGGTAATGAAACTATATCTCAACCCATTCACCCATAGTACGCAAGATTCCCTTGACTATATGCGTCATTTATGTCATTCAGGCGTTGGTGGCATTAGGACTGAACACTGCTGGTACTCGGCCGCAGCGTGCCAAGCTATAATCTCCTCGCAACGCATTAAGAATTCAGTCTTGAGTGTTTATATTCTACTTATTAACAGCATTGATTTTGCTTTGGCTCTGGTAGCAACATTTAGTGTTATGAAAGTTAGTCTGGTAACTCAATTTAGTTGTTCATTTAATACTTGAAAGCAACTGGTTAGTCTGGTTTTGTTGGCATAATTCATGGTTTGAAGCTTGAGTTATTAATTATTGCGTTGACATTGTCGATCATTTATGTTTCAGCATGCACGTTTGCAAAGGAAACATTTTCTAATGGAGGCCAAGGTGAAGAAACTCTGCAATTTACTTGATGAGGTTTGTCGACTGAAGTTTGTGTTTACCTTTCCCTCACTAATTTTGTCAGTATTTTTTAGTTGTGCTTGAACTATCATGTCGTCACCTTGTACAGACAATCGAAAAGACAAAACAAAACAGAGGAAATAATCGGGCTTTGGCAATTGAAGAAGCTCAACGGGAGGACAATCAGCTGAAACGCTCAATGGGTTGGGATGGGAAGCCTATACCATACTGGCTCGACAAACTTGGCCTTGGCCAGGTAATGGCCCTTATTATTATACCCTTTGAATCATGTGATGTTGGTGTAAAGGAAGAGGGAAGAAAGAATGTTGTTGAGACTTTTTTGTTGTGGTTTTGTGTGCTTGTAGGAGTATAAATGCGAGATATGTGAGAACGATAGCTATGCGGGGAAAAAGGCTTTTGAGAGACATTTTGAAGAATGGCGTCACAAAGGCAGATTGTGTAGCTTAGGAATCCCATACACAGAGAAGTTGATCGGAATCGCTTCGATTGAGGTATGTTTGCTCAGCGTTTTCTTAGCTTAACTAAGCAAATAGGTGCGTAATTTTGAATGAAATGTGATTGTTTGTTTCAGGAAGCAGAAGAAATTTGGATGGGGATGACAAAGAGGTCGAGGCTCCCCCGGCCACTTGTTGACCGTTCGCAATTAATGGATCAGGGAACCAAAGGGAGCGGTTCAAATCAAGCTCCGGCGGGTGTAGCAATTCCACCTCCGGATATCAGAAATGTGGTGGGGATAACTGTGAATATCCTTTCAGAAACAAGGTTGGAGATTGAGAGGAAGATCATAGACGTGTTTGGCAAGGTAGCAGGATTCGAGTTTTTGAACAGCGGTGATGAATATCACGCATTTTACCTGCAAAGGCTTGCCGAACGCCGAGCCGGTGCTACTAGTGTCTCGGATGGTGCGGGGGCAGCTACACGTTCAGGCCATGGTGACTCACAAACCTCCCTAACGGCTGAGTTCACTGTTCCTCCTCCGCATCTAGAACCTCACAAGTTTACATGTAGAGTCCCTGATGGAATCACGGGCAAGGAGCTTGACATTATTAAGCTCACAGCGCAGTTTTGGGCTCTGTATGGGAGAAGCTTCTGGGAGGAGCACTGTAGTGAAAGTAGGAATAATGATGCTGAGTTTGAGTTTATGAAGAAGCCTGGTGGTGGCAGCTTCGGTCTTTTCAGTCGACTTGTTCAAGCGTATTTGCAAGTAGTGGTGAATAGTCATCCTGGCTTTTTGAAAGAAAAGCTGAGAGAGAATCCCAATAGTGATATGGAGACAGTTCTTGAGAATTGTTTCCATCGTCTTCAGATGGCTCGATTCTCCAAGGAGCGCTGGGAGGAGAGAGCAAGAGAGGAGAGAGCAAGGGAGGAGAAGGGCGCCAAGTGGGTTCCACGTGGAGCCCAACTGTTAGGACACATGTGTAAGATGGGGAGAATGGCTCGTGATCCACCACCAAAACCAGACCCAAAAAGACAAAAGATTGACGAGTCAGAGCTTGTTCCAGAAGACGAGTTTCTTGCTCAACAACCTCCGGTACGTAATGTCTTTCTTCCACAAGATAATATATACTTAGTATATACTGTCATTGACAGTTTCTCTCTCTCTCTCGTTTTCTTTCATCTGACTTGTAGTATAATACAGGGCTGTGCTAAAATCTGGATTTATATTCCCTATGTCCCTATTGGCGAACACTTTCAGATCAAAATGCCGTCGTTATCCGAAACCGTGGCAAGTTTGAAGGAGAAAATAGAAAAGCGGCTACCCATTCCAGTAACCAAACAGAAGTTAAGTGGAAAATCCGGGATTTTAGAGGACAACAAGTCACTTGCACACTACAATGTGGGAGCACGAGACGTGCTAACACTGATTGTTGAGAGGAGAAAGCTACCGGTTCGTTAATGGATGCTTGTGTGTTTGGTTTTCTACTCTTTTAATGTATGTGTGGGATAATCTTAAAACACGTTTCTTCTTTGTTTCGAATGTCGATACTGGATAAATTTTGCTTGTGGTCACTGACATAAGCTTTTTCTTTGAACCTAATACGATTAAGGAGATTTCATTTAAACCGACGATTTATTTATGATTCCGCATCAGATTTACACAAACCGGATTCGGTTTCTTATTGATCCCTTTTTCTCTCTCGCTCTGCAAATCTCTCTTTCTAGCTACTTTGATCCTTTTAGTCTTTTGTTCTGCTTTTGCGTCCGTCGATGATTGGATTTGGATCGTTCATCGTTTGTTTTCTGATCTCGGATTCCGATTATTGTTTGAGTGAGGAGCCAGATATGGCTGATTATAAGTTGGCGAGGTTTGCTGTCTGTCTGGGAAATGAACGAACCTTACCGTCGACCAAAAAAACCTTGACAACTTTTACTACTATCCATGTCGCCGCCTTTTACACCGGCGTCATTCATCGGCTCTGCAATTACAAGGTATGTTTCTTAGTGTCGGCTCGGAATTGTTATAAGACTAGATTTGTGTGCTCTTTGTCTGATTCTTGTGATTGGCAATGCTAGGGCTCGAAATTGGAGATTCATCTTCGTTGGTGATCTCAAAATTCGAAATTCCTCAATTATTTTGGCATTCAAGTCAATTTAACACTAAAAACAACTCTATTTACCAACTAATAAAGCCTTTTAATGATTAGCCCAATTAAAACAAGCCCATTTATAAACCGGAGCTCGAGTGTCGTTAATAAACTCTAGGGATTTCAAATCTTCTTCGATCTTTCTTGTCTGACAAGCTTTCGTTTATAAACCGTGCTTCTTCTCGACGTCACGGCGGGGCGTCTGAGGTACGGTGTTTCTTAAATCTTAATTAGCTCATCTCTCTCTCTGAAACTCCTAAGTTTCGGTTTTCCATCGGAATCTGATTTTAATTGTGTTTTCTGCTAGTGTATAATTAATGTCACTCGAGGCTCCTCCTGCCTCTCCGGTGGATATCGGAATTATTCTGGAGAAAATTAGCTCAAATCACGAGGAAATTGAAAGATTGGAGCAATTGGTTATGGAAGATCTAAAGACAGAAGAGACATTTCCGATGAAGCAATTGTTGCGTCTCCGAAGCTTGGCGAAGTCTATAATACTTAATACTGAGAAACTTGTACGTTTTTCATCTTCTCCTCAATTGAGTAGAGAATTGTGGTAGTTCACATGAGTAGATAGGTGCCTTGGATCAAGTTATGCTACTTACTAACGTTGGATTCTTGTTGGCTGTAAAAAGGTTGAAACCTATGAAAAGGTTAACGATGATAGATGTGTCTAGTGCCTTTTCTTCTCGTTTACAAGAGCTTTTTGTTTCGCGACTTTGGTTTTTACAGAATGATGTTTCTTTGTCAATTTCTGGACACTAAACAGTTTCTTTGGCTTGTTTGTTTGTCAGATTCTTGAATATCATCCAACGCATACTTGTGCACTCGTGCTAGACTATGAAGTACTCTCCAGTCACTGGAGAAGTAAGCTTTTGTTTTATGATTGAGAACATATCTTTGACTCTTATTTAACACTAGCTAGTATAATTAATGACCTTTCTTCTATGTTTTTGTATTTTACTTTCTTCCAATTGTTTAATCATCTTTGTCTGCTGCGCAGGAATGCTTTGGTCCGTGCTTGGACTTTATTACGAATGAGAGAGAAAGAGTTTGTTAGGAAGAAGATTTTCTCATTCTATTTCTGGAAAATGAACAATACAATGTTTATATACAACGGATAAGCAAAAGGAAACTTAACCGAATAAAACCAGCTACTTACTCTATCTAATTAATATGTACATTAAACCAACTAAACCAGACTATACAAAATACTCTATACTCCAATAGGCCCCCTCAAGATGTGCCATACAAATTGTGAAGGCTCATCTTGGATTTCAAATGTGCAAATGGAGCTGGAAATAGAGGTTTAGTAAGTATATCTACCACCTGATCCTCTGTTTTGACATGAAGTGTCTTGAGTAATCCTCTATCCAATCTTTCACGAATCGAATGGCAATCATTCTCAATGTGTTTAGTTCGCTCATGAAAAACTGGATTGGTAGCCTCATATATATTTCTTCATCTAAGTCCCCATTCAGGAAAGCATTGGAAATATCCAATTGATTGAGGAACCACTGTTTAGAAGCTGAAACTTTGAGAAGTAACCTCACAGTAGCCAACTTAGCAACAGGAGAGAAAGTCTCATTAAAATCCAAACCCTCTTTCTGTATGTAACCTTTAGCAACTATACGAGCTTTATACCTTTCAAGAACCCCATCGGCTAGAAACTTCAATGTGAAAACCCATTTACATCCTACAGGTTTGATTCCAGGAGGTAGAGTAGTAATATCCCAAGTTCCTGTCACTTCCATAGCATCAATCTCCTTATCAACGGCTTCACACCATTCTCTGGAAACCTTAGCCTCAGCAAAGGAATTAGGAATAGGTATTTGAGTGATGGCGTTGATATAAGAAAGGAAGGATGGGGAAAGATTAGTATAGGATAAATAAGAGGAAATAGGATAAGAAATATCATTTGTTAAAGAATAACAGTGATAGTCTTGTAAATGAGCAGGAGGTTTCTTTATTCTGTGAGAAGAAATAGGAATTAAGGGAGAAGAAGGAGAATGTTGTGGTTGTGGTAATGGTGATGGTGAAGAGGATATATGAGGTGAAGGTAAAAATGATGGTGATTCAGGAGGATAAACTGAAGGCATAGATTCCAGAGAAGTGAAGAAATCTGAGTGTACCCGAGCAGAAGGATCTCTGGCCATTGGAAACACTTCTTCAAAGAAAACCACATTTCTGGAGATGAAAATTCGATTATACTCTAAATCCAATAGTTTATACCCCTTGCAACCAGAAGGATATCCCAAGAACACACAAGCCTTAGCCCTTGCTTCAAACTTGTGTCTCTGTTTTTGTGAAGTGGATACATAACACAAACAACCAAAAATTCTCAACTGAGAGTAGACAGGGGCCTTACCAGTCAAAAGTTCATGAGGAGTCTTGTTGTGTAACAACTGAGATGGTGTTCTATTAATAAGAAACACTGCAGTGAGGACACATTCACCCCAATACTGAAAAGGGACTTGTGACTGGAACATTAATGCCCTGGCTACATTGAAAATATGTTGATGCTTCCTCTCAACAACTGAATTTTGCTCAGGCGTTTCAAGACATGAGTGATAAGCAACAATCCCTTTATCCTTATACAAATCAGAAAACCGCAATTCTGGTGCATTATCAGCTCTGACTCCTTTAACTCTCACTTGAAATTGATTCTCTACCATTGTCAAGAAGTCAGGAAACACAGATAACACATCACTTTTAGCTTTCAACAAATAAATCCAAGTTGCTCTAGAGTGATCATCCACTATTGTCAGAAAATATTTATAACCATCAACTGTAGCAACTGAAAAAGGCCCCCAAACATCAATGTGAAGGAGGTCAAAGATGTTGTTACAAATATTATTCTGAGAAGGAAATGAAAGTTTCTTCTGTTTAGCCAACTGACATACATGACAAAGGTCAGGCTTCTTATTCTTATGTCTAGTAATCCCTAATACATCAGAGATCACATCCAAACGTGTGAGAGATGGATGACCAAGCCTCTGGTGCCAAACTCCAATATCCACCACTGCATTCACTTGAAAAGCTTGAAGTTCCAGCACATACAGATTAACTATCCTTTTACCCTTCCCAATCATTAACTCCCTGGTAGTGTCCTGAATTTCACAAGAGAATTCATCAAAGATAACCCTGGAATGAATATCTTTAGTTAAAGAACTAATGCTGATTAGATTCAAGCGAAATTCAGGTATGTAAAGGACATTCTGGAGAAGAATGTCTTTATTCAACGATGATAGATGTGTCTAGTGCCTTTTCTTCTCGTTTACAAGAGCTTTGCTTCTCTCCCTTTTGTTTCGCGACTTTTGTTTTTACAGAATGATGTTTCTTTGTCAATTTCTGGACACTGAACAGTTTCTTTGGCTTGTTTGTTTGTCAGATTCTTGAATATCATCCAACGCATACTTGTGCACTCGTGCTAGACTATGAAGTACTCTCCAAGGAGGAACCAGTCACTGGAGAAGTAAGCTTCTGTTTTATGATTGAGAACATATCTTTGACTCTTATTTAACACTAGCTAGTATAATTAATGACCTTTCTTCTATGTTTTTGTATTTTACTTTCTTCCAATTGTTTAATCATCTTTGTCTGCTGCGCAAGAATGCTTTGGTCTGTGCTTGGACTTGCATGATATCTTCTGATTCAGAAAGTGGTGACGGTTGCAACAATCCGCTGAAACGCTCAATGGGTTGGGATGGTACTGGCTCGACAAACTTGGCCTTGGCCAGGTAATGTAGTTATTGTAAGACCCCTTTGATGATTGATGTTATGTAAAGGAAGAGAGAAAAAGGAATAATGATCCTGAGTTCGAGTTTATGAAGAAGGCAGGACCAATCTTTTCTGTCGATTTGCTGAAGCGTATATGAAGTAGTAAGTCGTTGATGTAGCATCTTAATGCCTTTCTTCACAAGCAACCGGTTTTGCTCTTGAGTTTAGTTTGCTTCTTTTCCTTTACTCTGTTTTAGCATATTTCCTTTTAGCTATCGTATTTCTTATTTTTGAGAAGGAAAGTCGTATGTGACCGACCTTGATGCTTTCTTATTTAAGTCGATGTAATTCTTCTTCTTAGAATCAGTTTTGAAGTTTATTAATAAAAGAGTTTTGCTCTATTCCTTGTCTTGATTTGATTCAATTCATCACTACAAGAAGCTTGGTCTCAAGAGAGTTCTTTGAATTCACTTGATTGAGCAAGAGTAGGTCTCAAGGTTTGATTCAATTCCCTTGATCGAGCTACGAATCCGGTTCTTACGCTGCGCCAGTCGTCCTGCAATCTTGAAAGAAAAGCTGAGAAAGAATGGAGACGGTTCTTGAGAATTGTTTCCATCGTTTTCAACGGGATCGTGAGAGAAAGTGAGGAGGAGAGAGCAAGGGAGGCTTGCATTTGGACACCTGTGTGTGATCCCGAGAATGGTTCTTGATCCACCACCAAAACCAGACCCAAAAAGACAAAAGATTGACGAGTCAGACCTTGTTCCAGAAGACCTGTTTCTTGCTCAAAATGCTACGGCGGTAATGTTCTCTGCCACAAGAGCCTGAGTATATATACTGTCATGCATCTTGTAATATATTACCAGGGTTGTGCCACAATCTGGGTTTATTTTCCCGAGCTCGAGGAATCTGGTGGCTTCCACTTTCAGATCAAAAGGCCGTCCTTGTCCCAAAACGTGGCAAGTTTGAAGGAGAATATAGCTGGTCGTTTGTCACAAATTCCAGCAAGCCGACTTGTTTTCAGTGGAAAATCCGGGATTTTAGAAGACAACAAGTCACTTGCACGTTACAATGTGGGAGCACAAGACATGGTAACACTTTCTTGCCGATGAAGGCAAAGGGAAGCCACGTTTTAATGGATTTTTAGATTTTGGTGTATTACTTCCGACTTAAGTCTGTGTGTTTGGCTCTGTAAATAATTTCTTAAATAATAATCTCATTTGTGTTCTTTGTTGAGGCTCGCTCGTCTCAACTTAATTATTAATAACATCGACAAAGACTGTCGCTTCATCGATTCCTACTAGATATAGAAGAAAAACTTTTTGACCTTTGGTTTAATGTTTAAATACATAACTCACAAATCACAATGACAAAACCAAAAAATATTTTGAATGTTCGTCATGACCTTTCTAGTTTCTACAACTTATCAAACCAACGGTCGTGACAATATAAACCATCACTTGTTATTTTCAAACAAAGTTATAATAGTGTTAAAGCATTATTACTTATTATTACAAAATTGAGAGAACAAAAACTAGCTCCAGATCATATAGCATGTTCATATTACTTACATATGCCGGGACTAATTAAATTTAAATATTTTATTTGTAAGTTTAGAATATGGCATGTTCATATAGAGTTCTGTTCTCGGAGATGCATAAATTTGGGTTGATAAGCTTATTTATTTTTGCTCAATGGTAGACAAGTTTCTTTCAAGAAAATATTAGAGTAGCTTGTATAATTTTATGTCCAATATGTTACATCAAGAAAATAACAAATAAACTATAATATATTTAATTTTCTGGTCAACTTTGTTTATTTAATATATTTACTTATTTTTTAAAGTGAAAACCAATCTAGGATTTTTATTCTCTTTTGTATGTTGGGTTGGGTCTTTCGAAATGAACGGTTGTTAACAATGACACGTGTCTCATGTTTCCTTATACTCTAGTCTCACGATAATTTTCCAAATTGATATTATACAGTATATTTTAGTTTTTCTAATTAAAATCAGTTTTAGGCTGCTATATAATAGTAAGACCTTCCTGTGACGGATCTTATTATTCGTTAAAATATTTTTGTAACAAACAAAATACCTAATAGTTTAAAAAGTTAATCAAAGAGTTCATATCTTGTTAGTTGTTATTTATTATTTGTTTTTTATGAATCAGAAAATAAAATTATTTTTCTTATCAAATTTCATTATCAATAAATTTAAAATATATATTTTTTAATAGATACTAATTAGAATTAATACAATAATATTAAAATTAGTTTTATAAGTTAATACAGTAATATCATATATATATAAACTGAGTTTTAAATTTCAAATTTACTCTATGTAATTTTCTGTTTAATTATGTTATTAAAAAGGGTATTTAAATAAATTCAATTAATTGTTTTTTTTGAGACAAATAAATGTATCAAATTGATATCGTTGAGTATATATATAACATGAATTCTGCTATTTTCTAAATATTTTATAATTTAAGACCAAAGTTTAACAGAAAGTTTTTAAATTAAATTATCTCAAAGAAAATAAAAATAAATTATTTTAAACCTCAATATATATCTTACCAATGGAGAAATTAAACTTTATAAGGATTTTCAAAAATTTTAAACTTAAAAATATTATTATTTTATTTGTGAGATGTCCATATGGTATCTTACAGGAATCTTACTAATGCACATGCTCTTTTTTTTATGTCATCTTTTTCCATTAAAGTAAACAGAACCAAAGGTTCCAAATACACACTGGCCAAGCCAGACCTTAACCGAACAAGAATTGAAAAACAAAATATCAATCTTGTTGGACTAAACTACAAACATTGGCTCATACAGAAAACAACAGCCATTAGCAAACAAAAGAGGATAGGGCCATCTCACCGAAAAACACAGCCATTAGCAAGCAAAAGAGGAAAGGTCCATCTCATTAAGAAACAAATCCTGCAACTACCTCGGAAATCCAGTTGCAAAATAAGATTGAGCAAAAGCTAAACCTGACACGCTTTGAGCTATAAGACGGGTTCCTCTATTGGCTTTCCTTGAGACATTCTCCAACTTCCCGCATTCCAATCAACATCGCATCCTCAAACTCAATTATAACTTTATCAAACTTGTGATCAATAATGCATCTAATTGCCCACAGTAGGACATCTAGTATTTCATCCTCCTCACAGTTAAATCCATGAAAGCTTCTCCGACTTAAGGATCTCACGACTAGGAGTACCATGACAAAGCGACGAGGTTGGGAGCAACCACCGAAGGCTGGAAAACTAAGATCCAGCGAGATGAATTGGTTCCAGAGACAAGCCTCGAACATAAAAGGATCTAAAAGACCAGATCCGAGACTTAAATCTAACCCCACTCAAACACAAAGCACCACCATATTCTAAAATCCGGTAAACGCACATGATGAAAGCCAACGGCCATTAAAGCGAACCAATCGAAGACATAAAGGCTCCAAACCAACTTCGATGTCCACTAAACAAAACCCCAAATTCGATACTAACATCGAATTAAAACCAAGATAAAAACCAGATTAACACCTACAAGGGCAAAGATTATGAAACTAGGGAACAAACACAGAACCAACTTCTACCTAAACACCAAAGAACCCAGCTAAAACAAGAACTCCACCTGCGAAATGACTATCCACATGACCCGTCAAGACAGATCTAGACTGTGGATCTAAGAGAGAAGACCAAAGAAAACAACCGCACAAGCTGGATAACCACACCGTGGATCCTCGAGTCACCGCCAACGAACCCGTCATCTTCTCGTCAGCCCCTAGCCACAAACGGAAACCTAGATCTGAGCGCACGAACCATCACCTTCAACCAAATTGCTTGAGAATTCACCTTCCACATAAACAAGAAAAAAGAAGAACAAGGAGCAACTCCTGCGCTAACTAATGCACATGCTCTAAGTAAACATAAAATGTTATTCAATTTAAAATATTTAATTTCAATCAATCGGTGGAAATGGAATAGTAGCTGTCACGAAGTTATTGTTATCTGGAAATATGATGGTGGGAAAAAGCAGGTTCATGGGCACAAAAGTCAATAGTTTAATTGTTGTCAACAAAAAAAAAAAAGGTCAATAGTTTAATGAAATAATAATATACGTACATGTGAACCGCTCAAGAGAAAGATAAAAAATGTTAAAACCACTGCGTCAATCAACCAGAAAAATGTGAAGAATAATAAATTATTACGATTATTAATAGAATTAAAATATTTTTGGGACAAAAAATTAAAATATACCTGTAGTAAACAAGGAATCAAAATATATAGCTTTTATAGTTAGGAATTTAAATATAGGATTTCTCAACGAGTGTAATCCAGTTTAGTATCTATCTATCAATCATAATAGCCTTTTTCTTTTTCTTTTTCTTGTTTGTGCACAAGTACCTATCATAGCTAATAGGCAGCTAAAACATATTATTATTGATCAGAGACCAACAAACCGAGCAAAAAATTGTTTTTTTATGTAAAATTCTCCTACCGGATAAAAAAAAAAGAGATGGTTGTTAGATATGTGTTTTTTTGTTAGCTTATATATAGGAAAATGGTGATGGTAATTTTATTTTAGGTTTGAAAAAGAAGAAAAGTTATAAATAAATTTTAATTTCGGAATTGTATTTAAAATTCAATGAAAAATAAAAATTTTAGGAAATTTATTTCGGAAATATTCATTTGGGAAATAACTAAGTAAAATAACTATTCATAATTTTGTAAAATAACTAAATACATTTATTACGGAAATTTATTTCGGAAATAACTAAGTAAAATAGTTATAAATAAATTTTAATTTCGGAATTGTATTTAAAAAGAAGGAAAGTTAATAAATAAATGTTTTTCAAAATATGGAAAAGTAGTTCCAAAATAAGTTGGCAGAATATTAGGAAATTTTAAAAATTTACCTAGATTTTTTATTTTTTATTACACACAAATTTATCTAAATCAAATTTAAATCAAATCAAAATCTTTCTAGAACTGGACTTGTATTTAATACTTTTCTTTCGGAATAATATTTAAATTGATGGAAAATGTGAGGAAATATGAAAAAATGACACATAGGATTTTTTTACTTAGAATGCATACATGAGTGACACCTAAAATCTTTAACTTTTAATGTCTCATCGATTAATATATATATATATATAGAGGATTAGAGTTGTACGAAGTGGCTACGATCCTTGACGTCAACCCAAAGCGGAGACAAATATCAGCTTCCTCTCTGCAATGGACCTGAATCGCAAGCACAAGGTACGCTCTTTCTTCTTCTTCCCATTACTGTTGACCTTAAACCATTTGGATACTCGTCGATTCCGAATATTGATTGTTGATGAGAATCTCCGAAACTTAGGGTTCTTAATTCTTGTAGCACTCAGAATCGGTGGAATTTTGAATTTGGAACCTAGACTATTTAATTGAAATGAGATTTGCAACAATATAAGTTTTCAAGGTGAATTAGGATACACTAGTGAGATTTGGTGATCTAAATTGGTGCATACATGTGTGATTTGGAACTCTAATCAGGTGTCCCTGAGAGGCGCAAGCAGTGGGGAGATATCAAGGGATGCTTTGCTTGCTAAAGTCTCACAAGAAAGGGAGCTACGCAGTTACGCAAGACGGGCTAATGCTGCAGCACTTTTTATTCAGGTACTCTTCCTTTTGTTCTACCCCATTTATTTGATTGTTTGTATTGGAACAAGTGGCTAAGCTTACGCGGATGTCATTTGTTGTTTACAAAGGCATAAACTTACATCATTTTCCAATACTTGTAGAGAGTTTGGAGGTCAAATGTTGTGAGAAAGAAGGCTGCTATAGAGATCCGGGAGGAGTGGGAGAATTTACTGAGTTGCCGTTCCGAAACATTGACCAAAAGTTGGGTATCAAGCAGAGTATTGAGGCCTTTTCTCTTCTTTATCAGATCTTTGTCTGTCCAACATCAGAATATACAGGCAAGAGATATACACTGCATGCAAACTTGCTTTAAGATTCTATTGGAAAGCATCAACTCTAATGGTACGATTATTAATTTGTTTCGCTTGAATTGTTGGTCTTGCAAAATTAGAACAGAAATACATCTTTATTGCTTGGTTGTATGGTCTTTTGCAGATCAGAAATGCAATTTTTGCTCCCTAGCAGTTGGTACATTTGAAGAGAGTAAAACATGGGCTTGCCAAACGCAAAGGCTGGTTTCTCTCTCCTCGTTCCTTCTCATGGAGTGTAATTATTCACAGGAAAGGATAAAAGATGTTCTTGGTGTCAGTGCCCTACTGTTACGTATCCTTATTGTTTTAACTGATCCCAAAAGCTGGAAGATCATTACAAAGGAGAACTTTGAAGATGCTGATACAGCTGGAAAGATGATCATCCAGTTTATAGGGAGCTGTAAAAGTGGATATTACACAGCAGTGAGAAAGTATATCAAGACATTAACAAAACAAACAGATGAGAGATTGTTGATTACTACAAGTGCAGTAACTTTGGCTCTACGGCCATTCCATGCGAGACAGCCTGGTTTTGTTGATGACAATCAACCGGACACGAATATGGCTGTTGAAGAATATGTTTCTCTAATACTGACAATTCCTCAACTCGTTTGCTACCTGCCAAGCGCTCTCATACGGGCATTGAAGCACAAGAGCATTCTAATGCCAAGCTTTCACACTATATTGGTAAAACTCATATCTTAGACCAATTAAAGTTCTTGTCAAAGTCCCACAAAAGAATGTAGAGAGAGTGGGTTCACTTGTTCTTAATCTCTGTTAGCTTTTCGGGTGAACTAGTTACTTTTTTTCCATACAATTGAAGGACTTATTAAGTTGTGGCAGGTGTCTGCAGATTTTGAGGGAAAAAATCTTGACCAGAATATCGGAAATAGAGCACTTAGAGAAGCAAAGTTATAGCATGGAGATTCCTTCTGTTGGATGGGCTATTGGGAACATCATATCCCTGGCAACAGTTACTGAAACCGATTTTATGGACCCACAAGAATCCAATCCAGGGATGTTTTATGTCTTGTATGTTCATGTTATTGTGACTCTCGCCGAAAATCTCATGTCTCAGGTTGAGAATGTTGGAATTCAGGATATTCATCTTGATGAGGCCACATCGGATGCGACTAGGAAAGGAGAAAATTCTGTTAGGATTTCGTTTGTGGAACTGCTTCGACCAGTATGTCAACAGTGGCATCTCGCAAAACTGTTGGTAGCTTCTGGAAAAGAAATTCGTGTTATAACAGATAAAAATGTGTCAACAAGTAGAAAGAATGGATCAGAAACACTAGAATTGTTTGATATTGCACGGTTCTATTCATGCATGTTGAGAATCTTCTGCGTGCTGAATCCTGTTGTAGGCCCTTTGCCTGTCCTTAACATGTTATCCTTCTGCCCTGGATACATTGTTTCCTTGTGGGGCTCTCTAGAGAGTGTCCTACTACCTGAAAATGGTTTCACTGCTGATGATTCATCTCATGGATCTGTTAAAACTTCACGGAATACAAGAAGTCCTTCTGAGAAGAAATTGAAACATCTTAAGAACGATGGTGTCAACAAGTGGGTGAATGTGCTAAACAAATTTTCTGGTAAATCCCCAGGACCGCGTGAACATGTGGAGTGTACTACTGATCAACCAGACTCAAGCCAGGTTAATGAATCAACTAGTGATGAGTGGGATGTGGAAACTCTGAGGGGTGGTCCTGTAGGTATCTCCAAGGATGTGTCATGCCTGCTTCATCTATTTTGTGCAACCTATGCTCATTTACTCGTTGTTCTTGATGACATACAGTTTTATGAAAAGCAGGTAAATACACAATATGGTTTTCTACAGCTTATATGTTATCACTCTGATATTTACTAGAGGCTTGTTTTGGCATGATTTAGGTCCCCTTTTTGCTAGAGAAACAACGCAGAATTGCGTCAATGCTTAACACACTCGTGTACAATGGATTGTTGCGAGGCACAGGTCCGGGAAATAGACAACTGTTGGATTCTGCTATCAGATGTTTGCATTTATTGTATGAAAGAGATTGCAGACACTCTTTTTGTCCTTCTGCCTTGTGGCTCTCACCTGGTAGAGCTAGTAGACCTCCAATTGCATTTGCTGCTAGAACTCATGAGATTTTACCAGCCAGCGATGTTTTTTCGTCTCCAAGCATGGGTTCTGTTATAACAATTACTCCACATGTCTTTCCATTTGAGGAAAGGTACTTTGACATCGTTTAACCTTTATAGCCTATTCATGTCTTATTGTGCTACAGTAACTTCCTCATCTCTCGTTATCTGTTCAATGATGTTTATTTACATATTTTGTTGTTCCTGCAGGGTCCATGTGTTTAGAGAGTTTATAAGCATGGATAAAGCTTCAAGGAAAATGGCTGGTGAAGTGGATGCACCTGGTGCGAGGTCAATAGAGATAGTTGTTCGTCGAGGTCATGTGGTTGAGGATGGATTTCAACAACTGAATTCTATTGGTAGCAGGCTCAAATCCTCCATCCATGTCTCGTTTGTGAATGAGTCTGGCCTCCCTGAGGCTGGCCTAGACTATGGTGGGCTTTCAAAAGAGTTTTTGACTGACATAACAAAAGCAGCTTTTGCGACTGAGTAAGCTCTTCTGTATTTGTGCTTTATTCTAGTCTATGTTGTTTCTTGTCCGAGAGGTTAACTTTTGTATTTATTGGCATGTCCATTATATTATTTTCTACAAGCTATGGGTTATTCTCCCAAACCACTACGTCGGATAGGTTGCTTGTTCCTAGCCCATCTGCTCGGCACCTTGAGAACGGAATTCAGATGATTGAGTTTCTTGGAAGAATTGTTGGAAAAGCTCTATACGAGGGAATACTTCTGGATTACTCTTTTTCACACGTTTTCATCCAAAAGCTTTTGGGACGCTATAGCTTTATTGATGAACTATCAGGGCTTGATCCGGAGCTCTACAGGAATCTTATGTATATCAAGGTAAAAACCATAGCAGGTGATAAATCTGTCACCTCAAATGTCAAAAATCAATCTTCCGCAAGTATCACAAGAGACGATTTGTGAGATTAAGACTCTTGTTTGTACGCAGCATTATGATGGTGATTTGAAGGAACTCTGTCTCGATTTCACAGTCACTGAAGAGTTTTGTGGGAAAATGAGCATTATTGAGCTTAAACCCGGTGGGAAGGATATTTCAGTAACGAATGAGAACAAAATGCAGTATATTCATGCAATGGCTGACTATAAACTCAACCGGCAGGTCTCGTCTATTTGTTTAATCTGAGGTCAATTATCCTGCTAAATATTTTTTACTGCATAATGAGGTAATCATGTTTTCCTATGTCTTGAAAGCAGATTGTGCCCTTTTCAAATGCATTTTACAGAGGATTGACCGACCTAATTTCTCCTGCTTGGTTGAAACTATTTAACGCCCATGAATTTAATCAGGTACTTGCCTTTATTGTAATGATTTCTTGAGTTTACGAAGCCATTGTCTTACAAAAATTACTTTGTGTAGTTACTCTCTGGAGGAAACCATGATATCGATGTTGATGACCTTAGAAGGAATACAAAATACACTGGTGGTTACAGTGATAGCAGTCGAACAATCAAAATCTTCTGGGAGGTAATGACCTAAATCGGAGGCCCTGATCTTGTCGTCTTTTTCCTAATCTCTTCTTTTTCTTAATGAAATACGCTGAGAGCTTATGCATTGCTTGTTTAATTTTTCTCTGGGCATCCTGTCTCAGGTCATGAAAGGGTTTGAACCAAGTGAACGTTGCATGCTCCTCAAATTTGTGACTAGTTGTTCTCGGGCACCACTCCTAGGTTTCAAATACTTGCAGCCAACCTTCATCATCCATAAAGTTTGTTTTTGAACTTTTGGCTTCTTAAAAAGCTATGTGTGATTTTCTGTCTGGTAATGTCTGACATTTTGGTTCTTTTCATCTTTTGAAGGTCTCTTGTGATACTTCTCTTTGGGCTGCTATTGGAGGACAAGATGTAGAAAGGCTTCCATCTGCTTCTACGTGCTACAATACTCTTAAGGTGAAGTTTTAATTGTTCTGTTGTCGTTGTTGTCTATTTGTGAAGATTCCTGTACTTGTTTTGTTCAATCTTTCTTTGTGGATGGCTTCAGCTTCCGACTTATAAACGGGCAAGTACTATGAGGGAGAAACTATTGTACGCTATTACTTCAAATGCAGGATTTGAACTCTCCTAGAGACCTCTGACCAGGTACTTATCCTGTGATTGCTTGTCAGTTATATCACTAGGGTTGCTGCAAATACTTCATTTGGTTGGAATCTTGGTTCTTCTTGGTAGTTGGTATATGATAATCTGATATGGAAAAGAACTTACATCTTATGTGTTTAATCAGACGTGAATGTTTCATGATATTCATATAAAAATCTTTGACATATTTATAGCTTTTGCCAAATTCTTACTATAATCAGCCTGAGATGAATTAAGCACACAAATAAAATACCAAAGATTGTGATCTTCTCTAACATTCACACACATACACACACACTCACACACTGTCTCTCACTGTCTCTTTTATATGTGAGATTACAAAGTTAATAAAATGTATATATTTAGGGAGAGAATACAGAGAGACACACATTGGTAGCTAATTATAGGTATACAGTCTGAGTTCAATCCAACCGAGATGGAATTCAATTCAAGAGATTAGAGATATCCCTTGACCCAGTAGTTGACCAGCCAAGAGCTCGTTCACGGCCTCTGTGGGATGAAATCCATCCCAGAACACATACCCTGTGGCATTTGAACATGTTCCTTTGGATAGAGAATTGCAAAGGAATGATGTTTCTATCGTTCCCGTTCCACAACATGCCCTTTTTGTTTCAAAGAATCCTGACATTACATTCAGTATAATATGTTAATGGTATCTTGTTAGGTGCTAATTAGATAAAATATCTGAGAAGTTCTTCATGTGAATCTCTAATGGTTTCATGGTTGAAAGTTGAGTAAGTATTTGAAGTTATGTATGCAGGGGCATACCATTGTCATATGGGTTGGTGATGATGTCCAGGAGAGGTTGGTAGGCATTAAAGGCAACGAGCTTGAGGCCTGAGTGTCTCTTCATCAACATCTGGGTTGTGGTCTCAAGTTTTCTGTTGAACATGACGGCATCGTTGTTCAGCCTCTCGACACAACTCTTGTTTCCTGCACCAAAAAGAGTGATAGCTGCAGGCAGGCAACCCAGTGGTGGTAGCGATATCACTCCGATTCTCCTTGCTCCTAGTTCATACAGATTCTGTTACAAAGGACAGTATGATTCTTGTTGGCAGACAAAAAAGGGTATATAACTGAAACGAGTTGTTTGGTTGTAAATTTGCACATTTTTCATACGGGTTACCTTATTTAGAATATTAGGTTCTAAATTTCGTTAATAAACTTAGAAGTACCTGGATGAAGTCTGAGTAGGATCTCATGAGAATGTCGGCGAACTGATCAGGTGTATTTAGGATGTTGAGCAGAGGATTGAGGTAATAGTTCTGAAGAAAGTCGCTAGAACCCGCGCTCAAAATGTGGATACCTTTAGAGAACAGCTTGCGTGCGTTCTCCTGCCCAATCATTCTCGTCACTCTGTTTTGATACGTCCGGTAATAGCTCAGCTGTCGTGTCAAGGAGATCGAGCCCTGCAAAAGAAAGAGCAAAGCCTTATGGATCATTTCTTTGGCATGTGTGATAATGTTTTACTGTGCTCTCTCCCTTACAAAAGGAACAGATGTGGCATCATAGTATCCTGAAGAAGCTGATGCAAAGTTGGCGCCGATCAGGAGAGTCTCATTATTTGCTTCTCGGCTTAGGAATGCAGGTGGGTATGTAGAGAAGCCAAGGTACTCAGCTACACATGAGTAGGAAGATTAAAAACCGATGAGATTATGGAGAGAGAGAGAGAGAGAGATGTGGGTTTTGTGAATAAGAATTTACCGGCGAAATCTAGAGAGAGCTTTCCGTTGCAGAATCGTCCAGTGGGGTTTTGGTTGATGAAGTCTCTGCCGTATGGAGGGAAGTTGGATTTAACAATGCTGAGTAAGTTATTGTTGTTGCCAACGTCAACGATGGAGTCACCAAACAAGATGAATGCAGGAACTATGGCTCCTTTGGATTTGCAAAAGAAACAACAAACCAAGAGAAGAACCATAAACCCTGAAACTTTCATCTCTTGCATTCTGTTTCCTACTTGTCTAATGCAATCAGACCGTTAGGACAGAGAGAGAGAGAGAGAGAGAGAGAGAGAGAGAGAGAGAGAGAGAGAGAGAGAGAGAGTTATTAGTGGCGAAGAAAATGGAGAGTTAAGAAGATGATGATTCATGTCATACAAAGATAATCATACTCCTCATTGTTATATTTATGAAAAAGAATAAGAATTTGCTAGTGCAATAGAGTAGGTGGACATTATATGAGGGTCAGGCCAATCTCTTTGGTCATTGACTCATTGGTCTTGGACCATGAGCAACAATAAATTTGCATCCCGGGTTCGAGCCAAAATTTCCGTCATATGGAGGTTTCATTTGCGTCTACATGACAAGGTCTCCCTCGATTCTTCATTAATCCAACTTTCGTTCTTCTTGAACCGTTGGAGGCATGAATATTAAAGGTTTTTGAGAGTATCCAGTTTTCTTGGTAAGATATGATTATGTTTGAGGGAAAAAATGTTGAATATTGTCAAAAATTATCATTATAACAAAGTTGTGATCTCCACCAACTTTTTTATTGTCGTTGTAATAATGTATCAGGTCATGTGGCATCCACTTTGCGCAACTCAAAGATTGTGTTTTTTGTTTCCTTCTCATTTTCCCTCAAAAGATTTTGGTTAAGTCATCATGGTTTCTTTTCTTTTTCTTGTAAACAACTAGTCAAAAAAGCTTTTACAAAATGTTCACCAAAAAAACAAACAAAAAACCTCAAATGGTTTAGGGGTTACTGGTTGTGGATTTAGAAAGAGTTATAAGTATTAAGATTTCATAAATATTATGGTGTTATTCAATATAGACTTTTAAAAACTCTGTTAAAATTTGGTGTTATTAGTTTATGCATTTGTAAAAGATAATGTAAAATCTTTAAAGTCTAGAGTTATTGGTGTTGTCATTTTATAAAATCATCAAAAGTCTTGGGTTATTCAAACAAAATGAAAATAACTCACTCTGTCATTATTTAAAAATATTGTGTTACTAGGGATAAACCAAAAAAATATATCTACCAATCATGCTTTTAACACGGGCTTTAAATGCGCTAATCGAAACTCTTACATTAATTGAAACAAAATTTGATACTCCCTCCGTTTGTTTTTATATGATGTTTAAGGTTTCTACACTCTTATTAAGAAATCATTACATTTATCTTGTTTTTTGAAATCCAAGACATTTTAACCACTAAAAATTCAATCTGCAGAATTTAAAGAGTCAAAAACACTAAAAAGATCAATTAATTATACATCACTTAAATAAGTCATAAAACATCACTTAAAAACAAACAGAAAGAGTACTACAGTAAAACCTCTATAAATTAATATTCGATAAATTAATAATCACTATAAATTAATAAAATTTTCCGGTCCCGAGTCGGGCCAATGTATAAATTAGCAAAATTCGATAAGATAATAAGATAATAATTAGTTTTGAAAATTCTATGTAAAATATGGTCCCAACAACATCATAAATTAATAATTATAAATCATAGGTATAATATATATATATATATATATATATATATATATATATATATATATAACTAAGACGACTTAGTAATACATAACTCCAATATTGTTAGTTTTTTTCTTAAAGTTGGAATTACGTTGAAGCTTAACTCTAATTTTTTTTATTGCATCAACAATTTATTGTGTTTTCTTCTCAAGTGTGTTTGAGATTGTACCTCTCAACTAATTTTTAGATTACAATTTTCTTCAAACTACGTTTGCAAATCTTTTCAGATGCATCACATGATCTTTTTCGTACTCACATAACTCTATGGGCATCTAAGATGTCATTATTGATTTCGTAATAAATCTTAGTTGGAAAGTCATTGCAAATTATGACGTTGAAACAATGATATAATATCAAACATGAAGAATGCTTAACTAAAAACCTAAGAAGAATATTGAAACAACTAAAATTTCGTACATACAAGAGAAAATATCATTAGTAAATATAAAAATTGATATAAAATATGTAAAAATCAAAACATTTTGAAAATTTAAGTAAAATATTATTTACTAGAATATGAACTTTAGAGGAAATTTTCGTTTTAAAATAAAATAATTTTGTTAAGATTAGAAATTGAAAAGATATCTCTATAAATTAATAATTATTAATTTATCGATTAATTAATATCTTTTTAAATTAATAAATTTTCAAAGTCCCAACATTATTAATTTATAGAAGTTTTACTGTAGAAAATAGTTGTAGAAAATTCCAATATAGAAACAATTTAACAACAAAAATGTTTCCAGATCAGTACATCATAAAAATCTAATGGTAACAACACTACAAGATTAGAACAAATAAAGAGTTTAAAGATTAAAACTCCAATTAATCATTAACAAGAGTGCTTAATTCAATCTATGACTCACAGAAACCGGGCAATCTCATCTCTTCTTCACTGAAAAGTTCTTCGACATTGACCATGTAGTCATCTTCTTCTTCATTGGTAATATTCACCTGAGGGTACTTGTCGTTGAGACAAAAGCCGTTATTACGACCAACTAACACATGGTCGTTATAAAAGGACTCGATATAGTTCTCTTTAACGGAGGAGCTAGGGTTTGGATCATCAAAAGTAGTAACTTGTGAACAAGGTTTAACAACAGAGGAGCTAGGCTTTGGGTCAAAAGTAGCAATTTGTGAACAAGGCTCGCCATATGTGGAAAAGATGGTTGATCAAAATCAGAAACAAATTGTGATGATGAAGATCTCACACAATCCTCGGAGCTAGACAATTTGCGAAAAAGACACGCCCAGAGAATTATTGCTCGGTGGAGTTGCACTTAGCAACCTCGGCTTCCTCCAAACAAATGAGACTTTAGGTTTATGGGGAAAAACAATCGAAAAGCTTAAGAACAATGAAAATATTTCGAATAATGAGTATTATTGAATAGAGTTGCGGATCCCTTTTCTTAGCGAAATATGTTACATATTTATACTCTCGTGAACCGATCAAATGAACCCTAGAAATGCATAGAAAATATCCTAATTAAGAAGATTTACTCAATATTCTCGTATATCTTTGGCTTATACTCCTAGTATTTTTCAGCCGATGGAAAGAGCTAGCTTCAGCCATTTAATCCTCATAATGGGCCGAGAATGACACCTTTCGACCCATCTCCTTGGCTTTGGGTGGATATTTTTGCGAGCTGGATTCTCACAATTAGATTTTATAAGGTTCTTTGGAAGAGTTAGAAAGCTTCTGGGCTAGAAAACACAAGAACAAATATGAGAAGTAGATCTTTATTAGCTCGAAAGCTGTTCAGAGTAATACAAAGAGGTTTAGTGCATAATTTCGCGATCCCCTTATTGTGAAGATGTACAATAATATATATAGTGCTCTAGGTCGGTTTGGGCCTAGGCATAATTGAATAAGGAAGTTTTTCTTATTCTTCTAGGTTTTCCATTCTGTGGCGGCCGCTAGGTCGGCTGGACCTTTAATGGGCCTTAGTTTTCTGGGCTTGATTTCTGGGTAGTCTTGAATCGGGCTGCCGGTTAATGGT